>JADMLD010001554.1:5885000-6485000 GCA_017589585.1 Phylloscopus whistleri | reverse complement strand
CAATGAAGATATTGATTAAAAGACCAAAATCTAATATTTTTTTTAATATAAAGCTATAGATGAAGATTGTCCCCAAAAACGCTTTTGAAAGCATTGCTGTTGCAAATCAAGCCAGTTACTTGTTAATATCATACTTGAATTTTTTCTTTTTTTTTTTTAATGTTAACACACATTTGTATTTCACTGGAATTGTAGTTTGTGTTCGCACTGCTGCAGAAACTCAAAGGCACAAAGTCTGTTAGTGTGTGTTGAGTAGTTTATTTATTTTTATTATTATTATTATTATTATTATTATTATTATTATTATTATTATTTCCTAACTGGTGCTGGGAACTTCTAGTCATCAAACAGGTAATGTATTCAGAGAAAACTTTCCAAATCCTTTTCTGGTTCATTATCACATTTCCAAGGCAGCACAATTACATACTAGGTTAACAAAAATAAGAAAAACACATAAACAAACAGAAAATGAGAAAGAGTTTTCCTTTCCTCCCACCCACATAATAAAACTGGTGTCTCCATAGGAAATTTATATGAACATTTCTGATGTCTCTCTTTTGAAGTGCCCAGAATCATCTTCGAACATTTCTCTTTTCCTTCCTACCTCTTTCCATCTGCCATTGGTCACCACAGTGAATCTCACTCTGAGGGGGTCTTACCTGTTCATTCAGTTTTCTCCTCTCCCAAGGATTTTTGAGTTTTTGCCTTTCTCTCAGCAGTCCTTAAAATCATGCTCTTGTGGTGTCTTATGTTAACAAAATTCTTCTCTCTCCCACCACAGTCTCAGGTCACTTTTTTCCTCCTTCTTTTCCTTTTATTTGTCTCCCAAGCTCCTCTGCTGCAGTGGCTTCTCCTCCATCTGTCTTCTCAAGCCTTTATTGTCTGCCTTCTGCCCTTTCCCTACCTCAGAAGCAGCAAGAAGCAAGGCTCCTAATGAGCCATCCCTTGATCAATTTAAGGTGTGTGCCTCTAGCTTATTCTTCTTGATTTGACTGCTGCCCTTGACAAAGAGAATCACTCTCACCTCCTCTGCTTTCTCTCTTCTGCATTGTGTGATTATATGATATCCTGATGACATGTTGTTGACTTGGTCACCTACAAATCTGGAGTACCAAGTAGTCAAAAGGACAAATAGTTCTGTCACCTGCAAGTGAAAAAACTATTTCTGCGATCTATTAAGGGAATGCTTAAAATCCTTGCTATATTCAGCTGAAGTTCTGTGTGCAAATGTTTCTCAGCTAAAATAATTGCAAAGGAGATTCTGATATCCTTACTGTGAATAGTACAATTACTCCAGGTTGCTCCACTGAGAATTTTCATTGAAATTAATGGGACTATTCCTGCAGCAAACAAAAAGTACTGGAACAAGATAAAAATAAAAATTCGATGAAATCTTGACTACTGTTTAATTAGAAGTTTCACTGCAGGATTTGACAATATTTTTCCCTCTTGGTGTCCAGAACAACAGATACTGGAAGCAACAATTATAATTCTTAAATGGCTGAACTGAAATTCTTTCAGGTAATTCTTCCTTTCCTCTTTGGGTTGTAAGAAACAGATATTGTCTTTCTTGTTTTAAATAGTCAACTCTTCCAAGTGGGGAATTTGTCCCACTTAATATTCATAAAGTTTCATTCAAGTGGAGAGTTTTGTATTAGTAGTAGATGATTATCATCAAGGAGTTCATTATGTGCAGACAAAGTACAACTGGCTTTACCATTTCCATGAAGAGTATCATATTTGTCACCATTCAAAAGCTCTCACTTCTGTGTTTGAAATAATGGGTAGCTTGCAGTGATAAAACTGATGGAAAACAAACAGGCAGGGTAGATAATAAGGTTATAACAATCTTTTGGGGATTTACATTGTCTGAAATGAAAGCATGGCTTCAAATGCCTATAGAGATGACAAAATTACATACCTGTGAAAATTTATAGAACCAGGAGTTCTCCATGGTCTGCTGATGATTAAGCTTGGGTAGCATTTCTGTCTGCAGGATATGAAGCTCAACCCATTTTGAAGTGTGTGCCACAGCCCTCTGATTTAATATAATGTTCACAGAAGTTAGAGCTTGCAGCATATCTCATCTAGAGTAAACTGCAAGATCAGAAAAAGCCCCAAGTAGACATTTTTGTACACTGCACTTTATGTGAAATTCAGAGTCAGTCTTCCTTCAAGGTTTAATGTAGTCTGTTATTTCCCTCAAGGATTTTCCCTCCTCTTCCAGCTTTATTAGGTTTACAAAGATCTCTATTGTTATATTTCTCTTTTAAGTTAATTAAACCCCTCTTCAAGTAACCTTAAGGTATTAATAAAACACATTTTGCATATTTTCTTTTAAAACTTTGTTTGGACTAAAACCATTTTTATTTTGCTCTGTCTTTTAGAAGAACATAACTAACCCACCTAGCTGAGGCACATAAAAACCACAGCTTTTGTATCAAAATTCTGCTGTATAAAAATTAAAACCGTGCAGTTTTCCCAGTGTCCAGGTAAGGGACTGTATGTGTAGGGGTGTATCTGTGTGCAGGTATGGATGGAGGTTTGTGTGTTCACGCACTTTTCAAAGGACATTTAAAGGACTGAACTCCTTCACCTTCTGAGAGTGCTTGAGGAAATTCAGTCACAAGATAATGGAGTGAAGCACACTGCTTATTGAATGTGCTTCATCTCAGTCTTGCAGGAAAGTCTTCATGTCACAGAAAACATTAGTCATTGTTTGCTGAAGACGTGGCTGAAGCTCAGTTAAAAGATTTTTTAGTCTTCTGTCACTGTGAGCAGGGTATTATCCCTGCTCCTTCCATTGTCTGCACTATCCGAAAGTGTCTTTCTTTTTCTCCTTCTATGCCAGTTTTCTATTCTTGCTTGATACACAGTCACTAAAATATAGTAAATTCAATTAAAATGAAGTAGCCAGATTTAATCTGTATTCCTTTCCTCCTTGCTAAGGCTTTATTTATTTCTTCATTCATTGAGAAAGATGGTCTGCAACAGAGTATATTTGACAATACATAACTCACTGTGCTCATTGTCATCTCTGAATTACTTTGTTTTGATGTAAGGGAACCATGGAAAGGGAAAACAAGAAGTATTCCCTCACTAACTAGACCAGATATACAAAGAGCTTGCCTGAGTTTTTGGGTGGAAGTTTACTGATACATTATTTGATTATATCCTGAACTTCTCATTTTTTTATCATCCAATAAAATTACCCCCTCTGATGTTTTTTGTTTTTATTTTGAGTGCAAAGAGTAGGTCAGATGCAACTATTTTATCATGGTTTCTTTACCCACACTTTCACAGTTATTCTAAGCCCCTTTCATTCCTGCAATATTGTAAATGATATTTCTTTTCCTTTCTTGATTCATTCTTTCATGGAAGATTTATGTACATAATAAATTTTGGGTTACTTTTTTAATACTGAAGGAATGAATACATTCTACTCTTTCTCTAAAAGTCTGCTTTGTATTTGGGGCACTGAAGCAGAAATTATTTAAGGTTGGGGGTGGTTTTAAATTCAAGTGTGAGTTCATCGCACTTTTGAAGATACCCCAGAGGAGATTCATGTCTTGCTTGGATGATCAATATATTTGCATCAAGACCAAGAAACAGAGTTATGAACTATTGGTCTTCATTCTGGCAATTTTTTTAACCATTACCTCCTTGCTTTTACCAAGATGCCATCACTAAACTACAATTTGGAAAGCAGCATACAGCTTTGCTTTGGTATTTGAATATTCCCAGACTTTGATGCTGAATCCAAGAGGAGTCCACAAGACAAGCAGACTTGGAAATCTGTTCCTCTGTCACTCTGGCAGCTTTTCAGAAAGCTGTTACTGATCCTTGCTCTTCTGTCAGCTTAAAGCATCCTTCTGATTTTCAGTCTAAATGTATGAGCAGCCAGCTCAAACCAAGTTGTTCTTTGCCAACATTGACCTCTGCAGCTGGTTAGCCTTAACCCATTTCATTGTTTCTGCTTTCAAGGTCATTTAGGTTTTTGAATGGTATCTTTCTTCTCTATTGATGGTACCATTCAGCTGCATGCCCTTAGCAGGTCTTAAGCCCACACCAATGTTTTGTGGCAAAGTTGTTAATGAAAATAGTAGATTGAACTGATATTGAGAGCCTCTCTGAGTGGCTCCACTGGTAATCTGCTACAGCTCTTATGAATACAAATGTTGAAGGGTTTTTTAAGTTCTTTAGCCATTTTGCAGCTCTTTCTTGCAAGAAAAATCAGTTTGCCACACTATGCTCAGTGGTTTTATGAAGACTAAATACATGGAATGTGGGGATTTATATTTTCAGAAAATTTCTAATTAAATATTGGTTTTACACAGAACAGGACCAAAACAGCACAATGGCTCAGTTAGGGTTGGTTATGTTTTACACTTTCTTTGCCATTAAACCAGGTTCTCCTTTCTCTGCCTTATGGTCTCTACAAGGAACGTGATAATATATTGTTTTAATTTTAAACCCCAAAGATAATTGTCTAACATAATTGCTGGCAGAAATTACACATTTGTCTATAAATTAACCTGCCAAATGTCACTGTGGAATGTGTCACTGAGCAACATAAAAAAATATATATTCTTACAAACAGGAAAGGAGATATTTCTGTTTTGTTAATTGGAAACTGAGGCATAAAGCTGCTAAAAGCCATTTTAATTGAATACAACAGTTGTTCCAAATCTCCTCTAAGACTATGGAATTTTCAGCAGGAATAATCCTAAATGTACAAACAATTGGCCAGATGCTCACTTTTCAGACACTGAATGGTGAAGATGTATAGTGTCATACACTACAGCTCTACTTCTAGGAGAGTTACTGAAAAAATACTCTTAAATCCATTTTGCAAAATAACTTGTTTGTACAAATTTCAAAAGGATAAAAAAAATTGTAAGGCTTGATGGGTAAGTCACCACAACTTATTTGCTTAACTGACCTTGAGAACAAATCCTCCAGAAGAAGTCAGTCAAGACTTTCACAGCCATTTTTTTTTTTTTTTGCCATTTCTTATGAGGCTGCCAAGATGAAGATATTTTGACTATTGCTAAGAGCTCGTATACAACCACCACTAATTTTCCAAAGATATGAGATTTTACAAGTAATAATTTACAGTAATTTTCAACTGAATTCTCAGAAATCTTTAGTAGCTTTGAGCTCATCTAAACCACTGTCTTTATTCTTATTCTAGTTTCTAACCCACTTACATTTTTCACCCCCTTTCCTCCTTGAAGTCAGGAAATTAGGAAAACTTATTGAAACTTATAATTTGCAATTTAAGCATATAGTTTCCTGTGTCTCCTTTCCCAGCTGTCATTTCTTTTGCCTTTTTCATAGCATCATTCTTTATCTTAAAGTGAAAATAATTTACTCCTTCATCTCTTTTTATCAATCTTGGCTTTTCCTCATCATAGATAATTTCTTCCTCTCTGTCTCCGTTTACTCAATGAAATTTCAAGCCTCTTCACTGATATACTTTTGTCTCTGAGCTATTGAATAAGTAATCCTTAGATTTGTCACTCATGTGCTCCATTATAATCATCTGTCATTTAGTATATCATTCCATGGTGTTTTATTTCTTTGTTTTTAATTTTGATTTCCTTACTGTTTTGCTTGAAATTTTACAATTAGGGGTCACCAAAAGTATCTAATTCTTAACAGTCTTTGGATTTATCTTTATTGCTCTAAGCAGGCTTACAAGCTGATTAAGACACCTGAAGTAGTATCTTGAGATATGGGAAATACTCAAAACTCTTCATTAACATTTGCATTTTTTTGTTAAATGAAAAGTAATTATGAGTTCCATTGTGTCACACAGGTAGTCATTAGTGTTGAGTGTGTCTTTGGGAAATAAAAAAGCAGATCAAGCTTTTTTAAGAGCAAGGCTCTAAGCTGTTTACATCTATTTGCATACAATAACTATAATGACAGTCAAGAGACCCAAATGGTTCCTGGTGCAAATAATTTTCTATTATTTTCCCCTTCTACTTTTTTGAGATGCAAGATCATTATGAGTGTAAAAAGGTAGCAAGACAATGTTGTGTTTCTTTCCAGGGAAGATTTTGTATTTACTGCCCTATTCCAAATAACAGAGCTATAAACATTAATAGCGGTGATATTAATACAGTTTTTAAAATGTGCTGATCTTGTCCTTTCAGTTTTCCAGAAAATGAACGTTGTTGTGTGACCCACCTTTTTGAGACTGAGGAGGCCTTTAGAACATGCCCAGGAACTCACATGGACCCGGGCCTTGCTTCACATGGAAACAGAGACAGGAGGAGATGAAACGTGCTTGAGGCTCCCCCACAAGCCTTGGCTCTGTCTGTAACAGCTTTAAATTAGATCAGATCAAGAGAACCAGAGAGGATAAGGGCTTAAGCCAAAGAAGCACTTGAGACAACACAAAGGTAGTGCTGCTGTCTGACTGTCTCAGGCCTAAGGGGAGGTAAATAAATCTATGGGAGAAGAATGTATCACTGATAATGGACATGAAGAATGTAGAATTTATGGGCCACAAGGAAAGCCAGCTCAGCAATGGTGCTGAAATCAACTCTGACTGGATAAAGGATAATTCCATCAGGGCACATCCTGACCACCAACTCAAAAGAAGAGAAAGACTGCTCATGGGAATAATTAGCATTAGAAATGAGGGAATCACTCATTAACCAATTAAATGTAAGAACTGTGTAGCCAATAAGCATTAATTACTTTGTCTGCTAAAATGTATAGATAATGAAGAGTTTTGTATGACCTTGGGACTCCCACCAAGGAGCCCAGGGTGAAGAAAAACCAACAGGACTCCACTGGATTTTCACCTATCTTCTGCTTAATCCTTCTCTTTCTCTCTCCTCCACACTCCTCTTCTCTATTTCTTTCAGTCTCTCTCCCTCACATTCATTTACTGTTAAATAAAATCCCTACTATTGACTTTGGCAGATGGTCTCGTTTGCACCTTAATTCAGGCAGAGCCATCTCCTACAATCGGATCATAACAGGGTCTCAGAGCCATGCACTGCTTTTCTATAAAGGCTGTGCTCACAACACATCTGTTTCTCCATCCATTCTCAACCAACCATGTAAAGCTTGCTTTGCTCTCATCTCACTCAAGAACTTTGAAGCTCTGTTTCATTCTTCTGATCTAGCTGTCTAATGCTTTGCTTTCCCCCCAGAGAATAAGCATTTCATGTGCCAATGGGAGTGATAGGTTTAGCCACAGGGAATGCTGTGTGCAGACAGTACATTTCCTGCAGTTTTCACTGACATCTATCACATTTCTTTTCCCTGTACACAATGTTTATTCCAGTGGGTCTTTACCACAGGATTTTGTCAGCTTGCAGAGCTGTTTTTACGGTGCTGCATATCCTAGTGTCACTTCTCACCCAGGATTGTGGTGGAAGTGAGTCTTCCATAAATATCTCAGGGCGCAGTAAAAGGCTTGAATGTAGCAAAGAGAACATCTGCTAACATCTGCCACATGCTCTATTGTCTCTTGTTTCTTGATGCATTCTATTAAATTGTGGAAGTGCCCTGCCTGTGTTTGGTGGGTTTATAACCTTTAATATTTAAGGATTTCTCTAGCTTTTTATATCTTTGCATTTCTGAACAGAAACCAGGCAGCAGTTGACTTGCATTTTGACTTCAGAAAGGTGAAAAATCACAGTAAATAAACCTTTCATCACTTGTTTTGCAAAATACAAGCAAGAAAATAGAATGCAGTGAACAATTTACACATGCCTTGATTTTGCAGAAAGTATTTATCAGGGAGATTTTGCTTACCTAAAACCTGCCACCTTCCATGAAAGCTAAAAAAAAGAAATAACTATTTATGGGCCCTTAGGTACCATCACAGGGTGGCATTTTAGCTGCCTGCCTGGAACATGAAGAACCCCTGTTTCAGAGACTTGTGGGTTGCAAGGAAACATATCTATTTTATGTTTTCTTGATGCACATGAACTAAGTTAAAAATACACTCTGATTTTTCAGCTCTTGTTACATAATGAGGGGAATCCCATTTGTTTGACCCATCTTTCTTGCCTGTTCCTCCCAGCTTCTCCTCAAGTTCATGCTTACTGCTGCTTTCCAGGCAAGTATATTTTAAATAATTTTTAGATTTTTTTTATTTTATTTTAACATGAATTTGGAAGCTCAGAAGCTGCAATGGTTTTGGTGTGATAAATTAGAAATCTCTTGAGTTATAAGACCAAATAAGAAAAATTCTTTCCTCAAAAGCCTCATTAAGTTCAACAGTGTTGATGTAGGTGTACATGAGCAATTATCCTCATGTCTGAATACAGACTGCTGAAAGTAGAAAAGCAAAATTGAGACTTTCCCTTGTAAAATAAGGAATTTTTCCCCTTTTGCTTCCCTAGGTTTTTCAACTTCTTCATCTTTCAGCATTAGAATTAAGCTTGATCCAAAGTTTGGGTAGCAATAAACATAGTAAGCAATTTCTTTGAAGTGTTAGTAGTCTTAAATACAGTTCTAGATGTTTCCAAATTAAGAAAGATAGTATTTTTTCTTAAAGGATTGTTGATGAAAACAGTTATTTTCCTTTAGTATTATATATACATATAAAGTATTTAATTGGAGTGAAACAATTTATATTTACTTTAAAAAAAATCTTATGTAAAGAAATTTTGGGTGGGAGGGGTTTTATGTGAGAAACGAAGTGAAATACCTTATGTTGGTCTTTAAGCAATGGCTCTATATTTGTTCCCAGGTACTTCATCAATTATATAATCTCTCCTGGAGCTACAAGTGTGTGGTGACTGCCTGGAAAGCAAAGCAGGCCAAAGATGTGTCTCCTTCAGCAGTCTATGGAGCCCAGCCTTGCTAAGTGAGGAGCTGTCACGGACAGGGTTAGAGTCAGGGAATTCCATGACTCCCCAGCTGGGAATTGAGACAACCCAGCTGCCTGGTGCCACCCCAGAGGGACCACCAGGTTTCTCCTCTTGCTCCCTGCCAGCAGTTCTGCTAGAGGTGTCTCATCCCTCAGCAGCGTCTCTCCCAGAGAAGGCACATCCATCAAAAAATTCTAACCATGCCTAGTTGGAAAGGGTTTGCCAGCTTTTAAGGATATTTAACCCAAAGCCCTGGTTTCCTCAAGGGCTTATATTGTGTCAGGTTTCAAGCAGCTACTTAGGAAAGGAAGAGATTCTCACTGAAAGTTTTCATACAAGAACCAGAGGAAGATATTTTGATGTTTTAAAGTGAGCACAGATGTCAATGAAAAGAACAAAATGTCCAGCACTGAACCTTGATGTTGTTTGCTTTAGTAGAATCTGGAACTCTCTTAGTTAATAGAAATTTATTTTTCAATGGGCATACAGAAGTGTGAGACAGGAATATTTTCTTCTGTCTAAAATCCCTAGCCTATAAAATGCAAATTATACATTCACACCTACCTCAGAGGAGTCTTGTCAGGAGTAATTAGTTAATGTGTGTGAAATTCTTTAAGGTTGTGGAATAAAACTGGGGTGGATTACATGCTGTTACATACAAAATGTAAAACCTAAGTGTGAAATATGTGTTGTCAGTGCAAGGCTCTGCGTGCTATCTCAGAAGATTAAGCTGTTTACATGTTGGCATTTTGGCAAAAACAGCCACAAAATTACTTAAGTTTTGTTGGTTTGGGTTTTTTCAATAACTTGAATCATAGTACTTCTTCTCTGTAGATGACTATTCTGTGTGTGCTGATTGGGAAATGCTTGCCAGCATTGGTTTCAGCAAAGTCTTGGACCGTAGCAGCCTCTCCACTATTTCTGTTACCTAAATTTAGGCATCTGACAGCCTCTCATGGTAAACGTCTCTCTCATTCTCCTCTGAACTAGCTGAGAAAACAGTACTAGGGATAATTTTGCTTCTGTTGGTCATAAGAACCATTTTGAAATGGAAGAAGTAGCTGTCCTCCTAATCTGCAAACACCTCTCCTGAGTCTGTGCACATGGAGCCACTCCACAGAGGTCAAGCCAGGCTCAGGGCAGGCAGAACCTTTGAGAACATCAACAGCATCTTGTCACAAATGTCAACTCTTGTAAAATAAATTATTGTGGTTTGGGAATGGTGTTCCCCAATTTAGTGTTCCCACTGAAACACCTCAGACCATCTGCTGCCCATTCACACAAGCCCGTTCCCCCTGTGGTGGTGTGGAGGGGAGAACTGGGGACACACTAAGGTAAAGGTCATGGGTAGAGATAAGAACAATTTACTAGCAATGGCAATGAGATAAGAAAACAAAATGTACCAACAATGAGTACTTACAAACTTCAAGTTAAATTTTTATTTCCTTCTAAAACTCCTTGCTATATTGCAATTAACACCAGCCTGCTTTCTGGAGGTGGAGGCACTCCTATGTGTATATAGAACAGTGCTAATAGCACGCCCCTGCCCTGTTTAAGGTTTTGAGGACAAATTTCTAATTCTTTCTGGAGGTCTGTTTGTTTCACTGAGTTTTTCTTTTTCCTAGAGCTAAAGAAGATTGCTTTATGGATAGTCTAATTATTTTTCTTTTAAAACCCAGCAAAGTAAGGTTTTATCACCATTTATCTCACTACTAATCCATACTGCAAGATGTTGCTAGGTCAGATTTTTAGTGGTATGTTCACTGGCCTGTGAGGGAATCGATGCAACTTGTATCGAGATGAAGTAGCTAAAAGAGTTGGCTCTTTTTCAAGTGAACATGCAAAATTCATTAGGGCCATTGCATATCCCTGCTGTTGGCAGAAATGCTGAGAGAATACACAACAGCTAATGAAAAAAAGAATCCTGACTTGTTGCTGGTAGCAGGAAGAGGAAAGCTGAGATCTGAGGTGTTAGAACACTTGCTTTTCTGCTTGGAGCAGAAAATACTCCAAGGGCCAGACAGGAGTAACCAAGGAATAGGTGCCAGTGAGCTCAGAATTGTGAATTCTCTCACCTACCAACAGGACGTTTGTTGTCCAAAAAGGTGCTACTTCAGGCAACTTCAAAGCCTTGTGATTTTGCAGGTGTTTGAATCTGAATTACATCCGCAGCCTCTAAACTAATAAGCCCTCTGAAAATTTTTATAAGTTTTGTTGTCTGTCAACAGCTTTCATGCCTTGATTGCAGAGAATGTGCTTTTTGCTGAAGCTGGAAGATCATCTTCTGACTTGAAAGGTTTTCTAGGCATCAGTGATAAAAAGTACGGTGACTTTTTTTCATTTTATTGTATTTTTGGTATGTCAAGTGCCAAGGAAGAACACGATCCAGGCACCCATGTCAAGAGTTTACCTTACTCTGGGAATATAGTCTCTGTCAATTGGTTTCCTCAACAGGGTTTTTCCTGCCAGAGAAAAATAGTTCTGCCATGCAGCTTGGGCAAAGGTTGCTATCAAAAGTGTAAATAGGCTGCTTTCTTTAGCAGCTTGATCTTTTGCAAACAACGGGGAAACATGCCCCAAACTAGGCTCTAAAGCAAATGCCAGTATGTCTAAGTGTAGTTTTCTTGCAGGCTGGGATTCGAAGACAGCCTCCTATGTATGTTCTCTTTGATTATATTGATCTAGAAAGTTCCTCAGGAAGCTCACCTGAATGAAACGGAGAGTCTGCCAAGTTTTCTGCTGAACAGTTTTAAGTTGCCTGCCTTCTGGAAGCAGTGCTGGAATTAGAAGTCCTGCTGTGATGGTCGCAGTCTACCAGGTCGCTTGTCTGGGTTGCATGCTAATCAACTCAACCTGAAACGCTGATGGTGTTAATATAACCTGTGTCAGTCAGGATGGCTGTCTGAAATGCAAGCACCTGATTCTAGTCACAGAAGAGATTCACCACCCAGGAAAAGTAAGACTCAAAAGCAAGACTGAGGTATCAGTCCAACACTCTTATCTCACATCATTAGTACATCAAACTTTTACATTGGAGGAAAATGAGTTTAGCTTTCCCTTTACTCTGTCATGCTCTTTGTGTCTTCTTCCTAATTTTTGGATTTTCTTTCCCCAGCAACTCTCATTCCACCTACATAAGACTTGGAGTGAATCTAATAAGCAGAGTATAAGTGAAGTGACTTTCAACCTCAAAGAGAAAAAACTCTTTGTGCTCAACTTTGAGAATTGAGTTTTGGTTTTATTTTGTTTTTCTTCTTCCTACAGTATAAAAATAATCCAACCATTTTGAACTTTTTTTATTAAAGACTTTAAAGTATGGAACTTACATGCCAATCATTCTTCATCTTCGAATGAATTTTTAGAACAGAATTTATACTGAAAATGCTGATGAGATGTGAGCCACCCCAATGTGAAGTGTGTGACTAATTTCTGCCTGAACTAACAATGAGATTGGATGTTTGGCCAAAGAGGGTTGTTTTATCTGCCATAAGCTCCAACTGGGTAAGGCTGAGTCTGCAAGTGTGAGGGAAAGAATCTAGTAGAGCCAGGAAGAATTCTAGTTCTGGCAAAAATAAAAATCCCGTATAGACTGTGTATATAAGTATGAGCTTGTGACAAAATCAGTTTCCCAGTAATCCAGAAGAATAAATTAAACTCATGCGTAGGATGATGTGTTTTGAACTTTTTCATCTTATTGGCACACCACAGAAGTAATGAAGGCAGTTTTTTTGTTGTAAAACAAGGAGAAGTGAAGCTGGAATCAAGTCCTGGCATTTCAGCTGATGTTTATACAAAATGAGAATATAACCCAGATCAGTCTTGTACACTGGCCATTGCTCAAAGGTAAGGAGAGTTAAATGTAGGAGAACCTCCCTTCCATGAAGCAAAACCAAGGCAATTACCAGCATGAAAAATAAGAAGGGAAGATTTGAAGGACACTGGAAAAGTCAAAAACCCTTTCCAATGCCAAAATGCACATTCACTTTGCAATCTTACCCTGCAATGTTATCAGAAGGTTTGAGTGTGGTAGGAGAATAGCTATGACAGAGAGTGGTTATTTGTCATAGTTGCTTGGGCACATTCTGTTACTTCAACAAGGAGAAAAGGACCAGGATAATCCTGAAGAATGATGTAGCCTCTGTGGCTCAGCAGGAGAGCTGCTTTAGGAGAGCTGAGGAGTCCATTTTTCTGGGACTGACTGACTGCATCTTGGGAAACAATAGCTTCTCAAATGGAGTGGTAAAAGTGCGGAGATTTGTGGACTGGCTGTTTACCAATTCTACCGGCTGCAATCTAACAGAGCAGCCATTAAAAATAGTTTGACAAGTGGAAGTCTTCATACATTCATTGTCTCTGTGAGATGCTAAATTTATGGAAACAGCTCCTTTGAATATTTTGTTCCTCTGAAAGCTGCCCTTTTCAAAGACACAAACAACAGTTCAGATGAGTTTCATTTTTCAAATGAATTTAGTATTTCAGTATTTCTCCTTAATCTGGAATAGAGAAAGGAGAATATCCAGTATTTGAATATCTGCAATCAGAATTTGATTAAGTCTCATGGCTAACACGCACTCTTCATGCCAGGTGAATGGGGCCACTGGGACCAGCTGGTTGCACTTCACACTCCTTTTCACCATCTTCAATTTGATGTACAGGATTTACATATTATTTATGCAAAAAATGATTTAAAGTTATTTTCACAAGCGACAAAAGATTAAGAAATTGTCTTCTTTGGCTCCTGTCATTTTTGAAGCACATGAATATTAGTTTCGATACAGGCTTTCACAAAAATTATTCTCGTAACAGTTTGAAAGTGATCAGTGTCACAGAGTGAATTGAAGTGTGTCAAATCTAGGTCATTCTCCTCTTTTCCTCCTGCTGATTCTTTGAATTCACTTTGGCAGGTCACTCTCATTTCCCTTTTCCCTCCTTTGAAGTAACAACGTGCTGCAGTGTCTGACACCTGTCTGTGGAAAGGAGGTTGGAGAGTGAAGGAAATCCACATCTTCAGTGGAATGCTTGGGAATTTGGTGTGGTACGGAGATCTGACATAGGTATTTCTGTGAGTGTCTTATAGGGCTACCTACATTTTTATCACTGACATACTGCTGTACTATAAATATCAATATCTTTTATAATGCTTTCTTTTTCAAACTTTCCCTGATATTGGTCCTCTAAAAACAGTTCTTACAGGATAGTGTTCCCTTCACAAAAATTGGGTTGTTAGATCTTGTTTTGGAAGCACTAAATTTCCCAGAGATCTGTAAAGATACTTGTGAATTCATTTGCATTTAGACAGCCATCTCCCATAGATTAAAGGGAATTTCAGAGAAGTTTTTTTTTTTTCTCCTTTTGTTTGTCTTTATGGTTAGTGGGGAATTTGACTTTTTTTTTTTTTTTCTGGAAGTAGAAAATGCTCATAGCTTAATGATCCTTTTCTCCTGAATTCTTAAGGCAACAGTGGGAGAAAAGAAAGAAGGTCAGTTGTGCTAAGGTGTGGAACTACCAAAAAATAATAGAAAAGAGATAGAGAGCTAATGATATTTTCCTGAGGTGATTATTAAGAGGCACATTCTACAGGTTTTGCAGAGGAATTAGATAAAGGCCAGGTTTCTGGTGTGTTTTAGCAAATATCTGTATTAGCAAAGGTATCTCCTAATTTGCAAAGTCAGACCTGTGCCTTGTAGAGGAGTGGTAGACTAAGTGATACATTCTAGTCATTATAATCAGATCCATTTAAGACTAATCTTGCCCTTAACATTAGTACTGTTGAAATTTGTAATATTCTTTCAAAATATAGAAAAGGAAAGTTAAATACTGCCTAAAGACTTTATGCAACATTTTAAGACATAATTTTTGTAAACTTAGGAGTTACAGTTTTGCCTCTTAAGGCTCAGTTTGACCATATTACAAGTACTTTAATAGTTTTAAAATGCAATGAAATTCAACCTTTTGACAGTAATACCTTTTAAAAGATTTAAAAAGTGATATCCTTAAGATGGTATATTGTGAATACTCTTCCTATTTATTTAAAAATTTGTTACCACATTTTCTGATCCAGCATTTTCATTTATAAGTAATTCAGGATAATAAAAAAAATAATGAAAGTACCTTGGTGAAAATAAAAATAAAAAATCATCAGGAATAATGACAAAGGCTATCAATAGATTTTATTTTGTCTGTGTCTAATAATGGGTCCTTCATTCTTTTACAGAGACTGAAGACACAAAATGCAATTTAACTTTCCACTCTAGTTAAATTAAGGTACAGATAAAATTCCTTTAGAAGAAATTTCAGGTAAAAATCTCTGTTCTTCTCTATCCCTCAACTGAATATCAGTACAAGTTGTACCTGTACTCCTCTGTTCAGCATCTCTGTCAGTGGATGATAGATTAATTTTCCAGTAACAAGCTTCCAACAATACCAGTGAACTGTACTATTCAGAAGCTGGAAACCATATATCTGTGTTTCCTTTTAGAGGAAAGTCATGCTGTTTCACTTTTTAAAATTTTTGAATTTGATTGCTTTGTTACTAGTCTGCTCATTTTCAAACAGTTTTATTGCACAGTGTAGAAATGGCTTCTTCAAACTCTGCACTTTTTTTTCCTGAGCCATATGTTATGTGATGGATGTCCTGTATAGTCCCATTATTTATAAAATGTGGATTTCTTAGACTGATTCTTTTCTACCTGACTTCTATTGTCTGATTTCTATTTGACCCAAGTGGTTATTAAAGCAGATTTATTGTTCTGCCTTTCAATTATCTCCCCAAATATGCTGAGCTGGGTTTTGGTTGGTTTTTTATTTTGTGGAAGGGCTTTTCATGGATGTTGACAGTGATCAATAGCCTTCATTTTACTCAGATTAATTTTCAGTATTTTTCTCTGCCATTCATAATTGAGTTCCACTATCAATATTCTTCATGTATATTGAGTAAGAGCAAGACTGCATTGCCTACAGTGCTTCTGTAACTACCGGTGCTCATATTGAATGTATGTAGCAACATGTTTCTTTCCAAGCCAGACTTTGAAATACTCCTTTGGGTGAACTTTTAAAAAACTTTACAGAGATACTTTTTGCTTTTTTTCTTTACCTTCGGCTGGAAAAAATCTTTGCTTAATGAGAAATCTGATTTTCAGGTTTGACCTGGTAAGGAAGCATTGCAGGGCAACACTGATCAGCAGTATCAGGGGAGCAAGTTACTTTTTTTTGCAAAATGCATATTGGAAAACTTTTTTTTTCTTTTGTGATTTTACACTCTGTATTGAAGTACAGCTTATGTAAAATTTATTCTGTGTTCTAGGTTGTTTTGGTTTTTTTAAAGTGTTTGTTCTGATTACTTATTTTCAATGATAGCTTAAGAACAGATACCTTGCTCTATATTTGGTTGGTTTTCTTTTTCCCAAAGAAAGGGGTTTATCTTTCTGATCAGATTTTGAGTTTTCATATAGCTGAGTTGCTGCAACCAGCACAAAAAGAAGAGGTTTTAAAGCACAATTACAATGTTATTTATCTCTGACATGGGCTCAGGCACCTCCTCTCAGTTTCTTGTGAACTAACTGTCCCATCACTCTGATTATGACTTGCAGCTCCACAGGCTTCAGGAAGATGCAAAGAGGTCAGTCCTGCATCAGGGCTTTGTTTCAGTTATCTCCTAAAACAGCATAATAACTGTGTTTTGTGCTAATGAGTCACCCTTCTGGCTGTTGGCTGTTCAGCACTCAGGCAACACACAAATCCTGAGCAAAAGTAATCAGTAAGTAAATATGGGATGAAAAGAAATGACTGTGAGTGTTTTGATTAAAAGGTCAAGTGCAAAGCAGATATGATGACACATGGAAAATATTTTTTCTAAAATAAATAAACAATTAAATTGATTCCCTAGCCTTCATTATAATGTTGAAATAGCTTAAGCTAATTATGATAAATGAGGCTAAACGTGGTGTGCCTCCTGAGTAAAGATATTCATGCAATTTTCTTGTGACAAAACCCAATGTCAAATTTACCAAAGCCATTAATCATCTCAGAGATGTGGTGTAACTCTTACTGATGGGTTTAGGGGCTTACACATGTATAAATATTTCACATTACATTATATATACATTATTTATATATATATATGATACATAAAACATATATAATATATATAATGTTGTGTATATAGTCTTATATGTACAACTTTAGTGCCATTGCAGTGCAATATATTCCAGAATAAATGTTTCTATGTGTCTCAAAATGTTATATCTTCTTTAAACTGGTTGTGGGATATGGCTGAAGTGTATTAAAGACCAACACACAAACCAAAGGAGTGGCCCATCACAGAAATATGGTATGGTTATCATTTACTTATGACGGTGTATCTGTGATCATGCAATCTGTAGGGGACCTGGGTGATCTAACTGGGACACAGAAGTTGTTCAAGGTTATTCTGGCATTTACAGCTCCAGGCATTTTTACTTAGTACTGTAAAGAAAGGTAGTTTAAACATAAACTTTGGAAAATAATTATGTTGTATGCAAGGGCCTTTACAGTGCATCTCCAAGTGCTTAATATACCTAAGGAAGACAGAGAAAAAAAGATAAGGAAGGAAAAGCATTTGACAGTTGAATAATGAACATTGGAAAGGCTTGTATTGATTTGATAACGAATTTAAATTGTAGGTAGTTGATAAAGTGAACAATAAAGCAAAATTTATTAATCAGAAATATGGTAGAGCAGTACTTAGGCTGAAAATGTGATGACCCGACTGCTGTGGTTCTGAGTGTGCTGAGAGAGTTTCAGAGTTCCACCTGGGAACTTCTGAAAACTTGTGGGTGCCTTTGCTGTGACTATCAGGCTAGAGCAATAATAAAGCCTCCCAGAGGTACAGGAGCAATACAAGAGCATGTGTGAACATACATAACACCTATTTATAATTGTGACAATTTAAATACTTCTCCATGTAGATGTTTCTAGAATATTAGTAAAGAAATACAATTAAATAATTTTGCAGCCAAAGTTGATGTGACTTTATAATGTTCTTTACTGGGCCTTTGTGTCTGTGTTGTCAAGCATAATTGCATTTCACATTACATTTATTCAAGGTATCTGCTAGGTTATGTAGTAAAAACTCTTCTGTACACCCACACTGGAGCTCAGAGACACCATGGCAGGAGGAGGAGGCCAAATAATACCCAGACAGCTGCTTCTATCGCTGGGCTGCAGGGCATATTATGGGATGCAGGAGAAAAGCAGTTTTGGATTGTATAGGACTTATTTGGGGATGTTTAGAGGAGAAACCTTTGGGACGGATGGGTTTTTATAATTCCACTATCAACTTGCATAATTTAGCATAATGAAGCATAACTGGATAAAATGCAAATTTTTTATTTCTTATATCATTTAAGTCCCCTTTACTTAATTTCCTGGTGGAAATTTCAAAACACGTAGTATTTCTTCAGGGTTCTGTTTATTTACACGGAATCCCACAACTGGAATATGCTACTATTTTAAACTCTGCTTTTGGTCCTCTGTTTTGGCACAAGAAGGATTAAAATTGCTAATCCAGTAACACAAGATATTGTATTTCATTTTGGAAAGATTCTAAGGGATGTTGGCCCGTGTTCTCCAAGGTACTTCAATACTAAAAGATATGGCTGGGCTTTTAGCAAGACTTTGAAAATCACCTACATGGCACTGACGAATTTAAAAGGGAGATATGAAAGCACTTTATACCTGATTTTTTTTTTAATGTAGCTATTCTGTCCATAGATATCTTTGAAAACCTGGATCTGAGGTGTTTTTCAGATTTGTACTCATATTGCCTACCGAAGTGTTTTATCTTTATCTCTCCTTGAAATGACAGTGTAGAAGGGAACTCAGACATGACAAGCATAGCATTGGACCTGAAAGAACCAAATCTTGATGTTTTTCTTTTCCTGCTTTTTTTTTTATTTTTATTTTTTAGCTCATTTTCTTTTCCTTTTCATGGGTTTTGTTTTGCCTCCAAATCATAATATGTGCTCTTGGATCTTCATGGAAAACATATTTTCCAGGTCCAAGACTGCTGTCATAACCTCCAGGCTTGTCTGCTACAGCTTTTTCTTGGCTTCTGAAATAGCTTTGGTGTGCTGTACTACAATAACTGTATGCACTTTTCATCACTGCTGCTTTTCCACTCTCCCTTGGGCTCCTCTCAGGTTTCCCAGAGCAATATGCATCAAACAGTGCCTTTGCTCTTTCAAACATTTTGTGGGTTTTTTTTATGGTACAGAGATAAAAATGGTTTCATCAGACTATAAACACTTCTATATTATTAAAACAACTTGGGAAACCTTGGATTTGGCTCATGAAACATCTTGGAGTGACCTGGTTCACTTAGAGCAGTGTAATTTCACTCAGAAACCATGTTAACGTAGTCTGAGGAGGTTAAAGGAAACATTTAATCTTTCTCTGTTGTTTACTTACAAGCATTTTGTTATGTTTTTCACTGCTTCTGGGCTTATAAATCAACTTGTGTCCTCTTGACCTTCCTGTGGAGGGATGCCCTCCCAATCCAAGTCCTTTTGGTGGACCTGGAATGTTTGTGGCCTTTGACCCAATGTCTCCTCAGAGATATCTCTCTTAAATGCTATTTTCTGCCCTGATGGTTTTGTTTTCCTCTTATTCTTGACCATTTTTTTCTCTTCTCCAAGCATCCCTCTTTGAAGTTCTAGCCAGCAAGAGCGCTTTCTGCTGGGCCATAAACAGCTCCTCTTCAGCTGTTTTCCCCAAAGACAGGGAACCAAACCACACCAATTCCTGTCTTTGTGGATTCATCAAGTGACTTCTCACTCTGTTGTTGCAGCTGCTGATTTCCCATCAGCAGCTCAACCCCTGTGACTCCTGGGCCAGTCCTCCCCATCCCTGCAGTTGATATTTGTACTGAAATGATCCTTTTGTTGTTCTGACTGTGTCTGACATACAGTCTATTCTGGACTGGGGACATGTTGTTTGGTGATGAAGGGTTTGGGATCATCCCTTGCCGAAGAACCCTTGCCAGCAGGCATCAGGGGCTGAGTTCAGGTGTTATAGGAGTCAGACCAAAGCACAGAATCACACAAAATGGCTGAGCTAGAAGAGATCTGTGAGGGATCTGTGTGGATCCTCTGGTCTAACTCCCCTGCTTGAGCAAGCACATCTAGAACAAGTTGCCCAGGACCAGGTTCCTTTGACTTTTGAGTATACCCATGGATAGACACTCCAGAATCTCTCAAAAGGAGAAAAACTTCTTCCTTTTGGTTCTGTCATCAGCTGTGTGATTGCACTTTGGTGTGGTGGTGCAAAGCAAAGGGGGAAGGTGCTGCCATCTGTCACCTCCCCTGAAGGTGGGCTTCAGCAGAGAGGATGCCTTTCTGGATTTCCCACCTCTATAACAAGAACCCCACACTCTGTTGTGAATTTGACTGCAGGTTTCTCCTGAGTCAATCATGGAGCCCGAGTGACTTGTCTCCCAATTTAAAATTATATTGAATGCATGAGACATTAAAATATATAGAGAAAAACTGCACAAACATTGCAATTAAATATTTACTGTGTATGACTGTATCTCAAAAGACAGCTGGTGATGAAATCAACAGGCCATATTAAAACACTTTTTTCCCTCTTGAACAAGAATATTTTAAGTAGACATTGAATTGTGAAATGAAATATACTTCTTATTCTTTTGAATTCCCTATTTATCAGCCATTTTACCTACTATGCCACGCACCTCACATACAGAATCAAAATTACCATCTGCTAAATCAAATGCAAAAAGCAGTGGAACAACTACATTCCCTAGAAAATCAAATCAATATTAAATAAAATACATTCAGAACCCAAAAGTCGCCAGCTTTTAAATGATTTTTGTTCAAATATAGAGCTCTTTCATATACAAGGGTAACTATATTATTTATTTACATGTGTACATTTGCTTAAATATTAATATTTATATTTCTGTTGTCTCTAGAGTTAATCTAAAGGAGCTTAGTGTGATTCTAAGACTGTCTGATAGATCTATTTTACACTTAATAACTTGGAAAGGCAATAATATATTTTGAATATATTGTTATATACCTGTACCTAGGTATTCACTTGCTCAATTTTAGCCAACTTAGTACTGCAGTCTTAAAACACCAGAACACTGCAATTTCATTTTTCCTTTAGTCTGTATTTGTATAGAATGCACTAGGAGGATTCTTTATTACTTTTTAATTGAATTCAGAGAGCATAATGAAGAGGTTTGTGTTTGAGATCAAAATTTCTCTTAGCTCTACAGTACAGTTCTAGTGTTTGTGCCATCATTATTTAAGGTTGCATTCTGCAAGAAGCTTTTCTTTAACAAAAAAGCACCTAAGTGGTTAAATTTGAAAAGAAGTATCATCCTGGGATTGCTCATACTGAATTCTATAAACTCGTGTGAAATTCAGTATATCAACTATTTACCTATCTTTTTGTTTTGAGCTGTGTTCTACTGTCCTCATTCACGCTAAAGAGTTGGGAGTTCAACAAGTGTGGGGTTTTTATGTCATAGGACTCTTTTGAAATTGTACAATTCATGAAAATAAACACACATGTAAAAATATACATAATAAAATAGGACCACTGCAGAACAAATGCATAACATATAAACAGCTTCTAAGTAACACACATGAAGATTTAATTCCCAAAGCCAGTTTAAAAGTCACAGAAGAAATATTTCCAAATATTTGGTGAATGAAGTATATCCGTCATCTACCTCATACTTTGGTACCAACTTTCTCTTTATTAAACAATGTAATGAATCCTTTCCTGCTTATTTCATTTGTAATTTCAGTCCTTCACCAGAATCACTTTTAAGCATGTGGTTTCCTTATCTAAGCTGTCATTTAAGGGAAGCACACTTTCTTTTTCCTCTGAGCTCATTAGCCTATCTAATAACTGTGCATGCTTTTGTATAGAAGGTATCTTTCCCAGCACTGACATAGAGGATAACTGAGTTATTTTGACAGTATATATGTAACATTGCAGTATAATATGTACTTTTTAAAACGTTTGGATGATTAAGTAGTAATTTTTTTAAAAATATTTTAAAGATTTTTTTTTTTTAAATATTAGGTCCTCTAGGTAATTGAGTGCTTTTTTGTACTTTCCCTAATCTCTAAGGAATTCAGTAAAACACACTCTTGGATATAAAGAAACCTCTCATAGAAATCTTGGATGGTGATCTCTCTCCCCCTGAAAGCAGCAGTGGGTCATAATTGTGGAATTTTGTCTCCCTAATATTTGTATCCACTTGGCTGTTTACCTTGCTACCCAAGAGCCTAATTTGGGGTTGAGGTTATTACTGCTGGACCTGCTCCATGAAAGTTGCGTCCTGCTGTCCTTGTTGAGGGGAGGTGACTTTGACAGTCTCATCCAGTGGACATTGCAGCTTTGATATTTTCAACAGGGGATAGGGGCTTGGAAGGATACTGCCAGACATCTGTTTGTGTGCAGCTCTGCAACTCTTCTGCCTGCTCAATTGTTACATAATGCTCTGAAGGCATATTAAAGAAATTGCTGGGAGAATGTAATAAATCTTAGTTAATTTAAGTGGCACAGTAAAGGCCAATTCTTCTCCAGAAGAATTTGTGAAAATTAGTGCCTCAAAACAATATCAGATTGCTGTGGTACCTTTGTTGCCTTCCTGTAAAACCAAAACTTGCCTTTACAGGAAGCGTTAGGAATTCCCAGATTGGGTTTTGGTATTCTGCCGCCTGCGGTGGAATAACAGTGGTAGAGAGTTTAATTCTATTTCTTCTGAGTCAGTCTTCCTATTAAAGGAGTTCAGTCTGGACAAAAAGTTACTCTGAATATTTGTTTGTCACTGTTTTTCCTGACCAGCAAGATGTGTAACCTTGGAGTCCTCCTAAACTGCAATCAGGACTGGTGATGAGAGTTTGACCCTCTTGCCTTCAGCCTCCTTTCTCTCTTTCTCTACAAGACATGCACTAAAATTCTGGAAGGGTCTCAGCTTTGTCCTAGCAAATCTATTTCCTTCATATGAAGAGATGTAAGAGGGACACACAGCAACACAGGGACCCAGGTCAGCAAAGGGGCCAGAGTTCTTGGCAATGTTGCATGTTTAAACCTGCTCTACAGGCAGGATTAGATCAGATAACATTTGAAAGATGAACAGCAAGTCAGAAAAATAGTTCCTTAACGTGCCAGACTGCTCATGTAAGGCATTTATTGCCTGCTGAAGGTGCTGGAGTAAATTAAGACAAGCAATCTTGAGTAGGATGCTGAGGCAAGTTACTTTGTTCAGCAGTAGACCAAATCCTTGGACACAGATGTGGCTTTCTCTAAAACTGACATGTACCTCATATACAGAATCCAAATTACTATCTGCTAAATCAAATGCAAATTAATAAGATATCCCTATACACTTTTTACCTCTAATGTTACCTATTATCTGAACTGATATGTAATTTTGAAAAAAATAAATTCAAGTACATTTCAAATAATGGGACATATTCTTGTAGCTGTGAGAATATATTTTTAGTAAGAAATGCTCAAACTAAAAGGATCCCCAACCACAGACTATAGAAAGATTATTAATAAAAGCAAAGAAATTCTACCATTAACCAGCATACTCAGATCTTGATCAGTTTTAGCAATCTTGGAATTTTACTGCCTCTGACATATATTTCACCTGTGTTTGTCAGGCATTTGGAAGTAAGAGCTGCAAAATTAAAAGGAAAAGAAAAAGCAATATTGAAAAAGTCTGATCAATTCCACATTTGATCATCCTTCTGAGCAGAAGGCTGAATATGCCCATAAATTAAAATAAACTTGACTGGATACCATTACTGCTAGTTCTAAATTAACAGATGAGAAATCTGCTACAGCAGCATCCCTTCTGATACCACCTAATTTAAATTAATTGCCTGTCTGTGACTCCAAACCAAAAATTAAGAATCAGACCAAGCCTGCAGTATTAATATTGCACCTAACTTTTTAATCCTGGAAATTGTTCTTCCAGAGTTCAGCTTTCAAGGACAACTGCTATGAAGTTCTATGCTGGCTGTGTATGGGGATATTAATTCTTCTCCACCTCACCTAAAACCTTTTGGCATCTCACTCTGCATGTATGTGCTATACAGATCAGAGAGCTTAACCTGTCAAAATATATTTTACAGTTTCCTCAGAGATTTTGTGATGTTGTATTTGGTTTCAAAGTCAGGATATGCGGGGTTTTATAATCTATATTCTTATGATCTAGGTACCCATAGATGAGAGTTGCAGTTTATTTCCAGGGATTAGTTTAGGAATGATGCATAACTGTGGAACATGTTTCTAGGGAGAACATATTTACATTGAAGGAACTTATCCCAGCTGTCCTGCATGAGGTCCATGGTTGGGATGAAGATATTGATTAGCAGCTCAGTGTGGTGGATCAGGAAATGTGTTTCACTAGTGGTGTATGTGGTTTGCTTGGTTATGATTTGATTTAATAAGTAAGGGATCTGAATAAGTTGGTTGTGACTTTGATGCAGTGTACAGCATCCCTAATTTGATAGGTCATTAATCTGCCAGGTTTAACTAAATAACAAATTACAGCTTTTGTCAGCTGCAGAAATAAACCAAGGTGTAGTCTGTGCACTCTATATCTGCTCTTTCTCAGTAATTACATCGTTCAGGTGATCTAAGCTTCTGCCTTGTGACTCATTCCTTAAAGTAGCACCTTTAAAAGCAGGTATTCGATGCTAGGTGAAATTACATGAGATTTCCTGGTCAGCATTTCTGTCTTTAAAAGCAGCCCAGTATTTCTAGGAATGTCAATACACACACCCTGCTGAGAAGCTTTCTCAGTTTCTCCGGTCCTACTTTCCTTACCAAGGCAGGATTCAGATTTGACAGCAATAATGTTTTGACATAGACCCAGGTAATCTGAAAAGTGGTTTATTTTCTCTGAAATAAAATTTCAATAGCTTCTGTTAGAACAATTAGATGCATACATGGCTACTTGTATGACAGAACCTCTGATTTCTCTGAACAGTAAGAGTTCATCTTTGTATGCACAACTGAGCATGGCTGACAATGATACTTCTAAATATCAGTCAGTAACGTTAAATCCTGACCAAAGTCCAGTGCACTGGAGATCTGTTCAAGGGATTGTCACCCACAGTACTAACACAACAAAAGTACAGAATATTCGGAAATTCTGACAGGTCCCAGAGCTTTCTACTCAAAGTCACTCTTCAAAACGTTCTTCAAAAATACTCAAGCCAAAATTGCTCTAGCAAACGTTGACAGTTGAAAGTATTTCCATTTTCTTGAAAAGTAAAAGATGGTGACTAAGGAATTTTCTAAATATTGATTAAAATTATGAGGGGGAAAAGAGTCAATAGTCATTCTTATATGATGTTTAGTATCTCTAGCAGGCAAAATTGAGAATTTTTATCTGAAGATCACGAGTGATTTCTAAGATTGTGGAACTGAACAAAATTTTCTTCATTTTTTATAAATTATCTACCTTATTTTTTCATTGTAACCTAATGAGGTATTATCAATAAGTGGAATAGCTATTGAAAGAATAATATTTTGGAGTACAAATTCCCCTGGGCCAAATCCACACAGACATGAGGTAGAAATGCAAGTTTAGTTTTAAATAAATAGAGGATTTTTTAAATGACTTAGCAAATAAAAGACTGAATTAGTTAGAAAGAAAGGGACCCAAAATCTAGTTTAAAGTTCAGTGGCATTGCCTTTTGCAAAGATAGTTAAGTTCCAGACATAACGAAAACAATGTAACCTCGCTAAACACTCCTAGAGGGAACAGATAGAATTATATACATAGAATTTGTGTCAGAACTTGCATTTGCCTTCGCACATCAAACTTAGCTTAAGCTAGGTCTAGCTAGGATGTAGAAAATTCGTGTTTTAATCTGATTGGCCAAAAATAGAATAAAATGCACTGCTTTGAGAATGTTAGTAGGCTCATGAAAAACACTGACCAAATGCTGCTGTTGTTGCTGCTGCTATGATTACTACTGATAAGATGTTGCTGCTTTTGCTTGGGACTTAGGGACTCTATGCTAGAAGGCTTTCTACATTCTGCTTAAGACTGCAATAACTTTTGCCTCCATGAGGCTGATTCAACGATGCAATAAAGGATTTTGCTTTTACAACTACCTAGCTTCTATAGTCTTCAATGCGGATGTGAAGAAAACTTGACAATAGTCATACTAGACAGAGGCTACGTCTCTTTGCATTTCAAGAGGTCTAAATTTCGTACAGCTAAACATGCCCACTGTATGCAGAAATAATGAAAAATAAGCTAAAAGAGGGTAGTATGGAGAAAATTGAATTCAAAGATGAGCATCTAACAAGAAAGCCGAATGGCAGACACCCACTTTCTTTATGCTACATTTTGCTGGCTAACTTGTTTCTCTGAACTGTCTTTAAGATATAGATTTAAGTGTGCTTTAATTTAGTGGGGGAGCAGGAGTGCATCTCATTATTCTAGGAGAGACTGATCAAAACAAACTAATACTGTACTGAGATACAAGTAGAAAGCTGGGGGTGGAGGAGGGGCATGATTTCCGTAAAAAATGGTCCAAAATATTTGGAAATGTAAATTCAGTTAGGGGGGATGTAACTCTGTGCTGAGAGTTGGGAGAAGCCCTAGGCACCCTAAAGGCCTGCTTAAGCCCTCTGTGAAGGCTAATTAGCTTCATAGCATGAATTTTCAATTCCAGATAAATATGCATTTTACAAATAGTCTGAAGAACAAGAATTATTTATTGGACATGTTTGTGAATAATTTGAAGTCTAGGATGAATGCTGTCATTTTAAAAATCCATTTACAGACAGTTTACAAGTGGGTAGGGAATAAAAAAAAATCAAGCTTACAAAATATTTGTTTAAAAAACCCCTAATTTTCCTAGCTGTTTTAAAAAAAGCTCAAACATGCTTCGTGGTAGGGAAAAAACAAGGATTTGCACTTCCTGAGGGAGCATAATTTCTTCGGTGTGCTGGGACAAAAGTTTTATTGTTTCATATTTTGGACTAGAATGTGTTTTCCCTCTTGGGGAAAGGAGTGCTCTCAGTTTGGGGGAAGTGTGTGGACAGAGTGGGATTTTCGTTATGTGGGACTCCAGGGACAGGGTCCTTAATCATCCTCTTCCACTATGGAAAAGTTAGTGTCTGACCCCCCAGAATCTAAAAGTAGTTCTCTAAAAATGAGATGGCATAAGGATTTTTACTTATCTTTTTTCTTTTTGTATGCCAAATAAAGTAAAGCTTTATAGGTGCATTTCAGAAGGTATGCACAGCCATGCATTCCCACACCTGAGCTTTGAGAGAGGAGTAAGACCAATATACTCCTTTTCATGCTAAACACAGAGCAGCTCATTTTTCCATAAAATAGCCTGAAAGCAGCTCTTCTCCTTCCAGGTACTTATCCTAATTTCTCACCGTAATTAATTCATGGCTCGTTTATACTCATTTGTCCTTGTGCCAATATTCTATTGGTTGCTTAAGTAATTTTTCTCTCCCTTCATGTTTACATACCCAGATATATTTATAGGGAACAGTCATATCCCTTCTTAGCTGTTGTTTTGAGAAGCTGAACAAGCCAAGCTCTTTTAATCTCTGCGTGTAAAATAAATTATCATTTATTTTGCTTGAGCACACTTGCTTACTAGGAGGTTATTTTTGTTCCAGTCTGTGCTTTAATTATTCCTTGACTTTCTTATTTGTCAGGAGCAAGAATGAAAGAAAAAGAATTGAAAAAAAAAATCAGGCAATGTTTTCCAGTACTAAAGCAGGCCTGGGACCCACAATGTCATATGTAAAAATGACAGCTGGATGAGTACAGGCAAAAGCTGATACTCTTATATTGCTGGAGTGCATTTGGGACGGATTATTTTAATACATAATGGTACAGTGGGTGTTAGAAAGTAGCCTTTGCAAATTCCTACCAGGAAATAGCAATTCAGGAAAACAGTTCTTTTTAAAAGCTAAACTAAATAAGTTATATCTTTTGTGTAAGTTCATCAGGGAAAATTTCTGAATTCTCTAATTGTAGAGACTACTTGCTGCAGATCCAAAATTATTTCCTTGCTGTATGTTAAACTTACAATGACTGAAATGAAAAGGATTATTTCCCTTCTGGTGGATATTCCAAAACTTGTTCTCCCCGAGACATGTTTTCTCCCAGAAAATGACTTGATTGTAATAAAAGGCCAAGTGCAGAAAATAATGAAGAAAGTATCTGTTTTGGTTTGTAGTCAAAACTGCTTTCTTTCTATAGGTCAGATGAAAACAAAACATTTTTGAAAATTAATGTTTTCATTAAATTTTCATTCACTGGTGGTACAAACCCTTGTGTAAACAGCAACGTCCCCTTGTTCTCTGCCAACCATTTTTGCCAGTGCTGTCACATCACTAGGGATCTTCTCTTGGACACCCTTTTATTAGGAGTAATGGACTTGACTGAACCACAGCAAGAAATGGTGCTCCTTGGGTAGAACAGATTTTTGCTCAGTTGTATTTTGTGCTACCCTACTTCACTGTGCAGTGTCCTGCAGCTGTGGCAGCAATGACAGAAATGTGGTGACGATTAGGCAGGATCTTCTCTGGAGTTAAACCTTCTGCTTGGCAGAAATTAGTGACAACAGCAAAACTTCAGGCAAGAGCACCAAAGCATGCTCTTTTCCTCACTGACTTACTGCCTCCAATGCCCTCTTCCTCAGCCCCTAGCTGTGCTTCTGGCTCACCATAAATGGCACTATTTTTCTATTCAGAATTCAGAAACAGGGAGAAATAGGCTTTTGGACACCACATATAGGACACAGAAAGTAGCCCAGAACAGAAGTACCTGCAGTGTGTCTGTACAAGCCAGAGCAGCTCAAGAAGTAGCATGGCCATGTTTCCCAGTAGTACACTTGATTTAATTGCCTTTGGGTTGATCAGAAGGTTTATAACCTTCACATAAATGTGCCCCCACACATGGATGGCTACGCTATTTTCAAATGTGTGCACAGCAACATGCTGTCATGTGGATTTATCAGCTCAAAGCTGCAAAGGAGACCTTTGGATTCAACAACCAACTGACAAATAAATTTCCCGTACAAAGGAATCTTTCACGTGGAACAATAAAAGGATGCAGATAATTAGAAATAGTCACACATCTCCTCCTCCTCCCAATTTCTCAAATACACAAAGTAGCTCAAACTAGAAATTCTAATATTACACAAGTATAGCCTACATGTAATTATAGTAACACCATATTAATTTAAATGTTATCTATGAAGATACCTATGAAGACTATCTATGAAGTGTTTTAATATCAGGACAATGCCATAAAACCTACATGACAATAAATAGTGATTCAAGTACCTCATCTTTACCTGCTAGTTTAGAGATTTTCCTTAATCTGCCTTCAGATCCATGATTTTAGGTAATTCCCTCAGATAGCTCTTGTTTTTTGTGTCTTTAAATATTTAGATCTATGTTTGGGGGATGAAATTCAGGTCAAGACATGGGTTAGGTAGGGATTAGGCAGCAGGAATCTCAATGTTGCAGTGCAACATCTTGGGAATCGCATGGTAATTTTAGGTCCACAGGGATGCTCCTGGAGCTCCTGCTTCTCCTTCTTTCCAGGGACTTGGAATGAGAAGTAGATTGCAGATATTTCCCTGGGAGAAAAATGGTGTGATCCACAGATGTTAGAACTTTACTTAGCTGTCATCACAATGATTTGGTGGAAAAGAAGCTGGAGAAAAAGCATAAACTAATTTTCTCATTTATGGGGTTGCCTGGTGCTGCTGAGGGCACCTGAAGAGATGGGAATTAAAATCACCTGCTTGCTAAATGACTATAACTGAGACCCTAGGAAATATTTATCTGACTCTTACTTTCAAGCTCAGTTATTTGGCTGACCCACTGTAATCAGACTCCTCCTTTGCTTTGGAATTTTAGATGGCCGTGTTTTGGTTTGGTTGTTTGGAAGTGGTTTTAGGTTTTTGTTTTGTTTTGGTGTTGTTTTGTTGTTGTTGTTGTTGTTGTTGTTTGTTTTGCTTGTTTGTTTTGTTGGGTATTTCTGGTTTGGTTTGCTTTGGTTTTTTTTTTTTTTTGCAGTTTGGATTTTTTGAGGGCCTGTTCTTTTCTGCTTTATATTATTAATCTATGATGAAAACTATAATTATTCTTAATTTTCTGTAGGCAAACAGGGACTGATGGAAGCTACAGGAGTGATAGCTGTTATGAAAACACATTAGCAGCCTGAGGAATCTGTGTCTTTATCAAACATTTCATTGGAAGACTGTGATAAAATTGAAGTACATTCTGGTTTTCTCCTTTTTTTTTTGGTTGCCATCACCTGACCTGTTTTTAAATGGGGTGCAACTATTTCCTAATGATGTACTTTACATCATATTACACTCCTTGTACCAAAATACCCTATAACACACTTAGCCAACAGAAGATACTCTGTGAAGTTTTTACAGACCGGCAGCATAAAATCACAGTGAGCAAACCCCAAGCATCAATATACTGTACCTCATATCAGGCTTCAGAAAGGTCATCAGTCTACAAGAAGCAAAAGAAAGCCCTGCAGATTTCCATTTCTTGGCCTGGTACCAGCATCCTGCCTGTCAGGCGTGGCCTTTAGAGACAGGTCTGACCTATGGTAAAACAGGCGGTTCCAGCGGTGCTTCAGCACAGGGCGCACTTGATGGGTGGCTCCAAGATACATTTTCTGGAGCAGGAATTTTCTGTGGGACACTGTATTTGTTTAGTCTCAGCTATCACTTTCCTTCAGAAGTACTGCTGGCCTGGTTCCCTTCTCATGCTCGTGCAGCCCTACTGACTTAGTGCTGCTTTGAACACTAATGTCAGTGAATTAAAGAGCAGATTCCAAACATGTACATCACTGCCGAAAATGTTTTGATGGAGGATGGACACTGCACTCATTCACTCAGAGTGCACTGGGTTGGAGTACATCAGCAAGATCATGCTGATTTCTTCTCCAAGCATTTCAGCTGATGGAGCAATTCACCTGACAAAAACTCTCTTGCCTGCCTATACTCTTGCTCTGTAAATAGCCTCATTGATTTCATGGAGTAAGGTGCTGAGAAATTCTCTTTCTCTTGGAGTCTGGTCTGCAGCACTTCATTTGGAGAGGAATAAATTAGCCTACTACTTGAGCAATCTGTCCACTTTGGGGGGTATGGGGCAATCAGACACCTGTCTGCAGGCTGCTTTGCCTCTGGGTGTGAAAATACCACTGCAAACTGAGTGCTTTGTATGGAAAGTGAAAGGATGACTGAGATCGTGTTCCTCCATGTGCTTCCCAGAAAAAAATGGGAAATGATACTGCTGATGTCCTCCTAATTCTTTAAATTAACACATATTCACAGTCCATCCTTTGAGCCAACTAAACAGCTTAAGTAGCAGTATTGGATTTTAAATAAAATTATTCTTAATACAGGCTTTCCTGGATTTTCCTTTGGAAGATAAAATTTTTCTTTGCTAGGAAGAAGCATAAATATAACTTGGAAATAGTTAAAACATCTTGTTTTGTTTTGATTTGATTTTTGCTGATCTTCATTTCAAAAATAGACAAGCTGATTTAACCATTTTTCTTTTTAGCTGACAAGAAACGCGACGCTTTTTAAGAAATGAGTGTTTTCTAAAGGAAGCATTGACAAGCTGTCTCACTGCTAGGTGCTGCCTGAATATCAAAACAGTTATTTTAAATGCCTGTTCTACAAGAGGGTTTTGTTTTGCAATCCAAACCAATAAATAATTCTTTTTAGTGCATGGTTTTATTTTCTGAGGTATTTAGCAGCCTGGCATTTTAATGATGGCTGCACAGAAAGAGAGAATCATGTCAACAGCAAGCCAGGAGCTGTCTCTCTGTCTTGCTTTCTGCTTATTTCCCCTCAGCCCTGTATATCTCAGATGACCCGATACATCATTATTTTTGTAACACAAGACAGAACATATGTCACACTTCTGACCTTAAGAGTAAATTGTGCTCTTATTAAAAGTGAAAACAACCCAAATGTTTCTCCTTTTTTTTTTTTTTTTTTAACCTACCAAAATAAGAAGCCTGAATTAATTGCTGCTTCCCTGACTTAATGTGGACCCAAACCCTGAACGCAGAACTAATTGAGCTTATTTTTATATTGAGTAACATGGGCTGAGCAGGAGGTGATGTCAATTCTTGATTACCATTCTAATTGCCCTGAATACCTCCTCGTGGCTGTCAGTGAGGTGATGCTCGTACACATGACTAAATCTGGCACTCTGCAAACCCAGTGCCACCACGACAAGCAGTCCCTGAGTGACAGGGTGGCTTGGCCTGCTGCTTGCAGGGGAAGGTGCCGCTGTGCTCTACAGCATTTAACATAGGGCACATGACACTAAATCCCTTTAGGAGTGGGGACAGCAGCATGGTTATTTGTTTTCAGCAAATAGAAGGGCCAGATGTGGTGGCACAACCCGAGTGTTTTGTTTGCTAATTAGCAGCATCAACGACACAGGGTAATCTTCAGCAAATATTTGCTCTAAAGGAGCATTTTTAAAGAGCCAAAAATTTCACAGATTTCAGTTTAATATAATTTCCTCGTGAGTTCAGCTGCATAGTTAAGCTAAAATGGATTAAGTTGATCTTCTTTTCCCATTATTTGCGTTTCCCCTTTTTTTAACAGAACCACCACATGAATGAGCAAGTGTCTTTCTGGATGAGGTTTCATTATATCAGAAAGCCTGATTAGAAAGTAAAGAGCAGCTGGGATACATATTTTATGAGCTTCCTTTGAAAGAAAGTTTTTTGAGCATACCACTGTCATTCTGTATTTCTCTGGCTCCTTCGAGTTTCCATTTCTTTCAACCAGTGTTTCTTACTAATAGGGAATACTGAAACTACCAGAAAAAGAAGAATCTGCTGAAAAACAAGGACCCATTGATACAAACTCTTTTATTTTTTCTCTAAAAGAAGATATCTGATTTTCTGCCTTGAGCCTGATAGGAATCTTGCGCTGCTTGTTGGGAGTATGGGTCCCTGAAGTACTGGATCTTCCTGCAACTCTAGAGTTTCAGATCTATTTCCATCAAAGGACAGCTGAGGATGTGTTTATACTCAGCCAGTGAAGACTTTTCTGGTGTCACTGGAATGATCATGGAATATTGTTCATGATGGAACAATACAATTTCACATGTAAAATTTTATTAAAATAGGGCACTATGCCAATATTGACTCAAGGGCATTCTACTAGCCTGGACTAAGGAAATTGAGGCTGGATGACTTCAATGGAAGAAGGATTTCCCCCACTCTTTGACAGGGCAAATTGCTTCATCTCCCAAAAGAACAAGGCTAAGGGCACTTGTTGACTCCCCTTTTTTTGCCTGTCTCAAGGATGTTGGCCTGCATAAGAGTTTCTCTGTCTTCTGATCCTCCCCAATTCAGACAGCTGTTTTGTCAGCTCCATTTTCATTCTCAGCTCCATTTTCATTCTTCTGGAGGCTGCTGCATTTAAAAAATAAACCTGTATATATATATGTGTGTGTGTCGGTGTCTGTGTGTCTGTGTGTCTGTAAAATCATACCTGTGAAGAAACAGTGATTGCCTGATTTCCTTAGTGGCACAATCCAAGTGTCAGAGATGCTTGGAATTTTTCTGCTTTTCTTAGGAGCAGAGTGAACCTCATGACACAGAGAGATGTCTAGACAGGATATTTTCAAACAGAATGTCACTGACATGTAGTCAAGAGTCAACTCTGTCAAAGCAGCAGAGATATCATCACAGAGCACAGACAAGGGTGTCAAATCCCTACACTGCTATATTCAAATTTTAATTTTCACATGATAATTGCATTTCTTTCATTCACAACAAGAACATTGAAGAAGCTGTGTCTAGTTAGAAACACAACCTTTAAGTCTTTCAATATATAGGCAAATTGGTTTGTCTCCAGTGAAACTGGAAATCTTTCAGAAAGAAAATAAAATTACATTCTGAAGTCTTGCATCTTAAAATGTTAGGTGAGGCTACAAATCAGAGAGAGATTAAACCTTATACCGTAGAGCTTTCTATTAAGCAACTCTTTGCAATGGAGAAAACATGACCATATATTTTTAGGTCATTTTCCCCTGCTCTTCCTCCGTATTTTAGAAATAAGCATTTTGGCTTGTAAGCTTAGCTGCAGAAAATACCTTCACTGTCAATTTTTCCCCTAATGAGCTCTTATTTTACAAGAGCTTTAGGTAGGTTGCAAGGGTAAAATGAAACTGCACAAGTTCTGAGCTGCTTGACTCCATAGCCAACAGCTCCCAGGTGTGCAGGAAGAATCCCTAGACCTTTTGTTTTTTTAGAAATACAGCTGGAGACCCTAGCTTCAGAAAATCAATGTGTCAGAGCTTTATGGCGACTGCTGGTGGTTTGTCAGTGACATCTCATCAATGCTGTGCCCCCAGAAGAAAGAACATCATAGGCTTCCTACATATTTTATTGATATTATTGTGTTTCCATTGATTGCCTGCCACTGCAATGGAGTTGTGATGTATGGTCTCCTGCTGCTTTTCCAGAGAGGGACTTCTTGACTTGAAGGGCCTGTCAAGCCCAGGGCATTTTTTTTGCAGCCTTGTGTGCAACTTGACTTGTGAGCATTACCCCAATGAACTCATTGCCAGGTGAAAAGCACATGAAGAGCAAGAGAGATAAAAAGAAGGGGTAAAGAAAGAGGTGAACAATTTTCTGAGATTCCCAGAAGCAGATTAGTTCCTGAGGCTGTCTGTGTAGAGTGCATCTGGAGGAGGGTATCTTGGTGCTGTTTAACATGTATAAGGTGATAGAGGCTGAACCTTCTCAAAGGAGGGTGTTAAATGACTCAAAGAGTCTCTTTCATGAGAAGCTCAGGCTGTGAAGGGATGGCAAGGAGGCAGTGGGAGGGGATTTCTGGAGAAAAAAGCATTCTTGAGCTGCACTGAAGCATACGGGCTTATATTTGCTCTGGAGTGCCCACTCAGAAACCTAACTTCACAGAGCACAAAATGAATACAAGTCAAAAATATTTAAGATGCAAAATGGAGCATTAGTCACAATGTGCTGATACTTGACACTGCACTGTTGATGTGCTCCCTCAAGAATAGGCCAGTTTCTTCAAGCTCTTCTTGTAACATAACATTTGTCCTACATAAGTACACATGTCCGTTTATGTAAACAGTAAGTTAACAGGGAAGATGTTAGCTTTAAGAAAATACATCCCCATTCACATGCAGATTTTAGTTCCATGAAGCACACTTTTATTTGCTTTTAGGGAAATTAGAGCAAATAAATCCCATTCTCTTGATTCCCTTACTTCAGTTGATTCTGTAATAGCAAAAAGTGTTCCTGCTCATCTTTAGCACGCTGATCTAGAATGCAGTTCAGAAACTAAGATAAGCAGGCAATTTCTAGTTTTGAAATTTAACTATAATTAAATCTGTTCCTTAATATTATTTACAGGCTGTATATTGTTACAGGCACAACCTAAACTGGGACATGGAGATGGCTGAGTGAGTATAGCTGACATGCTGTGAAACTCTGCAGAGTTTCATATGCAGAGTTACATGCAGAAATATGTTGGTAATGTCATTAACTCTCTGTTCTGCAATTCAGAGCAGGGGGTGAGAATGGTTTTCAGCAGCAGCCTGAACACAGATGAGGAAAAATCACCAAGTTAAAACTAGCTGCTGTACTACTGATTATCTACAATTTCTGACTTTTGATTTGTATAACTGATTTTTCCACAGCTGTTTTCCAAAGTTTGCCACTATAAGTAACTATTTCTCTATTATATTTCTCATGACTGATATTTGAGATATCCTTAACAAAGATTGTGGATACTCTAATTCCAATTTGAAATATTTTTCTCTCAAATTGATTCCATCCATTTTGAACCCAAAATAAAGCTATCTTTTATTTATTTTCTTTCTTTATTTTCCCCCTCTCCTAGATAGATGCCCCAACAAGAATAATTGATCTTTTCTCATCTCAGGCTCTAATTTATCGAAATAAATGCAGTTCTGTTCAAGAATTGGTAGCACCAGAATGCCCATGCTTGATAGGAAGTCAGGACAAGAGCTGTATCTTTTAAACTGTAGAATGTACACAACCTCACCTTGTTTTACAACAATCAGTGTGGGACTTAAGGTATTAAGGGTTTAAAAACCACACTGCATTGGCAGAGATATGAACTAACACCTTTGTGTGATTCTATTAATCTAGTTTTTCCATAATTTAATACAGCAATCAGACAAGAGCTTTCCAAAACAGTGCCTATGTATAAAGTAATGTAGTCAGTGTTATTTTGACTCACAAGATTAGAGCGCATTAGAAAATTTGTTCACCATTAGCTTTGTTCCAGTTTCTTTGAGTCATGTTAAAAATAACAAAACCCCAAAGCCCCAAGCCTGTTTCTGCTTAATATATAGCTAGTGGTCATCCGCTAGTGCTTCAGTGGTTTTATTCATCAAAATATTTTAATAGAGACCTAAATAATTATTTTCAAGAGTGTGTGAAGGGCACTAGAGATCAGTAGCAAACAATAAATTAACTGAAAAAGAATTTAACTTAATGTCACACAGTGCAAATAATAGTATGAATTACATTGATTGTAATTACCATTTAAGAAAGAAAACAGGGATTTACATAGTGTTATAATAGGCTAATTTTTTTCTTTTGGAAACAGATCAAGCCTGAGAAAAAGAAAGGTTCTTTCTTCCTTTAAAAAGACTCCCTCTCACTTTCCATTTCCCAAAATTGCAAGAAATTGGTTTATTCATAAGCGTGTTGTCAAGATGCCAAATGTCTTAGTGGTGACCTGATTGTCAAGGAGCAATGTGGCCCTGGGTTAGGAGGTCAGGGCTCCACTGTGCCCTATGGATGTCTCGCTCTCATGCTGAAAAAGGCCCAGCCACGTTGCCTCCCTTGTTGCTGCTCCCCTTCTCAGCTGAGCTGGAGAAAAAGCCTCAGTCATGGGGAGAAAGTGAGCAACGAGGAGTTTGGTCTCTCTGCCATCAGCATTAGCACAGAAATTACACAGAAATAAAAGTATGTACAGCATTACAGATGCATGCTAATACCAAGAATAGATTGCAAATGTTTTCTCACAGCTCGTGCTGCAAGGATACTGACTGGTTTGAATGGCAGCACTTTGTGGGGTCCCAAAGTGCTGCCTGGACAGAAATGCTAAGGGGATTCATGTTGAAACAGATATCCAAGTTTCTTTTTGGAATATCTTAAGATGATAAATAAACGCATTTCTAATTGTTCCTTTGAAAGTATGGTATTAGCACAGAAACATTACCACAGCAGCCCAAATGGAGTGATTATACGGGCTGCCACAAGTGAATCAAATTTTATGACCAGCTAAATCTATAAGCTGGCTTGATCACTAGTAGCAGACACAGTTTATAAAGGTGTGGTGCTTCTGCCCTCATTTGTGATTCATGGGGATAATTTTTGGCCAAATCAATCAATCAGTTCATCAAATTACTTGCAAATGTCTGTGTGGTTATGTTAGAAAAAAGATCAAGCTCACATGTTCAGCAGGCAATTCTCTAGAAATATATGTCAGGATTTTGTTCCAAAATTCATACAGAAGCCACATGTTTATTTTTTTATTTCATACAGTGCATATTAAACTTACTTTAGAGCAGAAGTATTTTTTCTGGTATGGGTTGCATGTTGTCATGTATCCCAGTCACATTGCAATTCAGTTCAGCAGGAAGAGTGGTGAGCTTGATATGGAAATGCTTTTGCTGTACATGAAATGAAAGCTTCAGCATTTATTTTTCTAGGGTGAAAAATTAAAACGTGAAAGCTGTGTGTCATTTAATTCTAAAAATGACCTGACCAGATGTCAAAATTATTAAGAAGCAGCATGACAGCCCTTGGATGCCAACTCTTGAAAATAAGACAAACAAGACAAGGAGATATTGAAATAAGTAGACTGAAATTAAACTCTGTGTTTGCTTTTTCTTAAAGAGGAAACAAAAGTCTGTCTATAAAAATTGGCTTAATCATTTCCTTCCAGCAGTCAGGAATATCAGCTGAACTTTGCCAAATTATGGGGAAATTTCAGCCTGTAACTTTGATGACCTTTTAACATGGTTTTATCTAAGGAAAGCTATCTTGGATATATCCCCCAGAGATGATTTATAAAATGAACAGACTTTCTAAACTGGCTTTAACACAGGGGAGTGTTTTTTTGCCTATTCCTTTCTGTGATTTCTGTTCCCTAACAAAGCCCATTAGTTGCATAAGATGGACTGGAGGTGGGTAAGGACGTGCAAAGGCTTCATTGACATACTGATGATAGTCAAGGTCTGAACGGTTCCTCAAGAAGAGTTCTTATACTTTCTTATTCCTTGTATAAGTTATGTACAGTCATTTACAGGCTCACCCATAATGTTGGCATTGGAAGTAGATAAATAATTTCATGACAATGCTTACTGTTCTACAGAGAAATAGTTTTGTTTGTGTTGGTCTGGTTTTTTTTTTTTTTTTATCTGAAAAACACCTTATAACCTTTTCTCAAACTCCACATTTCTCAGACAGGTTGCTGCAAATAGATGTTTAGCTAAGGTAATAGGCAATAAGGTACTTATATCCTCTGTTTGGAATTGAATCTCTGCTCCATGACAGAAAACTGACTGGTTAAACATTGGGTTCTTCTCCAGTGCTGCTGTTCATTCTATTTCTATTCTAGAAAAGCTAATAAAAAATGCTGGTTTAGATCTGCTGTCCTATTCTTAATTGTTTCTTTGGTGCAATCAGACATTTATTGATTGATAAAAACATGAATCTTGCATTTTTCTGCAAAGATAATTGATTTTCACCATTAATTTCTGAAGGAAAAAAGAGACAAATTAATTTGTGTTAAAACTTTTTATAAACTATCTTATTTTTTGCCTCTGAAAGTTAATTAGGAGCCACATTAGGTTTTTTTTTAGCATCTCCTAGCTGTAGCATTTAATTTATGAATTATAATTACATTATTTACCATTTTTCATCGCTGGTGTCAGTCATCAGCTTTCAGGAACCTCCAAGTTCAACACAGTCCAGTGTTTAAAAGTTATATCAAGAAATTCAATATCAAAGTTTCTATAAAAAGTAAAATGAAGTAATATATGGGAATAACTTATTTGATTTGAGAAATCTGTCAAAGGACCAGAATTTTTTTTAGTAAGTTTATCACAAGCATGGAGGAACACATCATTTCCCCACCATTTTGAGTTTCTCTTTGTTCCCAGGGAGTCTGGGAGATTTCAGCAACGACTTTGTAACTACTGACTATTACTGTTTTGTTTGCCTGGTGCTATTTTGGTTTTTTTTTTTTAGTAAACTGCTATTTTTTTCACTTATATCTACCCACATCATGTCTCAGTGGTGGAAAGGGATTAGATAAAACTAAAGGGGAGGTGGCTGATTTTAAGTCTGCCCCCTTAACTTGTCTTAAACCAAGACAATACAGCAAAACAGAATCCCAGGCAAACTGCAGATGTTCTTCATCCTTTCCTGTGATGAGGGTACAGGTGGCTGTGACTGAACAAAAATCAGCACAGCAGTTTTCATTGTGTGTTTCTTTGGACTCAGGATCTCTGTGCTGCCTCCCTGTCCTACTGCTGAGCTCTAATACCTGCCTCCCACTCTTCTCATCCCACCTGTCCTCCCAGACCTTACGGTTTCTGTCAGGCCCTCACACTGACACCAAGAAATACATACAGTGGCAAATCTTCCAGGAAAACGGCAATCTTGGACAAACACAGAGCTAGAGACCTTGACTCTTTATTTAGTAATGTATTATAATGGCAATGAATCTTACTGCCGAAAATTGTGCCTTTCATTTTAATATCTCTGCTTTTAATTCCCACTTCCTTGTCCTTATTATATTTTGTTCATAACTCACCATCTCTCATTTTCATCAGTAGGCTGACATAATCCTTTAACAGAAGTTATCGTTATCAAGAGTAAAATATGTTTGATTTTCCATGAGCAATATAATAATTAAAAAATAGTATTCCAGGCTTTTATGTAATGTTAATACTCTACTTAGTGTATGGAAAGTATTAAGTGATATTAAATGCCAGTAAAAAAATAATAATTTCAATAAAATAATATTTTTGAGAAAACACCCAAATAAAAGTCCTTTGCCATGTAACTAGTAGCATTACGAAGTCAGAGATGCCACTGTGTTTGTGAAGAAATAGCCTGAGATCTCAGTTGGCCTTTCTAAATGGGTCAGACTCTATAAGGTCCAAACAGTAGGACTCAGCTGAGCACCAATGGACAGGAAATTTTCTCATGAAAAAAATATGAGCTTTGTGCTTGTTACTTTCAGAAATGCTGATTTCTAAAATTTTGGGTTCCAAAATCAGCATTTGGCAGCATCCTTATTGGCAGTGGTGGTGGTGGTGCAGTGGTGTGTCAGGAGGTAGGTAAAGCTCAGTAAACCAAGGTTTTAATTTGCATTGAAAAAAAAAAAATCATCACTCGTCTTCAGACAGTCTCAAGGGTTTTGTGGCAGAAGGAAATTGGGCTCAAAAAGCTGTCTATGGCCCCAGTTCAAAATTGCAATACTGGGTCTATTCCAGAGAACAGAATTTGAAAATTTAGAGCTGTGATTTTGTGTTAGACACATGCTCAAAACCAGTCATGGCGTAGGAAAATAGGAAACAAATATTACACTGGCAAAAATGAATGGAATAAAATAGAATTAGAAAACAACACTTAAAAGAGGCAGATCATTTGAATCATTTGTCTAATGAACGATGAACCTATGAATATGGTACAATTCAGAACCATGCTTAAAAATAAAAAAGCTTTTTTTTCTCTCACTGCCTCTGGGTCCTTCTGTCAGTACATCCTGGCAGAAAAATTTTGATGGGCCTGATACCACGTGTCTGTGGTCATGTCTGAATTAAGAACAGAGCTCTTGCAGAGATCCCCAGACTGCTGTGAGTGTCTTCAAGAGCAACTGAGCTATGTCAGCCCAAAGCAGAGCCTGTGTTAGCTTGTGCTGGCAAGTGACAGGTCTTATTAATGTGCATGGGGCACAGAGCTAATGTGTCTATTCTGCTTTTGTCTCTGGGAGAGCATCTCCTGTGGCACCGCTCCTGGCCGTGTGGTGCAACATCTCGCCTGGGTACTGGTATGAGAAAGTCTCTGTGTGGGATAAACACACCCAGAATCTAGAGGTGCTGAGAAACTGTTTTTTTTTTTTTTTTTCTTTCTATAAGCTTTAAAGTATTCTGGACAGATTGTTGCACAACTATTTTCAATTGAATAAGAAGGTGATGAACTTAATATGTGGGGATATGCATGGCCTTTTGATGAACCAGAATTCCAGAATCTTGATGCTGAGATGCTTTGCCCACTTTTTGTGTGCATGCTCCTTAAATTATGCTTGGGTTTTTCATAGCCATAACAGCTGGGGAGGAGTAGATGTAGAGAGTCCCTTTGTCCTCTACTTGCCATAAAAATGCTCATGACTTAGCCCAGTGACCTATATTCAAAAAACCTGCATCCAGGAAACCTGAGCCTAATTGCCTTTAAACCATAGCATGTTGCCCCTTGAATTCAAGGAGTTTTTGAACCTCTCCTAATCAGAGGAATAGTCAGGTTGATGGAGTAGCTAATGGCCTCAGTACTCATAACAATTTTTGGATTCAAGCCCCAAAATTAAGGTAGAGCCCTCGCCCCTTGAAGAAAAACACTCTTTTGTGCTCTCCATTTTGTTGTGTGACCTTCAAGGATGCACCCTCTTGGTGCTTCTTTTTTCACACAGCCTCTCATGTAGGGCTAATCTAAATGCCACAGTGCAGCCTTAGTAATTCACCAAATAAAAAGGAAACGTAAATATTATGATGGTGTGAACAATAAACAGCAATGCACCTAATAAAATGCTTGCTGGTGGAGCTCTCTCACTTGCTGGCAAATGGCACGACCCATATTATTCAGTGTATATTAAACAAGCTGTCACCTAAGCATATTTGTGTGAAATAATACTGGATGAAAAATGCTCTTCGGGAATTTTGAATGTCTGCAGCATTTAATGTCTGCTTACTGTATTTGCCAGAGCCAGCATAAAGTGTACTAGACTACAAGGACAGTGTCCTCCTGTCAGCTGAGGTACCCATATATTGTCAGCTCACAATGCACCAGGAATGCAGATTGTCTCATAATTTAAAAGTATTGTACAGCACAGCAAGATCACAACTTCTGAGATCTCAAGTACATCATAAAAACCACACTGATCGTTGTCCATAAAATAATCAAAAACTTCAAAGTATGAATTTCTGGGGTGAAAACAGTCTGGGGAAGGAAGATATGGAAACTTTTCATCCTCTCCCTTTTCTAACCCCAACAATGCAGAGGAAAAAACCCATGAGATTTGGAATAGAGTATACAATGTTTTTCACCTGTGGATTCTTAATTCAAAATCAATTTAGGCTACCAGTCAGAGAAGGTAATTAGTAGACAGCTGTTCTGTGACCTGCATGGGAGATGATTAGCTAATGACTGTGGTCCTTTTTCCTCTCAGGAGACAGGTAGCTGCGTCTCATCCAGAACAGGCCAGTGGACTCTTGGGTGGTCCTGCAGCAGCCAAGAACATCCCGGCCATGGAAACGGAACTCATCCCAAGGTGCCAACACGCACTTGAACAAGGTAATTGAAGGCATGGAGGAGAAATTCTGCAGCTCCCCCAGGGGTGTGGATTCCTCCCCTACTTTTGAAAATGAGGCAGAAGGAGGCAGGGTTGGCTGATGGCAGTGGTGGTGAGAGCTGTGGCCCAGGAGCAGAGTCCCTGTGTGTCACTCAGGGTCACCCTGACCCGTCCTGTGCAATGCTTGGTGGAGCTGAAATCCAGCTCATCTTCTCTACTGGGAAAACCTGAACCAGGAGGACAGGCTTCACCTTAGACTAGAACTCAGGGGTGGGAGCAGTAAGTAAGGCAGTCTCTCATTTGACAGATATAAAATCAGTCTGCAGTTCGAAATATTCTGCCTGCGACTTAATAGTCTTTATTTGTGTTGTTTATGTTTGCATTTCAACAGCACTGATTTCGTCTGCAGTTACTTGAAATTATGAATGGACAATAAACACAGGTAATATTGCCTTAGCTGTGGTAAAAATAATCTTTTCTGTCCCAACTTTGCAGCATTTGATCTTTTCTGTTATTTTTAAGCTATTGTTCACAGAAGTTCCTTATTTCATTTTTCTCTGCTTTAATTCACACTGTGTGCAAATACAGATGTAATGTGGTCATGTTGATTTCATGTCAGACTAGTAGATAATTCCTAATTTTATTCCCCACTACCAATTCTATTTCAGTTTCTGTTCCATGTCTCTACAGAGTCACTCAAAATCATCATTACTGGAGAACTGTTTCTGAAAACTGGAAAGGGACTTATTTTTCAGTGAATAGGCAGACATTACTTCATATCTCAATAGATTAAGTACTGGCTTGACATTTAAATGTCATTTTGACACACTCCTGACCTCTACATCTTTGTTCCTATGAAATATTTCTAGGGTGATAGCACATTTAAAACTATTTAAATCAATCTTAAAGGGAAAAAACCCCAACAAATTTCTGACACTTTCTAGAGACAACTATTTTTATAGCACAGAAAAGTGGTGATTCTTGTTCAGCATTAATATTTAATAAAGATTACTAAATTCATTTTGGTAGATAAGAAATTCACTTGAACTTTGTGAACTTAAAAATTTGCTTCGAGAAAAAAAGAAAAACAGAAGTAGCTTCTCAAACACAGGAGCAAACGTTTTTATTACTGTATGTATTCTCTGAGTAGATAAAAGAATTCCTTTACTTTTCCAGTACCAGAAACTGGTGAAAGTGTCATAACAAATATCTTTCATCCCATGAAATCAAAGAAAACTCTGAATTCAGTAGAATTTGGGTCATCTTAAAACAATCTGTTAGGGAAATGAGCAAGTCTTTCAATAATATCTAAGATGTGATCTATTTTCTGGATCAATCTGTCCAGAGATACAAATAGGGATGATTTCAGGATTAGAGTCCTCACATTTTTACAGAGGGAAGAAAGACAACTGAAAGAGGATGAGTTTAGAGATTTTTACCTGAAATTAGCAGTAGTTAAGGACTATTTTTGTTCCCTTTAGTAGGATAGCATGAAATAACCCATTTATTTGTGATTGCCTGTAATCCTTTAAGATAAAAGGAAAGAGAAGTTTAAATGCATTAAATGTATTACATGTAATGTAATGTTGTCATTATTTCAGTCATTTCCAGATTACACAGGAGTAAATCTACATGGCAGGAATTATTTATATGTGCGTATCCTACTAGGGTGTGTATTTTATCTCCTCTCTTTGCAACATCATTCACAATCTTCTTCTTCCTGCTTGTCATCCAGTTGGCAAGTTTTACATTCTGCATGTGTTGGCAGGGAAGATTTGCATTTTGAAACAAAAGTCAATTTAAGTGCAATACAGCTTTCTAAAAGACTTGGCTCATTTTCATAACCCACGAGGGCATGAAATAAGATAAAAATAGTTGGGTTTGCCAGTTACTCTGAAAATGCCTTTGACCGGTAAGACATGTCTAGTAGTTATTAGCTGTTCTTGCTTTTCTCCCAAACTCAGAAAAACAGGCTGTTGTGAAAAGGTTAAAAATAAATCTTGTATTGAAAAATAATTCTTTTGACTTCCAGTAAAAAAAATTGGAAAATGTTGTAACATACTTTACATTGAGTTTATTGGAAAGTTTATACCAGTGAATGCTATTTTCCTCTACTCTAGGATAACAGGTCTGCAGAGGAGGCATTTGTAGGTTTGGAGACAAAATGTTTGCAGCTCAGTTTCTCAGTAAAGTCCAATGAAACACCTAAGGCTTGTAAATCTGCCCTGGCTCCACTGCTGTTCCCTGAGATGCTATGGGGTGTCCCTTGAGATTTCCTCTGCACATGAAGCAAGTTAACCTGGAGAAGTGAATATTACACTGTGTCCATATGCCACAGTTTACAGAGGAATATGAACAGTCTACGTGGGAGAAATGATCAAGGCATCTCTGTGCCCTGGGAACCTTGTGTAACCAAAATCAGTTTGTGACATCCCTGTGCTGTAAGCATGCAGCAGCTGGGAGCTCATACCACATAAGCTGCTGTGGTCTGGGAACTCACAGGTCTGAGCACGTGGGCAGGGACGTGGGATCTCCTGCACTCCTGTCTCAAAGCCGTGGACCTGCATCGGCATTTTTGTCAGCCAATGTGCCTCAGGACACAGGCAACACAGCTGAACCTCACTTGCACCCGTCTGCAGCAAAATTACAGAAAAATCTCACAAATCTATTTGCATTAGCAAATTATCTACACAGCCAGGGGCTGTTGGAGAGTTCTGGAGGAATATCCTGTGTTAATTCAAACCTATGTACCAAAGTGATTCTTTTCTCACAGCATGTGTGTGCAGAGTAGTTTCAGATTGGTACTGTTAGTAAATAGGAAAACCCCAATGTGCAGAACCAAACTGCTGCAAAAAGGCACAAAGCACAACAGAAAATCTTACAAATTAAACAAAAAAAAATCACCATGCAGAACATGTATGAAGAAGCAATTCAAATGTTTATGGGAGCCTGTAACCTTTTATATTCTATAAAAATAGGTTTTCAGGTTGTCTGCTTCTGAATAAGTCTTAAATAATACAATTTATTTTGGATGACTGATTATAGGACTCCAACTAAGGGCGTTTAAATCCCATTGCCTGTCGACTTCAGGAAACAAAATGATTTTCTAGCTTTGACATCATATATCATGTTAAGTTTGAGCCATAATGCAGTGAGGGCCCAATTCTGTTAGTCCAGCACGTAGCCATGAGGTCTGTATTTTTAATGTCTTTAAAGCAGCCTCAAGCACAGCAGGATAAAGTTGAAGAACAACAAGTTTACTTTTGGTCACTTGATAAATGTATTTGATTGTGGCTTGAAAGCAGGATGGCAGATGAGGGCATTAATGGTGTATTTGCAGAGGGGACAAAATAATATCTAGTATCTACCAGGGACACTTGCAGGGAATTCCTATTTTGCTTCTTCAGAGTTGTGTTTGCAGGAAATTCCTTTTTTACTTGTTAAGAGTTGTTTTTCTCAAGCTCTCCATAGTTAAACTGGCAGGCTGGAACCAGAGGCAGTCTCTTCAAGGCCTGTGCAAGCATATCCATGTAGCTGTAAAGGTAGATTACTTTTTGTTATTGTCTCTGGACCTAGTCAGATTATTTGGTAAGCTTATTTTTATTAATGAATTTATAATAGGGAAAGGCAGATGAAGCTTTGATAATTTTTCCTTCCTGTTGCAATAGTGCAAATTAAGATGTTTTTAATTTATAATGCACCATACATGCAATATTTTTAATTCCAAGGATATCATGACACATTTTGGTCATCTTTTTCTGTCTAAAACAATTAAAATAAGGTGAGATGGTGCTTTATTTTCCCATTTAGGAGGAAATGCAAGCAGCAGTACATCTCCCTTGCAGACTGGAAGTAAAAACCACAAAGAGCTGATTACTGAGCAGTCTTTGCCTTTCTGTGCTGGACATGTTTTCATGCTGCAGTCTCTCATACTGCCACCTCTCTTCACGCTCATCCACCTCAGGCTGGAGCTCTGGTGGGGGTGGGAGGGATGATTCCTCTCCCTGAGGACAATGACATTAGCAACAAGCAGTCAGTCATAAAGGATGCAACCAGAAAGGCAGAGGGGGGAAAATGACAGTAGGCCTTCATAAATATTAAAGAAGCTTCTCTAAGACAGAAGCAGAAGTGTATGTTGACAGTGTCAGAAGATGAATGGCCTCTATGCAGTCAATTCCTTTTAGAGAAAAAATTATTTTTACACAATTATTAATGTAGTATTTAATCTTTTTTTATTTCCTTTCTTGCTCTTGCCTTCTCACAGCCCTTCCCCCACTTTACTTGAGATTGGCTACACTGGATCTTCTATGCTCTTATTCCTTTTTTGTTTTTTTTTTCATTTTTGGTCCAAACTTCTTACAGTTCCCAAGGAGAAAAGAGCATCATGTAGGCATTGGTAGCTTTTCTGCCTGCTTTCTCCTGCTGAGCATCCATTCAACACAGACAGTAAATGCCAATTACTCATTTCAATATATTTCAAACTTGAATATATTTGATGCTTGTGGTTTATGTCTGATTAGGCAGTGAATGAGGTACTTCTTACATTTACAGGTTAAAGGTGAAAAGTAAACCTCCATGGTTCTCTCTTGTATGCAGGTAACACATCAGCTGTAGCTCTTTGTACTGGGGAGAGCAATTTTTGAAAGAACTTATTATCTCACAAAATTCTAAGACTGCAGTGAGAATAATTCTTATGTTTTCTTTGCTAATATAAAGCCAAGTTTTAAAGGACAGAAAATTCACTTTTGCTTTACATTTGCAATCCCCAGGCATATTTCGTGATCTTAAAATTACCCTGGATTGTTTAAATGAAGTAGTAGCTTGTGTTCTTCTGAAAAACTTTTGACACATTATCTTGCCGGTGAAGCCTGTGTACTTAATGAGTCAAAGGGAATAATTTTCCAAAACCCTCCGATATTTTGCATGGATATTCATCATTACCATTATCACCAGTCATCCTGGTGAACAGCAGGGAAGCTGTGTATTAGTCACTGCGAAAGGTGCTAGGTTGAACTATACATCACTGCTTCCTTCTAATAGACTTTGAAACAGGATGGCATGATTTACGTTCTTTTCACATTCTGGAAAAGCAGATGAAGGCTCTATTTCAAGTCCACATGCAGACATTCTGCTGAACTGGCAGTGGTTCTCTGCCTTTCATTAGGGTAGGTATGAAGGAATCTTTAGGTAAGGGAGCATCCTGTCCTTGTTAGCTTATGGGAGTCAGCAGTTGGGATTTGTGATATCTGCCAGCTGGAGCATTTAGCAATCCTGGTGAGACCCTTTAGCAGCACAGCAACACAGTGAAGGAGCTGAGTTCCACATCCTACCCACACTTCATCATGCTTCTCCTCTCTAAACCCCACAGATGCTCTAAACCTAGCACCTGAAACGTCCTCGGCATGGTGACTCTGCCAACCCATGCAGCACTAAGACTGTAATTTGTCTTTGCTATTTCTGTTGCAGTATTTGGTGATTTGTACCATACAGAATTTAGAACAAACAGCAAAACAGGTAATAAAGGTCTTTGTAAGAATGTCCAGACAGGCTCCCTTCTAGTGAAGTTGTCTGCTTATTACTGTTCACATATCAATCTGAATCAGTGGATAAATTCTTAGATATTTGAGGGGAAACAGAAGAAATCCTGAAATTCCTGAATCAACAGGACTGCAAAGTTTATGGACAGTCCCCGAAACACAGTTTCTTGAATTCTTAATTCTTAAATAGATGTGTGTCATCACCTCCAAGACCTTATATACAAGAATTTTCCTCCATTCAAATAAAGCACTTCTTTAAGGGTTTTCCTATATCCGGTCCTAGGAGCCAAATAGGTCTCAAACCTGTATTTCTCTGCTTGAATTCTTGATGCCATTTTTATGCCAGATATTATCTGAGAGGGATCTTGCAGTGGTCATAGGTAAGTAATTTTACTTTGAACTTGGAAAAGTTTGTTGCTCAGAAAAGAATAATTCAAAGAATCTATCATCCTTTACTAATTTGATTAAGTTTCCTTGGCTATAACTCAGATAGGTAGCCACAAATTCTTCAAGTGACAGGGCTCAGTGGTGATAAAATAGTTTTAAAACATTCTGTCAGGTATCTGAACATTCCTAGGTGATGATGTCAAACAACAGCAGATATTATGTGTTTTTTACTAACTTGGGGTTTATAAAAAGATTCATAAGAACAATTTTGAACTATCCCACATTGCTACAGCACCATTACAGATACTTGTGATTTTCATTTTCACAAGTTCCAATGCTGTTACACCTTACTCTATTGATTTTATAATCTGGATAAACAACTCTAAAATCTTGATCACCTGTTGGAGAACTAGAAAAGGTGATCATCCTTTAGGTAACGTGCATAGTATCCCTATAGCTATTGTGCCAAAATTACTGCTATTGCAGTCATCTATTATTGCTAAAATGCTGCAGGACTCTTCAAGGCTGTGGATGGAGCTCAGTGAGTGATGAACCTCTGATTATCCCAGCTTCTTTCTTGCCATGACCTCTGCACAGGAATTAACATGAGTAAGAGCCCTCTACTTGATTCATCCCTTCTGCAATTGTGTAAAACAAACAAGCAAACAATGATTTTTTAAAATTTATTGTTTTGGTTTAACCAAATGGTAAACACCCATTCTCAGAACTAGACTCTCTGAGACAATAATCATATTGATGGTTTACTAATAAACCAGATAGTATTGGAAAATAAATATTTATAAAATCTGACCTCAAAGTCTGATCAGAATGCTGACTGCTCATGCAAAATAGTTCATCTCCCTTTAATACTTACTGCTCTCTCTTCCTCCCTAACACTCAGAATGTTTCTTCCATCTGTTTTACTTCACGACTTCTTGCTATATTAACCATATTTCTCTGCTCTGCAGTGAAAGTGAGAACTTCTTTTGGCATCCTGTCTTCGTGGTGCTGCCATTCTCGTTGAATGCAGTCAGTGATTTGTGCTGGCTGGATTCACATGTGGCATCTCATTGTGAGTACTTATCTAATAAACAATTTATAGACACCTCAGTGAAATCAGCATATCAGTATCAACTTCACATATACTGCATGGATTGAAAAGGTTATCTGAAAGCAGCTTCAGAAATGATAGTGAAGCCCTCATCTATGCTGCTACAGTAAGGAATTTCTGCAGTCTGCTAGGACAGAAGGAGAAATATGTAAGTGAAGAAGAAGAGAAAGCTATCAGAAGACACCAGAAATGATGGTATTAGTTGGCTGCCTCTCCTTATGAGGAATTTTTGTGGTGTGGGATTCTCTTAACTATTGAAACATTCTGTCAAGTGAGACTGACAAACTGTAATCACTTAAGCCCTTTACCATGACCACCCAATTGTAGCTTTTGCCAGTGCCAGGGCTTCTACATATTTGAGCAAAAAGCATCCACTCTTAACAAAGTTCCTTATTAACTTTTCTTATACAGATAAATCCAAGGTGGCATTGCAATGATTCAGTGCGGGCTGGGGTGGGACCACATCTTCCCATTACTGGGGCAATAATAAAATAACATAAAATTAAAAAAAAAAAAAAGGAAAGAAACAAATCAAGAAAGTATGGATTGTGTGGAAAATAAATACATTTATAATCCACTGTCCAAACAAAATATTAATTGATTTACACTGGATTAATGCCAATATTTTAACACACTTGCAGGATTTGACTTTGGTAATGGTGCATGAGATAGCTCTATTGATGTAATATTTAATAGTAAAATAACATTCCTAGCCATATAATAAGATACAGCCCCACAAATAATGACGAATGTGTAAATTCAGTGGTTTCAGGAATAAAAGGCCATTTGAGGTTTTTGTTTTGGTGATGTTTTCTTGAAATTAACTCAGTGATATCTGTCATTCATCTTGTGCCTGCTGAAACAAAGTGGTCTGTAAGCTGGATAAGAAGCTGCTGAAAGTTTTGCTTTGTTTGAAGATCTACTGATTTTCTCTGTAAAGAATATTGAGCTTGCATTGTGTTTTATGTCTGCAGCACAAGGGTGCAGCATTCCCTATTTTAACTTTACAAAGTGCCACTTGACTGCTAAGAAGGAGACAAATAGACAAAGAACCATTAAGGAGACAAGGGTGTGTAAACAAACATGATAAAGAAAGGCAAACTCTTTTCCCAGCTTGGAATCATGTTGGAATAATGATAGAATATGAGGGGATGCCTGTGTAAAGAACAACATTTTTTCCCACACAATTTGTGGCCTATCAAAATCTGGAAACTGCAAGAGCAAATTTATTTCTTACTGGTATGACTTCCTCAGTATTTATCAGCTTCAGTAACAGCCAAGTGTTGCTGAAAGTGATGAAAAGGAAATGACGAAGTATTTATTCCAGTACCACACACTTCTATATCCAACACAGTAGCTGTTTAATAACCATGACTTTACATAATTGGATCTGTACGGGTAACTCATCCTCACCTAGGAAAGAATCTTGCAATGGTACAATGACCAACCAGTTCATTGCTCAGCTCACATGAACACCTGTTGTTTAAACTTTTAATAAATACAAGCTCAGCCTCTGGAAAAATCCTGAGAGACTAGAATGGCTAAAAACCTCAACAATCCCAAATGTTTGCACATTGGGATTACCTGAGAGGCCTGCTGGATGGGACACTGAACTGTGACTCTGGAGAGCTGGAGTCTGCATCAGTTGTGCTATGTGATTTGCACACACTTAATCCCTCAGTGTGCAGTTAGAGCATGTCCTGAACAGGAACTCCAGGCTGGATTACAACCCTGAACACAATAGGACTTTAGCTAGGGGTGAGATCTCCCTGGGAACTGTAATCTAAATAATAATTTTCTATTAACCAACCTGAAACTCAGAGGAGGCCTTCTTGCTGCATCGGTGCTGAAATCTGTGTGCAAGAACGAATCTTGGCTGTCCTGCTATCTTCCCTTTATCCCTTGGAAACTAAAGCAGTTTCCAAGTTAGCTGCCACTCCCTCACCATTCCTCAGGACTCAACAGCCTGAAAGAGGAGAGGAGAGGAGAGAGAGAGGAGAGGAGAGGAGAGGAGAGGAGAGGAGAGGAGAGGAGAGGAGAGGAGAGAGAGGAGAGGAGAGGAAGGAGAGAGGGGAGAAGAGAGGGGAGAGAGGGGAGGGAGAGGGAGAGTAGAGAAGAGAAAGAGAAGAGAAGAGAGAGAGAAGAGAAGAGAGAGAGAAGAGAAGAGAAGAGAAGAGAGAAGAAGAGATAGAAGAGAAGAGAGAGAGAGAAGAGAAGAGAGAGAGAGAAGAGAGAGAGAGAAGAGAGAGGAGAGAGAGGAGAGGAAGAGGAGAGGAGGAGGAGAGGGAGAAGAAAGAAGAAGAGAGAGAAGAGAAGAGAGAGAGAGAAGAGAAGAGAAGAGAAGAGAAGAGAAGAGAAGAGAAGAGAAGAGAAGAGAAGAGAAGAGAGAGAAGAGGAGAAGCTGTAATTTTACATTCATATTGCCAAATCTTAGTCCAAAGAGCACCTTAAATATTTGTATGACCTTTCTTAGTAACAAATATGTTTGTTCTCTTTTCAAATGCACTTTAGAGAAGGACTTGAATGAGAAATGTGAATTGTTCTTTGTGCCAATTTTAAGTGCTAAATCCTTTATGGTATAGAGTTGGATGGAGTAAAGACAGAGAAGTTCTCTTTCTTCCATACACGATAGAATGTTAAGTGGTGTTCTGTGTTTGTGCTAGAAAAATACATGTGCTGCAGTTAAAGGATCCCAAGACTATGAATCATTTTTTTTCTGTATTTTCTGGTCCCAACTTTTTTACAAGGAAGCACACTTCCAAAAAAAAAATAAAATTTTCAACCCCCCCCCCTCAAAAACAACAACAACAAAAAAAACCCACCACAGGAAGAACAAGGTAGCAAATTGATTGGCTTAGTAAGGAAGCTTAAAATGATCTTTCTTTCCACATCTTCTGTCATTCAAGGTCAGAGTATCTGTTTGATTAGTGCTTTTACATCTGAAACACTTTCCTTAGGTTTAAATTCCTGTTGAAGTGAAGTAAAAATTTCTCCTTTTTTATGTCTGTGTTCTCTTTTCTTAACAGTGTCTCTGGTTCATGATGAGCTATAACCTTTCCTTTAGCAAGCAGTACAAAATACTTGTATATTTACAGAAAAAAAGCTCCAGGAGGGGATTTAGCAGCTTTTCCTTCCCAAACCACAGACTCTTACTACAACAACTTCTGCTTGCTTTTCTCCGCTTTTCCTGTTTTGTTTTCACCCCTCTTAGACTTGATAAGGGAGTTTTTCCACCATCTGAATTGCAGTAATTAATTCTAATGCTTCTATTTTTTCCTCTTGTATAATTTTTACTTGTATATGACTTTCTCATGTACACTTTTTTAAAAATTTTCTTTTCTTTTTTTTTTTTTTTTTAGTGTCAAGGGTTTTATGTAGTGATGTGGGACTGCAGTCTGCAAGTTTATTTATACAGGAGTCACATATATAAGGAAGGGATATTTGAAATTTTCCACCCATGGACCGATGGGTGATTGGGCGGATAAATGAGAAGGTTTTGTTGTCACATCATAATGCAAATTAATGACAGCCAGATAGGATGACAGCCTCTTAAAGAAGGTCAATCTTGATGCAAAAACAAGACCTAGTACCCTCCTTTGCAGGGGTTTTCATTCTGCCTTAAGTTATTTCTGTGTTTGTGTTTATGGCTGTGTCTGTGTGACCTGGCTGATGCTGCGTGTGATAAATGGTAATTCATGTTATCATAATATTGTCGTTATAGTAAGTAGAAATGAAAATGTGTTTTTCTGAGAAAGCCAAAAAGCCTCTCAAAGCAGAGCAGAGGGTTTGGAAATTTCGCAAGAGCTCTCCCCGTCTCCAGAGGAGAGAACAAAGAAATTACAATACCAATAGAAGGTGGAGGGCTGCCAGGACAAGGACACTCAACACCTTGATGGCTCTGAGATGATATCTTATCAGGGCCTTCTCCACCCAGGAAATCCTTTCAGACAGCAGACCCTGCCTTCAGAAATTTCAACTGAAACAAAGTCACCGAGGGACAAAAGAACTTGTAGAACCTTGGACTCACATAAGCCCAGCCAGAAAAAGTATAAAACCGGCTGGCATGGGCTCAGTCCTTCGTGAAACTCGTGCAATACAGTACAACAGAGGCTGTATTTGCGATTTCACCCAGTGTTGGCACTGCTTCTTTGATTGTGAGCTTTGACGATTTTGCTGTCCGAAAATTTCTCTGACAAATAAATCACTTTCAATGAAATTGGCTCTCAAAAATTTATTACACTGGGAGTGAGTTTTCCCGTATGCAAATAGTTCAGCAAATTTTCCTGCTGACTTTAATCAGTACACAAATGCTAAAACTCCCTGTTTTGTGGGTAATTTAGTTCTATCCTCATATCTCTGAAAATCGACCCCAAAAATCTGAGGTTTTTTTGAAAGAAATACAAAAACCCAAGCTGTATACTCCCAAGTTGTAATGTTAAATAGTTTGATTGTAATGTTAAAACAGCCTATTAACTCGCCCGGCCTAAAGAGAAAAGGCCGAGAGGCGAGCCCTGCCCCCAGGGGCTGTCTGCGAAGGCTGTCGGCAGCCAGAAAGAATGTTTTGCTGTAAAATGGAAGATGCAATGTTACTTACCTATTTAAGCTGTTCAAATTGAATGTATCCCTAAAATTTTTACTTGTTGTACCCTGAGTTTTATACCCTTTCTCCCCTGGGTCTCGGGGTGCCCCCACCCGGGGGGGATTCCACCCTTTTTCCCTGAGTCACCGGGCTGTCCCCACCCCGTCGGGGGAGAATCCTGTACCTGCTTCCCAGTGGGGGCTGCTGACCCCGCCCAATATGGAGATTAGGACACCCTGCTCCCAAGATGCACTGATTCAGCAAGCTGAACCCCAGAAAACCCCCTAAAACAACGAGTCAACACAAAAACTGGACCTAAGGAGGATAATACTGTGCAATGCACAAGTCCAGCTACCTGCAGGTAGCAGGTATTTTTGGTTACCTTCTCGCCATGACCTGAAGAGAACTGGAGAGAGGTGACCCCCCCGAGAGCACACGAGTAAAGGTAGATTCTTTGGAAGCTCCTGCGAGGGCAAGAATCCCGACTCTGCAGCACCAGCAGCAGAATCGTCAGCACCTCCTCCTCCACGGTGTCTCCAGGGAGCAGCGGCGGCAGGCGCAGCCCCCGAGCCCCCTACCCAGAGCTGATTTCTAATAAAGGCCTTTTCAAAGGAGCTGGTCTCCTGGCCCATTAATTCATAACAATTTGGGGGCTCGTCCGGGATCTGACCACACCCAGAGAAGACGGAGGACGGCACGGCCGGCCGCTCTTTGGCTCTCTGACAGCTGGTCACACCGGACCCAAGGAAAGCAGCCTGGGATTGGACAGCACGGAGGAGCATCGGTAAAGTATAGCCGGTGGCGAGAGTGGAGACGAGTGAATGGTGTGTGAGTGAGACGGGGGCCGGCAGCTCGGACCCCCGAAGTGAGTGTGGACCTCCTAGTACCACGGTTCTGAACTTCCGCGAGGGAGTCAGCTGGGAACGGAGGGAAGCGAAAGGAGAACTGAGTGAGAGAGGCGTCTCCAGGGGCATAGGGGGCCCCCCTCTGGGCGTGCAGAGGTAATTTAGAGAGTGAGTGGCACGTCATAGAGTGAATGAGGAAATAGGCCCGCCTCCATTCTAAAATCCACAGAGGCAGGCTGCTCGGGCTGATCCAAGCATGCGGAAAGCCTAGAAGCTGTGTGAAGCATGCACCGCATTGGCTGAAGTTACGGCCCGGGGTGTCTGAGTGCTGGCTGGGGTAGTGGCCGAAACCCTAAGGGCGGGTTTTCCGGGCTACTTTTCGGGGGCTCTGCACACTGGCTGGGGTAGCTTATCGGGGTGCGGGGAGTGAAAGAGGGTACTGGCCGTGCTATGGCCCGGGGTGTCCAGGTAATGATGCACCGCATTGGCTGAGGTCACGGCCCGGGGTGTCCAGGTGAGGAGACACTGGCTGGGGTGGCTTATCGGGGTGCGGGGAGCGAGGACCGACTTGAGACACTGGCTGGGATAGCTACCGGGGTACAGGATTGGGCGCACTGGTTGGGGGTACCTAGAAGTGAGAGGTATGCGTTCCAGGTGCGGTGAGCCTACAGGGCCGGGGGTCTTCTGAGCCAAGGGTTGCCCAGAAGTGAACTTATCCGGGTGTAGGGTGAATGAGAGTTAGGGAAGTCCCAAAAGTGCGAGGGACTTAACAATAGGGAGAGTGAGTGTGTCGCACACTGTATGTCCAAGTCTAGCTGTGGTAGTGACTGCAACTTTGGGCCCAGGTTTACCGACTGCTTACGGAAACTTGTCTGACGTACAGGAGAGAAAGAGGGGTGCTGGCTGGGAGTAGTGGCCGAAACCCTAAGGGCGGGTTTTCCGGGCTACTTTTCGGGGCACTCAGAACACTGGCAGAAGTGGTGACTGGAGCCACTAACGGGTGTTCATAGAGTGAATGAGGGGTGCTGGCTGGAAGTAGTGCTGAGACCCTAAGGGCGGGTTATCAGGCTACCACGGGGCACCCAGAACGCTGGCAGAGGTGGTGCCCAGACCTTGAGTAGTGGCCGAGACCCTAAGGGCGGGTTTTTCGGGCTACTTTTGTTACTGGGGCCACTGACAAGTGTTCATAGAGTGAGTGAAAATTACCAGTGAGAATGGGAGCATACATAAGTAGACAAGAACAGCCTGAGAAAAAAGAAAAGGAGAAGATAAAAAACATTCCTCCAGATAGTCCACTAGGACAAATGTTAGAACTATGGAGTACTGATGAAGCCACTAAAAGTTTGAATAAAGTTAAAATGATTCATTATTGTATAGAGGTTTGGCCCACTTTAAATTTACCCGAAAAATGGCCATGGTGTGGAACTAAAGACCCTTGGATGTGCTCCCAATTAAACCAGTATCTGAAATCTCGAAAGGATTCAGATTCTGAGCAGATCCTTTATGCTGCCTGCTGGCAGCCACATAGAACCGAAGGTGAAACAGCTAAGATTTGTAAGCTACAAGAGGAAAAGAAAAAAAATGAAAAAGAGAAAAGAGAAGAAAACAGTCATAATTGGGACCCTCTCGATCATTTGCCCCCTCCTCCAGTCTACCCTGGGATACCCCAAACTATTTCTGCTAACCCTCCAGCTTTACCTGTGAACCCCTCCCCATCTCTCCAAACCATAATCCCTACTCCTTCTCCAGCTTGCACCCCAACAGGATTACCCCCGACAGCTCCACCACCTCAATCTAACCCAACTATCTCAAGTACTAATCCCTTCTACCCTGCAGCCCTGTCCTTAACCTCTCCTAACACTAGCCTAGGCCACTCCCCTTCACCATCTACCATCCCTGCACCCCCACACAACTGGGAGCTGGACTTGCCAGCCAATGAGACTAATTTTCTAGAAACCCCAAAAGGACCCTACTGTGGCACCAGGTCAAAAACAAAACTCTTCCCCCTAAGGGAAGTCCCTATGGGTGGAGTAGCTGGAGGAGTAGGGTTTGTAAATGCACCTCTGACAGCTTCAGAAGTTAGAAGTTTTAAGAAAGAGCTGGGGAATCTAGTTGAAGACCCTGTGGGGATTGCTAAGCAAATAGATCAGTTCTTAAGCCCGAGCATTTATACGTGGAGTGAGTTAAATTCGATATTAAACATACTTTTTAATCCAGAAGAAGTTCGGCTGATTAGAACAGCTGGCATACGAGTTTGGGAAAGGGAAAATAGGATGGGCCTCCCAGGAGACCAGAAGTTGCCACTAGTTGACCCCAGGTGGAACCCAAACATGGGGGAGGGTATACGAAATATGGAAGATTACAGAAACTTGATGATAAGAGGCATCAAGGAATCAGTCCCCCAGAGTAATAACACAAAACTAGCCTTTGATGGAGCCCAGGAGAAAGATGAGACCCCAGCAGCCTGGTTAAACAGACTGAGAAAGAACTTCCAGCAGTATTCTAACTTAGATCCAGATAGCCCCGAGGGACAAGTGTTTTTAAAATTACAGTTTGTTACAAAATCCTGGCCAGATATAAGGAGGAAACTAGAAAAGGTGGAAGACTGGCAGGAAAAGGGGATAAATGACTTATTAAGAGAAGCTTTAAAAGTTTATCTGAGGAGAGAAGATGAAAAAGCAAAGACAAAAGCTAGAATTATGGTAGCTGTGGCCAAAGAAAGTGTCAGAGATAATAGAGACTTACAAGAAAGGAGAAATGTAAAACCTCCATCAGAGAGAGGCAGAGAAAAACTGCTATTGCCTTGGAACACCCCTCTGAGACCAAAAGAAACCCGAATATGCCACTACTGTGGCGAAGTGGGTCACATAAGGAGATATTGCAAAAAGGTACCCTTGGACAATGCTATTATAAAAGAGCAAGAGGCATTGGAGAAGTTCTTAAAAGGAGAAGGTAATGGAGATTAGGGGTGTCATGAGCTCTATATATTAGGGGACCCAATGAAACATCAAGAAGAGCCCATGGTAAAATTTGAAGTAGGTCCCCATCATGAAGAATTTGAGTTTTTAGTAGATACTGGTGCAGACAAATCTAGTGTTAATCAGCTTCCAATTGGAATTACAGTTGGGAAACGGACATGTGATGTCTTAGGAGCAGAAGGGAAACCCTTCCGGGCTTCTGTCTTAGAAAATGTGGAGATCAAAGGAAATTCAAAAAAATGTGTCACTGATCTCATATACTTACCTAAATTGGACAGTAATTTACTCGGAAGAGACTTGCAAGTTCAGTTAGGGGTAGGGATTCTTCCTAAACAGGGTAAAATGGTGGTCCAGATGATGAAAATAACTGTTAAAGATTTGAATGAAATAAATCCAGAAGTATGGGCTGAAGAGGGGAAGTATGGATACCTAAACATCCCACCTATAAGAATAAAGATGCAAGAAGAAATACCCCCTATAAGAGTGAAACAATATCCTATTTCTATAGAAGGTAAAAAGGGGTTAACACCAATTATAAATCATCTGTTAACTGAAGGAATATTAGAACCCTGTATGTCCCCCCATAACACCCCCATTTTGGCAGTAAAAAAGACAGAAAATAAATTTAGGCTTGTGCAAGACTTAAGAGAAGTAAATAAAAGGACAATTACAAGATACCCAGTGGTATCAAATCCCTACACCCTTTTAAGCAGAATCCCTAGAGAACACAGCTGGTTCACTGTAATAGACCTAAAGGATGCTTTTTGGGCCTGCCCCTTAGCTAAAGAGAGCCGAAATTGGTTTGCCTTTGAGTGGGAGTGCCCCGAAAGTCAGAGAAAGCAGCAGCTAAGGTAGACCCGACTTCCCCAAGGTTTTACTGAGAGTCCAACTCTATTTGGACAAGCTCTAGAAGAGCTGTTAGGGCAATTCACTCCTGGAGATAACGTACAAATCCTACAGTATGTAGATGACCTCCTACTATCAGGGAAAGAACAAGATAAAGTAAGAGGAGCCAGCATTAAACTCCTAAATTTCCTAGGGGAAAAAGGCCTTAAAGTATCTAAAAACAAATTGCAGTTTGTAGAATCACAAGTAACCTATCTTGGACACCTCATTGGGGAAGGGTATAAAAAACTGAGCCCTGAGAGAATCTCAGGTATACTGTCCATCTCAGCTCCAACCACAAAAAGAGATGTAAGAAAACTATTGGGACTATTTGGCTATTGTAAACTATGGATAGAAAAATACTCACAAAGTGTCAAATTTCTATATGAAAAACTAGTCCAACCTGAACCTGTAACATGGACAGCTGAGAATGAAGAACAGTTAGAAAATCTAAAAGCCAAGTTATCCTCAGCCCCAGTTCTTAGTCTTCCTGACCTTAAGAAGAGGTTTGACTTATTCATAAATGCAGAAGAGGGAACAGCCTATGGGGTGTTAACCCAAGAGTGGGGAGGACACAAAAAGCCTGTTGCATACCTTTCTAAGCTCCTAGACCCAGTTGCAAGGGGATGGCCAGCTTGTCTTCATGCTGTGGCAGCTACAGCAGTCCTTGTAGAAGAAGCACAAAAGCTAACACTACAAGGAAAAATCATTGCACACACCCCCCACGATCTCAGAGCAGTGTTGAGTCAAAAAGCCCAACAATAGTTAACAGACTCAAGGATCCTAAAATATGAAGTAATTCTGACAAATGCTGAAAATCTAGAATTAATCACATCCAAAAGTTTAAACCCTGCACAATTCCTCTCAGGGGAGCCCATACCCGCCCTAGAACATAATTGCTTAGAAGTCATAGACCTGCAAACAAAAGTAAGGGAGGACCTTGAGGATGTACCCCTGCCATATGGGAGGGTGTTGTTCATTGATGGATCATCTAAAATGGCAGAGGGAAAAAGAATATCAGGTTATGCAATAGTCGAAGGTATCAACAAACAGAGTTTGAAAGTTATAGAGAAAGAAAAATTGCCCCCAAACTGGTCTGCTCAATGCTGTGAGGTCTATGCTCTAAAAAGAGGATTGGACCTGTTAGAACAAGATCAAGGTACAATTTACACTGACTCACGGTATGCCTTTGGAATTGTGCACACATTTGGAAAAATTTGGGAAGAAAGAGGATACCTAAATTCCAAGGGAAAAGATTTGATACATAAAGAACTAATTAAGTTGGTATTAAAATCCCTTATGAAACCCAGGGAAATTGCAATAGTGCATATCAAGGGACATCAAAAAGGGAATACCTTTGAAGGAAAAGGCAATCAAGCAGCTGACCAAGCCGCCAAGTTAGCAGCCCAAAACCTGGGGAGCCAATAAAAATTTTGACTTTGACTAATTTGCCAGCTGATAAAGAACCAATATATGATGATTATGAATCAGAGGAAATAAAAAGGTTAAAGCTGCACCAGGGGAAACAAGGGGAATGGTTAACACCAGATGGACGAAAGTTTTTAAATAAAGCCCTGGCTCGAAAAATGCTAACAGAAATACACAGTCTGACCCACTGGGGCACCCAAGGGTTATGTGATCACTTTTTAAGAGAGTATTTATGTATCGGAGTATATAATTTGGCCAAAGCAATTACTGAAAGATGCCTTATCTGCCAAAAGGTAAATCAAAAGGCAATGAGAAAGAATACCCCAGGAGGAAGACAAATAGCATTAAGACCCTTCCAAAATATACAAATAGATTTTACTGAAATGCCTCCAGTACAAGGGTACAAATATCTACTTGTTATAGTTGATCATCTAACCCATTGGGTGGAAGCCTTTCCTACAAAAAGAGAAACAGCACAAGTAGTAATAAAAATATTATTAGAACACATCATCCCCCGGTATGGGCTAGTGAATAATATTGATTCAGACCGAGGTCCTCATTTTGTAGCCAAAATCCTACATGATGTCATTAAAGCCTTAGGAATCAAGTGGCAATTGCATACACCCTGGCATCCCCAAAGTTCAGGGAGAGTTGAGAGGATGAATAAAACCCTCAAAAATGTATTAACCAAATTGATAACCGAAACAAGAATGAATTGGCTCAAGTGTTTGCCCCTGGCCCTTCTGCGAATCCGGGTCCGACCGAGATCCGACATAGGGGCTTCACCATATGAAATGATGTTTGGACTCCCCTTCTTACTAACCCCCTATAGCACTGGGAATTATTTGGAAGGAGAAGCCGCTACCCAAGAATATGTAAAAACAATTGGAAAGACATTGGCAGATCTTAAAAGAAGAGGGTATCTTCCTCAAACCTCTCCCTTAGACACTGACATGCACCAAATAAAACCAGGAGACTGGGTTTTAATTAAGTCCTGGAATACCACCCCATTAACCCCTAAATTTGAAGGTCCGTTCCAAGTTCTACTCACTACTCATACTGCTGTGCGAACCCAAGAAAAGGGTTGGACTCACATCACCAGAGTGAAAGGACCATTACCACCCCCGAGAGATCCCTCTGACCCTGCAACCCCAACAAGAGTTCCCTCTGAGTGGACTGTCACTCGAAATCCAGACACCCTCAAAATAACTCTCAAGAAACAACCGAAAGCCAGTTAAAAACAATAAGGGACAATAACAGTTATTACAAGTTGTTGTTACCATTGCTGAAAATCCACATTGTTATAAGAAGTTAAAAAAGTGTTAATATAGAAGTGTAAAATAATCAATGCAAAGTTATTGTAATGTTGTAATTGTAATGTTGTAATTGTAATAGTTAAATGCAAAGTTATTGTAATGAGTCACAGAGTGTTAATGTAAAAAAATGATAAGTAGCAGTAATTCTAAAAAAATTAAATCTCTCATAGGGCACACCCAAAAGGAACTAAATAAAACTAAGAAAAAAGTGGGAATAAACAAGGGAGGACTCCACAAATCCAGCCTAAGAAATCCCCAAACCCGAGAGGCAAGACCAGGTGAGACCAAAGAGACGGGGCCGGTTCATACTGGACTCTTGGAGGGACTGATAATAGTCCTGTTGATATGATGAAGAAAAAAAACTCTCCGACCCAAGAGGCAAGCCCAGGTGAGACCAGAGGGCCCACAAATAAAATGGTTCATACTGGACTCTTGGAGGGACTGATAGTAGTCCTGGTAATAAGCAAATTTGCAGATGGAGCTTGCTCCAAATGCCATGGGGAGAATCTACAATCCCTTATAAGAGTTCACACCCATGTGAATCCCACATGCTTTAACATGACCCAATTATCCACCTGTCAAAAACAATACTGGATTGGAAAAGCTGCTATGTTTAAGCAGTGCCTGACTGGAGAGTGCCCTATCAGAGAATGGTTCTGTTTTAAAGAGTTGGAAAATCCAAAAAGAGTCACAAATCTAATAAAAGAAAAACCACTGGTAGTAAAAAAGAGTGAAATAGATGAACCGGAGAAATATTGGTCTATTGAGAAAAGAAAATCAAAGTGTGTCTATAATAAAAGTTATGATCCACATAACTGCATTAATAAAAAAGGCAATCCTTTTTGGAGAATCAGAGAGACTTCAAAATATTGGGAACCCTTATATAGCAATTTAAAGAGAAATAGCCAAAGAAAAAGAACTGTAATTAGTATAAGCAACACCCAAACATGGGAGAATAAAATATGGACACCAAAAGAAATAGAAAAGATATATAAACCAGCAACTTGGGCACAAGATAAAACATGGGGGTACCAAACTCCAATTTACATGTTGAATAGAATTATCAAATTACAAACAGTATTAATAAGAATATCAAACACAACAGCCCTTGCCCTTGAACATATCAATAACCAATTGACACAAACAAGAGCAGTAGTTAATCAACTTAAACTAGCAGTCAATTATGAGAGTAAAGCAATAAGAAATATTTCCAAGGAAATAAAAAAAATTGCAAGTACCCAAGAATGGAAGCCCCTAATTAATATAAACTAGTGGGACAACTCATGGTAGAAAAAAGTAGTGTTCATTGCAATTAGTGCCTTTGCCAGTCTCCTACTCTTCCACTGTATGCAGAAACCCACGAATACAATTAAATTAAAACCCCAAGAAGAACAACTAAGTACAGCAAAAAGAATTTATAACCAATACCAAGAATTAAAACAAAGTTATTCCCTTAAATCAGAAATAGCCAATTGATGCGGACAAAAGCCCGATCAAAGAATTAGAGGGGGGATTGAAAGAAATACAAAAACCCAAGCTGTATACTCCCAAGTTGTAATGTTAAATAGTTTGATTGTAATGTTAAAACAGCCTATTAACTCGCCCGGCCTAAAGAGAAAAGGCCGAGAGGCGAGCCCTGCCCCCAGGGGCTGTCTGCGAAGGCTGTCGGCAGCCAGAAAGAATGTTTTGCTGTAAAATGGAAGATGCAATGTTACTTACCTATTTAAGCTGTTCAAATTGAATGTATCCCTAAAATTTTTACTTGTTGTACCCTGAGTTTTATACCCTTTCTCCCCTGGGTCTCGGGGTGCCCCCACCCGGGGGGGATTCCACCCTTTTTCCCTGAGTCACCGGGCTGTCCCCACCCCGTCGGGGGAGAATCCTGTACCTGCTTCCCAGTGGGGGCTGCTGACCCCGCCCAATATGGAGATTAGGACACCCTGCTCCCAAGATGCACTGATTCAGCAAGCTGAACCCCAGAAAACCCCCTAAAACAACGAGTCAACACAAAAACTGGACCTAAGGAGGATAATACTGTGCAATGCACAAGTCCAGCTACCTGCAGGTAGCAGGTATTTTTGGTTACCTTCTCGCCATGACCTGAAGAGAACTGGAGAGAGGTGACCCCCCCGAGAGCACACGAGTAAAGGTAGATTCTTTGGAAGCTCCTGCGAGGGCAAGAATCCCGACTCTGCAGCACCAGCAGCAGAATCGTCAGCACCTCCTCCTCCACGGTGTCTCCAGGGAGCAGCGGCGGCAGGCGCAGCCCCCGAGCCCCCTACCCAGAGCTGATTTCTAATAAAGGCCTTTTCAAAGGAGCTGGTCTCCTGGCCCATTAATTCATAACATTTTTGCCTTCATTTGTTGTTATTAAATAACAATAATAAAAAACAGATTACAAAAGTAAAATTTAATTCCAGGAGAGAAGAGAAAGAAAAGAAATAAAAATAACCAGAATGTTTTCCTTAACTTTTCCTCTTGTTCTGTCTAAACCATCCCCAGATTTCATGATCAGACAGAGCTCTCTTCGTGCTGCCATAGCTGCTATTGAGAAGTTTCTGACATTTAGTAAAATAATAGATTATTATTAACATGGCACACTTGATACACTCCAAACAGAATTAATCTAAAAGGAAAAAGCATCTTCTAAAAATATAACTTTAAAATCACTTAAGGAGAATGTGATTCCATTGCTGTCGCAATACAACACAAATGAGTGACACTCACATGTTGAGATGTCCAAGGCAAAAAAGGGGCATTTATTTACAGACCTCGACATTTATAGAATTCCAACAGTGAGCATGGATTGGAAGAAGAAAATTGTCCTCTCCAACCACACTTGTCAACCCAACAGTCCATCAATTCTCTCCTCCTCCAGAAAGGAATGCAAAACAATCATTATTTACATGAAAAGTTCGTGAGAAACTCCATTTCAAAAAATAAACATCAGAAGGCTTTAGCAGACCTTTAGAAAAACAGAGTGACACATTGCTGCAAATAGAGAAGAAATGTTGGAATGCTTCTTTCTGCCTTAAATTGGTGATGCAGAATAGAGCAGGTGGATATGGCAAGAAAAACGATGCAGACTTTTCTTTTGGAAATCAAGTATCAGTCAGCTTGTGTTGCTCCAGTGCTTTCCTGTCAATTAAATAATCTGGAGAACTTAAGATTTCTTGCTTAATTTATTAGTATTTAAATTTTATCCAGCCAGCCCTGTGTCAGGCTCCCATAGTATTTTGTTATTTGTATTGATTCTGGTCTCAGAAGAAGTATGAGCTGTAACAGAATGAAAAAAAGATAAACTATTTCTATAAGCCATAAAGGTGTTGCCTTCAAAAGCAACTCAGCCCAATAATTCTGAATGTTAAGGGAAAAAATGTCCCTCTGGGCAAGCCTTTACTTTACTCTTTCGTTGAAACATCATGTACTGCCTCCTTTAAAAGATATGACTAGTGGAATACCTGACCTGAAGAGCTGAATAAGCACAGAACTTCTTGGAATCTTTGATTTTAAAAGTAAACTTTCTGATCTTTCAACAAGTGTATGTGTGTGGAAGGATTATTTGTTTTAGAGGGAGACTTGAAAGAAAATAATTTCTATGCTTTGTAAGTGATTCTTCTGCTTTGGCTCACAATGTAATAGAAATTCACTCTGTTGTGGCTCCTGTCTGTTTCCCATTTCAGTTGCTTCCTATTTTCTCAAAAATAATAATAAAAAAACCTACATGTATTTTGGAATCAAGCCATTATACTTTCTTTAGCAAGTCTATACTTTGATGCAGCATGGATGTCTGAGAGCACTTGTTTCCTCTAAGATTTCAATTTCAGGCAACACCAGCTTATGCTCTGGCTGGAAACTTTACAGAAAAACTAATTTTACTGAACTCCTAAGTTATTTATGCATTTTACCTGCCTGGGAACTAGAGGGCTTCTGTTTAGATAGTATTTGAAGGTGGTCTTCTGCAGGAAGTTTTCCAGAGCAGGAGTTTTCCAGAGCAGGATCCAAGATGAATCTGAATAAATCTCATCAGTAATTCATCCATTAAACACAAAGACCAATATCTCAATTTAGGTGTCAAAGAATGGCTATGAAAAAAAACAACAACCCTCTCCTTTCCTGGTAGTGATAGAGAGCCACATATCACTCGTGGCCTGAGAAATTAGTTCTTACAAACAGTTTGCTTTTATTATAATGCTAAATCACAAAGCAGGAACCTTGATTTGTAATGGAAGCTTGTGTGCACTTTCAAAACCTGAGGGGCCAGAAATTGTAAGTGGAAAAAAGAGAGCACCTTTTTCTGATGCTTCTGACACATAACCTCTTTGTTGGATCAGGTAGCTCTTGTTTATTTTCCTTCCCCAGTTAACAAAAGAGTAAGAATGCAAAATGAATAAGTAAGCCCACCTCATTCTTTCAAGTTGTAAACTTTTAGTTTGTCAAACACACTGTAGAGGAACATAAAATTCAGAGATATATTTCACATAGAAATAAGATTGTCTTGTTTTAATTACAATACATTGAGTTTGGCTTATTAAAGAAGACTGTGCCTGTTAAGCTTGAACTGGAAAGAAACAAATGAAAGATACAGCTGGGAAATATTCTTTCCTAAACACAGCAGCCTGAAAGAAAGAAGAATATTTTTTTAGACAAAATCTTTGTTTCATTTTCTTGAAGTTAAGACATATTCAGCCTCATAATGCTCTTAGAACACTCCAGATAGCAACATTAAAGACTCCAGTGCCAAGTATTTTTTAGGCATAGCTGGAACTAAAGGAGTCCAAGCACCCTGTGGAAGGGACCCATGATGGATGGGTCATGAATAACTGCAGCCCATGGGAAGGATTCATTTTGGAGAAGTTCATGGAGGACGGTTTTCTGTGGGAGGGTCCCCATGTTAGAACAGAAAAAGAGTGTGAAGAGTTCTGCCCCTGAGGAGAAAGGAGCAGCAGAGACATCATGTGCTGAACTGACCACAATCACCATTCCCTGTCCTCCTGGGCCCCATGAGAGGAGGAGGAGGGATAGAATTCAGGAATAAAGTTGAGATTTTGGAGAAGGGAAGGGTGGAGGGAAGGGTTTTTTAAGATGTGGGTTTATTTCTCGCTATCCTACTCTAATTTGATTGGCAATAAATTCAATTAATTTCCCTGAGTCAAGTCTGTTTTTCCCATGATGATAGGTAAATGATCTCTCCCTGACCTTGCCCTGACTCACAAGACTTTGATTGGATTTTCTGTCCCATCTAGTTGAGAAGGCGAATCACAGAGCAGCTTTGGTCAGCACCTGGCATTCAGCCATGGTCAGCCCACCACAGTTATACAGGTAATATAAGAATGATCTTGAACTTGACCTGAACTCTTTAAAAATTAAAAAAAAAAAAAAAAAAAAAAGAAAAAGAAAAAGAAAAAAAAAAGAAAAAAAAAGAAAAAAAAAGAAGAATCCAAGGATTTTCCACCTTGAATTAGTATTTAGTATTAGTATATTTGTACTCCACGTACCAGTTAGAGGCTATGCTTAGGATCAAGACCTTTATTTTCCTCTGGCTGTACAGTCTGAGATGCAGCCTAAGAGTTAACAAAACAACAAGGGTGTGAGAGACAAAAGGTAGCTGAAGGATGCTACAATTTCATAGGAGGGAAAACATCAGCATGAAAAATTCTTAAGTGATTTGTCCAAAGTAAAATCAGGTGTGAAAAGTATCCAGATTTAAATCAGACACAGAGCGTTAAAGAGTAAAAGAAAATTCCTCATTCAAATGCTTCTTCATTTTGTCATTTGGGTTTCCTGTCTTGTTTCCATTCCTGAATCAAAAGGATCACAGGCTGTAGGAGAAAGTCTGTGATTGGAGTCCCAGGCCTCTTTTGAGTAGTTGATAAAAATAGGGATATAAAAGGCACAATTTAACCTGTTGGAAAGGAAGGGATGATGATACAAATCCATTAAAAATTACACATGGGTAATGTTGTGGTCTGAAATGTCTTCAATTTTTAAAGGAAAATATTGGTGTCAACAATGTTGTTTTAAATCCTAGAAATAGTGTTTCCTTGAAATAGAGGGAGAAATCTTCTGTGGTGTTTGGGCACCTAATGAAAAACTCCAATACAATTTTAAATAATTAGGCAATATCCTGAAAAACTACAAATGGTTTCTGAGAGTTCATTCAATAAAAATAATAGAAAAAGGTTAGACATTCACTTACTATAGCAATAATATTTTAGAAGTAGAAAGGCCTATCTATAATTCTCTGTCAAAACAAAAGAAATATGTATCAGAAAAAACCCAAACCTCTAAACTTAGACTTAACTATAAAAATATAATTATTCAGTCAAAGGTATACCTCATTTTACTCCACTTTTCAGGTGTATTTACTACATCAAAAATTATTTTGGTCTCAAATTTGGTTGATTTTTCCTAGCCTTATTTGATGGTATGGATTTATGAGATATAAAGAGAAGTCCTAGCCAAACCATTGAAAGTACATTAAAAATCAAACCCTTGTTTTCATGTAACAGTCAACATTCAAATGTAAGCATCACTAAAATGCCTTCAAGCTCAATGGCTGATTCTCAGCCTGGATGTGAACACCCAGCCAGGTATTTCCACAGAAGGTTTTCAAACGTCATCTGAGTTCATTTATCAGAAATTAGAGTGACACTTCTTAACATTTTATGCAGAGTTAACCAAATGTTATGGAAATGGCAGATGCCAGCCACCATGACAGGGTTCAGCTCCAGGTTTCTGCTGCATCAATGAGCTGAAAATAGATCCTTCTATAAAGTCATTTTTATTAATTTTATTAATCAATGCACCTGGGGTTTGAGAAACATAATGAATTTAGAATTAAACTAATTACGGTTTTGAATTCTGAAAATATATGGATAATGTGGTAAACCTTTGCAGCTACAGGAGTTTGGAATGTACTTCTTTTTGTAATACAACATGAGATTTTTACTTCTGGGGCTGTATGTTGAGGAAAAGATAGAGGAGAGGAATCCACGAGCTCCCTCAGTTTGAGCTTTCTGGCACACAGAAGAAGGTGGAGAAAATAGCTTTTTTTTTTTGCTGTATTTTCTTTTTGGTGTTAAGAAACTGTTTAAGGTGGTGGACTTGAAGCTTCAATGGGAATGTGCATTGTAGGAGGTAAGGACACCAACAACCAAAGTACATTTTTTCTACAAGTGCAAATTGACAGCTTTTATTTTAAAAAATGTTATTTGTCACAATAATCTGAGCAATATGAGGTTAAATGTAATGGCTTGAAGTATTTTTTTCTCTCACCATTACAGAGAAAGGAAGTGGTTGCTTTTACAATGTGAAGTAGCTATTAAACTAAATTAATAGATCTAATATGTCTGGGTTTGTAGAAAGCTATTTGACAAAGTTTCCCTTGATAGACTATTGTTAAAGTTCTCTAAATATGTGTGAGGTAATACATTATTAAGATGGATAAGGAATGGTTAGAAACCAGAGACATGAATTAAAGGTATCTTTTATTCATAGGGATTGGATAAAGAATTAAACCCCACTGGGCTCTAATTGTGTCAACACTGTTTAATACTTGATTTAACATTTGCAACAGAGCTGTACCATGGTCTTTCTTTATATCTGTGGGTGTTACCTGAAGAAGCGTAACTCAGTGAACTGCAGCATTTATGGGTGTGAGCCAACAAATAGGTTCCAGAGCAGTGGGTCAGACCACACAGGATTGTTTATATCAGTGGAGTGAATGTTCACATAGACAGAATTTAAACTTTAACCAGCCAGAACACTGCCAAACACTGGCACACATGGAAACACAGAGACAGTGGTTAAAGTCTGGGTAACAAAAAATCCCAAAATGTACTGAAGCAGCAGTGAGTGAAATTACCATCCCTGGAAGTGTTCAAAAATATGTAGTGTGGTGCTTAGAGACATGGCTTAGTGGTGGACTTGGCAATGTTGGTTGGAGTCAATGGAGGTCTTATCCCACCTCAAGGATTCTGTGATTCTAAAGTAAGACTGGAGAGGTTTTACAAGTGTAAGCAGGGCTAACATTTTCACATTTGGGCAGCACTGGCAGCCTTGGGGGAAGGAGGTTTTGGAGCTGCTGTGCTGATGACAGGCTGACAAACTGAAAACATCCTGTCCTGGCAGCACTGAGTATGGCACGTGCTGTCCTCTGTTGGTTCTCACAGGTGATGGTGACCCTGCCAGGTACAACTGCTTAGACCAAGCTGTAGTTCCTAAAATTGAAGCTGAAAATTTAGATGGAAAAGACCACAGGTGCTCAGCCTCCCACACAAACCCTCCTAGAGATTCAGCTGCAGTGTAAGCCACTGTCATACCTGGTCTGTCGCACACCTAGTTGAAACCCCAGTGAGGTCTGGAGACAATCATTTCTGTGTTTCGTGGAGCTGGATCATGTTTCTTGTGACTGATGTAGTAGTTCCAGGCAGCTATCTGTGTTTCCATGCTGAGCTACATAGGTAAGAAAGATTTGAAAGGAATGATTTTCACAGAAAGGAGTGATTTTCACAGAAGGAAGGCTCTGTACCAGATTCCTCATGAGTGCAGTGATTGCCTGACAGCTCTCAAGAAAGCTTTCTAGACATTAAATTTTTCTATCATTTCCTTAATAAAAAAAGGAAAAAAACAACCCAACAAAAACAAAAACCAACCCTCTCTTTTTATGTAATGAGATCAGCTATACCAGCTTTTCAGACAATTTACACTGCTGATATTTATTCACATGGTACACAGTGACAGTACTTGAAAATCAAACCAGCAGTTGTGTTTGGATCCGCAGCAATGTCTGAAAACTGTGTGTGCCGTCTAAACTGGTATGTACAACTCCAAGGGGTGAGGTGATGTCTGAACTTTAAGGACACCATTACTTCTGCAGAGATTGTGACATGAATAATTTATGTGTGACTAGAGTTGGTGGTGGTTTTTTTTTTGTTGTTTGTTTGTTTTTTTGTTTTATGGTTTTGTTTTTGGTTTTGGTTTTTTTTTTTGGTTTTCTTTGTTTGTTTTTTTTTTTCACTCAAAAGAAAGTGAAATGTAATTTGAATGCATGCTGTCAGATGAGTGACATCAGATGAGTGACACCTATGGGGAAATTATAGCATACAATCAAAGTCTGAGACGGAGAAGCCCTGTATTTGACCAGAGAGGAGATAACACAATCATTAATATAATAGGCAGGAGTTTTGGTACTTAGAACCAGCAGTCCTTTTGCACCTAAATGGGAGAGAGACAGCCACAGAGAGAAGAATCAATATTGCTCTGCCTCTTCAATTTTTCAAAGGTTTCTGACATTAAAAGTGGCAGGTTCCTTCTGGTTCAAGTATAACATGGTTGTACAGAACAAAACACTGGAAGAAGAAAATTAAGCACCCTAGAATCTGATTGTATTTTGCTTTTCTATGTTTATGTTTAAAAAAGTCTTATTTGCAAAAACTGTAAAAAAAAGCAATGTAATATCCAGGGACAGGATTACCTGGGGAAGTATTTTGGATGGGCTAAACCCAGTTGAGACAGCAATGTAACCATTGTGGTCCAAAGCATGATTTTTCTCTGCTCTGTATTCATGACCAAACTTCTTGGATGACTGTATTCCTGAAATGTGAATGTGCTCTATGTTGCTAATTTTTTCTATTTCACTGATGACAGTGGTATTAATCAACCTGACAACAGATGAAAATTAGCATTACAGTTGGGTTTCCTCTTCCTTAGTCACAATGTATGTATGCGGACTCTCCTCTGATTCATGGGTCACTGTAGCTCATGTCAGTAAGAGAGAAACAATGACAGAGGCAGGCACAGACTGTCCCAATTAGCTGTGTATTCTATGCGTATAGCTTTTATGGAAATATTTAGAGTATGTGTTCCTTATTGTGCATAATATTCTGATTACTGAAATCTGAGGAGGTGGACTTTACCACAGCAGATGGGAAGGACTGAACTGTGGTGTCCTTGTATAAAAACTTTAAAAGTGGTGCTGAAATTTAAATCAATGAGATGGGGGACAAAACCATCTTCCTTTGGCTTCGTTTTGAAGCCTAGGTTTAAGGCTGTGTGAGCTGGTTCACTTGGTGTTGCTTGCAAGATTATTACAGGGAATAAAAGCCGGACACTGGACTCAGCTGGAATTTGTGTGTGGGAAAATACTGAGTAAGTAACATTAAAAAGGAGAAATTTCTGCACATGCTTGGATGTCTCCTTGGAGCTCCATGGTTAAAAATCAAGCTCACCAAGGACTTGAAATACTTCCAGGGTTAGACAGGAGCTGAGGAATTTCTCTGGAAGGAGGCTTTGCTCATCTAAGTTTACATCCCAGCTGAGCAACAACCACAAGACATAAGGCCTTGTGAGGTATTTGGGTGCTTAATGCCCATTGGTTGTTACAGAAGTCAGATGTCAAAGTACATTTGGAGATGTCAGCTCCAAAGTCCATTGTGTTTAGCTCCATCAAAAAGTATGAGTATTGTCACTGTATGTGAAACAGCATTGTGGGCTAGATTGTATGTCTGTGCTTATAGCCCATATGCTGTGCATAGTCCTGCCACCAGAAATGTTTAACCCACACACTGTTCTTTTAAAGGAAAATTAATATTTTCTTTATATAGCAGCAGGGATTTCACACTTGAAGGCTCAATAATGTATCCTTTAAAAATAATACTTTATGCTTCATCTCCAAACCCTTTTGCTAACACTGGGCTCAGCCAGGCACTCCTCCAGGTATTGAACTCCTCTGCCTATAGAGCAAGTTACAGATATAGGAGCTGGCTGGATCAGGCCCACCCTTATACCCCTCCTGTGAAGTAAATTATTATCATCTTGTTACAGACAGGGAGACAAATATAGACTGGGTTTGATTTGTAAGATTACAGCGCTGGGGAGCTGCTCACAAAATCAAGGCCATATTTCAAAACAGATTTGATTCATTCACTGAGATCACAGTTTTGCCAATGCAGTACACTGTGAAAAAGGGATCAGGTAATAGTCTTACAGTGATCTGTACTTTACTGGGGTTATTATAAATTATTTATGTCTTTATACTGAGGTGCAAAAATTATTAAACTCATTAAGAATGTAACATTATCAAGATCCCAATGGATAACACACAGATCTTCAAGTGTAAGCCTTTAAAATAAAATTGTTTCAATGCAAAAAAAGGGATGTTCTTTCTCTGTAGTTATGTTTTGCTTATTATTTTTTAAAAGAAGAAGTATGACATTTAAGAGATTAATGTATCTTCATACAAAAGTATACTTAGAAGTTATCTCCCATCAATATTGTTTCTGCGAAGTTAGAAACTCTGTGACCTTTCTGGATGGTATAAAATTTCTGTTGATTTCTATGACTTTCATAAAAGAGCAATTCTTAATTCTCAAGATTTTTGAAAATTTTATGTTTGGAACTTTTCAGAGTCTGAACCTGCTTATTTCTAGAAGTGGAAAATAAAGCAAACTCACAGAACATTTCTACTCATATTAATATGAATCATAGCTGTTCTATACACAATCATGATTTTCCTGGGACTAAGACCCTTAAAGGTGAGCTTGTAGCCCCACATATTGATTTACATTTTGGAGAGGAGTCTAAATAAAAGCCAGTTTCAAATTGAGTTGCATCTGAGAAATTACCCATCTCAGAAATTAAAGCTAATGGATCATTGTATATTAGCTGACTCTTGATGAAGAATTATACCATCATTTTTAATACACAAGCCTGTGAAGTTACACTTATTATATTAAATAGTTACCCTAATATCCCAAAACCACAGACCTGACTCCCAGTGGTAGGGCCTCTCTGAATGCAGTTCATGGGGCTGTGTGGACAATTCTTTTAAGATGTCTTTCACCCACCACATTAGGACAGGTGCTCAGACTCTTCAGAGGCTCTTCAGACTGAAGTTGTGCCCAGACTCTAGGATAGAATGCAAATCTAGCTTGTTGGTAATTCCACATCCAACCTATAACCTTTCTGTGGGTCTTCCCTGTGGTGTCTGCACACATGACTAGGATTTGAGAAAAGTCACGCTTCTTTGAGAGCTGCTAATGAGCAGGAGTGTGCTGTGGCTGTACTAAGGTTTTTCAAGCATAAATGGCCTTATGGAATTAAAAACTATGCCAACCTGAACTTTCTTAGCTTCACTATACAGCTGCTGGGTCTTTTTGTGACTTTGTTGACCAGTATATAATCTTACCCCGTGTCTTGCTGCCAGTGGTGGGCAACAGGAAGTGCCTAGGGGTTGCAAATCTCTAGAGACACCTCCTGCTTTACACTCTTGACAAGAATTTGCAGCTTGGGGACCTCTCCAGAGAGATTTAGATAAAACTTGTGTTTAACAGCCCAACTGGAATTCCTGTCTGTGATTTTATACAGCATTCCCTTGAGATCATGTAAATGGTCAGCATTCATATCCTCCTATAGCAAGGGCTTCCAGCAGTCTAACAGCACATTCAATAAGGATTCACCGTCTTTCGTCAGTGTGAATTTGCTTCCTGGGAGTTTCAGTTAATAAACTGTAGTTAATTCATTGGGAAAGAAAATAAACAAAAGGGTTTTGGGGATGTTTATGGGTTTACATGCCTCTGTCACATATTTGATCTTTGCTAGGCTGAAGAGTCCTGGTCTGCACATTAATTTTTATATGGAAGATACTCCACATCCATGATTGCCATTCTATGAACTTTTGTCAGTTCTGTCTGTTTGAGATGAGGCAAATAAAACTGCATATTTTGTATCTGGGTGCAAGATACATTTAAACAGTTATTCGTCTCCTCCTGCAATTCCTGGAAGCTGCACCATCCTGAATAATTTGTTATTTGTAAGTAATGATACCTCACCTCTCATTGATAGCCATTCCTCAGTTGCTTATAAAGGTGATGAACAGCTTTCTGACCATTTACTGACCATTTACCTTCTTTTTTCCTTTTTATCCAGTTATATACCCCTGCAAATGTCTTTCCTCTTATACTGTTGTTATTTTCTTAAGGACATTTGGTGAAAGCCAGAACCCTTCTGAAAAAGCAATAGTCAAATCCATATCAATACCCTTCTCAACTTCTAGAAGGCTTAGATTTGTGAGACCAGACTGCCCATCACAAAAGCCACATGGCTCTGTCTCAGTACCAGGGAAAATGGTCCAAGTTAGCATTAAATAAAAATTAACTTCTAATATAAAACAAATCAAACCCAGACATTTGATGTGGAGAAAGAATGAAAAAACAGGACAGAACAAGTAATACTACTGGAGAAGAGTCCTTCAGCAGAGATGGTAGAAATTATGGAGGACTAAGAAGCATATAATAAGGAAACAGAAGTAGCAGACAAGAAAATCTGATTTGAAGTAAATAAACATGTATTAGCCCACATAATCCCATACATCAATTACTGAGCACATGCACATACACCAATTACTGAGCACTATGTTCAGTAAGTGAAACGTCTCAGTGGGAGCAAACCTAAATAACAGTATCAATTTCTGCCCAGCCTCCATCAGAAGTGAACAATATATATATTTTCAAATGAGTGGAGGAAAATCAAACATATGACAACTTCATACTCTTCAATGCTATTGTTGCATCTGACACACTTTTCTAAGTGTCATTGATTTTAAGATAGTGGGACTAGCTAAAATGATAGTAGGAAAAATAAGGCTTAGAAGTCCTTTTACTGCAGTGTTTAGGAGTGTGAATGGGGAGAAAGAAAAAAAAGAGGCACATTTTAGAAGTGTCGGGAAAAATATTTGACAAGTAAAAATGAACTGTGGGATTCATTGCTGCAGGAGGCAAAATGTCTATGATGGCCTTGAAATTATGCGTCCCAAAACAAGAGGAAGGAAATAACATGGCCAAGGTTATAAAGATATTTAACATCAATCTGTAATATTATAGAACTTATTAGCTGCAATAGGAATTGTTTTTTGAGGAACTGTTATCTGGATGGAGCAGAACATAGTGGGGTCCATGGTTTTCTATTTGAAGACTGCAAAGTAATAAATTTGAAATATTTTAAAAGTTTTTATTTTTGAAATCCTAACTTAAACCCCCTAAATTATAGAAGAAGCTAGGCTACGCAATGTTTCTTCAACCAGCTAGTTGTCTGCAATATTTATGAATTTCATGGGAATAACAGTAAATGTCACAAATAAATGTATGCCTTCATGGCCAAATCACAGTGACTTAATTTTTCATGTTCTTTTTAGTGATATAAAGCTTAAAATGTTTTAAAATGCATTTAGAGAGTTCTTTGTTAAAAATCTTATGGGTGTCCCAAAACTGGCATTTTCAAAAGATTTTGGAATAATGTAATATGCTAAAATGTCTGGGAATGGCTACCCATCATTGTAAGGATCAGTCTGGCTTATTCATCTTCCAGACACTCTTTGAATGTGCACAATGAAGCCAAATCTAGAATTCTGATTTCATTGTACCTGCTCTCTGACTTCAGAGGAAGACCTTCCTAAGGATGATCACAGGATTAGCTGAGTGATACAAGCAAGAGCTAAAACAGGTTTTTTTTCCTGTTAAACAATTTTCCTATGACTCAGAAGCAAGACAAAGGATGAACAGAATACAGGAACTTAAGAACACATTCGGTGTGATGTAAAATGTCTTAACTTGGATTGCTTTTAGAGAAAACTTGCTTAGGAAGAGCTAAGATCCTTTTAGAAATTATTTACTAAGAAAAAGAAATGTGGAAAAAAATCCCTGTCAATATATGTGTAAGTCCTGATTTTTCAACTTTACATAAGAATGAGTTACCAACATTTGTTTGAAGATTGTCATACTCTGATCTTTGTTCATTGATGTATAAGAGTTTGAAAGATGTACAAAGAGAACAAAAAATTTCACTGCAACAATGATGAAAACAGGAGATATTTTTAAGGGCCAAATTATATTAGTAAGTAGCCAAACCACCCACTATATTCATATTAAAACAAGTGTAATTTTTCTGTGATTGCTTTGTGAGGAATGAAATTTCATGCTTGTGATAGCTGAGCTTGTTTGGGTATTTCCCCACCCAGATCTGCACTATCTGTGCTGTTATAAACCAGTCACTTGTCCATCATCTTGAGAACACTTCCAAAATTTTCACTGTATGTTAAAAACACAATCTGTATGAATGAAGAGGCAGTCATGGAAGGCTTGTCCTGTTCTTAAAATATTATCAGAATATGCTCACCTATCCAAAATGCTTTGTAAATCAGGTGCATCAGAATCTGCCATAGCTCAGCTGACAGGTGTTCAACTGCATCAACTTGATGGCTTGGGACCACCAACTGCATTCCTGCTGTCTGCACCCAGAAAATACATTCAGGTAGTAGTTCTTGTGTATATGAATTTATAAAGCACTCATCTTGATGAACATCAAGGTTTTCAAGCCTCTTACCACACAGACAATGGAGCACAGCCCTGTGCAGGGACCCCTGACCAGCATCTCACATTTCCCAAGTGCTGCTTTAGGGAACCCACCTGTCCTTGGACTCAGTGTGTCAGGCTTACGGGACGATGTTGCCATTCCTGTACCCTTCCTCCGCTCAACAGACTGCTTGCCTTTTTAACCTCAGTTCCCAGCAGAGAAGGATGAACTCCAGTTACCTGCAGTATTATTTAAATGTAAAACTTGTATTTCTGGTGAAGTCTCTAGAACAGATTGGCAGCATAGTAACCTTAGCAGCTCTGTCTTATAGAAATCATTCTCATCTCTCAGAATGTTTTACAGTATTGCTTGTAATAATGTCATCTTAAACCTCTGCTTTTAAAAAAAAATGGTTTTGGGGGGAAAATCCTGCAGCAAAAAAAGAAAATTCTAAAATGTTTTATGACAACAGTTTAAAATGAAACTGTTTCAGCATTAAAAATCCATTAAAAGTTAAACGAAACCTCCCAGCACAAAGACAAATATCTAGGGATTCAATTACTGAAACTGCTTGCAATCGACTCATTTTAGTGGAAGATTCTCTTTTCAAGCTTACAAGAAAAAAGAATTCTTGAAATAAAATAAAGAAGCCAGTGTCAAAGTTTTTGTACATCACAAAGCAATAAAGCAATTTAGTATGATATTAACATATGAAACAGAAATTAACTATGCTTTTCAAAGTGTTCTTTAAAAAGAAATGGAAAAATGGTCTGATGATATGTTTTTAGACTTCTGATTAAAAATTGCAATGTTCCATAGTTTCAGATTAATAAGTTGAGTAGGAAAGTTGGTTTTCATGTCCTATGCTTGTGCTTCTGGACCTAAGCCCATACAGAATTAGAAATGGAGAATATTTGCTAAAATTTGCCAGATCAAAAAAGTTTTGAATTTAGGCTTATCTGACTTAGAAGCAAAGTATCAAGGTTCTTTCTTACTTCCTAAATAAAATGAAATATTCAGCGTTCACTTATATTGATCCAGAACAGATTAAAATAGAGCACTATGGGAATCTGTTTTAGCTCTCTGTTACAAGAGGTCTGGAGTTCAAAGACTTTGCACTGCTATAGCATTTACTAAGAAAATAATATCCATTGTTCCGTACTGGCTGATGGTTTCTTTAGCTAAGGAAAGAAAAAAAAAAAAAAAAGGAAAAGAAAAGAATAAAAGAGAAGAGAAGAGAAGAGAAGAGAAGAGAAGAGAAGAGAAGAGAAGAGAAGAGAAGAGAAAAGAAAAGAAAAGAAAAGAAAAGAAAAGAAAAGAAAAGAAAAGAAAAGAAAAGAAAAGAAAAGAAAAGAAAAGAAAAGAAAAGAAAAGAAAAGAAAAGAAAAGAAAAGAAGGAAATAAAGTAAAGTAGAAAGAAAAAAAACCCCACTTTTATTCCAGAATGTTGATTCTCTTAGGAAAGCTTTTCAACTGCTTTTTCTTATCCTTCTAAAGAAACAGAAAAAAACCTACAACAACCCTTCTCATCACTGATATATCTAGCATACATATAATCACGTAAGAATTATTCTTTTCCTGCTTTATACAGCCTAAGTTCATTCCTCTCATTTGTTTGGAGATGGACATTTTCAGCTCAGGAAAATGACTGTAAGTAGCATGTCTGGACTTCTGCAAATTGCAGGCAGACTGATCACTTCATCTCATCTCTCTAGGGTTTGAACAAAACCACACACTGATTTAAATTTCCTAAGTGGTCTAAAATCCTCCACTTAACCTGGTAAAAATCTTCCTGTGATGAAGTGCTGCCTTTACTATCAGTAAAGTTATGTCCTTGAAAGGTGTTCAGGGCCAGCACTTGGCATGGAATGCAGCTGTGGTCTCCATGACATATGCAGACAAGCTAATAAAAACATTTTTACTCAGCTCAGAAGAATCAGTTTGCAAAATGCCTAATTTACATAGGTGACTAAGTCGGGATTTTTTTTTTTTTTACTCTATATATGTACAAGCACGCCAAATGTAGAAAGCCAGAAGATTATTAGAGGAGTTTGAAATGGAAGATAAGTACTGACAGCAGAAGAGGATTATGAATTCCTGGCAAAGACCTACCTTCCTGTCTGTAAAATAGACACATCTCTGGTGTCACACAGCAGAGAAGAAGGGGAGGGAAAAAAAAAAAACAAAAAAAACCCCAACAAACCCAGCTGCAAAGAAGGCACAGTTTTGAGAAAGGCAGACAAAAGAATAATTGCCATGTTAAATAGTAAATTTGGGCATGTCTGCTGAAAGCAATTTGAGTTCACATGGGTGAGAATGAAGAAAAACCCTGAGTTCATATATAACTGACACAAATTAGCAATAAGCTATTTATTCTTTCTGCTCCTGTCACCTTTGAGTAATAACAACTTTTCACAGGGAAGTAATGATTAAAGTCATCGTGACCAGATTTAACCCACTGACCAAGAAATCGGCAAATGAATCCACTCTTGTGACCAAAGTCAAGAATGGCCAGTGGTACAAAATTAACCTAGTCTTAATCATATTTGAGAAATGTAATTTCATGCTCCACCTCAGTTGGTTTGCCTTGCCTTGTTATAGTTCTTTAGAATCACTGATATTATTTTTTAAGAGGAAGAAGCCCTTCAGTGAATTAAAGAGAAAGTTAGGTTTCATCCACAATTCCTAAATTTGGTAATCCTAAATGAAATGTCTGAATTATGTGGACATCACAATTAAATGACAGGATAATTGGATTTTTTATGGTGTCTACTGTTGGTCCCTGGAAAGATTGGAGACATGTTTTAAACACATGAAAGGCAAGATTGTTGTGAGAAGCAGCCAATATGGATTTAGATGAACCAGGGCAAATTAAGCAGATAATGCCGGACCAAACTTTTTCTTCCTGTGCTGAGGTGGCTGAGGCTGTAGGGAAGGGGAAGGCAGTGGCTGTTCTGTGCTGAAGGCAGGCCTTTGAAACAGTCTCCCACAAACTTTTCACATAGGAGCCTCTGAAGTTTAATAAAAGTCACTGTGGAGTCTTGAATTTGGGAGGAAATAATCCCAGGTACCAGCACAGTCTGGCTAAGGAAAGGATCCACCTCTGCAGAAATGGATCTAGAGGTCCTAGTAGGCAACAAGTCATGGGTCAATAGCATGGCCTTGCAGCAGAGGCATCCGTGAGGGTATTGTAAGAAATATAGATTTTTTTTTTTGTTTCCCTGAGTAAATTGCAAATGCAATTTGTGTAGGTTGCCAGTGTAGGTTGTTTTGAGGACAGCTAACTATTTCAGTCCTTAGCCAGGTAGAAGAAATCCATCCAGCTCCTATATTTGGCATTTGTAAACTTCAGGTGGAATCCTGTGTCTGGTTTTGGCTTTCCTTGTAGAAGAAATATGTTGTTGACATACTGAAGGGAGTCCAGGAGGCCAACAGGATAGTCAGGAGCCTCAAACACAATGAGTGAGGAAAAGATGAATGAGCTTGACTTGCTCAACCTGAAAAAGAAAATTTCAGCGAGACCTTACTGCTTGTCTACAACTCCTGTTACCCTGGGAGACTGTGGAATCACCATCACTGGAGATGTTCAAGACTTCTCTGGGCATGACCCTGAGTAATCTAATCTAATTAGACCTTCTTTGAGCAGAAGTTTGGACTAGGTGACTTCTTGAGGTCTCTTCCAGCCTAAATTTTTCCATGATTTGAAATATGAAGTCCTCAGGGCTGCTTTGGGGAAAATGAACAGGTCTAAGTGTTTATTCAAAAGCTCTCATAGACCTCATGTAGGGAATAAAAGCAAAGAACTGATGCAAAATCCTTTGACAAACTAGATCACAGCACATAGGGATAAGGGTGGGATGCATTAAAAATGTAATTTTGACTCTGTAGGCTAGATGCGCTTTTAATATGAGTGAGTACGTGTGAACTGAAGCAACTGAAGAGCAGCTGATTTTTTAAAGTTGTTTTCAGTTTCATATTAAGTGTCTTGTATTTACTTTTATGAGTATAGGTAATTCTTGTTACTTTTAGATTTGTTTCATTTACCTAGTCTGCTTATTCACCTCTACACCTACATAAAGAAGAAATTTAAGGAACCTTACTTAGTCTAAAATGAACATCACTTATTTGTAATTATCCACCAAGCATCGTGAATTAACCCGCCTTTATCATGCTCTTTTATGCATTAATCGGTTACCAGATAATTTCAAGCCAGTTAAATTGCTTGACCCTCTTAAATTTTCCCAGTCCACTTTTTTGCCTTCTTCTGTGCTTCAGAACTTACCTACCTTCTGTTGAACTGGCAATTAATCATAACAACTCTGTTGGCAAGCAGTTGCTTGCTCTTTATAGAACACACCGTATGTCTCTTGCTCACAGCTCTCTATAGTTTTTGGATATGATAAAAATAAAGCTGGTCTGCAAATAGCTGAGATTTTTAGCTAGGAGATGCTTTTGGAGTTCTCTGTGTGATAGAAGCAGAGTATTTTGTGTGTCAAAAAAGATTATGCTGTTACAGGGAGAAGCATGAACAATACCTTTGTAATTTCTTTATCAATAAGAATAGACCCCATACAGTCATAGAGTTTTGATTCAGATTTCCCTCAGATATTTTAGCAATGTCTCCCATCTGAAATGGGACTGACACTCTGGAGTCAGAGCAGAAGTGCTGCTCAAAATGGAGTTCAGCATGTGTTTTAGTTGTATATTCAAACCCAAGGGGAGGTAGAAAGGCTTCAGTCTGTGCTTAATTCCATAATCAAGGAAACATTTATATATTTTTTTAAATGGGAGATTAAATGGCTTTCCAAACTGCAAAGGAAATACTCAGAATGTATTCTGGTTGTCAAGCTTAACATAACCTTGTGCCAAAAGTGTGATTTTTTTTTTTGTTTTTTGGAGGTTGAGGAGATGTGTTCGACCAAATATAGCTCAATTGGTACAACTCTCAGTTGGAGAGTTGAGATATTATTGGTTTAGGCAATGGCATCATGATCTCTGCATTGAATCATTGTAATAAATCTAAGACTTCTCTTTGTTTAGGCATCATCAGTGTCATGGCTCAGCTGCAGTGGGTAGAATATATTGTTTTAAGGACAACTGACCATTTATCTTCAATCATTTGTACTTGCCCTTCTTCCTTTGACAATGCAGGGCTATATTGAAAGGAGTATTAATAATAATCTGAAATATATAATTAGCATTTTTAGTACAACAGTCAGATAAAACATCTTCTTAGGTATAGAGGGTAATTCAAAGTTCCTTGCTTTTTTTCCCCTAACCAAAATCTATTGTTTCACTGAAAAACCTACACTATTTTGAATTGTGGGAAGGAATACACAGAAGAGTAAAATCCAGACTCACGTGGCATTAAACAGCAAACCATCCAGAAGAGTCTCTGAGGAATTATTTTTTCCAACATAATACTGCTGGTTGTTTTTGTTTAAAAAAACAACCTGGCCTCCAAACAAACCACAAAGTATTCTTATGTGCTAAATTTCATCACACTAGCACATTGAAACACACAGAACTTCTGCAAGCCAGACTTGCCTAAGGCCCTTTCTTGAATTGCAGTTTTAGCAATAGTCTGACGTGCAGTACTGCACCTCGTGGTATTTTGGGTGGTTTAATACTGTGCAGCAGCTGATTATTTTTGGCTCTGAGCAGTGCTGAGTCACAACAGAAATTTTAAGAAATACAGGCATACATGAATTTTGTGACCATCTCCCTCACCCAGGATCAGAGTCAGGCACACTGAAAAGCAAGAAACAGCAAGGCCAAGGGCTTTCCCAGATTTCTTCTTCCCCGTGTGGGGAAATTAGTAGAACTAGTTATGGAACAAATCCTCCATCCTCAGCGATACAGCTAGCTTTTTGATCTTTACTTGGAGGTAGATACATATCAAAAGAGAAAAAAATGAAGTTGCATGCTGCAGGAGTCTGAGGAAATAGTGAATTCCTGTTACAGTCCCGAACCCACTGGTGGCAAGAATAAAACATCATTTTTTCTTGTGCTTTACTTTCATTACCTCAGATATGCATGTTTTGTGTAGAGGATCTGACTGACTTCCAGCTTCATGTGGTTCTCCTCTTTTGGAAACTTCCTGTTTAGAAATCTCCCATGCTTAATCTTTGTAAATTGTTCATCCAGTTTGAACGTTCTGAGAGGTCTGAAGGAACAGGACAAGGAACTGGTTTTGCAATACCATAATTGTATTCTATTTTCTCTCTTTGCTATATTTAGTGTGAAGAAATTATACCCTATTGTAAATTAAAAATAATCAAAATATGCCACCGTGCTCCCATTTTTGTCACAAGGTAGATATTTCAGTAGCATGTTTGGTTCAGGACTATATGAGCCAGTCCTTTGTCTCCTGAGGGTGCTGAAATACTGTCAGCATAAAAAATCCCCACTCTCCTTTGAGAAGACAAAGTCTTCATCAGTGATTTTCCTGTGTAGCCTACCAATATGGTTGTCTGAAAAAATGCAGGAATATTAGTGGATGTACCACAGAGGAAAATATTTCTCTGGTTTCTTGCTAATCAAAACAAGCTTACATTTCTGTCTTATATTTATTACCATCAAGGAGTGAAATAGTAGTATGTTCCCTACCTTTCTTGACTTATATGTAATATCCTTTATGAATTTGTGAGTACTTTGGATTAAAAAAAAACCCCAAAAACTGAAACAGGAGTATTGCCTCAGCCAGGAGGGTTTTACATTTCCATGTTTGTTGTTAATGCAGGGAGAAAGAAGATAAAACAGGAAGAACATTTTGTACCCATTTGACATCTGCTTGTCCAGCCGGGTTTTTGGATATTTGTGGACATTGTCCTCTAGTTAGAGATAATTTCCAGACAATTTCAAGGCCTCCTTTGAGTATGTAAGTATTTTGATGATTTAAATGCTCAAAGCCCTGGAGGGTAAAGGAGGCCAACAGAGAGCATATTTTTCAGAGTGTCTAGAGAGATTGTAGAGTCCCCTTTAGAAAGCATCTGGACCTGGTCCTTGGCAAGAAGGTCTGGGTGGTTCCTGCTTGAGCAGGGGGCTTGGACCAGGTGGCTCCACAGGTCACTTCCAGCCTCAACGATTCTTTGGGATTCTGTGCTTTTAGTCATGAAGCCTCTGAACTCAGCCCTGATGCCAACTGGAAAGGATTCTGACCGATGATCCCAGGCTCCTCCACTAGGGTTCACCACAAAGCACAATCTACCTATTGCAGAATACCAAATGGTGCTCTCTCAGCAGCTGCTCCTCAACAAATGGAAGAAGACTGATCTAAAGTGATGGTAACTGTAGAAACACACAGACACCTGAAGTTTTGTCCTGCAGAACTAATGTTAAAAACAGGGATCATTTCCATTGGAAATTCCTACATGAAAAGCTTGGTTACCAGCATAAGGTAGTAAGTTAAATAACACAGAAAATTAGATATGAAACATACATTGTGAAGCTTTCAATTCTCTGCTTTTACTTCATGAGTCAAAATATCTGAAATTCCTACATTTAACTGACAACATTTTGTATAATAGATACTTATACTTTGTAAAGGAAAAATGGTGTTTATATGTAATATGCACTCTTAAGTGGATTTGAGGCAAAAAAAGCTAAAAAAAAATAGAAGAGAAGGCATAGATATGTTACTGGTACATAAACACAAAGTAAAAATAGCAGTGGTTTTCCCTCCTTTCTGAAGGAAGAAAACAAGTACAATGAAAAGAAGGATGTATCACACTAACTTATGACCAAGGGAGTGCAGAATAAAGCATCAGGGAAAAACAGCTTTGAGACACAGGGCTAACAATCATGTTAAATATGTAAGTATTTTTATGTGTCCCCTACATTTTTTGGGAAATCACTTATAGTGTAATGGTGTGTTCAAAATTCTGATCATCTTGCACTTGCATTTCATGTTTTAATAATTCATAAGCAAGAAGGTTTTATTTTTTATCTCCCATAGTGGGAGATGAAATGCAGAGACTTAGAACAGTCAGGAATCTCAGAAGGAAAGAAGAAAAAGATAATTTGTCTGTAATATTTAAAGCTAGAATTATTCGCTAAAGCTTTTTTTGAAGACAAGCATCTAGAACACTTCTGTTCCTTTGGAAAATAATAAAATTGGTAGAAAAATGGGAGTCTTATAAGAAAATAAAAAAGAAGGTGTTGATGATACTCAGCAAAAAAAACTGGCTTCTTTATGTTGGATCTTGTGGGTTTTGGTAGGGTGTTTTAGTTCTCCATTTGGATTGCTTAAAGTCTGAAAAAGCTGTATCTTGAGATACAGGCTGAAAATATAGCTGCTGTTATAAAATCTCTCTTACCTCCTTCTGTGTGGGATTAAGGATATAGGTCTGATTTGCATTTCATGAAGTTTGTGTTTTTTTAGTGGCAGGAAAACACCTCACCAGGTCTTTCATGCTGACTGCAAGAGGGACCCTGACTGAAGAATAAAGAATAAATCATGTGGTTTCTTGGACTGGGGTTCACATACTTGTATGTAGAGAATGAATGCCTTCAGTCCTGTGAGAAGCTAGGAACAATTACCAAAATACAAAGGCTGCAATGTGTTTGTGTGAGGAAGTCCTAGACAGGAATGTCAACAAAGCTTTACTGTTCCAAGTGAATTTTTGCGAGAGTATGATATGCTGCAGACTGAGATTGGGAGAGTGGAATCTGCCTCTGAGTTGAAGGGACTTGGAGTACATATTTTCCTCAGTGTAATAGGTATCCAGATCTGGAAGTTTACTGCTCATCAAATAGCTGAATTTTTTATATATGATTGAAGAAGTGTGGTAGTAAAACTTTTCAAGTGCGCCGTCCTTCTGTACTGATGTTGAATCAGTTAGAGTACAGAGCCAGAATAAGTGAATTGTTTTGTCATGCCTAATTCAGATAGGAAGAACAATGCAGGTCATTGTTATTAGGTGACTGGGTTACCTAGTTTTGTTCTATAATGCAAGTGTAATTAGCCTTGGAAATTATTGGTGTTCTGACTGGTCAAGCATCAATTTGAATTTTGTAACGAGTTAAAATTATTTTTGGCAGTGACACAGGCAATGTAGTGTGTATTTATTAGGTTAGAATAAACTTAAATCACATTGCTTTTCTTCCTCGGAAACAACTTAAATGGATACTTAAAACTAAGTCCCTATTTCATGTTCTTCATGAGTTGGGATTCTATTCTGAAGCTGAACATGACTCTGTGCTGTCAGAATTATCAGGAGTTCATCCTGAGGCCAGTGGAAATACCTGGCATATGCCAGAAACTTTGGAGGAGGCTTCATTATACTCATGGTAAGAGCAGGGTCATAGACTCATAAGAAATAATATCTTATTTCTTTATAGAAGTGTCCACGTTTTATTAATTGTACTGATAACTGGTATTTGTTATACACAGACTGAAACATTCTGCCTACTTTGTCTGCAGCTAGGACTGTTTAAAATCCAGAAAGGACTGTTTAAAATCTAGAAATTTCTAAATATTGTCATTATTATCCAAATAATTACATGAATATGAATACTGAAAAAATATTACTTGAATTATATTCTGTGAAAAATGACATTTACGGAACAGAGCAGTCATAGAATAGTATTGACGATATCTGCTTGCAGTGCAATCACCGGTGTCTTGTTCTACTTGAGAAGAATGTCTTGAGAGGGATGAAAGAATTTAATCTGCGTTCTTTCTTCATTGTGACAAAACTAACAGCTTTAAGTTAGCGTTGCAGACAAGATGCTAAACCTGATTAAATATTTTTGAGAATAAAATTAAAAAAAAACTTCAGAGTACATGTATCTTTTAGAAGGTGAGACTAACTGAGAAGTACTTGTAAATGTCTATCTAGAAAATAATGACTTCTATGTCAGTATGTTCAGTTTTAGTGCTATTAATAATAATATAAAGCTCTCATATGTTATTTTTCATCTGGAAATAAAAATCGCCTTGGGAAATTCATCTCAGCCCTGTGTCACAATAAGACTCATGAAGTGATTAAAGCAAGGACATCAGTGCAGAGAGACAACCCTTCTGTTCCAGGCTGGTGCTCTAACCAAACAATCAATATTCATTTTGGGTGCACTAAGTTCATCAAGGAACACAGAGCAGATCACAGCTAGTGATCAAGCAGTTTTTTTCCAAGGAAGGGTTATTTAGAAACAAAACAAACAACTCCTTAAGTCTGAGTTTTAATATTTTGGGGAGGTCAGAAGAGCACACTGGAAATATCCATGAGCTCTCCAAAGATTTAATGTCTGTTACACAGTAAATGCTGCATAGAAGTGATACTCAAGGCATTATAAAGAGATATTATATTACCACAGCATATCTATATTTCAATTGAATTAAGGGACATAAACCTGTTTTATGTGTTTCAAATAGTTTCAGCATGCAACCCAATAAATGTTACTGCTTACTACTTGGATGGGTTTGTGCATCACAGTTAAAGTCAATACACAAAATATTTGTAGCAAAGCAAGCGAGACAGAGGGTTTTGTTCAATAACATTGCAATTATTGACCTCAAATGCTTTGATCAAGTTTGGCATCACACTTCAATAGAACAGTCAGTAGAAATATGTGTTATATGGAGTTATGGCTATGTGGGAATGATACATCCAGTAGAATAGAATAAATAGCAGTGTATTTTGATGGTGTCTTGGTTTGATCTTGGGCAGCTATGCAGGCTCTCATTTTGCTGTTTTTCCTAACATCTTTGTTATATAAGTGATGCTGGTTTAAGCTTTTGATAATGTGCTATTTTGTTTTCTTTGAAATATGAAAGTTCACAAACAGAGCTAATGTCTTAGGTCAGTTCATTTAGGAAACAAAAAGGAAAAGAGAATACTTATTTATTTATAAGTTAAAGAGAATGAGTTATACAGAATCTTTTCTGTATCTGTATCATCAGCTCTTTCATTGTCAACACAATTAACCCAAGTACACTCTTATTTATTATTATTTATTAGAGGCAAAATTCACATTGCAGCCCCAGGCTTTTAAAAAGTGGTTTACACACTAAACTTGATGCATTGAACTAAGCATACTGAAGTCTAATTTTGCCTTAATGTTTAGTAAAGGTGATGACATACAGACGGTGAAGATGGTAGATATAGTGCCTAGGTGGATTTATTGCCACATATGTAAAGTTGAGGCAAAGGAGAAGAAATATTCTTCATGCTACCACATGAATAGCTATGCATTTGTAATAGTAAGTTTTATTTTAAATAGTTCTTCAGTAGCACAGTTTCCATTTGACTAAAAAATGGCAAATGTAGCAAATACTTTTTTTAAGGAAGAGTGGAGGGCATGGAGATTGCAGGCAGCTGTAGCTCTTAACATGACCTTAATACTATGCAAAGCTTTAGGAAAAAAATTGACAATGTAGCAGAACTAACTACAATAATAAACATTGGGAATACACAGTATTCCTTTTTCAAAGAAAAAAAGCAACAATTGTACTTAAAGAAGACATACAAAACTAATTTAGGACCAAAGAAATGCAGATTAAAGTAAACAAAACCCCTTAAAATCAAAATCAAAACATCTTTTTCCTTTTTTTTCCCCCTGAGGCTTGGATCATGAAAATTGTATTAGTGCTTCTTTGGTGGTTTTTTGTTTTTTTTTTTTTTTTTAATACTTTTAGATTGTTCTAGTTCTGAATTCTTACCAAATTATGCAATCAGTGATCAGTGATCTCACTACTTTTTATTTCCATATAGATTTTAGCTTGAAATGTGGATATGAGTAAAATGACACATTTTAGCTGAACTGGAAGCCTTTGTATCTTTTCCAACACATGTCTTTGCAGGGTTGACTTACATCCTGATAAATAATTACCAGGTTGAAAAATTCTTTGGAACTTTTGCTTGCCTACAACTGATTCAGTATTTCAGACATCTGTCATTACAGGGGTTTGGTTAAATTACCTATCCTTGCCTGTTTTGTTATGAATATAGTGATGAAATTTTTACATTGATAGCTATTATCAGCAGTGCAGGAGTTTTGACATTAGGTGATAGCTTGGTGCTCCCAGCAGCTATGAGCTTTCCATGCCACATCACTCAAATTAGGACTTCTGTGTTTAGAGACAAATTTTCCTCCCTGATCCTACATTTAAAAATCAATCTGCCTTGATGTATCAGCAGTTTGAAACAAAGTAAGGCAAAAGAAGCTACCTCCTGTGAATTCTAGTTCTATGTAGAGAGTTAAAATTATAAATAAGTCATCAGTAAAAGAGATGAAAAAGCAATTTGTTGGGGTTTTTCCCCTAATCTTTATTGCCTGTTGTTTATACACACAGTTTATTTTTCTTACTGCCTCTGTAAGGGTAATGCTGGATGTGAGGACACGATGTACAGCCAGTCTTTTAGAATGTGTTTCAGAGAAGTATTTCCTTGCAATTTCTGTTATTTGTTTTCGAATGTTCAGTATTTTGCTGAAGCCCTATTTTCCCAGCTTGCTGCCACAAGCCTAGGACAAAGCGCTCTCTTCTAATGAAAAGGTGAAGTCACAGGAGAGAAAGAAGTTTATGACCAGAACCTTGTTCTTACAGGCTGGCAGGTTATTTTAATCATCAGCCAAAGCACAGAAGCCCCTGCTTGTTACTGAAACCTTCTTCACCTTTGGGAGCAATGTTCTGTGACATCAAGGAACTTTACAACAAAATAATACCACCTAATGAGCTACAAGATAACAGACATTTAAGATGAAGGTTAATATTGAAAGGGACTGGAGTTCTTTGTCTCGTCTTCCTCTTCAGTTTGCCAAGTGAGTGCATGATTGTGCCTGCCTGCTCATCCCTGAGGAACGAGCAGTGTACAGCTCTGCCACGGCAGTTGTGACTCAATGCCTGTCACGCTCTTTACCCAAGGAGAATTAATTTGCTTGGGTTTTTTTTTTTTTTTAACCAAAGGTGGCATGTCTTCTCCTCTGTTGTGATATGGACGCCTTTTCCACCCCTTCCCTTACTCTACTCATTTGTTTGTGGAAATGTGTGTGTACATGTGTGTGTGTACAGCCAAGCAAACCATAGCATCTCATCACTCATCCCATCGTTGTGTCTTTGGGACTGCTGCAGTAATAATGTTTAATTAGTGTTGGTTTAAAATTTAGAACTAGCCTGAAACTGGACTTTAGTCCATAAATAGTTCATTTCATAAAGAAACGACTCATTTAATAAACACATGGATCCACTAATGAGGTGATAGGGAGCAGGGACTGTTTTTAGGTCAGGAGAACAGACTGAAGTTTAGCCTTTAAACTGTGTGCAAAGAGGTTTAATATATTTTCTTTCTGTGCCAGCACAATTTCTTGACTTAGATGTGCCACTTATTTTTATGGCCAAGTAAATTTAGACTTCTGGCACAAGTCTCAACATACACATACTGAAGAATCATTTATAAACAGAGTACAGAATGAAAAAATTTACAAGTTCAAACCCAGCACTTTCAAATCTCTGTCCTTTGTCTACACTTCATTAAATAAGTTTTCCCCAAAGTCCTTAAACACACTATTGTAGCCATTTAACTTTGATTACAGCACTTTTTAAGAGAGGAGTGGTCTGGCCCACATAAATTTGACTACCTTGGCCTGAGATGGGGGCTTAAGATGCCTCAGTCATCAAATTTTAGGCAACTCATGTCCAGGAACCTTCATCCCAAGACACCCCACCAAGTTGCTGCATTTTTCTTGGGTTGCCAAAGGCAGAGGTAGCTTGGGTGAGCCTGCAGAGGGCCACTTCAGAACGAAAAATGTTTCTCTGAGTGACCTTTTACTATTTTGTCAGAACAAAACATACATTTCTATACTAAAAAATATGCCTTAATGGATGAAACATTGCTTTGTACATGTTTTATTAGTGCCAGACGTATAATAAGGTCTGACAATTAGATCAGTTAACTCGATCAACATTCAGATAATTTAGACAAAAAGTTTTCTTTCCATTCTGTTACATTTTTGAAGCATGAGGGAAGGATTTAAACAAGATGTTCTCTGTCCCTTTAAATGAGAAAGATATTAGGTAATTTATAGCAACATAAATTTATTCTGTAGAAGTATCTTAAAGGGAATCTCTATCACCCTTCTCTGAACGGGAACAAAAAAATACCCTTTTAGTTATTATTCCATTCAAAAAATGACCAAATGGAATATATTATTCTTATTTATAGAATAACTTCCATAATGCAGTTCGTAAAAGAAAAAAACAAAACTAAGTTATACTGTGAAAAAGTGATGCATTTTGCAACCTGAGTGTAAAGTACAGGCATGAACTTTTGTGAGGAAGAGGCTTCAGAGTGAGTAGAAAATGCATGGAGACAAAAAAATCCCACTGTTTACCAGGAGTTTGACTTATGCTCCAGAGTGTATGAAAAAATAGAAAGTGAAGTATGGTAGGATAGGTGTATAATCTCTTGCACAAGCTCTGTAGATTGCGTTTATTTTGTGACAGAATGTCAGCAGTTCCCATCCTTGACACTTCTGTCCCTTTGCTCCCACTGCAAGTTCTGTCGTCTAGAGAGGCTCTGAATCTTGGGTTCAATGTCTGTAGCAAGTACAGTCAAGGGGTACTTGATTTTCCTTTTGTTGCTGTATGTTCATTTGTAGCTTCCCTCTCACTTAATTGTGTCAGAATCATTCAATCCAGGTAAATGGAGATCACCAGGAGAGAGATGGCAAGTAAATAAATAAATAACCCACCCCCACAATCAGAGAATATTTCTGGGTAGTCTGCTTAAAGAAAAAAAATTCAAGAATCCCATTTGTTGATGTGAGTGCACTTTTAGTTTTTTGTTTTTTCTTTTTTTTTTCTTTTCCCCTGAAGAATGTAGAATATTTTCTCTTAATTTCTTAAGGTGAAATTAATAAATAAATTGTGTTTTCTTCATTCATGGTGACAGCACAGATGACCAAATTGCTAAGATGTTGTAGTCTCCCTCTGCCAAAAGGAGTAAAAGGCTTCCATTGTGCCCTCCTCCATTTTTACTTCATTGGTGAATCATGACATTTAGAATCAGCATATAAATTCAAAACATAAGCTGGTGGCAAGGAAAACTTTTGAAGGTAGGTTTCTTTTCCCACATTTTGACTGATCATAAAAAATTAGATGGCAGGTTGTCTATTAACTCTTGACATTGCTGGAGGGTATTTCTATTTAGGTCTGTAAAAAAATCAAATAAAAAACCCCAAAACTTAGTTTTAAGTCCTCCATTGCTTTGACATTTCCATGCTAACTGGAAGCTAGCTGTAACGCAAATATCAAAAAAATCCTCATTAAGTTTTATTAATTATATCATGGGTAAATATATTTGACATGTAATTAATGTAATATAACACAAGCAGCAAATACAGTTATACTTCCAAACACATCAACTTAATGATGAAAGTATATAACATGCATTTAAAAATAAAGCTGGGTTAACTTGCAAGTAGCAGGGCAAAATTGTTAACTGGTGAAGTGACATCAATGTGGAACTGAAAGAGTTGGACGAGTCATGAGACTGCTACTGAAATAAGGAATTTTCATGGCTGTTTTTCTGATCAGTAAGATTTCACCATTCAATGCTGATTTGGTTTTTAAGTTTTCTATGCTTTTTGTCTTAATAAAGAGCAGTTTTCTTTGGTCAGAGTAACCATGAGGATACACTTTAAAACATCATTTCCCTGTTTCTCTCATGGGTATATTAACAGGAGGATCAGTGTGTGGACATAAACAGGCAAAATGTATTTTGCTTGTGTAGATCTGTACATTCCCACACAGCTATAACTGGGATTAAAGTACACAGCTAGCAGCAAAGAGCATAACACTTCTAGGTATATAAAGGTAATAGCTCAAATATTCCCACAGAGCAGAGCTTAAAGAATATTTGGTTTTCTCAGGAACAATGGATCTGTTAAGTGATTAAAAGTGAAATGAGAGTTCAAACCTTATAGGTATTCATATCTGTGAAGCAGCATAACCATCAGAGCATCACATTAAAAATTCTCTCCAAGAAATCTCAGTGGAATGACAGCTCCTAATTTCTGTGGAGCCAAGAGAAGCAAAATATTTACTTTTTTATACCACCTGTCTTTAAACTTCACTTCCTTAAAATCCCTTGCTTCCTGCAACAGGGGAAACAAAAGGGACACATAATAGACTTCCTTTTGCACGTGGAACAAAGCTGGATGGTACTTTTATCCTTGGCTTCTTTGTTGCTCCCCAAGTCTATCCCTCTTTGAACAATCTGCCACTACTCTGTGCCAGCAGAGGCTTTAGAAGAAGGCCATCTGCACTGCCTGCTACATTAGGGGATAGATTCTCTTTATTTCTGATGTACTGGAATGGCTCTGTGTCCAGAATGGGATTTCTGGCCATCATGTTTTTGGGGTTGGGACAGGGGCAAAGATCTCACAGACCCTGGTAATGCTGCTGAGTGAGAAATGGCCATTTACTCCCAGAACTGCAGATCTGGATACAGCACACACCCAGCCTATCCTCCAAAGGTAAATGCAAGGTCTATTATTGTTTTGTGTAAGTATTGACAAATAAATGGGAGATTTTGAGGAAGATTTTCACAGTAGTGTTTTAAGTGGATCACTGGTGTTCTGCGGCTCACTGCAGACAGCGTGGAGCTTTCAGCTGCAGCCAAGGGTCACCAGGTGTTTATACAGTGGCAGTACTCAAGAGGCTCCTGTTATGCTATGCAAGGATGGAAAAGAGACAATAGAGACAATCCTTGTCTGGAATGTGTTTCCACTGCAATAAGTCATACTCTATCCTGAGTTATATCTCTGCTGTACACCAAGAGAAAAGGTTGTTGTGATTAATTTAGAGACCAGGCAGAGTTTTCTTCTGTTTAATTCACTCCTGCAAAATACGAACTCTCCTAAGTGTTTTCTGGACACGCATCTTCCTGTTCCCCTCCTGAAATTTCTCTTGTGTCCTTATTGCAAGCCCTGTTTTTGGAAAGACTGTTGGGGTCTTCCCCATGAAACAGAGAGGAGGTCATCTTCCCATATTCCTTCTGTTCAAGGAGAGAATTACATCAGTTAAAAGCTCTATCTCTTCCAGTGAGATCATTGACCTGTCTTTTCCTCCTAGCCTCTGTTAACAGGTGAGCTGCAGATTGGTAAGGCCACTCCCCCAGGAAGAAAGCATGTTTAAATATTATTTTTGTTTTGACAGACTCTTGTCTGATTGATTATACTTAATTGGCATTCTGTCTGTTTTTGTCATCCCTAATCTTTGTTACATAATTGTCATTTTTAAAAGGCAAAAGTGATTTTAGTAATTTCCTCAGACAAAAGCCTCTCTGAAGATACAGATACTTATTAATCTGAACGACAGAGGGGAGGCATCCGATATTGAAGTTTATCTGTGTCCTCTATTGAGGTATACACAACTCACTTTATTGTAGTAGTTTAAAAATAGTGAGTTCTCCTTCTTGTCTCATTAAGAAATGATAAAATGAGGTAGTGCCCTTTTGGGACCTGTTACCAGAACAGTTTTGGCCTTTTTGCAAGGTTCTCTTCAGTGCTAAGCAGGAATTGCATGTGTTGCACTGTAGGTACAGTTGTCTTTCAACTAGGAGGACTGTAAGCAGTGCTAAAGTCAGATACAGGAAGGTGACTGTCATCAGAAACACAGGACAGCAAAACTTTTAAGGAAACATGTAGGATGGGGTGTCCTTCATTAGATTTTAAGTACAGAGTGGACTTTGACGCCTTACTTTAAATATTATGTCCAACAAGGAGAGAAATCCAGGTCACTGCCAACACAGGCTTGTTCTGCACCAGGGAACATTTACAGAACATTCCCACTCTTTCAGCTCCACTGACATTAGTGGTGGGGCGAGCTGCAACTTTCACAGCTCTCCAGCACCAGCAGCTGTTTCAGAATTGTGCTAATTAGATTGGCACTGAGCTGGTTTCATAGACATGATGCTGTTGACAGCTGCTGGGGTGCCATCTACACTAGGGCTGCCAGCACTGATAAAGCTGTAGTAGTGTTGGGAGCTGTGGCAATTATTTGTAAGTAAAACTGAGATCTGTGGGCTGAATTTATAGTATGTGTATGAATGCATATATGTGAGTTAATTCTTTCCCTGTTTTCCCCTGGCATCCTACTCACATGTATATGCTTTGCTAATTGTTTGTGAAAAGCTGAAAATCTCATGAGTCACGCATCTTCTGGCTTGATGGAGATAGAGTGGAGGGAGCAGGAAGGTTTCAATTGAGATCAAGGATCTGAAGTACAATGAGTCTGGGTAAAGAGTAAAGAGTAAAGCAGGGATAATAATGATCTCAATGTGCCTTGTGCTAGTAGTGATGAGCTGTGTATTGATGGTTAAGGGACTTTAAAAAACTTTCAGTGCCCAACAGGAGTTGGCTGTGGTGGTCTCATCCACATGTATCTGAATGTGATACCTGCTTTCCCTATCAAATCAAGATCTGTTGGCGTGAACAAAGCATATTTCTAATGGAGTATAATTTATAAAGATAAAGGAATGGAAGGGTGTCAGTACATGTGAATGTGTCAGATCATTCATTTTCCATGCAATGTTTTGTCATTTCTCTTAAAAATTTAAAAGAGTAGAAACACTTTATTGAAATTATAGGTCTAATCTTTACTTCCATTTTCCTTACTCTTTTACTCAAAGTACCATAGTACTTGACAGGTTTTTCCTTTATTAGAAATAAACACTGTTTGCCTTGGCATAAGTAACAGGTTACTTAATAAACTCTTAAAGGGACAGGTAATTAACAAGATACTGTTGGCCAAAGAGAGAACACTGTTGTCCCCCTGCCCCATCCCTTTCTGATGCAGTTTCCTTTGAACTAACTAGAATGACATTTTTCACAAGTAGCTCTTGGACCTCATATTGAAATAATTTTCATGAAAAATCAGAGACATGAGAAATCAGAGACATGGCACTTCTATAAAAAGTCTTTTTCTCTGCATGCAAACCCACGCAAACAAGTGAGAACAAAATTTCAGAGGGAGGCTGTTTAAACCATCCTGTACTCCAAAGAATAATTTAAAGGAAAGTTCAGATACTTTTCCACATTTATGGATGTCAGCAAAATGACTTTTTAAATTGTGTGAAGTGACATGTCATGCCCTTCCCCTCTCCCCCCAATTTATTTTACTATGAATTTTAGCATTTACTTTAGCAAGACTAGCAGTGTTCCCTCTGCTCCAATGCTTATACTGATACAGAGGCCCAAAATCAATGCCCAGCTCCTTTTCCAGAGAAATGCACACACACTCAAGAAAATGAAATAGCCATTTGCAGTTAAATTGCCTGTGGCAGATATTCAGAACTCTACTGGTTGTCTGATAAATCACCTACCCAGACATGTGAATTCTTGGTTCTAACCATTCTTTTACACAACCCCACACTCACACAGAGTTTAGTTTAAAAATCCTTATAATCTACATTGAGTAAATTATGTTGAATATAAAGAAAATTCTGGCCTGTTTGAACTGTTCTGTGTAAAATATCGATGAGCTCCTTTGCACTTTTTTTCTTAATATAAAAGTTCTCCTTATTTTCCTGAGGAAAGTTAATTGTTTTGAAAAATCTTATATGTATGTCAAATGTAGATTCACTGTGTGGATTACTTTGTTGTATTTAAAGCACAAAATAGAAATAAGAATGTCTGTTACTGTTACTGTTCTAGATTCATTAGGAGGGAGTACGTGCAAAGAAAATTGACTATTCCATTTTTTGTGTATCATAGTATCTATTATCTGTTCTGGAACATGATAAGAGCAGTTGTAAACTCCACAGGCATTTGAGACCATATGAAAATTGCAATGAAAGATCCACCAAAAAACAATCTACCAGATGACAAGCATATTTATTAGAAATAAATAAATATATTTTGCTAGGTGAGGACATGCGTTAGCTCTGCTGTTGTTTTGTGCAGTTAATTTCTAGTCTTTAATCCTCTGTAGCACTTCATAGTTAAAAGTTTTATTAAGTGGGGATGATAGAGCTGCCTGTCACATGCTATTCTTTGTCTTGTCTTTGTTTTTGTAAACATAATACTCAAATAAATATAATATTTATATTCGCAAGTAACCAATAAATATTCATGGCTGCCTTATGTGTGTGGAAAAAGTTGAAACCCTTCATCAGCTTTAATAGTGAGATTTTTCTAGAATTAGTCAATTTAAAATAAGGGTTCTCATGGTTTGATAAAGAACAAAATTTTTGCAAATTTGTACCTTGCAATGTGAACCTTTTACGACCTAAATTCTCTCATCCTTCACTCATTGTGGACATTTCAAATGTGAAAATAATTGAAGGTTTCTGTAACTGGTGGCTGTTCAATGATTCCTACATTCCTAACCCCTGTTAGATTGTATTATTCTTGGTCCTTTTCATTGTTAGTTCATATTCTTTTTCCAATGGATCCCATTTATTCCTACAGAAGGGTATGGTTTGCAGCTGTGACCCTGCAAAACTCTTTTTACAGTAGCATCAGGCCCACAAGAGCAGAAGATGAGCACTATTGGTAGCACACCTTTTTCCACAGGCGAGGGAGGGCTCAAGGCTGATGTTGCAGAGAGTTATTTTCTGATTTCTAGCTCCTAAACCTTTATAATTAAGAGAAGCACAGACAGCAGAAGACCTGAAGTCAGCCACTTGGCAAGGGCTCTTAGCCAGCATTGCTTAGGAAGTGCTCCACAGATGAGAGGAACCAAGGCACAGTGGAACCACTTCAGGGATCAGAAATATGGCCATTTTTCCCTCATCTGTCTCAGTTCCCCTTTTCATTCATCATTTCAGATTTTGCTAGCTTTGCACCAGAATTCCCAGTCATAGCACTGAGGAAGTAAATAAAAGAAACCTGAAAATAATTATTCAAACTATGTTTTCAAACCTCACTGAAAACTGTGTGAGATATCTCTAATTAGAAACAGAAGTAGAAATCATACACCAAAAGGCAGCATGGGATAAAAATTTCACCAATAATTCATCACAGTTTAAAAATTTCAAGGGTTTAGTTAATGGTAAAGAATAATAAACAGTGGTTTAGTCTGATTAGTCTCTGCCAGACAACATAATTTTGCTTTCTCTCCTACAATACAAAAAAAGAACTGTTAAAAAACCCCCTGCATTAAGAACAAGGTTCTTTCACCAGCAACTGGAATTGCCACGTAGCTGTCATCAACACTAATTCGCAATATTGCATGTAAACAAATTAGCAGTGGGGTTATGTTTAAGACCACTGAGGAGTGGTAAGTGTAATATTAAGTACAATTAAATGGGTCAGTGAGCTACTTTGCGTAGCACTTCAATTTAGTTTCTTGAAGCAAAGTATATTGGTAGGATTTGAAATGAATTGAGTGAGAATGGTAAGCATGAGAAAGCAGAAATGGAAAAGTAATTTTTACAGTAATGTGGGACCTGTGGGTGTAATCTGCTCTAGCTGATATGCAGCTACAAAGTTAAGAGTGTCTTTTAGCTCCAGAATGAATTTTAAAATGGCTGCCACCTGCAGTAAGGAGTAATGATGGTCTCAAATAAAGAAGAAGGTGTCTAGTAGGACGTACGTCTGTAGGAGTTGCTGGAAGCTAGGTGGGAGACCCATGGAAAATGGCTTTTAACATAGTGAATAATTCGTGTTCCCTCTTCTAGAGGCATCCGATGCCTCTCCTCCCTTGAAATTCTAGGAATACCAATGCATTTTATTCATAAATATTTCATAAGATTTTCTTTTCTTTTTTTTTTTTTAAATAGATGCAAGAATAAAGTGCAAGTTAAGTTTCTTAAAAAAAACCCAAACAAACAACCCCCCCAAAAAAACAACAAAAAAGCAACAATATCTGAAGATACATTTAAAGAGCTTTCAGTTTTACCCAAACCTGCCTCTAGCCAAACATCTGTAAGAGCAATAACCCTTTCTTCCATCATATGGCACTTAAAGTGTCTGTATGTCTGGACACAAACAGATAAATTAATTGCCACATGAATTAAGTTTGACTGTTAGTCTATCTGCAGAGATAACATTATTGTCATCCTTCGGCAGCATACCATATTTGATGCTTAATCTTCCTCCTGACATATTAAATTTCTAACCTCCAGCTAGATAGTCCTGCAGGTGGTGCTGTGGGAAATGTTTGCAGTTCAGAGACAGGGCTGGAACAGGAGTGGAGAAGGAACATTCTGGCACTCCTCTTCAGCTTTTTCCAGAACACAAATAGAAAGGCAATTTCTTTCAGAAACTCCAAAGCACACTGTACTCACTTCTGTGGAGCACTCAGCCAAGGATCAAAAAAGTATAAAAGGGATGCAAAGTGCCTTTTTCACCTGATGGAGCTTTTAAACAACTTTTCTATATTGTGAATGACTAATATTTGCATTTCAGCCACTATAACCAGACTTTAGCTTCCAGTAATAAGAACTCATGGGACACAAAAAGAAATGGAAAAGAATAGCCTGAAAAAAAGTAAAGAGAACAAAAATATATTCACAGAAAAATTAATGGATGTTAACAGTAGAATTTTACTAGCTAAAGGCAAAAGGAAATTTTTTGCAAATGTAAAGTAATATGTGACCTGGCTTTCAGTTTTTGCTTGTTTGTTTTGGGTTTGATTTTTTTTTCCTTTTTTGGAAAGTTTAAAGCTGTTTGCATCAAACTGAAAGAGTGTGACCCCTTTTTCTGACTGGCAGCTGGCTGGTGAGGTTTAATGGCCTTCACATTGTATTAACAGCACAAAACAGAGTTGTAGTTCACAAACCAGAATGGTCAGAGAGATTTGCAGGAAACTTCAGTGTTCAGCAAGATTAGTACTCGAGTATTTTTGGTAGGTTTTAATATGTAAGAATTTTTTTCAAATCTATGCCAAAATGTCATATTTTTAATACTGTTTAATTTTTTTGTGATTATAATAGAGGGAAAATATTTTAGAAATCCACATATGTGTACTTATATATGTGTGTAGAAATATGCTATCTTATATTATCCACTAGATGGACTCAGGAATAGTGTTCAGAATCCAAACTCAGACTCCTGATTAGGAGGAAGATCTGATGTGAAGCAGTTGCTGGAGTCTGGCACACAGCAGTAGAGATGGAGAAAGGAGCTTCTGCACCTGCACCTTTTGTCAGGGCACGGTCTGACTGTGATCTGCTCGGAGACAGGTTCTGCTTGGTTCCCAGTGCTCTCTCCATGATGGTGTTGAAAAGACAGGATTATATCCAGCCAAGAATCTTGCAGATTTCTGAATATAGAAGACATTATATAAGTGCCTGAGGAAATTTGAATTAAACCTCTCATAGGTGCTCAGAGTGTGTGTAAGGCTGCCACATGGCCACATGTGCTGAAACATGCCAATAATTAGCTTTAGCAGACAATTGAATATTCCACTCCAATCATTGTCTCAAATTACTTATTTCTTTTTCCAATCACAGGCTAAATTATTATTGCTCTTTGTGTTTGGTTTGTTTCCTTATGATAACCAGCTGCTTTTCACTTTAGTTGTTGTACTTGCTAAATGATGCAGTACTTTCTCAACCCATAAAATGTGAACAGCAAGCAAAGGCATCAGCAGTGCTCATTTCATTAAAATAATTATTTTCAAATCACCTGGAACACCCAGCTGTATTTATGACTACAGTAAGGGATGGAATGGAAATTACCTCTGGAGAACATGCTTATGTTTCCAGCTAGCACAGGCTGTCAGAGTAGCACTGTATCATCTTCTTACTCTGTTCTGATATCAGAAATAAGCCAAGGGATAGTCAAAAGAGAAAATGCAAAAAGACATCATCAAAGCTTGGTGAATAATACCCACTCTTATTCCACCTTCCTTCTATGCTGTGCAAGCTGAAGCAGTATTTTAGCAGCTGTAGTGACACTTGGTCTTGACAAAAGTCCTGGGATCCTTGACTACAAAACTGATTGCAGACTATACAATGACTCTATCTGATGCTTGATAAAATAGTCAATGAAGGCAGTGGGTAAGATGTCCCAGTAGTAACAAGACAATACATCTCAGAAAGCAGAAGTGCTTAGTCCCGTGAAAGTAAAGTAAACTTAATGGAAATAAATAATGCATGCTGCAAAGGAAAATAAACATGTGCTCCTACTGCAGCCATTCAATCTCCAGAGTTGGCTTTAATAATATATTTTCCCAAGTGATCCAATACTTTTTGGGGAGAGGATTACACTTAATAGAGTTTTTCTTTCAAATAGTAGTGTAAGACCAAGTCAATCTTTTTTTCTTTGCTTCAAATCTTTAGTTGTTTATTGTTGTGTCTTTCCGTAATTATTTTTGTGAGAAATATATGGCTAAATTCATGGTATAATATGTGCTATATGAGTACAGATGGCCAGAATGGCAGGGGCAGAGAACTACAAGGAACTTCATGGGGTCACCTAATCCAGTATATTATTTCCCCTATATAATCTGTGATGAATTTTCCATTCTTATTGCTATTAATGGCTGTCCCTTCCTTAGAAACTGCCAAAGACAGTGACTTGGGACTTCCACAGGCAGTCTCTGACAGTAGTTAATTATCTCTGTCATTGAGGGCTGATTTATTTTTTAATCAAAAAGCCCTTCCTGTGTCCTGTTTTCTGTATCCTGTATCTTTTGTCTTTCATCTAATCAACACTAATTCTTTACCCCTCTCTGCTGTGGACATAAAGACTAAGATTATTTCCTTCTTCATTCCAGTAGATTTCTGTGTCATTGAAGTATTACCATGTTCCCCTTTTCCCCCCCTTTCCTCTATTCTAAGCAACCCTGAGTCGAATGATCATGACAGGTCTTGAGGAAGAAATCTTATATTTCAATCTAAGACTAGATACATCAAGTGGATTTGAGAGGCCAACTTCATTAGATTTTGAAATGAAATTGGGATTCACTGTTCCTTGCAGCTGTGGATGACTGATCACTCTCCACATCAAGTCAGCCTGTTGCTATGGCCTTCTGTGGGATTTTTGCCTCAGTGATGATAAAATATAGTAAACTAAAGAAACAAAGGCTGAAATATCACAAGAGAAAGCAAGAGGTTTGTGGAGAGATTGTGTGTTCTCTGTGGCCTTTCAGATGTGAAGAATCAGTAGTGAGAAGGCATCTCTGTGAGGTGAGGTTGCTAACTGAGTAAGGAGGATCAAGGTCACAATGCTTACTTAAGTCGGCTCAGCCGAAGGTGCAGGTTTAAGACAAAAGGCTCTTTTGCGACTCATCCAGCCACACATTCCTGACAGACCTCTGCAAATAGGTAAAATCAGTGTCTTGGGAGGGTGTTAAACATATTGCACAGTCTTTTGAGAGAAATCTTCCATGCTACTAAAGCTGAATTTTGCCAGTTATGCACCAACAATATCAAGCCTGTTTTGGAAAGTTCTGATTCACATTGCTAAGCCATTGCTACTTCATCTTTCCAAGATCCAGTTTAAAAGTGCTGATGTAAACCCCATCACTTGATGCAGAATGTTCACAGCTGCAGTCCCTTTGGGTAGAGTCAGAGTAGTAACCTGTGTAAGGGAGTTTCTTGTCTATGGTAGGATTTTTTTGTACTGTTCCCAAAATTAATAATCCATGGGTTAACACCACACTGAAACTTTTGTGAAACTGAGAGATAGGCCAAATGCAACTATAATTTTTAATACCTTCTTAATTTCTCTCATTAGCCCTTTTCTATTAGTAGTGCTGCTGATCTAAGGTTACCAACAGGCTGTTTTCTTCTTAATGAAAGCTCCAAAACTGAAGTAAGTTGCATGATTGTATACCTATATGATGCTACAGGCATTGGCACTGCAGGGAAACATACAAATTATTAAAAAAATCTGTGATAAAACTGCAAGAGAGGGCAACATTCTGAATATAACAGTATTCCCAGCTCATACCTTCACTGTCTGATGCCTTCAAGTCTGCCCTTGAAGGCCAAGAAACCAGCGAGCACTAGGGAGTGCCAGTAGCTGTAGCTCATTGTGTTCATATCATTAAAGAATACATCAGCCGTGACAATTTAGCAACTGTAAGAAAACATGATCATATTTTCATTTCTGGAATTCCTGCAGCTTTAAAGAAAAGTGGTAAGGGAATGTCTGTCCTACACCATTGCTGATGCAAACTGACTGGGCCCTGGGATATGCACATTGTGATGAATTAATAATAAGATGCTAAACTGGCATTGCATTTTTTAAATTTTTAGCTCCTGTAGAAGTAGTCATTAAATATACCTCATTACTTTCGGAAAATCTAAAGGCATTTCTGTGGCCCAGAATTCTGCTACTCACTCTCCGTGGTGTTTGGTTATATGCATATAGTCATATATACAAAGATATTGGCTTTACCCCTTGAGAATAGAAGAAATTCTAAAATTGATGCCTCTGAGTGAGCTGCTGTTGAATGCATTAAGCTCTTCTATATGCTTGAATTGATGCTTCACTCATTAGTCGATGCAGAGCAATGAAAACCCTTGTGTATATACTGTCCCAGTAGAAAAAAAAAAAAAGGAGAAGAAAAAAGCACACAAAACCCACAATCAATCACTTGCTTTGCTTAGTTTGGTACTACAAATCTGTAATAAATTCTTATTATTGTGCTGAATGAGTTATTTCCGTTAGACATTAAAATAAAACTCAATGATCCAAATAAGGCAACTTATAAAATATTCACCTCATATAACCTGAAAATAATTGTCATGGCCTTAGAAATATCATGTGAATTCTGAATTCCTTTGCATTTCTTCCAGCTCAAGACTAGTCCTGTAAATTTCCAAAATCTAACCATCTGTAATATAATCAGACATTCTTTATGATGGCTATTGGCTAATCAAGCCATATATAAGTAAAAGAGATATTGCTATTTTTATTTTGCTGAATGCAAATTTTTTGGGTGAATCTTTCTGGAAACTGATTAGAAGTTTGGCAAAATTTTCTATGTAAAAGTCTGCAGAGTTTAGGGTAGAAAACTACACAAAATCCAAGTGTTCTTTGATGTGTAACGTGGAAAAGAACCTTATTCTTTCAGTGCACTTGAACAAAAGTGGGTGCTTGAGTTAGTGACCTATGGAGTTATGAGTCAGTGGAGTTTCCAGAGGATGAGTCAATCCACTCAAGTGTCATTTAGCTGTCACTGACTATATGGCAGACAAGGCTCTATTTCAGTCGTATGTCTTAACTGAATAAAGCTGGCTATGTGAATATCCTGCTCAGACATTTGAAGTTGGACACAATTTATATTTACTCATGTTCTCCTGTAAACAGAAAATTAATTTTTCTATAATGTTTATTTCTGTATATATGTCTGAAAAGAGATGTGAGAAAACTGGAGGAGCATTTAATTGCTTGCAATATTTAGTGTTTAAATTGTATAGCAGTGTCCATTGTCACAATTTGCTCAGGCATTTTGCTCTGTCATGCAAGCTGATAATGCTGCTCATGTTTTCCCTTCAGTTTAAAAGGAAATTATTTTCTGGTGAGCTGATTAAGAATTAAGGGACTTTGCCTGTTCATTTTTGCCCTCTGTGTGCTGAATCTGTGATTTCTATCTATAATTACTTCAGTCTGACAATCTTATTACAGTTTGACTGGAAACTGCTCTCAAACTGGACTAAAAGAGGCCTTCTGACAGTACCAATAGAGGGAAGATTTAAATAGGGGAGTCAGCCAACAGGCTCCTTTTTCTTGTACAGCCAAGTAGTTTCTTGAATAAAAAAGGTAGAGAAAAAGCTCTTATTTTCTCACATTTTACTCCCTGTACTGTTTTCTTTAAGGAGCAGTTTCTTTCCACACTGGATAGCCCTTCATCGTATGGCACTTAGGGCTGTGGGATCTTTTTAAAAAGGATGTTTATGTTTTTACACAGGACCTACTGTCACTAATTTAAACAGCAGAATATCTCATGTCTTTTAGACAGAGTACAGCTGCTCATTTCTGTTTCAGTCAATCAGGCAGAATAAAATCTTGTAAGCTAGAAGTAAGCATATTAGCAACTATTTGGGGAGGTTTTTAATACTATTCAGGATGCTGATTTTCACGAATATGTCTATCTTACACGTTTCTGCAATGATTGTTTCAGGATGGACTAGATTAATCTGAGGCAAATCAATAATGTAATCCTCATTTTTGAGATAGAGAAGCATATAATGAACTAGCTGTGGATTTTTGTGGTACAAATGAAAACAAAATTTCAAATCCTTTAAATTCTCCAAGAAGCTGTGCATTTCTTTGCTTTTCAATTGCATATGGTTCCTCACTGTTTCTGTTGTCACCTCTGGTATGATTTCCATTAAATCCCTCCTATTGCATACCAGTCTATTCAATGACTTTAGGGTAAGATCCAGCTGTGAGGGGTAGTCAGCACAGTGCCCTGTATTGTGGAACCTTGACCGATTTCTTTCTTCAAATTTTTAGGAGAATTTTTGTTTATTTGTTTGTTTTTAAAACCAGATACTTCATAAGTATCTCTACTTTGAGTTGTGAAAAAATAACAAAAATTTCCTTAGAGCACTCCTGTCCAACCTTAATAGCTCTATTTTTTTCTGGCCATGAATTAATCTGTCAGTCTCATGTGCTCTCTTGCGATGATTCATTTCAGACTCCAGTTTAGCATTTTTATAAACATCTGCATCACCACTTAATAAATTACTCATTGCACCTTAAAGCAAAATGGTAATGTCTGCAACAGAACCTCAGTATAGTAAGCAACTAAGTAAATGAATAATACATGTTTGTGTCATGGGAAGTACAAGGAAATGCTGCTTCCTTCCACCCTCGGTGTATCGGATGTGCAATTATTGTATAATTAAGTTCAGCTTACATGACAGGTAAATGACATCCCCACACTGCTGTTCCAAGTTTGCTCCTCAAGCAGGCTAAATATGTTGTACAACAACATTTCAAGCAGGAGCAATGCAGAACAGCTACTATAGTGTATTTTGTGAGCCAGAGTGGCTCCTGTCCCAGTTTCTGCTACCATGGGTAGGCAAGATGTACTTTTGATAACACATGTGTGAGCTAAGAGACCAAGTAAGCCAGGGAAGTTCCTTAATTAGGGTAATCACAACAATGAATGAGTGTGGGGAGCTGGAGTTGTAATGGTTAGAATGAGTGAAGTTTAATCTCTTCCCTGGTATGACTTCTGTCTTTTCTTCCTTTTTTTAAATGTGACTGCACCCATTTGTCAGCTGGACAAGGAGTCTCCATACCACATTTGCAATTCCAAATGACTGACTTCTATGAATCATTTTTCAAGAGATGTGTATAAGTCAGTCTCAAAGGAAGGAATATATTCCTCTAACCAAATTGATGTAGCCTATCCCTCATTGCAGCTCCAAGAATATTAAGAAGAGTTATTTTTGTTTGAAAATATACAACCTGCAATTTAAGAAAAAAATTACATAGTCCTTGTGGCTGCATGGGAATTCACAAAGCTGTAATATTTACCTCTTAAATTGCTTTTAACTCTGGGAGAATGTTTTTCTCATGATAAGTCAGTTAATGTTTACTATATGAAGGGGTACTGTAGAACTCTTGTAGTCAAGGAAAAGCAGATTTCAACTCTGCTGTGTGTTTCCACTTACAAGCATTTCTAATGGAGATTCAGACAACTGAAAAGATGGGAACTATTTTCTTTCACTGCAAAGCTATGAACGAATTATGCAGAGCTGCAATAAAATCACTATTTTTCGTTATTATGAAAATAAGCAGCATCCACCAAGTCTGCAAAAGGGGCAGACCAGAGAATGCTGTTTCAAAGCCCTTTCATTCAATCTGTTCTCAGTGGGTGTGGCTTTGTTTTAGCCGTTCTATTCCAGGGGTTTGTCTCGGGAGCATGGAACTCAAGTAAGAGTTTGCCCTTCTTTTCAGCCTCTGAAATTAAATGAGGAGCTCCCTCTGAGAACAGCAAGAAACACAAAATGGTGAGATGTTTTGTCTAGATGTGAACTCTGATCCACACCAGTTACATATAAAATGGGGAAAACTTTTTTTCTAATGAAGTGCCCCAGATTTTCTAGTCAGCAACTGTGATGTGAGCTAAGGTAACTTCCACTGTCTTCACATCAGAAAATAGGGCAACTGAGTAATCAAATGTTTTTGTTTAATCAAAAAGAATTTGAAAGAGATTCAGAGGGTTCTTTAAAAAATCAGTAAGAAAAAATACAGACCAATTCTGTTTATAATGTTTGGAGATAAACCACAATTTTTTGAAGTCTCAAGGACCTGGTTATACTTCTTGTTCATTCTGACACATGCAGCTGATGTTTTGATACACAGGAAGGATGATTGTGCTGGGATGATGTTTTGTTACTGCTGTATTCACTGAAAGTAAGCGGTGTGAAAAATCAAAATAAATATTAACTATTCTTTTTTAATGGGTCAGAGTTCCTATTTTTCATTGTGTTGTTTACAAGAAATATCTAACATAAAATGGCAACATAAGATTTACTGATAAAAAAAAAATTAGGTATTAGATTAACTTCTATTTGTTCAGAAGATGTCATGAACTTTGCCCGCTATTTCAAATTTATTAATACAAACTTTTAGAAGAAATTTATTACCAGTGTTTGACCAAAGGGAAATTTTTGTATAGTGGAATTTCTTCCCCCTCTTGCTATTTCTGTTGCCAACATTTGTCCTTTTTCTGTACTCATGATACCTCCCAATAGCTGTGGAATGAACACATTCCATTAGTACATGCCTTATGCCAGGGTCATGGATAGAGATTTTGAGACATATTTTGCACTGAAATATTCATGGGCAAGAAATCACTCTTATAATAGATGGAAGCTTATTCCATGTTTTGAAAGCTATTTTCATATATATATATATATGTGTGTGTGTGTGTGTGTGTGTGTGTGTGTAATTGTCCTGATTTAGGGAATTAATGTAAAAATATGTATGTAAGTAAAATATATTTATATAAATTGCATTTTAGCAATTCTCTTTACATAAAATTATTATTACCATTACTGTGAAATTAGTAAAACATTGTCAAATATCGGTACCCAACAAGCAGAAAAAACATCCTTCAAACCTTTAATCTCTGGCTATTCTGTTTGTTAATTTCAGTTCACTTTCAAATGTTTATCCTTCAATATTCCCATGAATTGAATACTTCCAGAACTATGACTTCATGCCTGTTGTTCACATAGGTCATGTTTGCCTTGGATAAACAAAAAAAAAGGTCTTTCATGGATTCATTATTGCTTATAGCATTGAATATATCCCTTTTTTGATACTGAAGGAAAGTCTGGATAATCTTCTCTGTTCATGGTTAACTTGGTTTTTTTGGTTTTTTTTTGTTTTTTTTTTTTTTAAGCACTGAGGGCAGTAAATAAATATTTCTTTACAGTCCTTTTGGTATAATTCATGTGTATTAACAAAGGTAACTTTGTCTCTGCAAGTTCACTGTCTGATGGGGATGGAATTAAAAATGAATACTTATGTCATGGCTGTTTGAAAGATCTGAGAAATTGGTATGATGCAGCCTGATCTAAGGAGCATCATGCTCAATGAGGAAGTGACTTAACGAAAAATGCAGGATTAATGATCATCTATTTCTACATTTCACCAGTTAAAGCTCCAGTGTGTACCTGGATACACATGCATTATTCAGAAAAAACTCTTCCAAGTGCTTAATTGCCATTAGGATGATTTCGAAGACTGTGGCAAATATTTTTCTTGAGTTTCTCCAGAAACTGGTTTACATTTGTTCTGTGTTTTCAAATGAAGTCAAGGGTGCTCAGTTTTAAATCAGGGCAACCAAAATTATACTTATTCTCATATTTCTATTGTTTTCAAGTGTTTTCTCAAGTGGAAAGCAGTGTAGTAGCCTGTAAGTAAGACAAAATCAGTCCATGTATCAGTGTATTTTGTTTTGATGGGAGAATGCCACAGCATGCCACTTAACCATGGAGAAGAAAAGGCCTAATCAAGCATCACAGCTCCATAAAATTCAAAAGCTCCAGTGGATGGTAAGTAGTCTCTTCTAAAGGCAAATTGAGAAGAGATGATTCTAGTCTTTGCTGTTTGCATATTCATTGCACTTTTCTGACACCACCACTGCCTTCTTATTCTGGAAGAAATTCTAGAGTCTTATTTTCAAGATGTGTGTTAGGCATTGAAAATTCTCCCAATGTGTATATTTGAGTGTCATTTAGCAGCTTAATTGATTTACACAGAAAGGAAATTCTCAGCCATGGTGTGTAAAAACCCGTATGTTGTGTGTGACTATTGGTGGTTCCCTCCTTACTTGTTTTTTATAAAGTACTATATTCTCTAGAAAAAAGTGCCCAACTAGTTAAACTAAAGAAAATGCCCAGTATCTTAATAAGGAAATGAAGTGCCCAGTCCTAAGTCTGTCTGCTGTGTGTTAACATTCTATTAGAAGTAAAGTAAAATGCAGACAAATGACAGGATCGAAATACTTTTTTTTTTTTTTTGTTGGTTTTTCTTGAGAATACAGCACTAATAAGTACGTAGAGAAAAACTGCCAGAGTGTGCTTTGTGCTGCTGCCATCTGGTAGCTATATAACACAGTTGTGGTGGTCAAGCAGGTGGTGATTAACCATGATTCAAAATGATGTTTCTCAGCAGGCATCCCCAGCAGGGAAGAAAACGTGGCTTTCACAATATTCTGCTGGAAATCACACACTGGGGAGAGTGAGGTGGCACACAAGTGCTGTGGGCAGGAGGGACTGGAAGCACACGGGAGGTTCTCCTCCTCTGAAAATTGTCCTTGTCATTCTGATGGTTCTGTAGGGCTGTTCAAAGAGATGTAGGAATAAGGATAAGTTGCCTTATGTTTAATTTTCATTGGGATTTACACAGATGGTTCTAGAATGCTGAATATGTCGTTAAACAAAATAATAAAATAAGAATTTTATTCTATGGTGTCAGAATCAGTTACTGAAAAGTAAGTCATGCTGGATAGAAGTACAAGTCTTCTTCAAATTTTTCCATTTTAGAATCTGCATGAGGCCACATATGATTAAGAAAATAACAGGAAAAAAGTGTAATTTAGAAAAATCACAGATCTCTTAATACTGCCCCAGTATTTTTTATTTTGGAACAACAGGTAAAGGAAAAGAAGATGTAAAGATAAATGTAGATTAGAATACAATTCTGCAGTCTAGAAAAGCAGGATTAATGACCCTGCTTTTTTTTTTTTTTTTGCACAACAGAACTTTCTGATCATCCAATCTGATTGAAAGAGAATGCAGCATTTAGGATGGAGAATATGGATATTATTAATTTTTATACTACTAACATTTTCAAGTTGCAAACACACAAGTCAATATCCTCTTAGGAAAGGGGAAGTGTTAGTATCACCCTGCGTTACAGATTCGTTCAGCATTATGTGGAATTTTGGTTGTTTGTGTTAGAGAGCTATTAATACACATTGAAGCAGACAAAGAACAGCAGAATGATCAGAGAAAGGAAAGAATATCATGCAAGCGAGTAAACAGGCTTGGCTTGTTTGGTTTAGCAAAACACAGATGGAAGGAGGGATATGATTGTACTTGATAAATATGTCAGGGGAAATACCAGGCTGGGAGCTATTTCATCTGAGACTGTGCACACAGAAAAAAATTATGAAGCTGGCTATAAGCATATTAAGGATTGAAGTTGTAAAATGCTTTTGAAATGTGAGATACTCCAGTTGTGAAGGACAAGAAGCAATGAGTACAAACTGAAATACAGAAAATTACATTTAAACAACAGGAAAAAGTATTGTCAGTGTAGGTGAACAGCATTCCACTCTAACCTCTGTTGGAGTAGAACTAAACAGCTACATGTATATTCACCAAAGGAATTCAGGTACTCAGAAATAGATCACATGTTCTGAGTAGTTTTTCAAGTGGCTGCCTTGGTTCAAGACAAGCCAGAACATTTCAAAACACGCAACTGCCATCTAAGTCAAACAGACACCTGATATTGAAACCAGTTGTCATATCTTTAAGGACTGTCCAGAATAGGTAATATCATATCATGTTTTGGTTTTTCATGGAATTTGACTTATAAAAGCTTCTGTGTTTTTTTGTTTTGGTTTGGTTTGGTTTGTTGGTTTTTTTTTGTTTTGTTTTTTTTTTTTTTTTTTTAGTGGCATAAAATAAAGGAAAAATATTTTCTGAAAGAAAAATAAGTTGTTTGGGGTTTTTATTGACTATTGTTTTTTACAACTACAGTTTGCTGACAAGCCTCCATTTTCTGAAAAGGATCAGAGCAAAGAATCTTCTCATCTTGCTCTGTTATTACCTTTCCAGAGGTAACACTGTAGACATTAAAACAAAGAAAAAAAAAAACCACTAGAATGCCCTTTCTGGAGAAGATCAAGGCTTATCTTACAAAAATAGAGGCTGTTGAAAATGCACTAATTTTGTCAATCCATCTAAATTTTACAGAATTTTTCTTCTAGTGTATTATGAAGGAAATGGTGCTGTTCATTCATTTATGCACATGAACAGATAAAGAGTCCGAGTGTGTATATACATATGATGTATATATACATACACATTCAAAAGTAAACTTTATATATAAGAAGTAATTCTTAAAGATGGAAATATCTTCTTTTTTCATTATAAGAATGTTTTGTTGTCAGTTATCAAAAAGAATTATAAACCCATCCTTGTGACTTGAGTGACAGAGCACCACATCATGCAGCACACTGAGCTTGTTTCAGAGAATTTTACCAATACTCCAGATTCTAGTGAGGTCAGGCAGATCAAGTGGATTGTGCATTCACAGCTTTGCCTAGGGCAGAAAACAATCCTGGTGCAAAATGGAAGAAATACATGTGAGAAAGCTAGCAAAGATGCAATACACAGCTTTTTCTTTTCATTTATTCCTCCTGCCATTGATATCTTCTGTTTGAGAACTAAAACCCTGTGAATGTTTGCCACAAATCTTACTAATCATGTTTTCCTCCTCAGAAGTACATACTCATAACTTAATTTTTTCTGCTCTGGCTACAACTAGGTATCTTTTTTCCTGTAAAACTCTGTTTATTTTATTTCTAGTTACCTAAACTGGGCTCTGCAGCGTGGAGTGAACCACTGATCTCGCCTTCTTTTCCCTGTACAGCAGTAATTTTTTAGTTCTTTCAGTTGATGTCTTTTGGACATAGTCATATGTTCAGTATTTGCTTCTCTGTAAGCTTGGTACAAGGTAGATGATGTGAAGGCAGAGTTTGGTTTTCTTCCAAAGGACCAAGACTTAAAACAAAATCTTTATTTTCATGAATAATCTTGGTGATTTCAGTATAAGAGCTTGGAAGAAAACTTCTGCAGAATCAGATCTAGGTTTTTGGTGGTGGGGGTGTTTTTGTTGTTTGTGGGGTTTTTTTTGTTTGCTTAATTTTGGTTTTGTTGTTGTTCTGGAGATACTTCATTTATGAGGGTCTGACTACACTGTTAATTTACAAGGGGTTTTATTTTTTATATTATGCTTTTTTCCATGCTCACTGAATTAAGAAACCCTTTGTAGCAGCTCTGCATTCTAATTTATGATTTAGATAGGCTCTATTTATTGCTCAGTTTACTTCATTCTAGGTCAACAGCTTTAATTAGAGTATTTTTAGCAGATCACTTGAAATACAAGTGTATACAGACATGGAAGTACATTAACCAATCCAATCCCAGCACTTAGTGCTACACATCTTTGTTCCTCTATAAGCAGAACCAGTTACTTTTTTGTAAACATCACTAAGCATTTGTCATCTTTTCTTGCACTCACCATTTCTCCCTGTCACAATTTTGGTTTTATTCTTCTTTTATTTCCCCTGTAAAGGCATATTTCTTACTTGTAAAACTTAATGAAAAGTAGTCTTTATTCAAGTTTCTGCTCAAAAAATTGGAACTGTAATAGAAAACTAAACTGAACAAAAAGCCTTTTCTAAAATATTATATTCCTTCAATGTCTACCATGGAGTAGAGCTGAATTAAGGCGTTTATATTTATAAGTCAAATGTTAGGGTGGGATGTGGGAATTATAATTTTGGCATGACAAAGTAGAACAATTGGGTTTGATTTACTAATAGGTGGCGGAGATTTCTTTTGTTACTAGACTTTGCCACTTGAGACGTGTTTAGAAGGTCAAATGCACAGGCTGAGGAGAAAAAAAAAATCATTTCAGTTTGGCAATAGGGACTGTGGTCCTTGAATAGACCCTGGGCTGGAGAGTCAATTTTTTTATACTAATGCATCTATGATTATTTTTCAAGTGGAGGCCATTGTCTGCTAGTCCAAGGCTCTGATAAATCTTCAGTTTCTATGCTGATAGTGTTGCAGGCAGGGCTATCTTAAACAAAATTCAGGCTGCTAGAACGCTGCAATTCTTGTAAGGAGTCAGGAGTTCCTATCTACAGCTCAGGTTTTTCTGGTACTCAGGGTCTTGTTGCACCTATGTTCTGCCATCCGCAGATCCCACCAAGTCATGGGGCAAAGCAGGACTGCAATTACTGATGGTCTGGGAGATGCTGTACAGGTACAGCATTTTGTACCAGGCTGGAATCAGTTTGACAGGGCTTAGGAGAAGGTTAAGTGGAGGACAAATTACCACTGGTCTCCAGCAGCAGTTAACACTGATCTTTATAGCATCTTTATAGCAAAATAATATACATTCTGGCAATGCACTTTATAGATTCTGCATGACAAGTGATAAAAGTTATGAATTACTTCTATCAGGCTTCATTTTTCCCTGCTTTTTAGTTAATATTACAAAGCCTGATGTAATTACCCATTTGGCAGCTTTCCTTCTCAGTCATCTGATGATTCATAAGGCAGTCAAACAATATATTACACACCAGATCATCTGTGTGGACTTCGCTGGCACAGGGCTGGCATTGGATTGGATTTTCAAGGGTATTTCAGCAGAATCAGAACTACCCTCAGGGTTCCTGCGCCAGTCCTGTCTCCTTGCTGTACACAGAGCTGTAGGATTTTAGGCTGCACCTTTCTTGTTGCCCAAAATAACTTGTATGCCTTTCCTCCTGGAAAATAGACAGCTGTGCTTCTTTTGGCATAAGTTTATTGTGTCAGGAAATACGTCTGGTGCTGATTTGGCAGCTGTTTTCAGGGGGTATCTACAGGCAATGTGGAAACTTGCTGGTTCAGCTCAAAGGCATTTAGTTGTCTTTGTTTCCCGTGGTTTGATAGTCATTACATATTTAGGGGCCTGATTCCCTGCAAATACCAGCAGAAATGTGTAAGTTACAACCACATCAGGGCCAGGGAGATTTTTTTTCATATTTTTACTATAGTAAAAAATATAGTAAGAAAAAGCTAGAAAAATTTGCTGAGCACCAATTATTGGCACATTGAAGTTCTCTCCTCAGCATCTTCGTTTCCTTGGTGCACTTCCCTGCTGCAGCTCTTCTCTTTGTGCATCTCTGTGAGTCTCTGCCACTGATCAGTCTTGCTGTGTGTATTTTGTCCTTCCAGGTAATTAAACAATATCCAGATAAACAAGGGACACTGCTGAGGCCTAGATCTAGGTTGAAAAAGGTAATTGTTTTCACAGATTGTTATGAGGATTGTTCCCTTTTACCTTTTAACAGATCTAACTTCAAGGTATGTGGAAAATATTAACTAATGCATATTTTTGCATTTGTAGAAGTATAGCTTTACAAATGATATTTTAAATGATCACTTATTAGCTGACCATTTTACTAGCTGGGTAAGCATTGAGAGGTGTTAAACAGTGAGTCATCCTAGGTGTATGTTTAAATATATGAGCTCTTTTTGCAGACTTATTTTTCAGGATTTTTCATGGCTATTTGTTTGTCAATAAAATAATAATAATCTCATATATATATATACACAGAGATGTAGGAATAAAAACTAGAATTACTTTAATTGGGGGAAGGATAAATGTTTGTCCAGAAGTTACACACAACTTATTCTGAAATCAGGAAAATTCTAAGGATCATTGTGTTGGTTTAGGATAAATTAAGGGGAGAATCTCTAAAAGGGAGTCCCCTCAAACAAACCTCCACCACCCCTCCCCCCCAGCCCGGGGTTGGGAAGGAAATTCTTTGGAGGGGGAAAAAGTGGAAAAAAACGGTTTTATTGACAAATGAACAAAATTCTCCCCACCCCGAGTGGAATGAAAGGCGCAGGTTTACTCAGGAGGAGGGCACAAAGCTTCTTTGGCGGGCTCCGGGTCTTCTCAGACGTCTCGGGTCAGATCAGTTCCAGAGCCGGTCCGGTCTTGGGGGGGGGGGGGGGGGGGGGAGGGGGAAGGGAAAAAGAGGGGGAAAGAAAAAAACGGAAAGCAGGCAGCAGGAGCGGCAGCAGCAGCGGCAGCAGCAGCAGCAGCAGGAGCAGCCGAGGCAGCAGAAGCCAAGCAGCAGAAAAAGCTGAAGCAGCCAAAGCCAAGCAGCAGCAGCAGCTGAAGCAGAAGCAGCCCAGAAGCAGCTCTGCTCGGGCAGCAAAAGCCCCGCGAGCAAAACAGCGCTGCTAGACATAACAAAAACAGTCCACTGATATGGGATAGAGGCACTGTCAACCCAGAACATATTTTCCATATTTTACTAATTATTAGCTCAATTTTCCTTAGAAGTCACGGAAACTGAAGAAAGAAGTGCCAGAACCTAACAGGAAAGGGTGTTTTTCCATTAATTCTAGACAGAATGCAGACAGAAAATGTTGAAAATCTTGTTAGGATATAATTTATATATTTTTCTCCTTTTTATAATCAAAGGTCTGAAAACAAAATGGCTTTCAAAATATTATTATTGTTGTTACTATTATTAATAATAATTTTACAAGCCAAAGAACATCTGAAACCTGAAGGTCATATCTCTGTAGAAGAATAACAGCCCTCAGACACATCATTCAAAAAAGACAGAGGTAATTTTAGCATCAATATTAAAAAAGCAGGTATTACCTCTGAACTGTAGTAGCAGATGCTAATTCTACACTGTATCTGACAACAAAACATCTCTTTAAAACCAAGACCATTTCTTAAGAGGATGCTGAAGCTTGCTGAACAAGACTGTTCATCTCTTTATGATACTGTTTAGCAGTAGTGGAGGTAACAGCATTGATTTAAATTAACGTTACCAACGTTAGCACTCCATTGATATGAATGAAGAAATTCAGGTTCATGTTGAGCCCTCCAGATATGACAGGACCAATGGGTTGTAAATATAAAGGCTGCAGAATGATGAAGGGCTGGATGGACTGACTTAAAATCTCAGCAGTTGTGCTTTTCTGCCATATGCCCACCAGCAATTTTTTGACAGGATATTTGGACTGTATTACACTGCATTTCTAATGCTGAAGAAGTAACTGACAGGGGATTAAGTTTTTCTTCACAGTGGAAAATTCTCCATTATTGCAGCAGGTCATAATTAAGTCAAAATGGCACTCCTATTCTCTCTCCAGGAAGAAACTGATTCCTGTGTTCACTTCTTGTTCAAGTGAACAGTGTCTATAAGCTGCTCCAAACCAGCCCCTTATGGCTCTGGGCATTGATGAATTCTGGTCTCTGTGGTGCTGGAGTTCTTTGCTTCCTGTGGCCTGAAATTTGGATAAATTCAGTTTAGAAATCATTGGAAGAATTTGGTGCTGTGAAGTTGTGCAAAACAGTGGCAATCGAAATTGAACACATGCTTGTATTCCAGTGTTATAGTTGAGACAGTGAATCAAACTCTTATATATGTGAGCAAGAACAGATCAGCCAGTATTATCCTCTCTAAGTAAGAGATATGGGTCAGAATTTTCCCCTCATTGATGTCAAAGAAAAGGGAAAGTGTCATCCAAGTTCCAAAGACATAGTTCCTTTCATTACAAGGCTGAGCACTGTAATCTATATTTTTTTCCCCACATAGAGCTTAAGAAGTGTTGAAATGTGTCTCATAGCAGATGATCATGACCCAAACATTAGAAATCCAGATTAGAAATGAATTGTCCGTATCTAGCAGTGAGGGTTACTAACATCTGGAGTAGCTTAGCTCATGATTACTTCTTAGATTACCAGTTACTTCCAAAATTGAAACCAAGCTGAATCCACCTTTGATTGAAATCCTTGAATTTTTCATGCCTCCCTGCACATGAAAATCATTGGTTTATTATTGATACATAAAAAAAGATGTCCTTTCCATCAAACAAGATTCTACAAAATTTATGAGAAGAAATAGCATTTCATATGTGTATCTCTTCTGCTTTTAAAAATAATAAATATGATTCTAAACAAGATAATGTTAAACTGCTTGCCTAATCCCAGTATGTAATATCTTAGGAGTAAAATTTAAAATGCAGAAAGCAGTTTTGCCACATGGGAAAATGGAACCTGCTTTTAAACTGATGAGTTTGGTCCTATGTGGTTATGAAGATGACTCCCTTGCTATAGAATGCTCTCATTCATTTTACCACTATTATTTCATCTTACCCTCATCAGGCTTTTCAATTCAGCTACAATATCTGTCTTAAGTTGAACTTTAAGTGCTGTAGTTGGGCTTTACCTTGTCAAATATGTTCCTGCCACTTCTGTACTGCTTTGGCCTCACACCTTTAATTGATGGTCTTGTCTTCACTTTGCCATTTCACTATTCTGCTAACTAGCCTTTCTTCTTACCTAGGGGGATCTTTTTGCTTTATTCATGCTCCATTCACAGCAAAGCTCAGCTGAAAAGAAGTGTTTTCTTCTTTGCCAATGCCCAGTTATTTTCTTATTTCCTTTCTGAGTTTTGGGGGAGCTTTTCACACGTAAAGAAATGTGTGCCTTTGTCTTTCATGCCTCTTGTATATCATTGATGAACTCCAGTCAGAAGAGTGAGGGTAGTTTATGATCCTGAAGCTAAGCTCATTTCTTTTTGGTTGGTTTTTCTCATCTTCTCTGAAAAATCAAGACTTTTTTACTGAGATCTGTTCTTGTGAATCCTATTTCAGGATTAAATTTGTTGTGCTGTATTTGGATATTCCTGGAAAGTACTTCATGATACATTTTAGAATCTACTGTCAAAATGCAAACACATTATTTTTATGCGTTCTACAGCACTAGACACCAAATGCGGCAAAGCCATTTCTAACAGACTTGAATTCAAGAGGCATCTGCTTTTTGCTCTTTTGGCATGAACATTACTTTTAGATACAAAGGAAAAAAAATAAGGAGCTGGTGGTAGATTCTGAAGAATGTTTAAGTAATGACTTCTGATTAAGTCTTAGGAGTTTAGCTTCACATTTATATTTGGTCATCAACTCATTAACTGTTATATTAACATTAGCAATGTGTTCTAGTGTGGCTTGAAGAAATGTGAGCTATCTTTGCCATTATCATCAATTTCCATGCACAAGCAGGAGTGTTACTGAATCAAAATCTATTTGTACAAGCTTCTTCATTATTTTCTCCTTCTTGGGAGAGCATTATTAGCTGTGTTTCTAGTGCACATGGCCTGCTCATATACCTCACAAGAAATTAATTTTTCATACAATGGACCCAAACCAATGGTCATGGGCATCAATGGGAAATACTGTGTTTATTTCACTGGACTTTCGATAAGGTCCTCATTGCCCTAAAACTATCTCTGGTTTTATTTTGCTTCATCTTGTTTCATCTCTATAACAAAAGAAAAGAAGGAAACATTTTCAATACTGCTGTCCTTATTAAAAGACATGCTTCAAACTTCATCCTGCTTTCCACAGCTTCTGCTGTTATATTTCATGCTGTTTTCTTCTTACTCATTGGAGCTCTGTGGGTGTGATTAGTAAGGAAACTGGTACTCATGACTTGCTTAGTGATAGTTGAGTTCTTGTAGGTGAAGTGAAGAGGGGGTGTCAGCCATTGTGGCACTAGAGGACAGCTTCTGACAATTTGTCCAGCAATGTCAGCTTTGAAAGTAAATACACATTTATAAGCCTCAAGAGGAAAATTCCTGAACGAAATGATGCCACAGATGATACTGACATTCTGTTTTTCCTGTAGAGTGCTTCCCTTTCTTGACCTGTTTGTGTGTTCTGTGTTTCTCCACCAAGACAAACGTTTTAAAACTAGATTTCTAACAGTCTCTGGAATACCATCCGGATTCTCCATAGAACAAATTTGCACGTTGTCTTCCAGGATTTTTTTTTTGTTCTGCTCTCTGTAAAAATATTTGAACAGGTGCTTTCTTCTTTTTCTACTACATCTCTTCAAGGCAGTTATTGTTTGTTTCTCCTGTCCCTGATTTGCATTTATTTTTGGAGATTTACCAAACAAATGCAGTACAGTCTAACATCAATAGTTCCCTAGTTCTCCTTTCTTTCAGTTGTTTTTCCATTGGGAGGATGTGATGGTTGGTTTCCTAGCTATTCTCATTTCAAATCATTAATTAAATAACCTAGAATACATGCCTGTTTCTCTTTAATGAAATAAATAAATATTCCTGTCTCCCCTGAATGTCTAAGATGTTCCAGAGACGGACAACATTTTTGTTGATTCAACACATAGGATGGTTTTGTATGACCCGATTTCTTTCCCTTTGAAATCCATTAAGACTTTGCTGATGAGTTCAGACATAGAGGTATTTTTTCAAAAAGCACATGAGGAGGAGGAGAAGTAGGGATAGGAGGAGGAGGGAATGGTGCTCCACTGAACAAGTTGTACAGCCCTTGGTGCTGCAGCTCAGACCTGGAGAAGCCCTTACAGAAGTGGCTCCTGAGGCTGTCCCTTGCAGAGCTGCTGTATGCACTGGTGAGTACATTTGAATTTTAAAGGTGTCAAGGGGAGGACTAAGGCATGGAAATTATTCCATAAATCAACTCCAAGAATCCAGTTACAGACCACAGAGTTACTGACTTAGCAGTTTTATCTAAACCATTGATTCTTGAGAGCTTTAAGGATAATTTGCTTAAATCAAGGTTACCTTAATTATGGAAACTTGATTAATTGCTACAGTATTTCAGCTTTCTTGAAACATATTAATCCTAATAGAGGCACCTAAGTACCAAAGCCTTGACAAATACCTAGTGTTGTGTATACAGCACATAATTTATGATGTCAAAGTTGCAGCTGTTACATTCAAAGACACATTGTTTCCACCAAGTGTGACTGCACCATTTTATATAGTTGTTTGTGACTGGCCCAGAAATGTGTATAAGATATGAAATGTAATACAATCAGATACTCAGGAATATGTTGTGCTCTGCTTGCAGAAGTGAAGCACAAAATGAGTAAGAAAGAGCTAAAGTTGACTTTGACTGGAACGTAGGCGAGTAGCGTAGATCTGTTCACCATGTAGTTTAAACAAAGTGGAAAAGCAATTTATAACTAAATACAGTACTGTGTGTACTTATCTGAAATTGCAAAATAGAGCTGCTGGGTTCTGAAGTTCAGATGAAATTGTACAGCGTTCTTTGTCTCCTACTCATTTCACTTAATCTCTTCTCCTAAGGGACCAGGTGGCTCAGGTCCTTAACAATGAGATCTGACACGTTTCCAGTTTCTGGGTTTTTTTTTTCTTTTTGGTGACACATTAAAGGAATTCTAAAACTGTGCTTTAGTTATGGATTGCCATTCAAAAGAAGAAACTTTTAAGCAAGTAAATGCTTTATAAATATTCAATATTAATATTTTCCTCCTCTCAAATTTGCTACCAGTGGTAAAACTGGCAGGTTAATATTCCCCCTGAATGTCTGTCACACTGTTCCTGTCATACATGACATCACATTTCAGTGAGATGGTTGTCTTCAGCATTAGATTCAGGAATGTCTGTTCTAGCTGCCAGCTTGAGCAAACAAATTTAATAGTTTTCTATTGACAAGTCTTTCCTAGCTTGTTAACTTTTTGACTGTTCGGCTCAACAAAATGGGCATCAGTTTTCATAGCTGCTCACCATTTTACTAGTTTGAAAGACAGAAACATTTGGGTTTTCAGCAGGAGCTGAGCAGCCAAAAGCAAAGCTTCAGAAGGGTAGGTGCATGAGTGATAATAAATACATACACTCAGAGCAAATAGCTTTATAGGGTAAATTTACAAAAGTGCACAGGTTTAGAGATGAAAAGCAGGAGACTAATGGACTTCAGATGTTTAGGCACATTTATCAGTCTCACTAAGCACCCACTTGAATCTTATAGCATCTAAATACCATTTAAAATATAGCCCTGAGCAATACTGTGCTCCTTTGATCCCCAGAATAAGTAGAGAGAGCCTGAAGGCAGTTCTATATCACTTGGATTATTGGAGGTCTCAGTGATTTGTAACCAGTCATGACTCTATGCCTCCTTTACACACACTCCAGAGCTTGGATGGCTGGTGGAGAGGGAGCTGCCTTTGTGCTGTGGAGAGCCTCATTGCAGAGTGCCAGCTCAAGGATCCTCAGGGTTGCTTGAAGCTCCTCCTCCTCCAACAGAGATGAAATCCAAGACAAAATTCCACTCACAGATGATTAAAACTCAGAAAGTAGGAAGAAGAGGCATGATGTGGGGTTTTATATGCATAAAAACATACTGGTTTTACAAGGAGTTACGGTTTTATGAAGACGCAGGCTCAGGCTTAGTATTGCCAGTATCTTAATTTCATGCTATAAAAATATCATACAGTTACCATGTTTGCAGACTGCATGGAAAAAAAGCTGTCTCTCTCTTTTCAGTTTGTTATATGACTCAAGTAATGGGTTCACTAGTAAAGCTAAACTGCAATTAAGACTATGAAGGGTTTCCATCTAATTAGGCATTTTTAAGAAATAATTGGGAGTAGGGAAACCTGTCCTGAAATCAATGACCTGCATCATCTGAGATGTAAGAAATAACTAGTGAATGGAAAGTAGAGATTGTTAGGCCTTACTTGGAGCCTACTTTTCTTCCTTCTTCATGTCTGTGTTTTTGTGTGATCCTGGCAGTCAGATAGAGATCCCTGGAGAAAAGGGCATCTGTCTGCTCCTTGCTAAGAACAAAGTCCCAGGCAGTCTCCTAACATGGGACTATAAGGTTCTGCTTGGATTTCATTTGGCATGTAAGTGCTCTGCTAAGAAATCCACAGTGTCTACATTTAATTTAAGCACATATACAATTTTTTATTTTAATATAGGTACAATAATGTTTATGTGTAGTGTGCAGAAATGCAACTTATAGATAAGTGCTTTCAAGATAATACAGACTTTAACAAAATATAGAGGGTAGTTATTTAACCAAAAAGACTCTTTCAAATTTAGATATTTTGAACTAAATTTTAAATTAAATTTTAGAGACTGAGTCTTTGACTTAAATAATGTTTAATCATCTTGAATATTGAGTATTAAGTGTTGGATATATGATTCACAGTACCACACAGAAGTTAAATCTGTGCCATACTCTTTTTATAGGTATCCCAACTATAGCAAAATCACACATAATTGCCTGAATGATGGAGTACATGGCAAATTTTGGATTCTTTATATTTAATCAGGAATTACATTGCACAGGGTAAGCAACCAAACATTTCAGTTCTCCAAAGATGATAAGGTGCGTTCTTTCAGTATACACAAATACGTGGGTGTGAATGACAGGCTCCTACTATCAGGAGTGCTCAAAAAGTCTGTATATTATGGTATGTGGGAGGTATTTTTTGTGCTGATAGTAGTTCTTGCTACGTAAATACCTGTGAACGTTTCAAGACAAAGAAAAATAATAATTCTTTCTGTGTGCTTTAGGATAATGTTGCAAGTGCTATATTAGCCCGAAATGTTAGACATCTTCAATGTGAGGAATGCCTTCTCCAAATAGACATTTCAGCAGTTACGGTACCCTACACATCTTAGCTGGGACTTCTTTTATCCCTTGTGCTTTTTTGGTTTTCTCCTTAATTTAGGATTTCACATTATGCTTGTCACTGCAGGCTCTTTCTTCTGAGTCCCTTTGACTTCCCTCAGGCTGTCTGCCACCTGCAGTTGCAGCTCTTTAAGAGCCAACCCTTCAATTAGAGGGGTTGTCTTTGTAAGAGAATTTTTCCCCATATCCAGACCAATGTATGTGGGGTTGAAATCTGTCTTTGCTCGATGCCTGTGGGCTGCAGAGTTCTTGTGTCCATCAGCCAGAGTGGTGGAGTGTGAATTTCCAGCACTGATCCTGCCCCTAACTAACCCTGGCATGAATATTCATCCAACTAAAAGCAAGATAACTTGTCCTATTTTCTTTCAGTGTTCCCCACCACACTAGTAGTCTCATTCTCACTGTGCAACACTGTGCAGCCTCTTCCCTGCTCAGGCAAGCCTGAAAATATGATTTTTAGCAAAAATGCTGAAGACAATTGGGTGCTGGGGGACTCATCCTCCAGGACATAAGTGCTCACAAGCCAAGGGAAGGGAACAACTTGGGAGTCCTGAACAGCAATCCAACAGCCTGAGATATTTATGAAGAATGGTAGTCATGCGTAGTAGATTAAGCATTTACTAATCTGTTTAGTTCAAATGCTAGGACATTTGAACAACTTGCCATGCCACTCATTTCCCAATGAACCATAAAGTCATAGAAGGAAAGAAGGAAACTCCAAGCAAAAAAATATGCTCAGGACTGAGGTTTCCCAGAGCTCAGTGTAAGTCTGAACCATTCAGAAACTAAAAATGGCCACAGGAAGGACGCATGATTTAAAAGCATAATCAATATAAAACATACATGGTGATATTTCTCAAAATAATATCACCAAGATTATACATCTATACTGCTGGCATAGTTATATCTAGATTTCCAATCAACAGTATACACAACAAGACACCTGAAATGTTACAATATAGATTAATTAAGATCCATTTTCTCCCTTCCAGACCTCAGATGTTAGAAAGCTTTGACAATGGTAGTATTTTGAGATCCAGAACATTGAAAATGGAAGGTGGATTTCAAAATATCAGCATGAAGTCTGTCTAAATTTAGGTGCTAGAAAGAGTATACCATGACTGTGTGAGATCTAAATTTGTGCTGAATAGAACAACGGTCTTTCAGGAAGCTAGATTTTAAAATGACAACTTAATCTAAATCACTTTAATTTTGTGCCATAAAAAATATTTTGAACTTGTCTTCAAAGCAAGAACTGGATATACATCCAGTTCATCACTCTATGGAACAAAATCTTAATTCTTACCTGTAAAAAAATGGTGTATTTCTTGCCTGAAACCATTGTATCCATATCCATTAGGACATTCAGGGAAGGGAAGGATTTCCTTGTGCCTGTGTGACTGGTGTTGGCTTAATTAAAGAAGTCATCATTTCCAGCCCACTCTGTACTCTCTACACAATGTTTATACTGTACTAAAACATGAACATTTTTCTCATACATTATCTAGGACAAAAAGGATGACATTTAGCACTCAGAGTGTGGATAGCCTAAACCTGTTAAGTTAAAACAAGTCTGTTCATGTTGAGTTTTCTTACTGCTGTAGCAGTAGCAAATAATTATTTATCTACTCTACTGTAAGCTAACAGATTCATCAGGTTTGAAAATGTTTCTTCACCTGATGAACTGGTTTTACACCGGACCAATCAATGCTCCAGCGCCTTATTTTTATAAGTGTTTGTCTGTAAACCAAGAAGTTTTCTGAGCAGTCCAAGTGAGCTGGGGCTGGGGATGGAAGAGGGGCAGATGATGACAAAATTGCCCAGCAAAGTAACATGATGAGAAATGTTATTCTTCATCACATCTCAGAGTTAAGGCTGGTAGATCAAGCCTTGCCTTTCAACTAAATTCAGTGCCACCCCAAAAATAGCCTATGAATTTGCTTTATTCAGTGTTGAGGACCAATATTCTTGCTACTCCCAGAATCTAATAGTGTGTGTCTGTTGGGATTGCAGCCACCAAATGCTGATTCTCCATAACGGAGAACTTTCAAATCATTTTTTATGTACAAGATAAAATTATCACCTTCAGTAAAGACCTCTGTCACTTTTCCATTGACTCTTTTCCCTTTCTGTTTTCTTAATACCATCAGATCCCAGGGAACTTGCACTTTAAAAAAGTAGAATGCAAAAAGAAAAGCAATACATTGATTCACTGGGTTGCTGCTACATTGTTAGATAAAAAAATAAAGCACGATAAGATGAAAATGATAATTTCAACAATTTCATGACTGTTAAAAGAAATGCAACATGGCAACAAAACCCCCTCTGACTCCCTTGCCTTGAATGGAATCTCATCAACTTACCAGGAAGAGAAAGGACTAACTTTAGGATCAGGTGCTGCCACTCACTCTTAGTCAGCACCTTTCCAAAGTCATCTTCTTATTCTTAACCTGGTTTTCTAAGGTATCTGGGCACTTCAGTTGCTGAATTCTGGCTGTCAGTCATTTGTCTACAGACTTGTGAGTAGTTTTAATAATAGTTCAATTTTTCTGGATGTATCATGAAGCTATGCTTCGGTGCTAATGTGATACTTGCTCCTAAGTGCGGCCTTGGTGATGGGAGCTGATGCATCTCAGAAGGCATCATGGGTTATTCTGCCTTTAGAAATCTTTCTCTTATTGCAAAACAGTGAAAACTGGATCAAGTACCTAGTCTAATATCTGAAATAAAAGACAATATTTTGTTTATTTTACTACCAATTTGTGTCAGGTTAAAAGCTCTTCTGGGAAAAAGTACCCTTTTTTTCTTTTTTTTCCTTTTTTTTTTTTTTTTTTTTGGAGATATCAACTGATAAAAATCAGTGCTTCCCTTTGAATTTTGTTCCAGTAGTTCATACCCTTCATTTACAAAATCTGAAAAACCAGGTCAGTTTATATTTTCATTGAGCTTTCAGACAGTTTCTGCAGTCTGTAATGTCTTGATTTTCCTTCCTGAACAAAGTCCACAGGAAAATCCTCAGAAAACGACAGCTCCAGCTCACCAAACTCCAGAAGGGGCACACTAAGTTGTCATAGGAGACTCTTTGTGACATTCAGGAGACTTCCATCGTTGGTCTAGAAGGGTCAATCCCATTCTGACCAATGGGATTATATTTCCTCATCCCTTATTGCCATAGAGCACATAAACACTGAGTTGAAATCTGGGACATTCTTAAATCAGCATAGGAATAGGTTCCCTTAGTGAGACTTTATATTTATTTACATGTGTGCATTGCAAATGAGATAATTTCATAAGCATTTTGATTTGGGCTTGCTTTTTTTTCTAAGACAAAGTTTGAATGACTTTGGTTCCCTTTTTTTTTTTCCTTTTACTTTTCCCCCAGTTTATTCATCCAGAACACCTGTGATTTTTAAAAGATTTCAAGGTGATAAATGTAAGAGTTTTTCATACTGAAAGACAGGATCATTGCCCACCTACCATACAAATAGAGGCAGAGCAGAGAGACTTTGACCCCACTTACTGTTACAATTCTATCAAAGCAGAAATGAGATTGTCATAATTGTTTGTTAACTTACAAACTTCAAGAATACAAAAAGAATTTTTTTAGGTACTGTATCCCACTGTAAATAACTTATCAAGACTGCATGAGTTCAAGATAATAACTACAACCATTAGGATTTATAGAGTAAATTCAGTCTGTTCTGTTTCCTGAGATGGGTGGTAGCTTTATGAAGTAAAAATTGGCAGTTTTACAACAGAAAATATAATAGTTAATTATGTCTGTTAGTTCATTATTTCATCTTGACAATGATCCCATGCAGATGTAAAGCTTAAGAGCAGTGCAGTGTAAGAAACTGTGGTCACTATCAAAGACACTGCCCATGTGCCTGTCAGAGTGAAACCAAATGACAAAGTAAGGAATGAGTTACCTTTCAGACAAATCCAGCTTAGGAATTGTTTCTTTCCAAAAGAACAAGTGCTCATAATGGCAAAAAAATTCCCAGAAAAGAGAGTTCCTATTTTCCTCCTATTTTAAAATAATTTAGCTAATAACATTATTTATTTGTTGTTAAAATCAGTTTGTTTTCATGGAATATCTCCAGTTGGTAGAAACTTGGTTACAACAAAATATCAACCAGAGTTTTTTGCTTCAAATGAGAAGTTATCATTTGGAATGGCACAGTTTAATGATGCACTTGGCAGTGCTTGATTAATAGACTCGCTGATCCTAAAGGTCTTTTCCAACCTAAATGATTCTATAATACCACAGGGAAAAAAAATCTGAAACAGCTATTCAGGAACCCATTCTCCAAACAACAATACAAGCAATAAAAAGGGTGACAATACACAAGTCTGTCTGTTATTCTTTGAAGCACAGTGTAGGCTACTATTCACTCTGAAAACAGCATGTTGAACTAGCAGGTTTTGACTCAATGTTGTGTTTTCATACAACATGTGCTCACAAAACCAAGTCAAAATCTTTAAATCAGATGCACTATTTCCTGTGACCAATCAAGGAAATATAAAGTGAGAGCAAAAAGGAAGGGTTTAGTATTATTTCTGAGTAGTATTTTCAGATATCATAGAGATAAGCACACAAAGAAAAAGTGTAAAGTGTGTAAGTCATCAGAGCCATGTTGCTTCTTGCACACACGATGAGGTTTGTGCATAGGTATCAAATTCAGTGTTGTCTATTTCATCTCAGCCTTGCTACATCAAGCTTGTGTAGGCACAGCAAATTGGCAATAATCCAGATTACGCAGTGCAGCCTGTTCAGCAGCATGGGTTGTAGGTTCAGTTTTGCAGAAGGAAGTTGGTAAGAGAGTATTATTTTATAAAAGCATCTGTGGTTTGTCAACTCTTGCTTCCAGATGAAAAGATTTTTTGTCGAAGTGGTACACTTGTGTTCTCCTTTCTTACTGTGTTATGCATAACTAGAAAAAAAAAGAAGTTGTGGGTGATCCATCCCTGAAAGTAGTCAAGGCCTAGTCTTACGGGGCTTTGAGCAACCTGGTCTAGCAAGAGGTGTCACCATGGAAGAGGGGTGGGGTTAGATGTCCTCTTCAAGGTCCTTCCAACCCAAACCATCCTATGGTTCTGTGACTTCTCAAATCTTTAAGGGCAGCCTCCATTGCAGTGGAATATGTGTAGCTGGCTCTGCTGCATCCCCAAGTCTTTCCTGCACAGCTTAACCTCACACCACACTGGAAGCTTATGAAATCCACCCCCATAAATGAAACAGATTTTGTATTCATTGCAACAGAAAAGGCAGTGCAGGAGTAAATACAGCTACGGATGTGCTTTCATCTTTCAACCTGGAGGTTTTCCTCGTTGACTGTATGTACATCAAAAACACATTTCATACTCATTATGTGGTATATAAGGAAATGGATATTTGATTGGGAAAGGGGTGGGGGAAAAGCACATAAGTGCTAGCAGCACCCTCCAGCAAAAACATCTCAAATATTTCAGCCACTGTATTCCAGGAAGTGAAATTTCAGTTTCTATTATTGCTCAAAATAACTAAATATAGAAGCAAATGAAAAATCTGTCACAGAGGGATGCTAACATGAAGGGCATCTTTTTCCCCTCAAAGCTTTATGACCCTGCCTGAATGGGGGTTAAAGGGATATAAGTAGAAGCAGCATATGACAGATAATCCTTCAGTTTCCTTTGAGGTACAAAAGACAAGCCTTAGAGGTGTGAAGCTGTCCTGTCTGTGAAACAAAATCACAATGAAATGTGAATAAATTGGGAATAAATGCAACGTTCCTTAACCAGGGTTTACAGTGTCACCTCCAGCCCAGGAGACAGCCTGAATCATGGTCTCTGTAGGTTACCTCTGCTCTAGGATCACTGTCTGCTGCTGCTGCTACCCACAGAGCCTCTTAACAAGAAAAAGCTGTTAGCTGAGCTAATGAGATTGGAAAGGTGCAATGAAATCCTTTGCACACTAAAGCTTCTGCTGTAGTTCTGTGTCTTTTCTATTCATTGTGGCAAAAATGTGGCAAATGAAATAACAAATGCTTGCTGAATTCCCGTTTTTGAAACCACTGGAAGATTTTCATAGCTTTGAACAAAGGCTTTGCCTGAAACTACAGAAAAGGATGCTTTCTTTGTTCTTTTTACACTGTTCTTAAAATCTAGACAGCCCTAAAACCCAGGGAAATTAAGCACATCTGCACACACCTCACTGTCCCCATATTTCCCCAAGAACTGATACTGACAATTAATATAAGCTTTATCCTAGAACTGTTTGGTCCAGTGAAAACTCCAATGGAACTGATGCTTTTGAAGCTACAAAAATGATATGTTAGTATGGATAACAAAAGCATTTTGCCAACTGTGCCACAATACTAGAGTAGAGTAGGCCATCCTCAGCCACTCAATTAGCATGTTTTGCATGAATTTAATTTACATAGAAATGCTTATCCATTTTCCTTGTTCCATGCTTTCTCTTTTTATATTACACTATGTTAGCTGTTTCAAAAGGAAGCTTCAATTAATATGTTCTTAAAATGTTCATAGTTAAACAAATGCTTAATGGCAGCTTGTTTCTCACAATCTGCAAGGCCAGATTTTACTGTCTCAGTGATACTAAGCTGGAAAGGTATTTTGTCACAAGAAGATATCCTGCAGAGCCAAAGTATTGCTAATCTCCACACAGGGTATGATTTACAATACCTGGATATACACCAAAGAAGTGAAATTTTGCCAGATCTACTTGTATTTTTTAATCTAAGCAAGATATTAGCATTATGTAGATGCTTCTTGGAGGTGTTTTATGATCTGTACAACAAACTTGCCTTGCCATAATGAGCATCAGACTATTTGATGTGTTTGTTAAAGCATGAGTTGCCGGAGGCATGGAATATGAAAGTCTTTCAATTTTTATTTGAAAACATCAGAAAATCTCCTCTTGTGGCTGCCAAAGAACCTTTGGAAAATGTGTGTAATGCAGGTTCAAAAGTCAGAAAGAAAATATAAAGGAATGAAAATATACATTTAAAATATCTAGAAAAATAAAAGGTGCCTGACTTCAGATGTTTTATTGTTTAGAATTACAGAAATAGTACTATATTTGTGAATTTTACTACAAGCAAAATATAGTATTATAGAAGTGAAGGTTAATGGCATTTGAATTGCAGTTTTTTCTATGATCTGAATGTAGTTCTGACATATGCCAGTGTTGAATTTCATATGCAATGCAAACTTTTTTTTGCCATGAAAAATCATAATTTCTAGTGAAAAACCTAGTCCGTAAATATTTCTTTAAAACTTCCACTACTTTTTGGAACTAAAATGGACCTCTGAAAATTGGAGGACAACTCAGCAATTATTTTCAACACTTTAACCTCATTGACTTGCTAAATCAAGATAAATTATAGACAGCCTTAGACATGTTTATGAGCTTGTTGAGATCACAACTTAAACCTGCACAGGGTATTCACTTCCACGTGCAGCTTCCAGGAGCAGTTTTAAAGCCACGAGGAGACACCAGATCTGAGCTCCCCCTGAGCATGAGGGCTTTAAATGGAGAATGCTGATGGCTAGTTCCTAGGATGAAGATCTGTTTTCTAAATGTTTTTCTTAAATATTTCTGTCTGTCTGGATCTGGCTGCTGGGAACAAGAGGAAACATGGATGTGATGGGAGTGGGTAATTGCTGCCTGCTTTTCTTACCTAAATACTCACTTTTACAGACATTTCAAAGGGCATAAAATGCTCCCTGTTCAACCCCAGGAACTTCTGGGGATGAATGCCATCTTTGCTAAATTAACATTTAGACACCCTCTGCAAGTACTTTAAATGACAATGGCCTCTTGAAAACATTACACAGTCCATATATAAATATGGTGCTCAGAATGTGTAATATTTTAGATATAAACATTGCACTTTTACTTTCATGAGTCTCCAATAAGTTCTTGTGACTTTCATGTCAGCCTGGTGGGCTCAGAATGAGGGGACAAATTGTATTTTCTGTCAACTGTGTCATAGCCATTGATTGTTATTATTGACACATTTTGGCCTTCTCCATGTCAGAATATTCTGTTTATTTTAAGTATTTTACAGTCACCCTCTCTGCCTTCTTCCGCCACAAGAAAATGAATGCTGGTACATTTTGATCTTATTTACATGGCACAGATCTAGGAACTCTGCAGATCTAGGAACACACTCTGCTAACCCCATATTCTCTAATTATTTTACAAAATACCAATTCATGCATTCCAAACAACTTTCCAACCAACTTAATGGGATATTTTTCCTTATTGTGACTATAGCATTAATCTGAGTGATGATAACACATGATGTGCAGTCTGAATTTATTTCATAGACCTACCTGCAGAATAAACTGGGGCATATATACAATGATCCCTTTCTGTTGTATGTGTAAATATTGGCTTAGTCATCTCTTTATTTGCTACAGCAGTAGTTTTCAGTATGCAGATGGACACTGATCAGCCTGCACTCCACGGTCGTACTGAAGGTGAAAGTGGAGTCGTGCTTGGAGGGCTGTGCAGTTACAAAATCAGTACCTTAAGGTCGGGGTAACTCTTCTTTAAGTGTTTTCCACGTTGCATAGAAGCCACCCAATCTTTCACAGTATTCTGCTCCACAGATGACATAGTCACAATTCAGTGTCATGGGATTTATTTTCTCCCTGCAAAAAAAAAGAATCGAGAAATCTGTGGTGAGCCTTTTTGTTAATACTGCAGTAATCTGGTGGGTTAGCAGATGGTTTATGCTGCTTTTGGATGCCCTTTTCACTGCTTACTGTGAGAAGGTCATAGCAGCTGATGTAGTTGCTTCTGTTAAGTTCACTGCCACCAGCTGCAAGGGCATTTGTTCATTTGTTTCTTTTGTTTCTTTTGTTCCTTTTTTTTTTTTTTTTTTTTTTTTTGGTAAGTAGGTGATTTGGGATCAGAACTAAGGGAATAATAAGTTATTTACAGGTGTTTTACCACTATAACACTGTAATTACCTGATATCCTAGTATTTCTTTTCCATTATTACAGTGCAACAAACTAAACAGAAAAAAAAATTACAATCTTTGATAGTTCTGAAAGGAGAAACTCCAGATTAATGCCCACAAAAGTGTTCATACCAGTGTGTGTAAACTTCTCTTCCTTTTAGATGAGATTTGCACATCAGTTGTGCAGTGTTAGTTAAGTGCTTGTCAGTTCATAATGAACCCTGCAATTGCATTACTCATTCTGGGCCTTTTCAGAAAAAAAATCTTGTCACCAATCCAATGTCTTTCAATATGGCTTTGGACTGATCCAAAGAAGTAGAAAAATTTCCTTAGACTGATGAAATGGGATATGCAGAGAGGTTTTTTTCAGTTTGTGTACCATGGAAACAACTTTTCATCTTAAAATAGGCAACTTTGTGATGCTGACATTAATGTTAATTTTTATAGGAATTAAAGGGAAAAATCGTGTTTTGTTGTAATATCATGTTGCAATAGTGGTGTCCTGCCAGGTACTGAGCACTCTTGACTTCCATTGTGTCCATCTGAGCTACAGACTTGGATTTAATTGTGACGTTATCTTCAGTGTAAAGTAAGAGCCTATGCTTCCTGAAAAAATAAAGTCCATATTTATGCCTATTTTGGTGTATGGTTTTATTTATTTTGAAAACAGAAGTGCTATTTTTGACCAATTTGGATCATCCAGTGTAGGTGTTAATAAAACTGTTTCTCATGTCAGTGCTGAAATGGGCACTTAATGCAGAGAGATTCTAGGAAAAGCCCAGGAATTATATCTTTCTTCCTGTAACTGTTTTCCCTACTGATAAACATTGTGAATCATTCAATTTTTAAAATATTTTATTTTATGGTGTTTCTTTTTAGGCTGGGTTGTAAAGCCTCTGTATTACAGTGAGAACCTCAAGCATTGCTGGGAGAGGGAGAGGGCTGCCAGAGTCTCCTAAAAAAACCCAACAGCCAGGCTCTCATGTGTGTGCCTGGATTAGCTCCCACAAAGTGGGAAAGCTATTTTAGCCATGAGTTTTATGTTCCCATTCAGAGAGAGGAGGAAAAAATGAAAATATAATAAATGAGGTATATGGATATTCATGCTGTGGTGGAAGGGATTTTTTCCGTGTGTCCTCTTTGTGTCAAACTTTTTTGTACTGTCACACTATCATGTGTGGAACAGATGAATTTTTAAATCATGTTCTGTTGTCTCAGAAACGGAGACATATGCTGTTGTCCTGCTTCAATGTTACAACTTATTTCATCATTCAAGAGGTTCCTTTTCCTATAATTACTGATGATTTCTGCAAGGCCTAGTCTCAGTCAAAGAGATTTTACTAAAGTTTTCCCAAATTATAAAATGATTGTTCAACTTCTCTATAGAGTTTAAAGGGAAAAGTAAATCACCATCAAAATATACATTACTTAAAAAAAAAATTATTTATCTTTGAGATTTTTTAACAATCTCTGATTGATAGAATCATAAAATAGTCTTGACCACACTATTTAAACCCTCCAACAATTCTAAAACTCTAAATATCATACATAACTTGTCATAATATTTATCAGAAAAAAACCACGATTTTGAGGAATTAATTTTAAAATAAATACTTCATAAATATTTTCTGATGTTACATTATCAAAAATATTACCCTTTAAATATTATTCAGACTAGCACAGTACCTGGTTTTCGAGAAAAGGTAGTATTTGTTTGTAGACAAAGGCAAGGACCTCAAAGTGCAGTGTTCTAATTCAGGTTTGTCTTTTGACTGTGCTTTTATCACTTTCATTCTTTTCTTCTAAGAAAAAAAGGGGTTTTTTTTCTTGCTGACTTATGGACAACAGATTCTCTTTTTTTTATTTGAAAGTTTTAACTAAGTTCCCAAGTAAATACACTTTCATTTTTTTTAATAGAACTGCTATAATTTTTACTAAAAAGGAAAGGTGGCACTAAAGAAGGAATTTCCAAGCTATTGAGACATTAAGAAAATTAGTGAGACCAGAGCTCACTGTTTTCCTGTCACTGACTGTAGCATTGAGAAGCATATATTGCACAAACAATTAATTTTAGGGAGATACTACAGTTGTTTCATATGCTTTTCTAAATTTCTGTGGTTTAGGTCATAAATTAGGAGCATGAAAAATAGAAACACAGGTTAAATTTTTGTTCAAAGCTAATGTATGGTGAGAGAATGACCCTGCTCAGGGTCTCCTTTCCCTCTTTCCCTACCAGTTTTGTGCAGCTGCCCATGGATGGGAGATGAGGTGTTGAACATTCCTGTGGTTTCACAGTAGTCTGGCAAACAACTGGTAATTACAGAAGCAAGGAGAGTATTTTAAACCTACTTTGGATGTTTTCTTCCCTGCAACATTATTTTCTATGTTGCAAGATGGATCTAAAGTTTTTTCTCCCCTATGAAAATCAGGAATAATTCTTTTTCCATTGTCGATCATCAGAAACAACAGATTTTCAAACCTTTGACAAAAAAGAGTGACTGAGACATTTGAATTCTGGACAAGTGGTGACCTGGAGAACCTATTTAAAATTCTCTTCGAGGCTGGGTTTTCTATGCATGAACATTTTATATTTCTACATCAGATTAGTATTGAAAGGAACATTTGTTCTAGATGGCCTTTCCGTAGAGTACTTTGGAACAGCAAATGTTGGAGCATAAAGAGCACAAAGACTAAATGAATTTTGGGTCAGGTGTAAGTGGGTTTTAGAATTTTCTCCTAAATACTTTTCTTCATGAAGTTTTCTGTGAAAAAAGCTGCTGCTAGCAGGTTGTGTGTGACCAAAAAGCAAATGGAATACCCAATAAACAGCAAATTCCATTTTGTCCGTGTTTTTATTTTTTCCTGCTTTGTTAATCCATGTCAGTATCTGTCCCAATGCCTTTTAGCAGGTAAGACTTCCCTCTCAGAGTGTTTCTGTGCAGTCAGGAGGTGCTTTTGGGCCTTATGTGCACTCCAAGTTTTTCTGTGGCAGAGCTGGTGCTGCCATCCCTGCTTAGAGCAGGAGGAAAATAATTCAGGCAGGATCTTACCAAGGTAATCCTTGTTCAAATTTGGGTGTAGATGGATCTCACTGTCCCTGATGTTAGAGCTCTCCTGGACCTGCAACCCAGACCATCCTTAATCATTCCTGGAGCAGCATAAGAAATAGATGAGGTGCTGGAGTGCAAGGGTCAGGGTCTCTGTGTGATGTGGTGATGAGAAAGAAGGTGGGCAGAGAAAAAGTGCAATGAAGGCTTAAAGAAGTGCCAGCCTTATAACCTGTGAAAAACAGAGGGGAACTTAAGAGGAAGAAATCAAATGGACTGAGGTCCAAGACAGCTGCATGGTTGAGTGCCCAGCCAAAGGAGCGCTCTGGCAAGGCTGTGACAATGAGTATTGGCATATTTCTCTGAATAGAAAAGGAAGCACGTACTTCTTATTCTTTCACATAATGCATTCAAAACATATGCTTGATAACCATGGAGAACATTTGATGGAGTGTTTACAGAATAATAGGCAGAACAATTAAGATAACAGAATGCTGTGTGTCCCTGGAACTGCTCCTATTTCCCCCATACCCCCTTTCCTTTGTTCTGCTGGGTTTTTTTCCATTCGTAAAAGAGATTTTTGCTCTTCTGGCAGTTTGGTCTGATTTTAAATTTCTCAGCAAGCTATTTTATTCTCATGGACAATGTATTTTCAGTTTTTTACAAAGTTCTGCTGAATAGCTGGGTTTGAGCTGAGGTTGGTTTTCCTCCCATTCCTCTGAATTCAGCAAAGTTTATTTTAAAATTAAATAAAATAGCAAGAAAATAAACAAAATGTATACAGTTTTGTAATACCTGTGAAAAAACATGAAAATCCTGAAGTTCAAGTTCTAAACAGATTTGCCTGTGACATTTGCCTTCATCTGAAAGATAGGAAAATGAGTCTGAAGCTGATGCAGTGTTCATGATTCACCTGAGACTGATGCTGTGGTATAAAAATATTCCTATGGCACCATAGGAGGTCTCTGACACCATCTAAAAGCTTCATGTTTATGTTTGCTTGGTTTTTGCTTTAGAATTATCAGTTCAGATACGTGCAGATTTAGGAAAATCAGCAGCTTTTTGTAAGGAGAGTGTCTCAAAAGAGAATAAACATCTTGATGTGCCTAAATGTCTTCACTTCAAATCACAGATGGCAGATGTTTTCTTTGGTGTGAGGAAGCAGCCAGGGAAAGGGAGACGGGTTGGACAAGCAGTTTAAGACAAAGGTTTTTAAACTTTTAAAATATTTATCTGCAAAACAGAATTTAAAATAACCTATTTATTTTTAGATTTTGTTTATTGCATGTTTTGGGAATATTTCCATGTGATAACATTAACAAGAAGAATTTCTCATTAAAGGTGCCTCAATGGAATCTTTTGAAGGATCAGAAATTCCATCATGTATATTGATTTTGACATAGCATGTGAAGGCATTCAATGTTACATACTTGAAGTAATGTATAGCATCATTAGAAATAATAAAATTATCTGTAGTATTCACAGTTAAATGCATAAATGCTGTATTATTTCCATTTTGTTTGCTTGGTACATAAAAAAAAATGTTTCCTGGTTATATTCAAGTATTATATGACAGTTTTAGCTGGATGGAGAACATTAACTTTGTAATGTCCCTCAGTTTATAATCACAGCAAAACTCTAAATGTAAGCCACTGTATTTCATAGTTCTAAAGAATATTCTGGAAGACTATTCTAAAGATAGTCTGGAAGATCAGAATTAATGCCAAATAACCTGGTTTGATTTGTCTGTACCAGTCTAGGAGATCCACGGTGAGGGAGCCACAGCAAAAAACAGACTACAGCAGTTCTAGAAAAGCTGGAGTTACAGCTTGTGAACAACTGTGGTAGAAAAGTGAAAAGTTAAAAAGTTTTCCTTTTATCACCTTCTTAAAAGAGAAAATATGCTTAAAATTCAGCTCTGTACTAGATTTGGTTAAGCCGCGTGTGCAGGGTAGCTAAAGAGGCTGAGAAGGGCAATGTAATATTGCATTCATACTGAGGTTTGTACACTGAGTTTTGCTTCATAAATAATATGATTTTGAGAAAGTCAAAGTTCAGCTATCAGAATTTTCAGAAGTCAGAAAACGAAATTTTCTCAGATTAGATTAAAAGGATAATTCAAGTAATGTGAGTATTTTAATACAGACAAACACAAAGTACAACTGACACTTGTTTCTAGTGCAGTGCCATTATAATAAAATCAATAAATTATGCGTCCCTTTCATTAGTCTCAAGCCAAACACTGAAAAAAAAAAAAAAGGGGAAAATAAGTTGTAAAGAGATGGAAATGCATTTCTGAAGCACCTAACAAATTTACTTTGACCCTATGCAATATGGATGTAGTACTTTCTATAGCAACATACTTTTTTTTTTTTAATTTCAGATTATAATGGTGTTGTGGTTTAAACTTTGCTGGAAATTAAGCAATTCACTCAATGCCCCCAACTCTTCTGCCCTCCCTAACCCCTTCCCCCCAGAGAAGGGAGAAGGGATGGGGAGGAGAATCAAAGTAAAACTTGTAAGATGAGACAAGAACAATTTAATAATTGAAAATAAAATAGAGCAATAATGGTAAATTAGAATAATAATAGTGATAATAATAAGAAAAAACAAGTGATCCACAATGAAATTGCTGACCAGTACCAGACTTGCCTTCCCAACCCCAAATTGTCCCCCCTTCCCGGTAACTCCCCTCAGTTTATATACTGAGCATGACATTTTATGGTGTGGAATGGCCCTTTGGTTAGTTTGGGTCACCTGTCCTGCTGTGCTCTCTCCCAGGTTTTTTTGATCCTCAATGGCAGAGCATGAGACAAGAAAAAGAAGTCCTTGACTTAGGAGAAACACAACTTAGCAAAACCCAAAACATCAGTGTGTTATCAACACCATTTGCATTCTGAATCCAAACCACAGCCCTGTAACCTCTACTGAGAAGAAATTTGTCCTAGCTGAAATCAGGACAAATGGTAAGGACAATTTTTCTCAACTGGAAATTTTACAGTTCCTTATCCCAGGTAGAGCTAAGATTTTTGAGTGACTTTATTTTTCCATTGTCATACCTTAGTGCATGCAGTAAGACACTGCAGTATTTCTGAATTTTCCAAGAATGCAATTTATACTGAAGTGATTGAAATATTACTGCAGTGATTTCACAGTTGACAAATTAGCAGCCACATTCCCAGACTTAAGTTGTGTTGAATGTGCATTACATTTGGGATTCTTCTCTCTTTTAATTAGTAAAATTTTCATACAGTAGGAGTAAACAAGAAACCTAGAGAGAATGTTAGCAGCTTATATTTCCAATAGCATGAAGCTATGTATAAATATGACATGATGCATCCACCTCCCCTATGGAGCAAATATTTGTAATTGTCAGGATGATTGATGTTGAAGTAATAATCAGCTTTGCTTTCTTGCAATTTCAGAGAGAAGCTATAATTACATGTGACAAATACTTTGCAATTGACCCCACTGTCTTTAAAAACTTCCATAAGTAATCTCAGTGGGAGAGGCATATGCTAAGAGATTATTTCAGTTTGAAAAGGAAGGAATTTTTCTTTCACAGTTCACTGTACATTTGACAATAAATAATGGGAATTTCACTTTGGCATTTTTGGATATTTACACAGTGGTTTGAAATGTGGTTGTGAAGAAAGAGTGGTAGACACACTAATTTACTTGCTAAACAGTTCCATCAGGCTTTTATTGAGCTTTTCTTATTTTTTGTGAGATATAGAAAGTGACAGTTTCATCTCAAGATTTTGCATCAGAATAACTGTGGTTATAGGAAATCTCTTTATCTTGCACATTGTCTTTCATTTCATAAAATCTTATGTACTCTAAGAACCTCTTTATTTGAAATTTCTGTCAGACTGCTCATTTTCAACTCAAACGTACACACAGGCTGTTTGTTCATGGCCAAGTACCATCTTTGAGTGATATATTTCATTTATAAATGAGACCCTGACTTTCCAGATCAGATAAAGAATCAGAATATACTCTGCACCCACTCTGGAGGTGGTCCAGCCCCCCCCCTGCTCAAGCAGGATTCCTTTAGAGCTGGTTACTCAGTACCAGGTCCAGACGGTTTTTGAATATCTCCTAGGAGGGAGACTCCTGGGAGACTCCCAGGGCAATCTGGGACAATGTCAGCCACTCCCACAGGGAAAACAGCATTCCTTTATGATCAGACAGGCCCCTCTATGTTTCAGTTGGGCCTCTTGCCTCTTCATGTAAGGTGTTAAATAAATTGTTTTAGAAAATAAAAGCAGAAATGTAATCTTCATCACACCTATAACCTATAGACAAAAAAGTGACAGAAAGACCAACTATTTGCTGAAAACTTTGTAGTCTAAGTAAAAGCCTCTCTGTTGTCAGTTGAAAGACTTCCTAAACGAACTTGTCCATGGGAAGTACTAGTGGTATAGTCTTTATTTCAAAAAACTTTTCCATCAAGCTTGTTTTTTTACTCCAGTGCAAAGAAGACAAAAATTAATAGGCTTATTTTCTTATATACGGGAGAGTATCATAACTCTGCACATACCATGGTCTCTGCCTTTTTACCTTATAAGTGATATATCTTTAGTTTATGCAAATGCTCAATGCTCCACCCACTTCTGTAGCACTGCACTGCTTCTCACCAGCCTGTCTGCAGCAGCTGCAGACTGATGTCATGTGCTTATCTGGTTTGTGTGTGCCCATGTCATACAGTAACAGGATAGTGTTCCATGCTTTCTCTTTGTCCTTTGATTTCCAATAAACACCCTGTTACATTCCAGCCCCCACCAGCAATCTCCAACATACTTAAGTGAGTTGTGGATTAGATGCAGCCTTGAGTAAAATTGGCTTAATGTCAATTCCAAATTTACTTTCTGTTGTGTTTGTCTCCAGGGATGGTGTCTGCACAGGACTGGGGGGGTTTAATGCTGTATTTCAGGGTCTTGGTTCTGCTTTGTTAGCTCCAGAGGGGTGTGATAAATGTAACAAAGACTTAAAGCCATTAGAGTCCCACATTCTCTTTACAGTACCATTTTATACAGTAGCTTATTGCCTGCATGTTATCTTTCAGGAGAGTAGGAAGCATCATTGATTTTAACTTGACTTTTCTTTTGTTCAGCTTAGCAAACAGACATTGTGATAAAAGCCTCACAGCTTTACCTAAAATTCTTTTCTTTAAATGTCACTAATGACTGAGTCAGGCCCAAAATATAGCCCTCTGTGAAAAATGGACGCAGAACCATTGTGTGAGTATGGCTGTTGAGGGAGTTTTCCTTAGACTTTAATATTAAAAAATATTTAATTTTAAAAATCAGATGAATTCTGACACTATCGAGACCTCTGAGACAGCAGTATTTTACTGTTTCATAAGGACTGGTGAATACAACTCACAAGTATCATTTTCGTTTGTCCTAGATCTGCCAACCTCCCTTCTGCTAAGCCTTTATGTCATTAAACTACTATTCCTATCACAGCTGCTATCAAAATAACAGGCTAAAAAGTGCTTTCCTAATTTGAACTAGACTTGATATTTTTTAAGCTCTCTTTTTATTTTGGAAGTGTGCCTTATACCTGTGAGCAAGAAGATGATAAGTGACAGGGATCTTACAAACAGCTCACTGCGCTGAGTGGCTTCATTTCTGCAGGGTGCTGTACTGTGATGTGGTTCTGCCAAAACACAGATGGGCCAAAAATTCTAGAAGGGTTTTCATTGTCTTTGCATGTTACTTTCCCTCTCAGTTTTAAATCTACATTAAAATCACTTTGAGAGGCTGTAAGGACATGAGAGAGGCTTAAAGATCACGCTTGCCTGTCTCAAACACTGAAACACTCAAACAAGACTTTGCCATGAGATGGGCACAAAATGGAGTGACAGGATGGTGCTGACTCCAGGCCTGGTGAGGTTCTGGCTATCACATCCTGAGTAATACATCCAGAAAAATTTCCCACTGTGGCAAGCTTTGTAAGAAAGCAACTGCTCCAAATGACCACCAAAGCCACCCCCTTAATTTAGTTTGACCAATAAAATAAGAGAACAGTGCAGCAATTGATCATTAGTTGCTTTGTTTGCTAAAATGTATAAATGGTGAAACAAATCAGAAGAAACGTGTATAATGAAGATTAAAACAACAAAATGTCACCATTATGTCCATTTGTTTTATATCCTTAGGCCCTGATAATTCTACAGTGTGTGTATCTACTTTACTATTTAATGCTAGAATATTTTAAAGAATGGATTGATCTATTGATTATAGCAAGGTAAGGATTAAAATACTCTGCTTAACTGATTAAGGATTTTCTGTCTCATTGGAGATCTCAGATTATATTAAGTAAAATGAAAAACTGATGAAAATTGCCCTCTTATGTCTTCTCTAACCACTGAGTTAATCCTTTACTTTTCTCTTGTTTTGTGAGTCTAGTCCTTCTCTCATTTGCTTATCCTCCTAGTATGAAACTAAAATGTTCCAGAAAATCTTTAGCTTTATAAGTACTCAACATTGGCTTAATGCAGCAGCCAGATAAGCCATCAATTATACCAGTGACATTAACCCCATTTTCTTTAACAAAGAGAAATGAGAAGTAATAATCTATGGAATGAGGCTGTCTTGTTACCTTCTCGTAGCATGGCATAGATTTTCAGCCTATATTTAACATCATTCTCTGTGTTTATGTGGTGTCCAGTCTTCAGACAACATATCTTGTCCCTATTAAAAGGATTTAGAGGTGTTACTTTCTGACACTGTAGGACTGACCCCTTCAGTGTTTTTTCTGGGATTTTCTGGGGTGGGAATAATTGTTCAGAGGATTTGTCTGACAATTAAGTGTTGGTATAAATTAGTCATGCTTTGCTTCTTTATATTTTATATGAAAACACTTGGAGAGCCATAAAGATTCAGGGAGTTTTAAATTAGCATAGAATCATAGAATGTGTTGAGTTGGAATGGGCCCATCAGGATTATTGATTCCAGCTCCTGGCCTTGCACAGAACACCCCAAAAGCCACTCCATTTGCCTGAGAGCATTGTCCAAATGCTTCTTCAACTCTGTCAGGCCTGGTGCTGTGACTGCTGCCCTGGGAAGCCTGTTCCAGTGCCCAACCCCACTCTGGGTGAAAAATGTCTTCCTGATATCCAATCTAAACTTCCTCTGACTCAGCTTCATGTCATTTCCTCAAGTTCTGTCACTGGTCATGAGACTGAGGGGAAATTTGGCGCTGTTATAAAGTTTTGGGTTCAAGGAAATATCAGAAAACACCTATGAAGCTCATCCATGTGATATCACTGCACAGGTGTCACTGTCCAGAGTATTGCCTCAATACCAATATTTTATAGGTGAACACTATTCCCTGTGTTTTGTCTATTTCTATTGTGTTTGAGACCCAGAAATTTAAATTCAGAGTATGTACTTTTCATGACATTGTGGATTTTTCATCCATTTCATTGCTAAACTTCTTACTGCTCAAACTTGCTTACTATTCAAAGAACTAACCATTTTCAAACTGTTTTGTAAGCTTCTATATTACTGGATGGACTACTGTAGATAAGGAATTCTTAATGCTATCTTACTGGGGTGTTGATACCATGAGATCATTTTGCTCTCCCTATCAAAACAGCATGGATTTTTTCCTCACACTGTTGCTGCTTTTTTCCCTTGTAAGTTTTTTAATTCACTGACAGTTTAACTGATCAGTGTGACAAAAATTTGGTTTAACCACTGACTCTCATAAATGCTATAGGCTGAAGCAAAGCATCTTTTCAACAGCTCTTGGAGAACTGAGATTAAAAGCAATCAAAGAATACAGATATTTCTTGACTTGGGTGTATGTTCGAACACATGGAGGAGAAAAGGCTCATACAAATCTAGTTAGGTGAAGAGATTAGTTTCCACAAACCCACAAAGAGCACTATAAATGAAACTGATATGTCTGAATTTGGAAGTTTCTTTGAAGTTTGTTTCATAAAATTGGTTTTCCACCTTACAAGGTATTTTCAACTGTCAACATTCCTGCCCGTTTTTATTTCCTGTCAGCACCATGACATCACTGCCATGAATCAAGGGCATGCAGTGGTGATGATCAGCTCAGCCAGAAAAGTCCCTGTGTTACAGGGCCTGGGCAGCTATCACCTGAGAACATGTGGATTAATGGTGGAAGCTTCATTGCTTCTGTGGCTGACAGAAAAAATGATATGGCAGCTAAAACACCAGAAAAGAATCTTGTCCTGTCTTGAACGCATTTTCTCCTTTTTGAGCTGTAGAATGTCAGAAGTGCTAAAAGCAGACCTATGTATACTCTCTTTTCAAGTTCTGTTACATGATAGCAGTACCAAGCTGGTGTAGGCTTATTAACACTTACATGCACAACTACATGTGCATTCCTTCTTTGCAAGAAATACAAATTTTTTAGGTCCCTCCTACCAAAAGAATTACATACATATATATAAAAATAAAAATATTTTCCATTGCCTTGAACTCTGAAGACTTTGCTGCAAATCAGCTCTAATGAATCTATCATGTCCTCTTTCTGCTTCTGTCTACCTCTTATTTTAGGTGGTATCTTAGCTTGGTCTCTGCATCTTGTCCTGGAAGGATATTCCCCAACAGGTGAGGAAGGTCATTTGAACTGTTACTCATCAAGGACATTGTGTGGAAGGTGCTCCAGTTCCTGAGAACTCCTGGGCACAGCACTGAGCTGCCTCAAACCCCAATCTCTTGATGCAGAAGTGTGACAGCAACTTAATTTGAGGGATACCATATGAAATTGGGCAATATTTCCTTTTTTACTCTCTTATTGGAGCTGTCAGTTCTTCAAGTTGGTATTTTGACCTTGCCTTTGTTCCTTTTTTAAGAGAAAATGCTCAAAAGTTCATTTCCTTTACACTTTCTTCACTCTCCTCTCCTGCATACACAGGCAAGGCTGAGTCTGCCCCCACCAGAAAAATCTGCTATTTATGCATTTTTCTTGCCACAAACCAGACACTGTTGCTGCAGTACAGAACCAATTTCATCCTTGTCAGGTAAAATAATTTACTGCTTAATTAAAAAGAAGCCCAAAGTAGAGCTTCCAAATAAAACATGCAAATTACAATGCGATTCTTACCTTTTAGGCTTTAGGCCAAGGCCACTGCCCATCGTGAAAAATAATCTTCTTTCCGTATAGTCCTGTTTTTCCAGAGTCCTACTGCTCTCAGCAAAGCTGTTTTTCCTTTAATGTCAATGCTAGCCAGCTCAAATCTGGGAGCCTAAAAAGAGATTTTAGGTCTCAGTCTCCCTGTTTAGAGGGGCTGACATTGTAGGCAATAACAACTAAAGCATTTTACCTCTCATTACTGGACATATATTTTTCCATATAATTCAGAAAAAGGCTGAATGACATGTGGTAACCCCTGAGGTTACCACAAGGGAGCTTGCCCTCCCATGGAGGGAGCGCAGCGTATAAATTGTATTCACAAAGGCAAGGCTCACCACAGGGAAGTCTCCCTGGGAGACTTCTTTTCAGGTCATGCAGAGTAAAGTGTTTCACCCCATGAGCCCTTGAGGCTCTATGTTACCCTGGATTAGTTCTTTCACAACTTCCTAGTCTTTCCCCTTCTCTGATTGGTCCATTTTGCATCCTCTCCCTGATTGGCCCATTTTGGGTCCTCTCCCCGATTGGTTGTTTTCTCCATCCTCCCTGTGATTGGCCCAAGTTGCTAGTCCCGCCTATCCCAAACCCTATATAATCCCACACACTGAGGCCCTCCCCCCACGGCCATCAGTTATAGGTTCCTGCTTAATAAAGGATCTCTCAGACTGGACGTCTGCCTTCTGCTTCTGTTCCTGTGTTGCCTGAAGGAGCTGCCGGATCTAGCTGCTGCCAGCAGCCTTCACAAAAGAGCTAGAACTGCCAGAGCAAGCTGCTGCGAGCAGCTTTCACAAAAGAGCTGATCACAGAAGTGCCTGTGCCCCTTCAAAGCCTGAGAAGCCCATCCCGGGACGGTCTCACCAGGGAAGGTTGTGGCACTGAAGTGGCCACTAGCGAGGCCACTAGTGGTCGGCGGCAATGACAGAGATCAGTATTTTTGCAGTTAATACTGTCCAAAAAGATGCAGAATTCTGTGAAGAGATTTTTGAGGTCCCAAGTGGCTGATAAACCACATGGAAATGAATATCATGGAAATTTATCTTTTTAAAAAACAGAAAGGAAACACACGTAAAAGCTGTTAAAGGAGATTATAAAAATTTACAATAGTCTAAATAGAATTCATGTTACTGTATTTTCCTCTACATTTTGTCTGTATTATGGGAGACAATGGTCTTTATCTGGGATTGAATATAAGCTGATTTCCAAAGTATTATTTCCAAGAACTTTTTACAATGTTGTAGGTCCCGTGTAGTGAATACACAACATTTCCACATAGGAACGTTAACAGAATGTGATGTTTGCCCAAGATCACTTTTTATACCTCTTGTACAATGGTTCTATATGATTCTGAGCAAGTCACAACATTTTTTGTTGTGTTCTGAACTGAAGGATACATCAGGCTGTTACAACTTGAATTATCTCTTTATTGTATGGTCCTGTCTTGAGGCAACTTGATTTTGCCATGCCAAAGCAATCTAACTCATTTTATGGGAGGTTAAATGGACACATGGTCCTGAATTGCAGATGTGATAAGACTTTGTGATGGAAAATAAACTCTTTCTTATCCAAGCCAATAAAATATAAAAACTGTATTTTACACTTTAACATTAAATTTTAATTTTTTTCCAAAACCCAGGCCTTATGAATTTTGGATTAGTTCCATTTTTGAAAGTAATGTGGTATTTTTGTGCTTCACTGTTTCTATAAAATGTGCAATGGTCTGGTGTTGCAAAGTAAATGTGTATTTATGAACTAGTAATAGCAACTAATATAGTGGAAAGTCCTTGAGGAGATTAATAATTCTGTAACAAGATTTTAATAATGGAAAGAGAAGAAGGCAGAGGATTACATATTTAATAAGAGAGAGAAAACCCAGAGGTGTGTGTCTTCTCATTGGGTGAAAAAACTCTGTCCCCTGAGTTGATTTGAATCACAGAATGGGTCAGGTTGGAAGGGACCTCAGTGGGTCATCTGGCCCAACCTCCCTCCTCAAGCAGGATCATCCCAGAGCACATGGCACAGGATTGTGTCCCAATGGTTCTTGAATATCCCCAGTGAGGGAGACTCCACACCTCCTCTTGGCAACCTGTCCCAGTGCTCGGGCACTGCACAGGGAAGAAGTTCTTCCTCGTTCTTGTGGAGCTTCGTGTGCCTCTGTTCCTGCCCATTACCTCTTGTCCCATTTAGAGCTCTTGGAAAGAAATAGGAGGTGACGATGTAATCCAGACCATGTCCATGTGTCCAATGCCCATGGACATACGTAATGGATACACACAGACCAGAGGGCATTTAAATCTGAGTTGACAAGTTCTTACGTTTTCTATGCATCACTACCAAGCTTAATGTTTTCTGATGGAAAATCTTTCCCTTTCTCTGAATTTAATAACTTTTAATTAAATCTTCTCATAACAAGAGTATAATGCCAACTACTCAAAAGAGAAGCAAAGTAAAACTTTCAGATAAATGCCATATATTAGTTAAAATAGTTTGGATGGAATTATGGCTCCTGCAAAGTTTCCATCTCTAAGATCTGATCCAATGTGTTCATTCTGGGTGAAATCAGGCCTTTATTTACTATCACACAATACTAGTTCTCTGAAATTAGTTTGCACTGATGTGAGAACAGAAATTTATGTACTCTTTAAAAAGAACAACAAAAACCAAACCAATTATATATATGTATATATATTTAAAAGATAAATTTTATTTATATACCCAATCCATTAAAAGAGATTAAATAGAGTTGGATGACCAGTAATTATATTTTTTTTTGTTATTCAGTCTCCTCCTTCTCCATTGACTGTTCTTGTGTAGGTATACCATACATTCCCAGGTTCTGGTTTATGCAGGTTATTCGTGGTAAAAAAATGTGGGAGGTCTGTATATTCATCTAACAAATAACAACTAATATTACACTATACTATATATATGTAATATCAATATAGAGATAACTAATTTTAATAGAATAATTCTTTGGTTTATGTTCTGTTAGTGTGATTTAAACAAGCCAACAAAGTTTGTGATCGCTTGTTCTCCTTGACAGGCATGAAAAGCAATAATTATTTTGTTACATATTGTGTAAAATATTCAGTCTTCTTTGACAGAAAATGTGTACTATGTAGGCATGGAAAAAAAAAGTCTAAGACCCCACCTACAGTGCTCCAGCTCTGGGATCCCCAGTGCAGGAGGGACATGGAGCTGCTGGAGTAAATCCAGAGGAGGGACACCAAGATGATCTGAGGGCTGGAGATCCTTCCCCTGCAAGGAAAGGGTGAGAGAATTGGGATTGTTCAGTCTGGAAAGGAGAAGGCTTTGATTTGACTTAACTGTGGCCTTCCAGTACCTGAAGGGAACTTACAGCAAGACAGAGAATGACTTGTAACAAGAGCATGTAGTGACAGGAAAAGGGGGAACAGGTTGAGGTTGAAAGAGAGTAGGTTTAGGTTGGATATTAGGGAAAAATTCTTTAGTGTGAAGATTTTGAGGCACTAGAACAGGTTGCCACAACTAGAGAAGTTGTGGATGCCCCATCCCTGGGGCTCTGAACAATCTGGTCTAGTGGCATGTGTCCTTGCCTATGGCAGTGGGGATTGGAACAAGATGATCTATGTCCCCTTCCTACCCAAACCATTCTATAATTTTATGATTCTATAAAAAATACTGATCTGACATATATTTTTTTGTGCATGCTCTAGTCACTTTATGAGAACAACCAGGCTGCAAAATGCTGTCAGAAATATCATCTTTTCTTGAACTGAAACCTCTGTCCTTGGTGGCCCCTTTCAGGTTGCAGTGCAGTCTAACTTCAGTGCAGCTACAGCCACTGTGACTGTGAGCTTACAATGTATCAAAAGATTTTATTTCTCATATAGTGGGAAATCTGATAAAAGAGTATATACATTTCTCTCAGAGAAAAAAAGGGGGCTTATATGTGAAATTGTAAATCACCAGTACTTAACTTTAAATTTTAATGAAATCCAATAGGGTACACACTGCATAAAGCATTTTAAACCATTTCTCTGTACATTTGGAAAAGTGTAAACAGATAGGTCTTTACTCTGACTCTGTATTTTAGTTATTTAATAAAGTTTTCATAGGTAAAAAAATTATGCAGAAATTTTTGGAATATTGTCATCATATTCCATATTTTGGAATATGATGACAAGGCCTCAAAACATATCTTTACAAGTCAAACCAGGGGGATTTTTTATGTATATGCTGAGTGGAAAGAACATACAAATGAGTTATTGCTGATAGGCAAATGGCTCAGCTTGTAAAAAGGTAAAAGCAGAATTGTTCTCAATGCAAACTGCTGTAGGAACACTTGCAGGCAAACGTGCTTGATGCCATTCCTGAGGTAGATAACGACCCTGTAGTGGCTATGAATTTCCTGATAAGATAGGCTTAAACACTTGAGCATGGCCTAGTTTATATTTGAAATGGGTTCAGAGCACTATTGCTTTGAACCTTTGACTCATTTCCAATGAAAATGTTTCCAACAGTTGTACGCAGTTCTCACCACTGTTCACCTGTGTTTTCACTGATGGTCAAAATGTCTTTGGCCTTTAGATGTTGTCCAAATGAGTTGCTCAGAACAGAAAAGGATTCAATAGGAAAGTAAGTATATCAAGCAGTTTGAATTTCACAGGCTTTGAAATTGGTGGGGTTTTTTTGTGGTTTGTTTTGGGTTTTTTTTGGGTTTGTTTTTTTTTTTTTTTTCCTAGCTTTCATATTTGAATAATTTTAAATAAATTAGGAATATTTTTTAGGCAAAGGAGACACATTGTACAGGTTGGCATCTAGTAAGTGAATTTTTAAACTTTTTTTTTTTTGGATATTGACAAAAATCAGTTGCAAAATTCTGCAAAAGACTGGAAAAATAGAGTATGTTCTACTTTTCCTGGTTTCTATCTAACATTTACATGTAGTGTGTCTATTGCAATGTAACTAGCAATTACAAAAAGCTTGGCCTACTATATGAGGGGGAGAGCAACAGATATTGGCTACCTGGAATTCAGAAAAGCTTTCAATGCTGTGTCCCATAAGACCCTCACAGAGAAGCTGTGAATAGTGTGGAACAGAAACTGAGTGGGAGTCTTATTAACATACATAAATACTACAAGAGAGTATGCAAAAAGGATGAACCCAGGCTCTCTTGTGGTGCCCAGGGAAAGGACCAGAGACAATGGACAAAAACAGAAACACACGAAGTTTCTTCTGAATATCAGGAAACACTCTTTTACTCTGAGGGTTGCTGAACACCTGCACAGGTTACCCAGAGAGGTTATGGAGTGTACTCAAAACCTGTCTTGACATGGTCCTGGACAACTGGTTTTATAGGGGGTTGGACACAGGTTCCTGCCAACTTCAACCATTCAATGTTCTTCCGCGATGCAGGAGGGAAAAAAATTCCACCAGAACCTGAGTATAGTCACATACAAAAGTGTTTTTCACTTCATGTAACAGGAAAATAATAGAAAGAACCCTTAGTAGAAGTTGTCTATGTTTCAAATCTTTTAAAAGTAGAAATAGTTGGTTATGTGTTTGTTTGTTTGTTTAATGCAAAACCAATCTCCATGGAGCTATGGTGCATATTTAGGGTAAGGTACATGTGAACTGATAAACACAGCAGAGGAGGAATGGGGCCTTTCTGTGTTCTAGACTTCCCCTAAATGGAGAGTTGTTTGACCTACCTTTTAAAAGCATCCATAAAAAATTTTCTTTGGATATCATGAAAGGTTTTGCTTGTTCTTTGGGGGAGACTATGCTTTTCATAAACATGCTGGTAATTTCCATTGTACTTAGCAGAATTCCATGGTTCCTTAGCAGAATACTGCACCCTTTATGACAATCCAGTCTTTCCCTTATGGCAGACAACTCCAGAGGGGTAATATACAAGAACAGCCAAGAGAACCTTCACTATGAAAAATAATTCCCAGATACGTTGCCAGACTCAAGAATGAAAAAGAATAGATTTGTTCTTCTGTTTCTTTAGAAAGCAATAATAAAAGGACGATGTATCTATATCTCAAAAAAAAAAATAAAGTTTATCCCTTTCTGAATTTGAAACGTCAAGTGCAGTATGAAGGAAATTCAGCCATGTCTGTAATAAAAAAAAAAAAAAAGAAATTAAAAAGTCTATCTTTGTTTTTTTTTTAAGTATGGTGTGGAGAAACATATTTAGCAACCAGCCACAAGGCAGTAAAATTGATTTCTGGTTTATCTGGTATAGCTCTGAGTCTCTCACTGAGCTGGGAAATAATTGATTGCTTGAAGCCTTGTAGCGGTAGTTAAAAATTGATAAATGCTAAAGCCAGTACAGTGTTTTATAGATTCTCAAGAATTGTGGGTCTCCATATTTCTTTCTCATCACCAGCTCTAGATCATGTGGTGAAATTTAAAAGATGCTTCATCTTACCCTTAGTAAATTATAGTCAGCAAATCTAAGACCTTTTACTGTGGGATAGAATGTAAAATCTTTAGTCACATAGCATTGAAGAGTAACATATGAAGCCAAGCCTGTTTTTGCAGGGTAGCCTACTGGTTTAGATCAGCTGTCTAGATTACAGTAAAAACCTACAAAGTGTCTATGTCTGTAATCACGGTTTGTTAAATCAATGTGTAGAAAAAATATTGGTATTGATAGCTATGATATTTGTAAATAGATAAACTGCTGTACTAAATAAAGAAATGAACCACTGTAAAAAGATCAGTATTAGGTCCTATTTGTCAAAGAAATGCCTAAAGTTTTCATTAATATAAGCTTCCTTTATTAGTGCAGGAAGTTGGCTTTATATATCAGCTGATTTTTATACAGGGGCACATGTTCTGGTGCTATATGAACCTTAGTACAAATTGTCACAGCATAGTGATGTTTCTTCCACATCAAGTTAGTAAATAAATATCTTAGTTTCGTAGTGATTCATTATAATACGAAAAACAATGATTAAAATAATTGATTATTGAGGCAAATTTCACTACTAGTTCCTCAACTGCACAGAAAATACAGCAGGCAACAGAACACACCTACACTTATATTTAGAGGTAGAGCTCAAATTATTTATTTGCTGACTATTTTGCTAAGCAAACAAAATTATTTTAAATTGTTTCTGTAAACTCAGCAACTCAGCACTTATCTTCAACATTGCTGGCTACATCTGGGATTGAAATGCAGTTTTCCTTTGCAGATGGTTGAGATAGGTGATTAGCATCAAAAGAGTGTTTTTATTCACGAAAATCCTGCTTTCTAAGGCTGTGGGATGAAGTCGATCTTCAAGTCAAGACCACTTCTTGCATGACAGAGTCCATAACATTTCACACTGCAATGCTTGTAGCAAACTCAATGGCCTTAGGAACACTGCAGTGTATTGCTATTTTTCTTGTCAGCATTATTAATGTTTTAGAACAGCTAATGTGATGAAGACTTGAAACATAATTACAATAATGATGGAATTAAATCCTTGTCCTCCACTTGCTCCTTCATTTTCTACTTTAGGACTGTTCTATCTACTGCCTTGTAAAAGAGGATAGAGAGGGAAAAATTACAGGCAAACACAACCATATTCTGAAGGAGCTGCTTTCTCACCAAATCACATGGCACTGAATAAACTCTGATTAAAATGTCCCTGGGGGGAATTGATTTTATATTTTTTATCAGGTTCTTCTTCCCCCATTTCACCTCCAAATCATACTGGGGTGTCATCTGGAGCTCCATCAGGATTGTGGAGTGTGTGAGGTCTCCTTTTCCTGCACTGTTTTCTAACTCAATTAGCTTCAGTACTCCAATTTCAGTGATGCTGGCAAAACAGATATTAAACACTCAGCTCTGCAGCTAAAAGTGCTACATTCTCCTCATGCGTATATGTGCATGTGCATGGGTTCCATCAGCTTGTGCTAGGTGAGGTATTTTAATATAATCAGCATTGCCTAGACTTGAAGGCGTGGTGATGGCTTGTCACCATGAGCTTCTTGCTGAAGAATGTTAGTGTTGCTTTTTAAAAGTCATAATTCTATATGTATCAAATTAAATTAAGTTATATACATCAATAGAATTCTGTCCAAAAGGCCAGAGACTTTTGCTTGGTCCAAACAGTTAGAATTTAGATGCTGAGAAATAAGATACACTCAACCTCTTTAGTCTTTGAATGCCCTAATAAAATGTTTCTTTGAACAGTTTTTAAATGAAAACCTCTTTGAACATGAGAATTTTGAATTATTAGAAATTTAATGTCTTTTACCCAAACCACTGATTTTGTATTAGCAGTGAATTTGCCCTGGCAAGGAGTGGCCCAAATTGAGCAATAGGGTTCTGATTTCCTGTTTCCATCTTTATTCAGCTTTCAAGGCTTCAGTGCTTAAATATACGTTACCCCCCAAATGCAACACTGTGTTGAGATGCTGTGCAAACCCTGCATGTAATTCATCTTCCTAATGTTATATCCCATTAAAAGTAAACAAGTAATAGCACAGGATGTAAAACAAACAAGGAAGCAAAAAAAAAATTTACTGCAGAAATATCTTGCAGGTTAATAAGCAGTTTGTGGCAAGAATCTTCTGATTATTTTAAACAGTTGCATTTAAAAGTTGTCAAATTTGTAACTGTCAGAAAAACCCAACTGAAAGATAAGCAGAGAACCATCAGTTCCTTCTCAAAGCTCTAAGTTATGTCTTTATCTAAAAAGAAACATGATGAATCATCACATTTGCACAGTTCTTTTCTTTAAATATTTTCCATTTCTTCACAATTCAGATCACTCTGTTGCAATAAGAATATATTGTCATTATGTGACTTAAAGTATTGCCTTGTAATATGACAGCATCTTTCATTATGGAATCTAATTTCATTCTTTTGAATTTAAATTACTTTTCCTTACTCATTACATGTCTTTTCTGTTGCTTTCATTATAGGCATTTTTCTTTTGATAATTCACAAACATCCATAACTTCTGATAACTTTTTCTCCAAGGACAGAAAGATAAATAGGCTATCCTTGAATAGTCGTAATCTTGATCTTGAAAATGCTACTATATATTATGATGGGTATTTAGAAGCATACAAACAGGAAAAAAAGCTGATTAATTGCTCTTTAAACAGATTTAGCATTAGAAATGCAGATAATATTGAATAGTGAGCTAAAATCTTGAAGTAGCTGCCAAGCATGTTTCCACACAATATTTAAAACTTGAATCATGCTCTGTTGTAAGACCCCATAAACAAATGTCTTAAAAATACTTTATGTTTAATCTGAAAAGGGGGACAAGGGGTAAAAAAAACAACAACAAAAAGTATTCAGGCTGTGAACTCCAAAGAGCAACAGGAATAAGATTGTGGGATCATCCTCCTAACTAATGTGGTGGGAGATCCATTCTGCACCACAGCCTGACGGTCCATGTGGCACATGGGAAACAAGTGGAAGGTTATCACCACCACGTGTATTTCTGCAGTGTCGTGCTGGTCCTTCACCCTACAGTGTGATGGAGGAGGAAGGATGAGCACTCTCACTGTTGCCTGGGTAATTATTTTGCTCACAGGTGTACAGGTCATAAGTTGCAAGTTATAACTTACGGATTAGAGAACTTGCACATTAGAAAGTACATGAATGAGTTAACAAGATGAACTAGTTAATTCACATTAGACTAATCGTTACAGGTGGGATTCAGCCCTTGTTTGGTGTGTTCGCTTTCTTTCCTAATGAACTATAAGTCCATATGAGTTTATTTTATGAAAATAAAGATTAATTTCACAGAATATGATATCCTGTAAAATCAAGATATCCAACCAGATTTTAATGCACCCTTCTAAACTCACTGATGAGGTACAGACTACATAAGTGGTCAGTGGGGTGGGCTAAAAACCAGCTAAACTGTCAGGGTCACAGGATGGTGACGAGTGGCATGAAATCCAGGTGGTGTCAGTAACCATTGGTGTACCCCAGGGAAGGGTCGGTACTACTTAAATATTTAAGGCCAGTACTATTTAATATTGTCATGAATACCTTGGGCAGAGCACACTCTCAACAAGTTTGCAGATAGTATAAAATCAGGAGGAATGGTCAATACACCAGATGGATTCTGGTGTACTGCTATGCAGAGGGATGTAGACAGTCTGGACTAATGGGCTGATCAGAACCTTCAACAAAGGTTCAGAACTTCAACAGAGGGAAATAATAAATAATAATAATAATAATAAATGCTGCTGCTGTGGATTAATAACTCCATGCACCTGGCCAGGCTGGTGCCTGGTTGGAGAGTAGCTTTGCAGAAAATGACTCAGGGGTCCTGGTGGACACCAGGTTGGAGAGAAGTCAGAAATATGCCCTTGGGGCAAAGAAGTCCAACAGCCTACATTAGACAGAGCATGGCCAGCAGGTCAAAGCAGGTGATCTTTCTATTCTACTCAGTGTTGGAGCATAGTGCTATAGCTGGCCATGAGGAGATATTCTGTATCATGTATGTCTATAGGGGTAGAGTTCCTGGGGAGTTTTGCCTCTTCTCTGAGCTGGATAAATACATGCCAGTAATGTTGGGTCTGTGCTGATAACCTTGTCTGCAAGGCCAGGCATGTAGTTACAGCCACGGCAACATGGTCATCAGCTTCTGCAGATGATGTTCACAGTTGGCAAATTCAAATAGAAAAGGATTTCTCCTCAAGGCACTATCTGTTTTTAAAAATCAAGAACTTAGAATGATGACATAGCAGGGTTTTTTTTTGATGGGATTGTAATGCACATTAGGTTTTTCACTAGGACTTATGACTTCCTCTGTATATTTTGGCCCTAGTTTGCTGTCCTGTGAGAAAGTCCCTGCAGATTATAAAGCTTTCAGACTGGGCCCATCTCCATAATGTTTAATAAGGAAAAAGGCATATTTAGAGATGCAAAATGGCAAGTAAATATCACTGCTTCAAAACAAAACCAACTCCATCAGTTTCTTTTTATGGACATTTTTCTTTGAATACAACATTTTTATCGCTACTAGAAAGATTTTTAGTGCTGAAAATGAAATATAGGAGTAATCTTAAAACATTGGGGTTTGGGAGAATGGCCACATTGGTAATTACCCATAAGCCTTCACAACACAGCAAGAAATGTTTCTATGATTTATTTCTATTGCTTAGAAAAATCTAGAAAGCCTGTACAATACAGCATGCCCTGATACTAGCTTTACCTCAGCAACCTTACTGAAGCTTAACTTAATGAAGTAATAAATTCAGAAATGTGTTCCTGCATGCATTTGTTTCATAGATTTATTATACATAAATCCACTTATAAAATGCATTGGGATACAAAGTCAACACTGCAGAAACTTCTTAAATACTGATGCATGTATTACCGTCTCCATTACCAATAATATATAGAAGGTAGAACATTTACTTTAATGATGATGAACGGGAGCTTGACACAGACTGACTGATGTATGCATAATTCTCAATAGCTGCTAAAGGAAAAAAAGATATTGCCTCTATAGAAGAGGCAAATAATTTTATATCGGTCCATTATATTTGCTCTTGTTCCTATTTATCCTATATGGACACTATAGACTTTAAAACATTTAAGCAAATCTACTTATGCCACTAGAAATAGCTTTATTGCATTGCATCAGCCCCTTCTGGGTGAAGAGTTTAGGGAAAATTGTGACTTGCTTAAAAAGAATAGAAAATTTCCACTAACATTTCTGGAATACTACACTGGCACCCTGGGCACACTATAAAACAAATTATGCTTAAGTTCATAAAGCATGGCTTTGCATAAAAAATAACACTCTCATAGGTTTTAAACTTCACACTTCAAGTTAAGAACATCAGTAAAAGTGTAACAATGATCTTGTCTGTGAGAAATCCTGTCAGTAAAACTACCACAATAGCTAGCAAAATTTTACTCATTGCCTTGAGGAGCTCACCACTGTAAGAGAACACAATGTCTGTCAAGTTAATTTTACCTCAGCATCACCTACATTAAGAGTTAAAGCTGATTTACAAACAACTGTAGCAATATTTGGGAACCTTCCCTTCCTATCACCTGGCTTTTCTTTTTAGGAAGCTATTTCTGACATGTTGAGATGCTCATGGTGCTTCATGGGTTGTCATTTGAAAGGCTTCACTCATGGACGACAATGGGAAATAAAGGAATACTGATTGAGGTAAACCATGACGTTCAGACTTCTGAGCCACTGAGATATCTCATAAAGCTTTATCCATAAAGTCCCTGCAGTATTCCTACTTAAGGAATACTTAATTCCAGAAAAACCTGTCATCTGGGATGTGCTTCAGAACACTCATGGAGGCTGGTTACCGCTGCAGGGTGTGCCTCCCATGTGAAAAGAAGAACAGGAATAGGAATCCAAACTATGACAAGGCTGCCTTCTCTTGAGACCTTAGGCTTGCACTGGTGCATGTAGGAATCCATGCTAACTGACTTGAGAAGTTTGATATCACTGAGGAAGATATTATATATTTTCAACTCAATTAAAATTAAGTCTTGACAGTTTCATTGGATTGCACCAAAAGCAATACATTTCTGCAAAACATAATTTAGTCAAATATGCATTTTTAGAGGAAAGGTGTTTTATCAAGAAATTTTTCCACTTGTTCTCTCATTCATAAACATACTGCTTAATTTCAAGGTTGCCCACTGTTTATAAAGCTAAGCACATAAAGCAAGTACAGACATTTTCAATTGAATTTGTTCAACAGCCCAGTGGATCTCATTTCTGATTTTCTTTCTAAGTAGTACCAGAAATGAAGATGAGATATTAATTAATCTGAGCATTCATGCACATTCTTTTTGAAATCTTTAACAGCAGGTATTGGTGTGCACAGGTTCAAGCAAGTACATTCTCAGGACTTTGACATACCCACAAGACCTTTGAGGTGCACATTCCACACATTACATATGTGTGTATATAAATCTTAGAAGGAGTAGCTGTACATGGATAATAATCTCCAGATTCTGTTCTGAAGGTGCAAAACACACCTTGGAAACTTGCCTGCAAATCACGTCTTCCTCAAGGTTTGTCTGTATGAGCCCATTTTTCCTCCGTGTCTCCATGGAGGGAGGAGGTTATGCACGGCCTCTAAAGTTGCAGATGTGGAATTATTCATACATTCATACTGAAGAAGAACATTTGAGAACAACTTCATTTCCAAGGGTGTGTTGCAGCTTCCAGTGCATTACCTTGTGTTTGGTAGAGTAGGCTACAAGAATATATCATTGTACAATCATTTACACAGGCTGGCAAAGTTAAGAGGCAGGATTACACAGCTAGAATAATTTGTGTGGTAACTACCATAAAGGTGTGATTACATCCTGGAACTACTTAGTAAATAACTAGTATATAAAAAGTATAAAAAAAGACAAGGTATTTTCATAGGGTGACTTCTTCCTGCAGTACACATGCAATATGTAGCCTTCAGGGACATTGCAGAACACTTTATCCATTTGAAAACAATTTGATGCTGAAATTCAGTTGTGAAAACACTGACCTGTTTTTCTTTGCAAGTGCACATGTGCATGTAAATGAGAGCAGAGTTTGTCCTGGAAGGGACAGACACAGTCCACACTGTTACCCAGCTTTTCTAAGAACATCTGCAGCGTATCCTGAGATTCTTTTCTGTGGCTGAAAGCAAACTCTATGCTTTTGGCGTCTGAATATAGTGATTCAAAGACTCCCCAGTACAGGGAACCACTGTGTATTGTTTAGTTTCTGATAGTTCATTTAGTGACCAAACTCAAAGTGCATTTGACTGATGAAGGAAGTGGTTTGCATTACTACATGTCCCAAGGAACCAGCTAGAGATCTATACAGGTGGTATATGGATGTTTATACAATTCTATCTGTTTGAAGTTGCTATTTTTGAGCTATATTAAAAGGCTATTGGATTCAGTTGTGTTCACATGAATGTCCTTTAAAAGAATATGTGATGGCAGTAATAATCTAGAGATAAAGGAGGCAAACCTATCTTAATATACATACAACGCTACACAGTGTGTGTAGTGTGCACACACTATATGTTGCGTGCATCATACATGTTCTATTCAACTGTGGAACACCTAAATACTCTCAGAACATGCTATTTAATTTTGTCTTCATAGTTTAAACTCTTCAAAGTTTATTCAATTCAGCAAACTTAAATCCTAATATATAAGTAGATATGCTGTCTGGCACTGCTTAAACCCTCTCATAGCTAAAAAAAGCTTGTCATGGTTTAACCCAGGAAATCAGCCTGGACGAAATTGGGAGAATCACTGGAACATTAATAAAATCAGTAATTGCTAAAAATGAAAATATAATATAATATATATATGACATATATGTGTATATATTGCATTATGACATATATATTGTATGTATGTATATATTACAAATAATACAGAATAATATTAATATATAATAGATATAATATAATAGATATAATATAATAATATATATAATATAACATTTATAGATGAAATAATATATATAGATGTAGATGTAGATATAGATATAGATATGGAATACAGAGTAACTGGTGGTAGAATACCAGGAATGTAGCTTAACTTTGATGTTTCTTGATATTCTGGTCTCGATGGTGAAATATTATAAACATCTTTACTTTCTTTCACTAAGGTAAATTGACAGACACCTCAGACACACATTAAGCTTCAGTATTTCATTCTCCTTTAACTCATGTGCAGGACAGAAGGGAACATTTCCACCTGTGCATTTACTTTCTCTGACGTGGCTGCAGAAAGTGCTTGGGAGTGCTTCCTATACCAATTGCATAAAAAAATTTCTCTTTATCACACTAAATCATCTCCAACTCTTTGTGCTCCCTGTGTTCTAGAAATGCTGCCAAGGCTGAAGGAGCCTGAAATAAATCAGGGAAAGTGATTGATTGGGATTTGCAGGAGGAGCCACTCTTGTTCATCAACACACTAACAATGGTTGTGACACTGCCTTCCCCAGGCCATGAGAAACCAGCTATGGTATGTCAGTGACACATTGATTGGGAGTTTTGATGGAAAGAAAGGGCGTCTTGTAAATTCCATTTCTACTGCTACACCCGTGCTAGTAGATTCCAGTACTGACAGCTACCTCAGATGGACGGGAGGCTCTGCACTCTGCTGGGTCTAAAAGATCAAAATATCACCAGAACCTGAAGGGTTGTAAGAAGACAAATGGGAGTGGATGCCCTTTCAAAAACCAGCACTTACTGCCTATAATTGTGCAGTGAAATATAAGAAAGCAAGGCTTCTGTGTAGGGTGTAGCAGATGCTTTGAGAGCCTTCCAGTTGGGTTGCAAGGTGCCCTTTCAGGTATCTCTGGTTCCAGAACTGATTTCATACGTCATACAAGAGGCAGAAATAATTGTCAGTGTTGTTTGTTTTCAAGATTCATGCAGGAAAAACCTTGGTAAGACAGGTACTTGAGTAAAAGAACAAACCCCTTTTCTGGGGAGGGCAGAATGTGAAAATCACTGATACTTTATAAGGTGCAATCCAGGAAGATCTCTGCTATCACAAGAGTCTTAGGAGTGGTAGTTCTGTCTCCACACAGCCTGCACGACAGACATCTGATGGAAAGGATGACCTGGAGCAAAGAAATAAACCTTAAATAAAGAAACAATGTGGCACCTGGGAAATTTGGTACCTTGGCTATCTACATGGGCCAGAATTGCGGAGTGAGACGTTTAGTTCACTGAGAACCTGAAGGAGTTTTAAGGTGTGGTAGTGGAGAGAGACACAAAATAGTCCATAGAGGCTTACAGTAGCGTATAGTTCCAATAACCTGTAATTTCTACTTTGAACAACACTGATGGAAAAATGCAAAGGGCAAGGAGAGCCAGGAAGAGACATAAGGGAGAAGAGATTTAAGTGAGGAGCAGGAAGCAGGGGTTTGTGGCCATCATCCTGCTGGGCACTACGAAGAAGCACAGTTTTCAGGCGAGGGCGTGACCAGGTCGGCTCCAAAAGAGGCTGTGTTTCTCAAACCACCCTGTCTGTCCCTGATAAGCTTCAGTAAATTTTTAAAAGGCACTCCACTGTTGCTGTTAGCAATAAAATGGACAAATGTTACTTGTCACCAACTGAAACAAAGGGTCAGCTTTACTGAGGAGCTTAGAAAAAAATTAATTTCCCAATGAAATGGCAATCCTGCTGTTTAACCAACCCTAATAGTGAGCAGTGCTGTATCAATTACTTCCAAGGCAGCAACTGTCACTTGTTTTGGAAATTTGCATCTTTTAAGCACATATTTTCAGTCAACACTTTAGACTCCAGAGCTGTCACTGCCTTCACATGTCACTGCTGTTACAACAATCACGAGTCATTGTTTATCAGACTGATCGCCGGCAGTGCACTTCTACCAAAACTGTCAGTGCAAGGGCTTATAAGCTTTAATAAAATAGTTTAAAGTGTGCATGTGTGAATGGCTTAGACAGAGTGGGAGAGCAAGGGAGACCAAATTGCACTTTTTAATGCGCAGGTGGTAGAGCTGTTAGAGGATTATACAGACAAAACCAAATGAACTCATCATCTGTGCTAATTTAACAAAACAAAACCAAAACCAACATAACAAAGCAAAAAAGCCCCAACCTTAAAGCTCTCAGGTAATTACTGAGTTTGGAGCTGTACATCTCTAACAAACACCCTTTTGGCACGGAATAGGCAACAGAAGTCAGGAAAATGGGGTACAACAGCTCATATGTGTTGCAACCTAGACCAGGGATTTGCATTACACTGTGTTTTCTGAAGAGAATCCTGTTCATGCATATCTGAGAACCACCAGCAGATGAACTGCTCGAGTTAAGAGCTGTCAAATGGTATCTAACAAAGGCTGTACAAAATCATCTGAAGTCTCTAAAAACCTCTGTCAAAATTATTTTTTATGATAATCTCATACCCTGAAAAATGGAGAGAAATGTATGACCTTTTGATTTAAAATAAACAGTGTGAAAAAGTTTTGAAGTTCCATTAGAAATGTAATTTGTAGAAAACTGTCACAATCCTTGCATGTTAAATCAGCCTGTTACAAAGGTCCAGTTCATGGGTACTTAGACAGGGTAGAGTATTGGAGCTGAACAAGGCAGACAGTGAAACCAGAGCTGGTAAAATCTTCTGAGATTTGTTTGATTGTTATTAAAACCATAAGTCATCTGACCAAACATATTTTGCTGGAAGAAATACCACTCAAACTTTTGTGACAAGCACTGTATCATTATTGTTAATCTCTTAAAAAGCATTTTAAGTACTTTTAAGTATTGTATCATAAAACCTAAAGATGACTTCCAAGTAATATTGTAACATTATTTAGTGAAATATTTTCATCTTTAAAATATGAGTTCCAAAATAATGAGTGGGTTTTTCTTCCCAAAATTCATATCCATGCTAAGAGTTTTGGTGAAAGTTCAATAAATTAATTTTCTCTCCCCATGTCTTGATTTATACTCATTTTATATGTCTCTTCCCTGTAAAAAATGTGGGCATGCAAGTTAAAAGCAAACATTGTAACTGCATCCTGTCTGAATAATACCCCATCAAGTTGATGGTACTTCATGCAATCCTGGACAGCCAAAACACAAAATATGTTTTGTGTAACTAACACTAAAAATATTTCAGTTATGAGACTGACAACTCTTAGGCACTTGATAAGGCTCAAATAAAGCAAGCTAAAAGCAATGATTTGCATTCCCACTTGTTGTGCATATCTTGTATAAATTTGTTAAAGGGAAGTCTGCTTTGAGAAGAGTCTAATCTTTCCAGATGGCAGTGCTCAGTGTCGGCACATTGATATGCTAATGTGCAGGAAAGGGGTTCACAGTGATGACCCTGGCTTCTCACCTAGTGGTGTTTGAAACTTGTTTGTGGAAAGTAGACCTAAATAGAAAACATTTAGGCAAGTATTTTTTTTCCACAAAAAAGAGTGTACAGCTTGAACAAGCCTCCGTTCAATACTGCACACATCCAGCACAGCCTGATGTCGAAGCAGGCATGTTACTTTGCTGCAAGCATGGCAAAATACCTCTGCTGGTGTTATAGAGGAATAGATGAATGAAACCAGGATTTAATATGAGGAAATAAATCTAGGGTAGCTGAAGTCTGTGACTAACTGACAGCTAAAGCAGCCCAAGGCTTTTTTTTTTTTTTTAAATTTTGTAAAATAGAATACTAGAACTAAATGTTACTCCACTAGAACTAAACATTATTCCAACTTCCCTTCATTAAAAAAAGGAAGAATTTCTTTACCTGGAACTCTTTATTTGCTGATGTGTCTGAGGGATCTTTCTCAGCTACACACCCAGCTGGCTCCTTCTCCATTTTTTTTACTGCCTGTTCTGGATGACATTACTCTGTCAAAGTTATCATTTGGTTCTAGAGATGTACAAGTAGCTATTTTGCTTTGGTAGTTACTGATGTTGAAAGTGAATTAATTACACTTTCCTTTGTGATTCAGACCCTTTGATGTCTCTCATGTGTTTACCCCAAATTTAAAAATATTTACAATAATCACATTTCAGTGGGGAATTGTCATGGCACATTAATTTCTTTCTAAATGTGAAGCGTGGGTACATCAACAACAGTTCCCTTCACTTCTGTGCTTTAGGTGGTTTAAATTTCCCAGGTAAGATAATGGCATGATTTTCATGGTCACTGTCACTGCAAGCCTGTGTGAGAATGCATGTAAGTCTAGAAGCTTCTGTAATGAAGCTTGGGAAGGCTACATGGGTGTATGAAATTATGGGGTTCAGCTGTTTTGGTTTTTTATCTGTCTCCTTGTGTTTTTATAAAACTGCAGCATCAGCTGCCATTGCAATCAATGCAAGTTTAACAGATTTCAGTCAAAGTTGAATGAAAAGCAAATGGGTAGACAGATCAATGAAGTGATCGTGCAGATCTTTGCATATGTGAGTAGGTCATACTACAGTAGCCTAAATGAAATAATGGATTTCATGTCAATCCAGCTGTTAATGAGAATTCTGCTAATAAAGCCCCATTAGTGACAGAGGCGATGGCTTTTATAAAAAAAGGAAAAGTCCTGCAATGCGCTAGTCTGACTCACTACTCTTAGTACAGCCTTTCCACCCAGGACATCTTTTTAACTCTTGTATTTGAGATAGCAAAATATGGTCCTGCTTATTTTGTTCAGCTATTCTGACGTGTAACTTTTAAACGTACCAAACTAGGATCTCTCATTAAAACTACATGACTGTTTGCTACATTTCCCAGTAGCATCATCCTGAAACAAGCCTTTGTTTCACACCATTGATTTGATTGCAATATGTAGCCACAATATTCATGACAACAATATACAACATTCAGCAGAAAATCCTTTGCAAGCCATGTGTGATCCCTTTTAATTCTTATCTCACAAAGAGAAAGTTGCTAGATGAGCATCTTAGCTGCAATAGAAATACATTTTTAAAGTACAGTAGTTTTTATATACATGTAGTGTAAAATGAAATAGTTATGATTATATCCTAAAAGCTCATTGAGAAGGCTGTAATTTCCATCAGGTGTTTTGTGTGGTTAATGTTTTCCTACATTGAGTTTACATTTAACTTGAGAGCCCAGAAAATGTGAAGGATCGTCCTGGTATCCGTTCAGTAGCTGATGAAATGATATCCTGTCGTCCTTCTGTTATTGCTTGGAAGTGTGGTAGATTCCAGCAGGGAAGTCCTGTGGCTGATGGAAGCAGAGCTGAGGAAATCTGGTTGCTGGCAAGGCCTCCAAGCCTCTGACAAAAGTGGGATTCTGCAGGGGGTTTTGACTCGTGCTCTGGAACCCACCTGGTCTTCAAACCTCTTTGTGCTCAGAAGGCAAAGTACCTGCATCAACTACTTAAAGCTCTATCAGCAGAAAGTTTGCACTCTGAGAACACAGAGAAGACCTCTGAATTCCTGTGTAACCAGCACAGGTCTTTAAACATGTTTTAGCTTGTTAGGACTGAGTAAACTCCATCTTCTACAATATTACATCAAATATTTTTTTGAGGGATGTGAAACATTGCAGTGGTTAAACCGACTCAGATTAGAAGGGCTGAGATCAAGGAAAAGGAGTCAGATGTCAACAGAAACAGCCACATGATGAACACTAAATAGCTACATGATTGCTTGGCCTTACAAGTACTTAATTTGAAATTGAATTGACTTTGGTCTGTGTAATCTGACTCAGTGTGTTTTGGATTTTTTATGAAACCTCTATGTGATGTTTCTCTTGCTTATGGCACCTACTACCTTGCATTTAAAAGACATTATTAGAAGCCACTAAAAAAAAAGAACAGCTAAAAAAAACCCCTCTATATCACACTCCTGGGGCAAATTTTCAATTCTTTCCAGTAAAGCCACAAAGCACAAAACTTACTGCTTTATGAATGCCATATTTTCTTATAATGGCTTCAGCAGCTGGAGCATTAAGAAAACCTGTAATTGCCAGAGATGAGTAATGAAATTACGAAAGCTTCACACAATTTTTTGAATGGGTAAGAATATGAACAGAGCACTCCTCCATCTTAAAAAAAGATTCACTGAATTTGCCTAAAAAGGAGGGCAAAGAATTATGAAAAGTTATTGCTTCTACTAATTCAGCACTTTAAAATCCCCCCTCCTTCCCCTGAAATCATTACAGCCTTTTTTCTCCTTTATGTAATTTTAGACTTTAAAGTTATATACATGGCCTTAATTTTGTGAAGAAGTGTGTGCTTAAGTAGTATAACTATGGAAAAGCTCTCTACTTCTACATTCTGCTAGTTTCAGAAGGACATGTTTTCATATTACATGTATGTATGTGAGAGAGAGATAATATATTGGCCATAGGTTAAATAACAGCTGCCACAGATGAATTTTTAAATCAGATATTTTAAAATCTTGACCAGGGTATCCTGTCATGCAGTTTGGATACTCCTGAATGCCTTGTTGGGTTAAATTCACTAAATTCAATATTTAGGTTCTGCTCTGGATCTTCAGAGTGTCATGAACTTGAAGACAGATAAAGTTCACTGGTGAGGATGGCAGCTTCCTTTCTCCCCTTGCCTCATGACTGATAACCTAAATACCTGGGTCTTTTACATCCTAAATGAATGCCCAAAGAACTGCCCAACTACAATGACTACTCAAAGATAATTACTATTCTGGGGTTCATCCCTCTGCTACTCTCGCTCAAGCTGTTCAAATATTTAGAGAGTCAGACAGAAATGAGAACTATTCTCTAGTCTGAGCATCCACCAGGGATGCCCAGGCCTCTCCTCAGCTCTCATGCAAAGCAGAACAGCTTCATCTGATTAAGATGTATTCAAAAATAAAAATCAGACAAAATTTGAATTAAATTTTAGGCGTTCCACATCCTTAATGGCAAAGGGGATAGGGTGTTTCTGGGATTCTTTGAAAGGCCAACTTCATATTTTTCACCTTCAGAATTTTTTTATTTTCTGTTTCTTTACAAGAGTGGTTAGCATAAACAAAATTATTTTCATTTCATAATGCTCTGTGACAATGCTTAATTAATAGCTTTTCTTATTGCCTTGATTTTTCTATTGTCTATTCCTTATTTTTAGCCACATTGGCTGTACAAGTCAGTACCATTACTTTTGATTTTTGCTGTTCTTCCAATTGCTGTAAGTTCCTTCTCTCTCTCTAGAATAATATCTGCTTTCTTTCCCAATAAAATTTCATTTTATAGGAAAAAAATCAAAGTATTTGAAGCTATTTTAAGAAAAAGGTGCATTTTGAAGAAGCTTTTAGTATCAAAATCAGAACAAAATCAAATCAAATAATTATGTTACATTACTTTCAAAATTAAGTTGTTGGGGTTTTTTTAATTAAAGTTTTCCTTTTTAAAATTCCATTTGTTATTTTGGCAACAGTTCTGCTACTGCGTTAAAGAATAATGCTTTCTTCTGCTCTTTCCGATGGTGTTGAAATCGTACATAAGTTGGAAGAGATTTTTGTTGGGTTTGTTGATGTGTCTTCCAAAAATTTGACAAGCTTGAAAGAATCCAAATGTTTCCTCAGTTTTCTCCAGCCCATGACTCCACAATCTCCATGAGAGTGAATGTTTGGTGTCAATTATTTGGCCACAGTTTCTGTTGAATAGAGGACATGGGTCCTGCTGAGCTCTGCAGTCTTTTCACTCATCCACGTAACATCTTTTGTTATCTGGCTTTAGCTTTTGGAGTCTGTACTGTACAACCTCCTTTATTAACCAAGTGAATGGGTGTTCTCCCACATCATTCACTTCCATGCAAAGGGAGTGGAGGACATAAAGAGATATTTTTCTTGGTGCAGGCAGTTCAGCATGATCCCAGCACAGCACAGAGATGCCTGCTAGGAGAAACACCTGTCACCACTGAAATCAATGGCATTTTTGGCTTTTACTTTAGTGGATGTGGTGTTGATTTCATTGGGGTTTGATCCAAAAGTTAATTGGCATCCCTAGCCATTAAGCTGATTAATTTGTGTGGCTCACATGAACGCCAATACCAGTAAGAGACAGAATCCTGTTTGTAACCGATTCAATGAGCAAACTCTAAATGTTACTCATAAATACATTTATTAGTCCTCACAGAGACACCATCCTTGTACTGGAGGGGAAGCCAGCATCCATTTACTATGTGGAACTGGAGACAAGGCCAGAGTTTATCCCTGAGGTGCCTTTGCTGGCCTTATTGATGCCTCCCTTATGCCACTTCATAATCTCTGTACAGTATTTCAGATATTCAGTGCTCACTGATACACAAACTGCTTAATCTTCCTGCAGTTTAGCTGTTTCTATCATCAGTCTCTCACCTATGTGCAGATCAGTCGTTTCAATTTCCCAGTGTGCTTTTAGCAATGAGGTAAACATTAATTTCAACTTCTTCCCAAATCATTAATGCATCTGTCTCTCAATTTCTACAAGACCTCTTGGAGGATTTCAATTTATTTATTTTTTTAGTGAGTGTAAGCTATTTTTAACGGCACTGAAAATGGAAGAACCAGGAACACAAGACTTCCAGCCTTACACCTGGCAAGTGACAGACATGTCCCAGTCTGTAATGAAAATATGTTTTTGTTTTAAACTGAGTGTATTGGAGCTGACTGAGATGCTACACATGGTATTCTCCTAAGAAACTTCAGTCTTCAGACTCCTTCTCTCTCTGAGTGTTCATCATGATTCACCGCAAAGCCATCGACTGCCTGTACAAGCATGAAATTTATATTGTCTGTTACCCACATCAGAACCATGGCAGGCACAATCGTAATCTGCCAAAGGAAGCATTTTATTTGCTTCTCTTTTAAAGGACTTCCATTGAATTTCCAGGTTGGCCTGCAGCAAAGGGGAATTCCTTGTGAAGAAAAGTATGGGAAGGATGCTGCTAACCAGTAAGACAGATCATGCTTCTGCTACACTTCCTTGCAACTAAAGTGTAGCAGAGCATGTGTTGGCTTAACTGACCCCTGGGAATTGGCACAGAAGCTGCAGATGCCATAGAATTTGTTAACATTTATATAAGAAATAATACAATAGAGAACAGTTTTAAGCGTATGCGGTCCAGAGAGAGTAATGGGTAATCTATATGTGGGACATAAATTATTATTTAGCAAGAAATATTAGAAAAAACAACAAAAAAACCCAGCTTGCAAATGGAAACTATTTGAGACATAACTTTGGTGTTAATTTTGTTGTTTTAAACATCATTTCTCTAGTATACACTTACTCCTGCCCAACGAAAAATTAACTGAACTCTCCTTCATCTACATTTATGAGTTCTGTTACTTCTTGTGAGTGCTTTTCATTCTTTACATATGCTAATGATGTTTGTGCACCCTACTGATCCTTGCAATGTAACATTGCCCTCTAAATATTTTCTCTCATAAATGCCTGAAAATCCCTTGATGAGTATTTGCTGCAAGGTCTCAGCAGATGGGGATTTTGGGAGACTTTGAGATTCATGCATTTTTGTAGCACAGCCATGAATTGAAATAATCACTGTCTTTCCACACACGGATTTAGGTGTATGGGCATGGCTAGAAAGGGAAGTAAAACTTGCATTGCATGCATTCTTATTTGCAAATAACATCTGTGCAAACTCTGTTAATATAGAATGGAAGGGGCTAAATACAGAGGTGGACTGTTGCTATTGTGAGAGCATCCCTACATACCAGATAATAATGAAAGTATGGTTCTGCTAACATTGACTTCCTAACCACTTCCTCTATTGCAGCTATTACTTTTCTCAGAAAATAAACTGAGGCAATTTGTAAAGAAGGGAATTTTTAATGATGTTCTGAGTAGCACTCCATACACTCTTCAATATGGGCTTGACAAATGTTTGGGTACTGCATGACTGTATTTATCTTTTGAGTTACAAGCAGAGGAAGCAAGAAGAAGCAATCAAAGTTTAAATTGGACTGGGTACATGAAATACACTATTTATGAAGAAAGAACATATTTGCACTGTGCTAATCTTCCTGAGTTAGACAAACACATCCAAGAAAAGTGCAAACTTGATTGTTTTATATAGTTTTTTAGTCTGTAATGGACTTTGCCCTCTTTGTCATGGAAGAGGATAGGCTGGCATCCTCCTCAAGCAGCCCTGGTGAGACAGAAGGCAGAGTCTTACTTCCGTTTAGGAATAATTTTTGTCTTCTCTGATACATCTTTAAATAATAAACTTTTTTACAGAAAGTATGATGCCAGCAGGAACTCCTTGGCAGCACCAGTGCCACTCGGCAGCTGCCTGTTAGCAGTGTAGATATACTTTTGTCTTCTTCTGATAAGCACACTGACATCTGTCAGAATATATTCCGCTGTCTCCTTTAATTAAAGTTCTAGCACTTTATGTTGGTGAAACTGAGCCTGATTACCTTGCCTGAGAAAGTGAGCTATTGCCACACTGAAGACTAGGAAATGTTTATCAAAGTGAGCAGAACTGAAATTCCAACATTTGTGGTGTTCGAACAATAGCTCCTTTTCCTTCAAATCTCAGGATGAAGTAGATTGCTGATAAACATTTTATCCTACCAATTTTATTCATGCCTTAAAGGTTTTTTCTTAGCTTGTTTCTTGCTGAATGCCTAAAACTGCAAAACTTCCAGGGTAAACAGATTCCCACAACAATAACCCTTCATGGATCACTATGGGCTTTTATGCTCATGTTTGAAAATCTAATAATGAGAAAATTACTGTCTGTCTGCTATTTCCCTTCTCCCTTCACAGCCCTTTTAACTGTCATTCAAAAACCATACCATGATTCATAAAATCCAGACAAAACTCATTCAACATCAAAGAACTAAATGTCTTCTCATTTGACATACAATCTCATCATAGAACAAGCTTGCAAAAAGTGCTTTCTTCATTCTTATTTATCTATCCATGAAATGTTAGAGGCATGCAGAAGGAACCCACAGATAGATGTTTTATATAGCCTTATTAATTCTCACTTGAAAGAAGAATATTCCATATTATTTCAAAAGGTAAAATTCAAAATGAAAGCAAAAGATGACTTGTACGCTGCAAGCAAAAATTTTGCAAAATTCAGTTGTCAAGTTTGTTTGCTAAGTTCCATCTCCAGTTCCTGCAAACGTGTAGTAAGGCCTTCTCTATCCATAGTCTGAAGTGTGTGTTGATATTTTAAAATATCCCTGCAGTTTTGTAGACAATAATATTTTCCTTTTGCAAATGTTTTATGTTCACAAGAGGAAACCATTTCAATGGATTCACAGTCAGAATCTAGAGAGTTTCTGCAGTAAAAGGCCTCAGTTTGGAAAGTTGTGGCCTATTACGTAAAATAACAGTAACTAAAAAAGGTCAAAGACTGACAGCTGGGTTTCTGAACTTGAATTTAGTTATGCAAATATGACTAAGTCACAGATTTAAGCAAAATTCTAATGTTATTAAGTTTTCCAAACCCAGGAATTTGCTTTGAGACTTTCTTTTAACATCTGGAATCCAGGAATAATTATCTTAATTAAGGTGTATGAAGTGACATTGTCTATTTGGTATATGTATATTTAGCAATTAAAGAAGTGACCACTTCATCAGAAGGTTCATACCTGAATTACGTTTATTTTTAGCTTTTGTCATTGTGATACAGAACACTTCTTTATTCTGAGCATCTTTTAAAATGCAGGAAAACATGGTCTAAAATTAAATTAGAATGAAAGACATACCTTGTCAAATTCTATGGTGAAAAACAGGAGCAAAAGAAAGTATTAAAGAGAAGAAAAGAAAATAAAAAGCACCTTGGTGAAAAATCTCCTTGATGACTGCTGTCAGCTGCAGGATAGAGTCATGACTTTTCCTTCAGGAGAGCAGGGCTTCATCTCCTTTGGGTCATGCTAGAAGGCTCAATTAAAGATTGTTTTCTGTTTCTCATGGACAGGAATGAACAATGGGATATTGTGTAGGGTTTCCTGTTAAATTAGCTTTCACCTCTGTGTCTGGCATATTTGCCACCCTTGCCAGCAGTGTGAGAGGGAAAATGCTGAAACCCTTCCCAGCTACTGCAAAAAATTAACCCTGTCCTGGCCAAAATGAAGACAGGGTGGTGGAGTCTGGTTGCAAGGAATTAATTTTTGTCTAGTATGATGTGACTATGCAGAAAACCAAAGATCTCCTAATCTCTTGTATTGTTTTCCTTTTCCTAGAGACAGTGGTGTTAGGCTAAATCTTTCAAAAATCGATAAAGAAAAAAGATCTCCTTTTGCTTCATTTAGACTAATCAAATGTACTTCATTGGGAGTTTTAAGGGGCAAATCAAGGCACATTTTAAAGCCTTCTATAACATAGTCCAAATGGATTCATAGTCTGTCAGAATTGAGGGAATTTCTGCAGAAAAGGGCCTCAGTTTGGAAAGCTTGACCTACTATAGTATAATTCTCAATATAAAAATTATAAGTTACTTTTAAAAAGACCCCATCTCCATGACATCTTACTTTTATAAGTAAATTTTTTTATGAGATTGTATTTTATACTTGTTCTATACAAAGCTGTGGTAAGATATGTGGCATTGACCAGGAAAGACAGCATACGTACCTTCATTAAGCTTTCTTTAAATAAACAATGGTGTTTGGCCATAAGGCCTTTATTTTCCAGCAATCTGTGAAACAAAACATCTGTTTACTTTTACTCATAATCGCTAATTATGTTTATTACTAATAAACCTTTCCTTTACAGATGGCTTGTGAGAAAGAACTTCAGGTCCAAACACATTTCCAAGTCTTATTTTTCACTGACCTGTCCTTAACTAACTCCTTCTCCCATCTGCAAACCAAATAAGCATGTTTGCTTAGGAATATTCACTCTTTATCTCAATTATATCTCAATGTAACGTGTATCACCATAGGCACTAGGCATGTCATGATCTCTAATGTAACTTCCAGTCAAGTAGGAACAGTAAAGGATGTTTCTACTTTATTATCAGGAGCTGAGGCTCAGGATTTATTTAAAAAAAAAAAGATTTGGGAGTCCTTTGCTGCTGAAGAAAAACCAAGCCCCAAAAGCATTACCTCTAAAACTGTAAATAGGAAAAAAAAAAAAAAAAAAGATACAGACAGGCAATGCAGCTTGGGACTTAGAAAACCAAGGCTGTCTAAGTTCTGACTCAGCTGCAAAATCCTTTATAGCATCTAGTTTTAAGCTAACATTTTGTCTGCTTTCTGTGTTTGACTAGAGATTGAATAACAGTCTACATCATCACACCGACCATTAGCTGTCAAACACTGTGTGAGTGGACCCTTGCAAGGCTATTAATTGCAGCTCAAGCTATAATCCATATAACCTAATACACAGGCATAATTTTGATATGTTGGCTGTCATGCAGTGGATAGCACAACACTGTATTTTATAAAATATCTTTCTGAAAATTCATGTAAACCCTAATTTAGTCTCTAGTGGGAATACATATAAAAAAATAAAGCAAAATAAATCAGGCACCACACTTTGAAATAAGTGGAATCCTACAATCAAAAACAATCCTATTCTCTTGAATACCTGAATTTTGTGCACTGTTAAACTACATGGTAGATTTTTTTTTTAATATTTCAAAGAAAAAATCATTCTGGATTGCTATCTTTCTGTTATCCTTGAAAATACACATTTTAGCTCCTGATGTCAAGGCAAGGCTATCCAATTACCAGAAGACTTCAGCCAAGACAAGATGGTTAAAAAGGCTTTCCAGATATGGTAAAAATCTTCCCTGAAGTGAGAACAGTTCCCTGTGGTTTTCCATCAGTCAAGCTGCATATGGAAGGCCCCTCCACCTACCTCCTTGGGAATTGTGCAGAGGGAGCTCCAGTGGTCCTGTGGGCATTGGATTTTTGGAGGCAGCTCTTAGACTGTTGTAAAGAAAGGGTTCCTCATCCTTGAGAAATATTTCCCTGGGGCTAAAGATTATATAAGTGAAATAAAACAAATCAGAAATAGTCAGACTGGGGTGAGATTTCGCTTTTTTCCTGTGTAGTTGATGGCAACACCATCTGCTCAAGGATTTTCTGCAAGCAGGCTGAATTCATTGAATAAACTGCTCACTCCAGATTGTTTGCTCCGCTCTATATAGCAATCTACAATTGTTGATTAATTAAAGTGCATAGTTCCCTGGTGAAAAAGGTATGCACAGCTATTCCAGATGGGGAAGCCAAGGAACAGAACGTTTATCTGATCTATGAAAATTAGCTGGAGAATTCAGTTTTAAACAGTAAATCACTGGAGGAACCTTTCCCTGTCATTACCTAGCAGCATGAAATATTCTGTCATATGGTTTCTATTTGCTTTTATTTTGAGCAGCAAGAATTTGAGGAAGGGACTGTTCTAAAAGGCTGTTTCACGTCCCTTCACAGAATCATAGGATATGCTGAGTTGGAAAGGACCCATCTGGATCCTCCAGTCCAGCTCCTGGCCCTGCACAGGGCATCTCAGGAGTCACTCCATGTACCTGAGAGCATTGTCCAAAAGCTTCTAGAACTCTGTCAGGCTTGGTGTTGTGACTGCTGACCTGGGGAAGCACCTGCAACTGCAACTATTAATGAAAAATATACATTGCCGTCTGATGTCAAATTGCCTTACCTGGTTTATACCCCAAATTTTCCTAAGTCGGGAGTTCTCTGACTGCATGAGTTTGAAGACAATACAAAAGTCTCTCAAAATGAGGACAGTTGCACCTTTTTGCCACAGAAGAACCAGAAAATAACTGCAGACTTCTTATTTACAGATTATTTGCATAGAAATATTTGTTTCATGCTCTGTGTGCAGCTCAGGTAAAATGCATTTGGATTAACATGAATAAGTTAGCATATATAGGATTAAAAACCCATAAAGGTTATAATCATTGCACGTCTAGGCTTACACTGTAGTTTGAACAAGGTTATATTTCACTTTCAGGAAGGAAAAGGTATTACTTTTATAAGAAGCTTTGGGCATTGAGAGTTAGGGAAAAAGTGCAGGTTCTTGGAAGTGAAAAGACAAGTCCCACAGCATGGCTGTGTTTTGCAGAGTGCCTGCAATCAGCAGAAGAGGCAGACAGAGTAAAGCATGTGCTGACTTCTGTTGTATTTGCCAGGGATCTTGCTGTCACTCTGGACCATAGGTTGCCATTAATATGAAAGCACTCAGCAGGACCAGAAATACCCGTGCAGGAAATAGAAACTCAAATTATCTCTCTCATTCATTAGAAACAAAATTAAATTAAGAGGACATAATGTGTAGGGTTAGAGATGAATGATTTAAAGGGAGAAATTAAATATGTGCAAAGTAGAGCTGTGGTGCCAGGGCAAGATGAGATGAGGCTTGGGTAAAATGGGAGCAAAGCAGCATGCAGAAACTATTATTTGGTCATAATTACTTCAGCTTTGTATAGACAAACTAAGAGATAAACCGACAAAGTACTCAGGTGTGTTTGAGTCGTGACTCAAAATTTAGGACAAGCGCTGTCAAATTAAGAAAACTGCAAAACATACCTGAGCAAAGACATCAGAAAGGGAAGAGGATTATTTTGTAAGCTTGCCACAGGCCTTTGCAAAAATGTTATTTTTCAATTGCTTCATCTACTCATGACATATGATATTAATTGATATGAATTGATCATATTTCCTTTTCATGATTCATAGGCAGTTACAGCTCTGACAAGTTAATTTTTCATTAGCTGGGGTTTTTTTCAGTTTATTTTAACATTTTCTTCCATAACAGATACTAAATCATTCTCTACTTTAGTGCTAAATTTAACATGTCCTATTCATCCCACATCAAGAAAATTATCACTTGCATCAGCAATTTCAACTGGACACTGCTGCATGAAAATCGATGCTAACTGGGAAAACGCCAAGTAAACCAAATGGTATGGGCTGTGTTATTTTTGCATTGTAATAGCCTGTCCCCAAATGTACAATACCCTTGATAAATAAGTATATCAGGCTAAATTCTGATCATACTAAGTCTGGTGCAGATCCAAACTAAATTACTTTAATGAGCTGAAGAACAAATTTTCCTTTTATCAAACATGTAGGTTACTGGATTTTTTCCACGTAAGATGCTAATGCTGGTTGCTGAGGTTATCAGTTGTGGGGAAAAATGTGAGAAGAGCTAAGTTAAAATAATTCATTGTTGTTCTGAGATGCTGGAAAAAATAATATTTATAAGAATATATTTTATATTAAAGGACACATGAATTACCTAAAATGTAGGAGAACCTTAATGATACCAGTATGTTTTGTGCAGTGTACCATTTTCAGAGCTGGAGTTTTGCTGGCTTTGGCAGAATTCTAATAAAAAACCTCAGGTTTCTGTCCCAAAGATCTTGCAGTCCAAGTAGTTGTGTAAGACATGAATACATTGATGAAAGAGGTGATGGAAAACAACAATGAATGTTTCATCTATAAGTAATAACATGAACAATATATTCTGATAAACAGGTATTGCTTAAGAATGTCTTCATGTAAGATTTCTATTTATCATGCAGGAAGTGAGATATATTTTTGGTTTTTTTTTTTTTTTTTTTGGTAAGAGAACAGACAGCTTTTCATAGTTTCTTTTTTTTCCCCTGTACTAAGACCATAAAGACCAGAAATTCAGAACAAAGTAATATATTTAGCTTAGTTTGCAAGACAGTGATGGACTGAAAATTCTATTGTGAAATTGGTGTGCACACCCCCGCCCTCCCCCCCTCACCCCCGCCCCCCAGACTCGTGGACTCGTTCTTCAGAGAACACAGCTTCATTTTCCACACTATCTGCTACTTCAGTGCCACTTTAGTTTTCCTTTTGTGCTGCCTCGTCAATCCAGGATTTGAGTATTTTTCTTGTAAATAGTCCTATTATTTTTTGCTTATGAAGTGTTACAATTTCCATGCAGCGAAATGTTTTGTACAGCTCTGTGTTGCTGCCACGCTGCTTCACTGTAAGCTGTTTGACTTATCACTGTTGACAAAAGCACCCAGCTTCTTGCACACAGATAATGAAAACCTTAAATGTTTTCTGAATATCTATCTGAAATATATTACTTCTAATAAAAAGATATCCTGCAGATTTATTGTCGAGACTAATGGTGTAAAAAACCCACTGAATTACGTTTCTAAGTGCTTTGGTAGTATAGGCAGTGGGCCAGTCTGATGTGTATGTTATATCTACTCTGTGTTTTTTCAAACTGTGGGACAGCTTTTAGAATTATGCCTGTAACTTCAGTCTAGTGCTGGACTAAAACACCCTGACTCATGATATATGCAATGGAGTGTGGTTTCTCATTGGGTCTTTCAGGATTGCAATGACTTCATGATGGTATTGCAGCAGAACCACGCTGTTGTGCCATTTAGTGGTGTCAATATGCCAAAAAAAAGCAGGGTAAGGGACAGGATTTTAGTTACTAAATGCTAGCAAACATGCACAGAAGGAAGGAACTGGCTTGGAGGATTAGACCTTTTCCTTACTCTTGCTTTGTGATAGAAACTTGAAAGGAGCAAAAGTGGTTGGGTGATTCACAGCCTCTCTTATTTACAGCTGTGCGGTATTTGTGGGTAGTTTGCACACTTTTGGTTTCGTGACAACATTGTGCAGTGGTTCAGAACTCATTTTTTTTCTTTGTTCTTCCACAGGCATCCTTGGAGGGCTGACCTATCTCTTCTGCCAGCTCTGGGCTCAGCTGCCCAAGCCTGTCTCTCTTGGACTACTCTAACAAAATCATCTCCATTCCTTGAACATTTCTTGTGGTTAATTTCTGCACCTGATCCTGTTTGAACTTACTTTCTGGTATGTAATATCTTAAGCCACTAGCAGTGTCATTGTTCTTTAACTGCTATTTCAGCTATTAGATTCCCTGGCAGTAATTTTCAGTCTTCCTCACAGCGATGCTGGACTGCAAAGAAACAAATGTTCGGTGCCTCCTTTACATTATTGGAACAGGGTTTTTTCTCATTTCTGTCTGAAAAAAACCTCTTCTTTTGGCTTTTACTGAATTGTCTTCCTCTTTCTCTACAGTGTTATTGTGACTGAAATTTGGAAGGAAAATTCAGAAAAGTGCCAGATTTGGTTAAAGGAATCTTCATCATGCCTTAAAATCTTGTGGTAAAATACAGTGTAGCTGTAGTTGGGCCTGGTGTGATTTCAAATTGCCACACCGATGGACTGGTAGAGAACAGATAATGTGGATCTGTATTTGGAGTTTTGAATAATATGGAGCCCACTCTGAAGGTTTCAGAAAAGTATCCATTGCTCAACTTACATACATATAATATCTCTCCTATCCCAACAGCTGAAATGTGTTACACCAGTGATTTCTAGAAAATAGTTACTTTCTCAGCTGTTTGGTTCTACAGTCCATTTTTCCAAATAGTTTCTATTAATGTCCTTATTATGTGCCTCTCAAAAGTGAGTGCAAGTGTTTCCATGTACTTAGACCATGTGTGGACTCTTTTTGTTCTCTCTTTCTTCTTTTTTCATATTTTTTCAATAACTTTTTTTGTCTTTCATCAGAGCTCTGCCATGCTGCCTATTATAGAAACAAGAGTAACCAATGTATTCAGGCTAGTTCAGTAATAAAACTTATCCAGTAGCATTGTCTTCCAAAGCAGGGAATGTTTTATTTGTCCAGACCACCAAAAGAGGGCTGAACATGTCAAACTGAGCTCAGTGCTGGAGATGAGCCATAAAAAGAAGATAATGGCTCATTAAGCATTCAGCTCTTCTGTCTCAACCCAGTTTTTCAAAAAAGTTATGATATATGTTTTTATGATATATGAAAACCGTTCACTGGATGTGCATTTTAATATATGTATCTCAATAGATAGATGTAAAAAGATGTTCAAATAGGTGAAGTTGTAAAACCATTTCTCAAAGGATATAAATTGCTCATTTCATTAATACTGTATTAATATCAAGGCAACATCGTCCTTGAGTTTATACAATCAGCCATGTGTTTACTTCTCCTAACCCTTAAGGAAATAGTTGTGTACCCCTTTTCACGTAATGCTACAACCTGTTCCCAAAGAATTAAACTGAGCACAGTTGGGCTGAAAGGTGTTTGAGTGGGACATGGAGTAGGTGATAATGCTCCCCAGCAAACAGTCATCTGACAAAACCATTGTCAGCTTCAGTGCTCCTTACTCTGTTTTTCTCTGCTTCTTTGAAGGTGAAGACATATAAAACTTCCTAATTTTGAGAAACACAAGAGACTTCAGTTGGGAATATTTAAGTGGAGCCACTGATTTCTTTCTTTTATGATTGTCAGTCCAGATGAAACTATCCTGTGTAACCATGGAATCATAGAATATCCTGAGTTGGAAGGCACCCACCAGGATCACTGAAGTCCAGCTCATGGCCCGTCAGAGGATATCCCAAGAGTCATACCATGTACCTGAGAGCATTGTCCAAATACTTATTGAAGTTAGACAGGTTTGGTGCTGTGACACTGCCCTGGGGAACCAGTTCCAGTGCCCAGCCACCCTCTGGGTGAGGAACCTTTCCCTATTATCCAACTGAAACCTCTCCTGACACAGTTTCATGTTGTTCTGTTGGGTCCTCTCACCGGTCACCAAAAAGAAGATATGATCCTCCACTTCCCCTCATGAGGAAACTGCAGATCACTACATCACTATGAAGTCTCCCCTCAATCTCCTCTTCTCTGGGCTGGAAAAGCCACATAACCCCAGCCTTTAGTCATATGTCCTCTCCAGACCCTTCACCTTCAGTGTTCTAATGGCATAATATCTTTTTATAATTTCGTGCCCAACACTGCACACAATATTCAAGGTGAGGCCACCTCAGTGCGGAGCAGAGCAGGACAATCCCCTCCCTTGCCCAGCTGGCAGTGCTGTTCCTGATGCTTCCCCAGTACATATGTAGCCCTCCCAGTTGCCAGGACAACTTCTGATTCATATCCAATTTGCCATAAAGCAGGACCCTGAGATCCCTCACCAGACCACTGCTCTCCAGCCTCTTATTCCCCAGTCTGAACATCCAGGGTTGTCCCATCCCAGATGCAGAATCCAATACTTTTCTTTACTAAACTAAATATGTCTGGTGATTGCCCAGTCCTCTGATTTGTCCAGGTCTCTCTGTGGGGTCTTCTGCCTTTGAGGGAATCAACAGCTCTTCCCAATTCAGTATTGTCACACAGGATTTTCCCTGTGCTATTTAAGTTCATATTAAGCTCAGGCCATTTAAACACAAAAATTGTACTCACTGGCCCTGCCATTCCTGGAGTCCCATTTTTTCTTATTCTTAAAGCAATGCTGAAATATTCTTAATAAAGTCCTTACAAGTCATATATATAAAATAATTCAGTTGTTGTCAAGAACAGGCTTAAGCACCACCATCCAGGTGCACATATTCAAGCTGCATGGGGAACACCAATCAGGCAGCAATACAACTGAAACATAGTATTTGATTTTATATGTCATAAAATCAAATCTATTTAGGGAAATGACCAGTTGACATAATCATTTAAAGGACTGCAGTGAAATTATAGCAAAATCTGCCTTCTATAATGCTGGTTATGACTGAAAAGTTTTGTTGTAATAAGTCATCCTGGGAGGGGATCATGCAGAACATTCATGGTTTAAAGACTCTCAAAATGTCTCAGCTGTGAAATAAAATTAGGCAATAAAATACACAAAGGGCTGGAGTCTGCCTACTAACAACAAGCAAATCAGAGTTATATGTAAAAGTAGACACAACAGCTAAGTTAGTATTATTTATAAAAAGTTCCACAAAAGGCTCCCCAGAGCAGAATACTGATATGTAAGACAATGTGGAAATGCGTGAGAGTTTATAAAACATATACTAACAAACTAATTTTTTGTATTGAGAAGAAGCAGCTGACATGCTAAGAAAGTTTTTTTTCTGAATAGAAGCTTATGCAGCAAGTTCATCCATGCATTTATTTTTGCAGTCACATAGTAAACATAGAATACACATACAAAACTGTCTGTGAAACAAGGTACAAAGCCTGGGAATTAAAGAACTTGAGAAAACAAGGAGACTCTAGATGGAGCAGGGAACCTGGGCAAGGGCTCAGCAACCAGCTCAGGGAGAGCTGCACTTGCACTTTGTTTTTAAAGAACAAATCTTTTTTTGGATTATCCCTTCCTTTGGACACCCGAGGTGCTCATTCCCAATGGGAATCTCACCTCCCAATCTCAGAAGTTTTGGCCTTTATTTTCTTGGTCTGGCATTGCTAAATACGAAGCATGGTGTTCAAAAGTCAATGTACGAATATGAAGTCAGATTTATCTTTGGGTTGCTGTGAAATGTTGCTTTACCGTAGGAATGCATTTCCACACCCAAGCAGGTGCTTTCTATATAAGAGAGTTTCAGCTTACCTTGGAACATGTAAGGAAGTTAAACTAGAACTTTCCATAGCCTTTTCATTTTAATTGGCTCAGTGCTAACATGAGAGCACCTACTGGGCTTTAGAAATGTCTCTCAACATCTGTACTTATTTCTACTGGCAACAAGCCAAGTTATCCCTCCTAAATAGTTAGGTATTTATAAAGGTGCACAAAGCAGCTCAAGTGCTTTTTGGGGTGTTTTTAGCAAGGTGTCAGAGGTTTCTGTGAACCCTGTGCTCGTTTTTTTCTTTTGTTTCTGTATTATTAGGTTTTTTTGCTTTTATTAAAACTTGTTGCTTTACAAAACACCCTTAAGGAGCTGTCTTGCTATTGTTAAGCCATTCTGGAAAGTGCTGGACACCCTCAGAGACTTGATAAATCTTCACGTAGCTTATTCCATTCTGGCCATGTGCCAGATTTTATCACTTTATCTTCTCATTACTGAGGCTCTGCTGCCTGTAATGTGCTGGAGCTGACTGTAAACTGGATCTTGGGTACTGAAAACAGTAAGTAGAGCAGTAGGCCTATGCTACTGAATATAAAGCATTTCTAGATTCAGGTTGCTATTTTTTTCCTAGGTATGATGGTTTGTAAGCATCAAAGATTGAAGGAGGTCAAGAAAGTGTGAAGATTCCACTCTGGGTTTTTTTCTCAAATATTTAGGCAATGAAAAATTTCTTCCTCTATACAGAAATGACAGAAAGCAATGGCACTATTTGCAGACACCTTAAGACAAAATGGAACAGAGACACAGCTAATTTCTGTTAATGAGCAGCTTGTTTGCATCTACAGAGCAGTGCAGGCACTAGCATTAATAGTGTGGATGCTAGAAACTGTGCGAGAATTGAGGTAATTCACTCCTAATTTTAACACTATAATGAACACCTAGCTCCTCAAATGTACTGAACAAATGAGATTACCCACTCTGTATCATTACACCACTCATTAACATGGTGATAATTAACTCTGTGTAAAGTTTCACGGTCTAAGGCACTATAATAATTAATATATTAACAGGCTTTATATGTCAGTATTCATGCTAGTGCATCTGAATTAGGATTGTTGTATAAAACTGGACATGCCATGGCACTTAGCAGCATCAAAATTAAAGTTGTTCAGTCATAAAACATGCAGTATAGCTGGGAAGTATCTGTTACAATTATAAGTAACTCAAAATGTGCCTAGGAGTTTTCTTCTTCATTCTTTCGTCTCAGTGTCTGTATGTTTCTTCTGTTGGCCTCTATTTCTGTTCCCACAACAGCCTCAACTTTGTTATTTTGTCATATTTGTTAATTCTATTGGAGAGAAGAATTTTCCACTTTATTTTTCTTTAAAAAGCTTTGTTTTAAACAAATAAAATATGTTAATGACTTCTAATGTTTTCTATCCTCTCTGGTCAGAAACTGTTGGGTTGGAATTTTTCTTCAGAACTTAAAAACTATGTTGAGAAAAATGTCATATGTGGATTCATGACTGTCTCTATCTAAGGTCCACTGGATTTTGACACTCCTCAGGGGATATCAGAGCGATGCAGGAATGACAAACTGCAGTGGAGAGACATCAAGAAGGTTCAGAAGTTGAGCTAATTCAAATCTTACCCTGTCAGGCCTCAAGTAAGTTACCCTGCTGGCAACTAGTAAAGGTCATAGGCAGATGTGATACTGATTTATGGAGATCTAATGCAAATTTCGGTGCCCAGACTTTTGATTCAGACTCTTGAAAGAAAGCAGTTGCAAGATCTGGTTTTATACTGTAAGTTCCCTGTTGTAGATGAGGAATACATTGGCATAACTTCAAGAGACACCTAACTCATAATGAGATAGCAGGTAATTTCACTTTTGAGGGAAAATTATAGTACTTCTAGAGCAAGAAAATATTCTTTTTAGACTTTCTGGAATGTTTCAGCTTTTGAGGAAAAAACCCAAACCAGATCTCCAAATGTTCGGTCATAAACTGTACAGCTTAAACTTGTTAAGAAACAGTTTAGCTAAGCCTCACAGTGGCATCCATTCAGGCAACTAATGTTATAACTCTCTTTACAGGTCAAAAAATGCTAAGTCCCCTCTTGACAGAGTCCCAGAGCCACTGGGACTCCCAGTCTATGCTGCATTTGAATTTGGATTTGAACTTTGAATACTAGATCCCTGACATATTTTCCAAAAGTTTTATATTTCTGAATCTTTGTGGTGGCTTGGCTAAAGCAGTAATTTTTGGTATTTACTTTCTGATGAATTTCAACAAATCTAACCATAAAATTTAGGTAAGGTCACAAGTGATTCCTGGGATGGGATATTCTACCCTGCTCCCATATTTCCATTTTCTGCAGAAAAGCTGGCATTTCCTGGCATGCAATACAAATATCTTCATCCACTCTGTTGTCTTCTCCCTGCATTTGACTGTTCCCAGAGCATCTACAGAGTTTAAACAATTTATTCTATGTGAACAGAACCACACATACAGTTGGAAAGAGGTGTAAAAAAAAATTTTAGTTTTTATCAGCGTCAGAATGGGGTAAATTCCATCCTTGACTTTTTGTAGCTTCACTCCACTGAATAAAAATGTGGCAAGTGAAGAAAGGTTTAAAATAAGCCTTGGGGATGCATTGGGGTAAATGCTGTAACCACAAGGGAGACAGTGATGACACTTTGTTATCTCCTCAGAAAATACATTCAATGTTTTAGATAATGTAATAAAAAATTGGTTTTTTAACTAGGTAGGATTTCAAAAGCTCTCCCCATTGTCCCAGAAGAAACAAGTAAATAACTCATATTTGAAGCAGACACTATCCCCAAATCCTGTTCTTACAAAGCTTGATAAATTTATCTTTATTCCTCACTCAGGGGAAAATACCACAGAGCCACCTCTAGCACTCTTTTCAATTAATAATTCCAGTGATAAGGTCTTCTTAAAAAGAGAAAAAAAATAAAACAAAATGACACAAAACAAAACAAAAAACAAATTCACAAGCAAGAAACCAACAACACACTCCCCCCCCCCAAAAAAACCCCAAACAAAATCTAAACCCCAAAAGAACCAAACAGGCTGTTCATCAAATTGTATCTTTGTAATTTTTTTTTTTTTTTTTTTTTTTTTTTTTTTTTTTTTTTTTATCATGGCCCAGCTGACCTGACTGAGCATACTAAATATTACTTCTGTTAGCACTGAATAGACAAGGCATCTATGGGAGAAAGCTACTTTGGTACCCATACCATTCATATTATTTCTTTAATTATTACAGCCTGGTGGTTTTCAAATAGCCAAAATGAATTGGGCGTACAAGTCTTGCAGAAGTTTGGAGGGGTGGGTATCAAAGGACTGAGATGCTGTTTTAAGCTTCCATGGAAAATGTCTTTCGTTCCTGAGCCTGGATTCAGACTGCAGGCCAATTTCCAGGCATCACATTTACAAATAATAACTGAAACCTACTTCTCTGTAAACGGGGTAGATTTGCCTAGAAGTTGTTAAAAGGATAGACAGGGTATTTCTAATTCCACTTTTCAGGACAGAATATGTATGAAATATAATTATTTGGAGGATCAGTACTTTTATTTTTAAACTATCTAACATTTCACAAGAGGAAAGGGAAAAACATGTTTACCAAGTTCCAATCTGTTAGTCCTACAAAATTAGACACCTGAAAAAACCTCTGCCAATCAGTAACTTCATCAAGGTCAACCCATCGAGAGTCATTAATAGAGAAATTGGTGCTGGTGACACAGGAAATGAAACCACACTAAGTGTCGGAAAAATAGCATCTCTTACAATGATTGTTTTCAACAATATAGTGCATTGCATTCATTTAAACAAAGAAAAGGAGAAAATAGGAGGGAAAATCCCATCAGGACATGCTACAAGATAGGATTTGGAGACTGCAGATTATTTTCCCCATGTGTCCATTGCAATCTGTAATCTCAGATTTATTAATTTTTTGATAATGGTACATCGTTATCCAGTTCATATTTCTGGGCTAAAAGGAATCTTGACATTATGATAATATATCTGAAGATTAATTTTCAATTTTATGCATATTCTTAGATACAGGGTAGTAAACATTATTCAGCAATTGAAAGTAAGTAGTACATATTTAATAAATATTTGGATTTTTTTTCCTCAGAAACATTGTAAGTTGACAGGAATCAATTTCAGACCTACTCTGAGCATAACACTGAAGGAAGCAGGTGGAAACATGTACTATGCATGTACTTTTGTTTGTGGTGTGAATATATGAGGATTGGAATCATGCCAATGCAGCTACGACTTCAGTGTGTTTTATAAATGTGATCCATACACTGCCTGCATCAATACAACATTTTTGTCTTCCTAAATTAATCCCACTCCTGTGGGGTGAAAAGCAACATTCTATAGAGGGAGTGACCTAAATGAGCCTTTATGGCTATATTCCCAGTCCCTCAGTCATGTGTGCAGCATAGGCTCTGTTAAATTCTGAGTTAAGATTTAGGCTATGAGGGGTTTAGAACAGAAACAGTTAACTCAGCATCACAAAAAATTGAAAAAAGACAGAAAGTGGCATCTGTTCTCAGAGATGAGACCCGGCAAATGCACCTGGTAAAAAGAAGGGAGAGGCAATTAATCAGTACCAAGCATTGCATTTGAAGGTGATGGAAAGAAAACAGTAACAGTATGTGGTGCAGTTCTTCATGAGGATCCTAAACAAATTTGAGTTTATTTTGTCACACACTGAACCTAAAAGAAATCCAGACAAGGTCAGTAAATTTCCTCAAAGGCCACTTAAGCACAGATGACGCGATAAATGTTACTCTGCTCTCTAGTAGGCTGTGATTTTACTGGAAATTCTCACTGGGTTGATAGAGGAAAATTCAAGGCTTGCGCAAAATACATTCCTGTCAGGGTGACAGGATATAGCTGAATAACCGGGAACCATCTGTCAGAGCTAAGTTACATATGAACGCCCCACCTTTTTTTTTTTTTTTTTTTTTTTAACAAAATATTTATCACCTTTAATTTAGGCCAAACTGAGAGAAGCTTATCCATAAAGTCAATCAGCTAAACACTGTAATAAGGATACTATGTAATTTATAACCTATTCTATGTAGTTTTAAAAATAATTTGGTTTTCCATGGTCTTACAAAAGTGCATTTAGAAGCTAAAAGCAGACCTATGGGATAAATGTCTCTACGTCCATTAATATCACATTGCAAAAATCCCATTCTAGAAGACACTGGTAAAATTCCCCACCATATGTGCCTGTTTGTTAACAGAATAGATATTTTAAAACTTTTTCCTGCTACAGAAGAAATTCTACTTAGAAGCAGTATTGCCTTTCTACTAGGCACTCAACATCCCCTTTCAAGCTCTATTACTCCTGGCTGAGATCATCAACATAAAGATTATTTATTAAAGCTTGGCCCTGTTGCATAGAATTTTTCAATTTTTATTGGTTTTAAGCCTTGTAACAATCCAGTCTGGTGTAGAGACACACCTAAATGTTAGTTTCCCATAAGATGCAGAGAATAATCATTTTTTCTCAAACCATGACTAAAAAAGTGCAGAATGTTTCTCACCTTATTTTACAATAGACTTACAGAGAAGTCTTCAGTATATAAAGCATATTAGTTTTGCATCCAAACCTCTCTTATTGTTGAGAAGTGTCACAATGTCCAAGCTACAGGGGAAGCACATTTAAAATGATTCTGAAACTGGATAAAAATGCATAGAGAAAAATGGAGTCAGAAGAAAATTTCATATTTCCTGTTCAAAGCCCTGCCCAAAAGCAAGAGATATACATCCTCTTGTCTGGCTTGTTCTAACCTTTTGAATCTTTGTCTTGGATAACCCATAAAAACAATATCTATTTTATTCCACATCTTTGTGCCAACCTGCTCAAGATTATCACTGTCTCACTGAGACCCAGAGTCTGGAAGCATATCTGGGTTTTTTTCACGCCAAGTGGTCCGGAGTCCATTTGAGAGACAGGGAACACTCACACAGAGCCCTTTTTGTTCCCTCCTGGCTTCAGAGTGGAGGCAAATGCTGTTTAGATTCTCTCTGGGCTGCCAAGAGAGTTGCCTGGGGCAGGTTCTTCGAGCCCAGGCAGTGAGAGGCAGAGGGTCTCTTTTGGGCTTTGGAGAATTTCATAAGACATTTTTGGCCACTGCTGCCATGGCAACTCTGTTCCTGGACTAGAGGAAGATATTTTCTTTGGACCTTTTTGCTGCTGCCACTCGGGATATCTATGCTGGGATGTCAGAGTCTTCTCAGGACAGCTAGGTTGGGATATAAGACTCTTCCCTACACAAGTTTTTTAGGTGTTGCTCCCACTCCAGCCACCATTGCCAATGGGACTGCCACCACCAGGAGAGCACCTATCAGGTGGTGTGGAGCAGGTAACCCAGCAGCATTGACTCTTGTTTTTGGCCAAAAAAATAGTTCTTCCAAGTTTTCAGTTTTGTCCCTGTTGTTTTCTAGGTGAAGAGGGGGTTCTGTTATCGTGAAGGCTCGTTTGCTGTATTGTGTTTCCTTTGACTTCTCTCTCCACCACATAGTTTGGAGAAACCTCCACCATCTTGTGTTTGGTTTCTACAGAGTCCAGCATCTTGTTTTCTTCATTCCCAGGGAGCCCATGGGATTCAGCACCTTTGTATCTGGTGCTCATTACTGTTCTCTTGGCTGTTGTTTTTTTGTTTCTTTCTTCTCTTAGTAAAATTTCTTTTCGCTTAGGTCTTTTCTCAGTTGTGTCTCCTTATTGGTGAAAGAGGAGTGGTTAAAACTAAAAGGGAGGTAGCTCATATTGGGATCTCTTCTCTTAAAACAAGAGAATTGTATGAAATAAGAAAATAGGTATAATTGTCTTAAAATAAAACAATCTTTCTTGTTTAGGCCAGTCTAATACTTGGGATATAGAAGCTAGGATGAAGACTCATGCTTTCCTAGCCACTTCAGAAACAGAACTTGTTACGTGCCATCATACATTAGCCATTTTGACTATTAAAAAAAAAAGGTGCCAGTTGCTGTCTTCTTCCTTACTAAGAAGTTGGCTGCAGATCTCATCACTGAACATCCAGAAGTACTCAAAGGTACATAACTTTTACCTTGGTTCTTCACGAATTCATTGGAGACCTTGGCATTTTCTTGTTCAGACCTTGAGTTTCCTCAGCCCCCTGTAAGAAAGGCCTCATTTTTGCCATAGACACAGGCATCTAATTCAGCTGGGCTGTGACACCCTGCTGCTGCAATAATTGTCTTATTTTTAAGTGTTGAATTCTGCCACAGGTGTCTTTCTTCACCAGTTGAAAATCAACCCAGAAATGTTTAAGTTGAAGTGCTAACTGCTATCAGCAGGAATTCCTAATTCAGAGTAGCCAGGGAGAGCCTCTATGAAAATAAATCATGTTCCAAACAAGGTCGCCACCGTCAGCCAGGGGCTTGACAGCCCAGATGAATAAAAGCAGAATTATTTCTCCATTAATGCCGTTAGTAAGCTAAGCCTAAGTCAAGGCCCACAGGGGAGCCTACAGATGAGAATTTTCTCAAGACACAATCTTTCTTCCAGCTCAGTGTCCTCATGATGTCCATGTCCAGCAGAATCAATCCCTGGTGGCTCCAAGATGGATGTGCCGCTGGTCAAGGCTGGGCCAATTGGAAATGGTGGTAACACCTCTGTGATAACAGATTTAAGAAGAAAAAAATGTTGTTGCACAATTGCAACAGTGGCCAAAGAAAAGCAGGGTGAGAACATGGGGGAGGAACAGCTCTGGAGACACCCAGGTCAGTGGAGAAGGCAGGGAAGGGGGTGCTCTGGGTGCCAGAGCTGAGATTCCTCTGCAGCTCGTGGTGCAGCCTGTGGTGAGGCAGCTGGGCCCCTGCAGCCCATGAAAGACCACGGGAATGCAGAAATCCATCTGGAGCCCACAGAGGAGACCCATGCTGGAGCAGGTGGATGCTTGGGAGGAGGCTGTGATCCAGTAGCAGGCCTGTGGTGGAACAGGCTTCTAACAGGTCCTGCAGACCCATGGCGACAGGAACTCACACTGGAGTAGGATTTCTGGTAGGACTTGTGATCCCATGGGGGACCCACAGTGGAGCAGACTGTCCCTGAAGGATTGTACCCTGTAGAAGAGTGACCCACATTGCAGCAGTGCACAGAAAATTGTTGCCCTGAGGATGAACTCATGTGGCAGCAGTTTTGCAAAGAACTGATACCCATGGGATGAACGCACACTGGAGAAGTTCCTGGAGAACTATCTCCCGTGGGAGGGACCTCGTGCTGGATCAGGGAATGGACTTCTCTCCCTGAGAAGGGGGAGAAACCAGGGGTGATGAACTGACCAAAACCCCCATTCAATCCCCCTGTACCACTGGGGTAGGAGGTAGAGCTGGGCAGGAGGGAGAAGAGGGGGAAGGTGTTTTTAAGGCCTGTTTTTATTTCTCATTATTCTGCTCTGATTTTGTTAGCAATAAATTCAATTAATATCGCTAATTTGAGCCTATTTTGCCTGTGGTGGTGTCTGCTGAGTGAACTCCCTGTCCTTATCTCAACCCATAAACCCTTTCTTATATTTTCTTCTCTCCTCCGTCCAGCTGTGGAGGGGAGTGATGGAGAGGCTTTGATGCATGTCTGGCATCCAGTCAGGGTGAACCCACTACAATCATTTAATCTGATTTTCATGTAAATAAACATTTTACTGTATGAGAGATCTAACCAAGTCATATTACATGCAAAATCTTCATTAGTCCTTCAGTAAGAACCTATAAAAACTATTAAGTGTTATTGCCATGCAAACAATTTGTATTTTCAAATTGGTTTTCCTTGATGATGTTTCCAGTACTACAAAAAATTTTATCTAGGATCCCATACCTGAAATAAGAAATTTGAAAAAAAGTCATGCTTGTTCTATTTCTGCTGACTTCAGCAAAATTCTACAGGGAGATGAATTTTCATTCTTCTTCTTGCTTGAATACTGTGACTGTGTTTCTTTAACAAAATCAAAAAACATAAAACCAAGGTGGAATTATGAATAATAGAAATAATGTTGAAATTAACTAAATTTAATGAAGTTTTTATCAGTCATTGCAACATCTTATTCTCTCAGTCATCATTGAAATTTTTATCTGGAGAGGTATCACCATATGAGTAGACAAATAATTCCATGCAATATCTACTGTTCAGGAAAATTATCTGTATTGCAACATAATTATCTCAGATGACATACTGACTGACTCCTAATTACAACAGATAGAGCTAATTACTTTGGTTCATCCTGTAAATAGCTCAGCATGTATCTTTATGAGAATTCAGTAATGACACTTTGCTCAGTGGGACGGTATATGGAAATTGATTCCCAAGTTTTTTAATGTGTGTATAAGTTTTCCTTCAAACAAAGAGTATTCAGGGGCACTCAAGTGGTACAAACCTGCATGGTTGGATTTTTTGGACAGTATTCCCAACACCTTGACAGGAATTGAACCCCAGAGTCAAATTTGCCAGCACACTCCCTTAAACGTATTTCTTTCTCTGACAGGGACAACAAAAATAGGGAATCACCAGTCCACTGCAAATGGATCTTTTGTGTACAAACCGACCCATGCTTTTCTTCCTTGAGTTTTCACCATGGAAAACCAGTGGTAGACAACAACTCTGTAGTGCTTCTGCTACCTGCCTGCAGAAGTGAGGCATGAGCAGGAAACTGATATGGTAGATACAGAACAAGTACCCAGAATGCAATCAAAATTCAGTGGAAAGTGGTGGAAATCCAAGTCTACTTTAAAAAAAATCCCATCTGCATCATTTAGACCCTCCATCTAGCCACAGTCTGTCAGCAGAAAGAGACGCAACAGGACACAACAAATGTGCACCTTTCTATTCTGCCAAAAAATGCTGATTTTCAAATGATTTTGTACTAATTTGTTCTCAAAAGGTAGCAATGTAAGAAAATTTTACATTGTGATCAAAATCATTTTTGATTAAAAAGTATCAGAAGATAATTTTGAGTACATTTAAATAGTTTAATCAGAATATTTAATTTATAATCTTTATATAATTATAGCAATGGGCTATAAGGACACAGACCCCCTTGTGCATGTGAAGGAATCACTTTTTTGTAGAAATTACACCCCTTTTATACCTTTAATCTCAACCAGACAAAACCCAAACATGACAGAAGAGTGCCATTTGCTGGCTCAGCTGCAGTTTTCTGTCCACGAGTCATAGCTCTTACCCCTCAACTGGCTTCCAGCTGTCCAACCTGCAGTTGTGACTTCCTACAGGGCTAGCTGGTAAACATAAGCTTTAATAACTTTAACAATTATAATCCCATATCCTACATATAATATTATATATTAACATTATAACATATGTAGTTGATGGATTAGGAGACTATAGTGAATTCAGAATATTTTTTTTACTTTGAGTCCTCACAGGAATTTTAAATTCAGCTATTGAACTTCACACATTTGTACTTTAGATAAAAGCCCTAAAAGTATTCCTTGACCAGTTTAAATTCTATAGAATTACAATTTTTTTCTCCCATAGTAGTCCATCAGTCTAGTTTAGATTGCACATTTTTTTACTGGAACCAACAGTTCTCAAACAGTCTTACCTGATGTCAAGAAAAAAACATAATAATAAAAATGTATTTCTCACATATACAAATTTGCCTTTATCAATTCTAGGTTGAATAATTTATTTTGAAGTATATATATATATATTTAATTGAAAACAAATCAAAGTTTATCTCTTCTTTGAATTTTACTCAAGCCAGCAAAGATGATCCAAGCATGACTTTATTATTTTCCTTTGTACTAAAAATTGGCTGGCAAGAAAGTCAGTTAATCTTTTCTGTAGAAACATACCTGGAAGGTATTTGTAAATAAGTACTACTATCCATCTGATTCCCCCAAAAATGCAAAGCATTTTTCTTTTTAGTAGTATATTAGTCCACATACCTTGACCAAATTTACATCTTAGTGTTTATTCTTTTCTTATTGTAGACTGGACACCGTCCTTCTTCTTGTCTGAGTCCTGTTACCTGCTGCAAGAGAACTGTTTTACATTTTCAGAGCCAGCTGTGTTTCTGTGGGGGGGAAAAAAACCCAAAAAACAAACAAACAAACAAACAAAAACCCCAAAAAAACCCCCCGTGAGGTAATTTGGAAAATGGTTTATATCCCATTAGGGCAAATAACAATACACAAACACATTTTGAAAGAGCTTCTCAGGCGGTGCATATGATGTGGTTGCTTCAGAGAAATATGGGGACAGGCAGTATAAATCTTCAGGCACCTGCCTCAGTAGAATCTCTCTGGTTAAGGATTCATTCTGTTTCAGTGAAAAAGGGGGAAAAAACTGCCTTTGATAGAGAACCTGGCAAAGAGGCTGTGACTCTGCATAAATTAGAGTTCTATTTTTGTAATTGCCCCACTCCTCTCTGTCATTAATTAGACTATTAAAGATGTTGTCTCAGATTTAGATGCACACAGCTGTGGCTTCAAAGCATTATACAACCAGGAATGGTGCAAGCTTTTAAATATCACTTTACATTTTATGTGTCTTCATATTCATATAGACATATGTAAAACCTTCTTTACATATTCATTTTAAAAAAATACCACTTCTTGCGTAGGAATTTCTTGATCAAGATTGCTTGATGTTGGAGAATATTCTGAGAAAGAGTAATGAATGAATATATGGATAAACATTCTTACTCTGCTTTTCCTGTCAGAGATGTCATTGAAATCCAGCAATTGCAATGTCATTTGGATTTGGATGATCATGTTTTGACACAGGCATTCAAAATTAGAGAAAAAAAAAGTTTCCTGAAGTACTTCTTCAATATCAGAGGACAGTAGTATGTCTCAATGTTCTTTACTTCAGTAAATACTAAATCTTCGTTAATTAAAACACAAATTGCCACAGGTGGCATCTGCTGTAGAAGCTTCAAGTAGTGCTTCCCCAATTTTTTTTATCATTGACAACCTTCAGAAATGTATCAAAATGCATTCTGTAGAATTCAATTAAAAATTTAAGTAATGGGGGCTTGCATTTGTCTTAGAGATTGTTTACCATCATTTTGGTTTAAATTTAGACAGTGTTTGAAATTTAACACATCATTTATAAACAGCAAATTGCCAAGGATCAAGGCTTGACACGACAGCAAAATAAAAAAGAATCAGTATCACTGAATCATTGAATCATAGAATGGTTTGGGTTGGAAGTGACCTTAAAGATCATTGAGTTCCAGCAACCCTGCCATTGCCAGGGTTGGAACAGGTTGCTCAGAGCTACATCCAACCCAGACTACAAAATCCTGGAAGTGATAGATATTCTGATTCCAGAATATTAATTCCAAAAAAATTGTTAAAATCAACAGTTTGTAGTTTCTTTGGGATGTCACCTCACCTTTATTACTCCACTTAGTTAATGACAACTCATTAAGATTACTGAGTCTTATCTTACCTTGTAAGATAAGACTCAGAGATACCTTTTCATGTCTTGAGGTATTACTAAATAAGAATGATTTCATAGTTTGATTTATTCATGTAAAGTTGGTGAAGTTAAAAATCACATTGAAAAATTATGTTTATGGAAAGACTGTAATGCCACCATCACAGAAGAAATACATTTTTTAAAAACATAAGAAAGGGCTAAAGTTTAATCAAATTAAGCACTACCTTTCAAGCACAGAAGAAAATGCAAATGGAAATTAATCTTGGACAGCCAGAGATGAGTAAGAATTAAGATATTACAATCTTTCTGGTGGGAGATTTTAACTAAAGAAACATTTTTTCCACTCAGGTTGGTGACATGATGTTGTTGATCTTTGAAATGGTTTACTTTCATATTTATGGTGACATTTTGTTTTATTTTATATTTTCTAATTATTTCAGAATGGCACACAAAAAAGAAAAATAAAGCAAATACGACTTTTTGGTTTTTTAGGAAGTAATCAATTCCTGACTGTTAGAAATTGACAGGCAGATTACTAGCAAATTATTTTAATTATCAATAATTATAACTATTTTAGAGTCTTACATCACCAGAGAGCTGCCTGTGATTTTTATACTGGGAGAAATTGTTAGTATTTTCTATCTCCTGTCTTTTCTCAGTGTCGAAAAAAGAAGTCATGCAAATTATGTAAGATAAAGACCACCACCTTGTCTCTATTTTGATATGTTGTACATGTCAACCAGTTAGAATTCTTGCATATTCTTTCAGCTCTAATGACCAGCCTAACCCTTATCTATTTCTACTACCATTACCTCCACATGAGCTCTTGTGAAGTGTTAAGACCTCTTTGTACAAAACAAGGAAGAAGAGAGGAGAAGGAACAAAACAGCCTCATTCAGGTTTGTAAAGATTTTTTCTCCTATTATTGTAAGTTTAGAAGGTGCCCATGGCAGCTTTTAGAGCCTTTGTAAAGACCCAGCCTCTGATTGTAGTGATCTAGACAGAGTTCAGCAACTGTTACTGATGCCAGTAAATCAATCAAGGACAGAATGTGCTGTATGAAACTCTGGGAGAATTTTGTTTTACAATAATAATCTCATGGACAGCCAGATAAAGATGGGATATAAGACATAATTTAACTTACATTAAATACAGTCTAGATTTCAAAAGTGTGGTGTCCTCCTGCTGTGGCCTCTCAGGGGAAGGCACAAAGAGATATAGGAAAGATGCAGGCAAGTGATTTTCCAGTGCATCATTATGATGGGTTCTATGTTCTCACACAGGATTTACATGTGGTTTTCTCATTTTTCTTACAAGGTCTTCTGGGAAGCAAATTAAATCCTGCTGCTTCTATTCCTTTGTGCCATGTTGTTTTTTCATGGAGATCACCATCAGGTAGGAGATGATTATTAGGTCCATAAGACCTTGTCTGGTGAGGCTGACATCAAGTGAAGCACAGGTATCTCTGCTGCAGACACTTCCAGCTAAGAAGCACATGGAGAACCAAAATTCCTTGCCCCTGACACAGACTATGCCAATAGCCAATATTGGAGTAAGGTGCATAATTGGACAATTTACTGTCTTTCTCTCTGATTGCAGAAAGTCCCCAAAGAAGGCCACACTTTCTCTAGTACATTTATCACTTGAAACTATTTCAATCATTAATTTCAACAGTTAACTCTGCAACTTACCCACAAAAATCTAACCTGAGCATGAAAATAAATGCAGAGTATATTCAAAATTCCGTTTTCTTGCTTGTGTCAGTAGAAATTTGAATTCACATTAATATCTACAGTCATGAATTTACATTTTTCTTATGGCTATTTCCTGGTATCAAAGTGTTTGGGAAGTGGCAGAATAATCCTCTCTCATGTCAAAGTGCCTCCTATCATCAGTCTTGACCTTCCTTCTGGGTGCTTGACATTACAATAACAGTGTGTTTTCATTCATATCTATTTCTGCTGAGCACAAGGCTTTATTTTGCTTTTGGTTTCAAGAAAAAAGAAAAAGGGGGGTGTTTGGGGAATGGAGAGATGGAGATTAGTCATTAACTGCTGATCCCCAAGAACCTGCAGAAAAACTGTTTCATTCAAGATGCAATTGGGAGTAGTGATAAAGTACAAAATATAACAGCGTCCTCTGAGATGTAATATGGGACATTTATTTAGAGTAACTTAGCAGGGAAGCCTGACAAATACATATTGCTTTATGATTGCTTGTGCCTTTGTTCTTCATTTGTCCTTCTCTAATATTTCTTATCCCCTGTTGAGAATTTTTTTTCTAATATTTTGGTACACACTTAGACCAGGAAGGTTCATAAACATCTAAGATTAATCTCAGCCATGCTTTTTGCTATCTTCTTTGGAAAAGCAAATACAGATAAAGCCTTCAGCTGAAGTGACAGTAGTCTGGTAAAGAGTGGTTCCACAGGAAAACATGATCAACAATGAGTAATGGATCTGTAATCATCAACTGGCCAGCCCATCAGTGGTAGTCAGAAAAGCACAGAAAATGGAGACAAAACATCAGAAAAGATAGCCTCTATCTTTAAGAGATGGCTTAAAATCATAAAGAGACAGCTGACTTTAAAAATATTTGATAGTTAACCCAGTGAGAAATCCTAAACAAGTACAGTAAATTCTTTTAACTTAATCCTTCTAGTTGTAATTTAGACATACATATTACTCTTCAAATACATTTTTTGTACATTTCTTTGAGTTCTAGTCCAAAGATGTTTCCATTTTACATTTCCATTAGACTTGATAAAGAAAACTTTTGTACATTTTCCTCTCTAGTCACCAATCTACAGGGTGCTGGCCCTGGAACAAAACAGATTCTGCTACAAATTGTCAGGTAAGATTTCCAGATCAGGTGTCATTGACTCACAGTGATAACACATGGCCAGACAAAGCTGATGCCTAGAGAGGCTACCTAGACCACAGGCTAGACAATGTTAAAGGAATAAAATAGGTTTTTATTAAAAAGGTCTTCAAAGGACACACTTTGGGCAGTACAAGAGCCTGGATGATGTTACACCCAAGATGAACAACGGGTAGCATGTTTTCACACTTTTACAAGTTTGGTCCATTTGCATATTGGAGTTAATTGTCCAATTACAGCTTCAGGTAATGAAGTCATAATCTCCCAGTTTTGCTCCCCCCAATTTGCTTTTGTTTATACTTTTGGGCCTGAAGCTGTAACGGTGTCCTTGATTTTGGGCTGGAAAAGGATTGTTTTGTCTAACTAAACTTTGAAGAGAACTTGGTAACACTTTATATGAAGTTCAGAGTTACATACTAATGCAGTACAGAATGTGAAAAAGTTGAGATCTAAAACTTAAGGCATGTATTTAAGGTGTCAAGGGAGTAGAAATGGGCAAAATATCAAACTGCTGAAAATGGCACTCCTGTGCCTTACTGAAATGTAACCATATCTATTGAACTGTTTATCCAATAAGCCTGGATCTTTGTAAAATATATATTTTTCATCAGCCCATCAAGAAGGCACATTGCCAAGCCTTTATAGAAATAGCAGGCTATGGCAAAAGACCTATTAGTAAGGGTCTATGCTCCCGTGAATGCTTAGTGACATTCTCTCCCCAGTATTTCTACTACACATTGGAGGAGCTCCATTGTGTTGCTGAACTTTCCCTTCCTTTGGCTTTCTTTGGTGAGAGAATCCTCCAAAATGCCTCATGAGGCAAACCATCAATAGTGAGAACACATTTGTGCTGCGCTGGATGTTCCTTTGGTTCTTTGGTGGGAAAATGGCTTTTTAAATGGAAAATGACAAATAATCTAATTTTTCAGGGAAAGCTTTCTAACATGATGGAACCATAATTTTAATAATTTTTCATATGTAATTTTTTTAGGAGGCCAAACTGTTTAATGAAAGGAGGTGGATGGTGAGGAACAGAGTCATAGTTTCAGTTCAAGTCATAACATTTTGTTATGGCTTCCTTTTGAGTTTTCTTCAAAATGGACTTTATAAAATTTCTAAATAATAGAAGTGTAATGCAGAAATAGCCTCTTTTCTAAGCTTCCTGGAAAATTTGCTTTCAGGGACAAAAAAGATTTAATAGGATTTGAAGAAAAAAAATCAACGGTGAGCTTTATTCATAAGTGAGGATAGTAGGAAGTACTCCTGAGCAACAAAATTCTGTTATACTGCACCTCAGCATTTGAAGTAAAATAATTCCTTTTTCTCTTTAGCTGTTTAAAATCACACTTTCCCTAGACATGTGACTGTTAATATGGTTTATTTTAGACAATGCTAGTGTGTACTAAGAATATTTTGATTCAGGTTCTCATACATTTAAGTGCCTGCAAGGCAGACAAATGCATCTTCATTATTTCCAGCAGAAATACATCACAGAAGGTAATTTAGGCTTCTCATTTCTGTTTCAGGATATGCTTAGGCCAGCTTTGAACAAGTTCTAACCATTAAACTGCAACATTTTCAGGACACTTGGAAGCAATAATAAATATAATATTTCTGATTAAAGACCACAAGATCTGAAGTGTATTACTGCAGATTTCTTAGTTTTACATTGCTCCTTCAATATACCTTAGGACTGGTTAAATGTTTAATAAGAACATCATATTTCATGAACAGTGGCAAAAGAATATTAAACAGATTTGTTTTTCAATGGTGTATCCTTCCCAAAATCTTAGTATAATTCCATTTTGAAATGGAGTATAAGTTAACAATATTTACTATAATTTAGTATAATTTACATTCTGAAAGCAGAGGAAATCATTTGAAATTAGTGGAACTGTGTTGTCAGAGAGAATACTACTCTTCATGGGAGAAACACATTTTTTTCAGGATACATGAGTGCTCTTAAAGGTCGTAGAAAAAGGGAATAGTTAAATTATTCTACTGTTACCCAGAACAGGTTATTCAAAAAAATCTCAACCCCTACTGCTAACAGGGGGTTTTAGATCCTAGTGGGGAATACCAATTGACCTGTACTAGATTTTTAGGGGTCTTTCTTGTCTAATACACATATAAATGTGAAATTACTGATATTGGAGATCCAGTAAATAAAAAAATATGCATTTCTAAAGCAATAAAATTCTTAGCGAGACTGATGAAGCCCAAATAAGAAAATACCAATTGAAAACACAAACTATTCTCAATTCAAATTGAGTGCAATCTGTTGTACTGAGAAATCTCATGTACTAACTGCATTTCTCATCCCAGATCTGCCCTTTGTTTACTGCCTTCTTTCTGTAAAATATATTTAATTCCTGTGGCTCAAGTTCTTACAATCATTATTTATTTTTCTTTCTTTGTTGGACCTGTAGGTGACTGCCATGTAGATGTGAGCTATGAAAGTTCAGCTGAGATGAAAATTTCAGTGCATAAAATTTGAGCTATTTAAAATTGTTATTTTCTTTGGAGGTCTCAGACCAGGCCTCATGGATCACTTCCACTTTAAAAATATATTTTGTGTTTTTCAGACTGAAGTCCCTTAATATCAAGACCAAGGGGGAGAAATGAGGGTTTGATAGTCTTCTCTTGAAACTCAACATTTTAATATTACTTCACATTTTTAAAAAAGAGTTCATATGCTGTTTTGAAATGCAGAATTGTTGCCTGAAATAAATTCTGATGCTGCAGAGGTACATCATATTACATGCTTAGCTTTCCATGTTTTGGGACATTTAGTTGAATTCAGTAACACTATTCACTGGGCCAAAGTTGAATTTACAGGTAAAGCCTTTGTAAATTTTTGTCTCAAAAATAGTATTGTTGTGACCTTATTAATCTCTTATCCTTTTCCCAGTTTTCTTCTATTCAATAATCCTTAAATAGTCTGTTTCAGACTTGACTGGGTAGATTGGAGTGCTATGGGGTATAGTTCAATAGGGTTGACAGGTTTCTTTTTTCAATTAGTCAAACTCAAACAAGCATATTTTTTCATTGAAACTGTTTCTACAAGACTGCAAATTTATTACTGATATTATATTTCCAGTGCAAGTCCATCAGCCACTGAACAGGAACAAAACACAAGTAAAATCAGTCACCAAGGATTAAATGCTTCCTGTTGCTCTGTTTCTCATGCTCTGTAGAATGATGAACTACAATATAATCAAAGAACATATCAGTGTAGTTGCTGGGAAATGTTTTGGAATAGTTTTATAGCCAAAATCTACCCCAGACAAATGCAGACAGGAGCCTTCCACTGAGATACATCATATACAGACAGAGCATTCAATTTTCTTGTGTTCATGTCATGCTAAAATTCCTGTTATAAGCTACAAATCTGTGCCCACAAGTTAAATCTGCTGCTCACAAATCTTAAAAACATATTGTTTTAAATTAAACAAACACTTCGCATCAGATTTTACTCACATAATTTACTTTATTACCCTGACCCTGGCTGGATGATGAGGATAAACCCAATGGTAACAGAAAAAAATTTGAATGTGTCTATCTCTTAAATTGTAAACATAGTTTTAAAACATGCAATTTGTTACTTAAATGCTAAAATGGTCTTTTGACTTGTATTCATGTAATCATGGGTAACCAACTATTCCTCTTGAATTATGAAGCCCAGAAGATTTACTGGGACACAGACCTGTCCAACAAACAAATTTATTTGCCAATAAAACCCAATTTTTCTGAATGAAAATATGATCATTTTTTCCTCAAGCACCAGTCAGATAATTGCTGTCTCTGGAGGAGAGGCAAGGACAGACTTCTGCTGAGGGGAAGATGACGCCAGCTATGGCAAGGCTCTACTAACAGAGTGCAGACCCCAATACCTGAGCCAGGTGGGCTGGGATAAGCACTGCCAGCAAGTGCCACTGACATCCCCATGCACTTCAAAAGGAGCTGTGGCCAAGAACAGAAGGTTATTAGGCCAGAGACAAAAACTTACTGAAATATAAGTTTACTAGGCTGGAGACAAGGCTAAACTAGGTATTTAAATGCTTTATCCAGGTGAGAAACTACTTAGAGCTTGCAGCTAGAGGAGAAAACAAGCACTAACGCTCCAGTAACACAGCTGAGGAAAGGAACAGTTCCCAAATCTGGGCTTAACTGGAGCCCTGGGGCAGTATGTGTGAAGTGGAAGTCCCAGGTGAAGCCAGTCAAGGCCATAAAAACCAAGAAGTGGCCTGATGGTGTCTTTCTTTCCTGGATTCAACTGCATAATAATCACCCCAATGGGCTCAAACAAATTTAGCACATTAAAAGAATGTACCTCATTAATTTTGTTCTCACTGTTCCAATGTTACCTAAAAATAATGTGGTTCTACCACAAAATATGGTGGACATCAACAGTTTCTGGTGATAAGTTTGCTCCAACTAGGTAATATTCATTTTATATGCTTGCTTCTTGCAAATACTAGGACAGTGAAAAATTTTTCCCCAGGAAAATTTCCAGTAAGGGTAGTTAATTGTAGTACCCAAAAAGCTGGAAAAAATATTTTAAGGGAAAATAAAATAGAGCAAGAAAGCATTCTTCTTAAGCTGTTAAGTAGATATGTATAAAAAAGCCCCCAAATTTTTGCAGAGAAGTCTGAGTTGGTCGATAACCAAACAGAGATGTAAGTAAGAATGTTTCTTAATCATCCTGCCAACATTTAACTGATTAATGCTCTCACTTTTGAGTTTTATGAGCATTCCTATGGCATGTACAAAAATGAGAAAATGCTTTCTTAGTTCTTTACTTATGTAAGGACTTCTTACATTATTGATGGAAGAATCAAGTCACTTCTTCAAATAAAATCAATAGAAAATTTACATGAGTGAATGAAACCTGTTGACAGGTCTGCAAAGATATTCCTCTTCCCAGTCGTTATTTGAGCTCAAAATCTGAAATAATGTTGATGGGTTTTTTTGTGCACACCCTAAGAAAGATATGTAAGAACACTCCCTACTACCTGGAAGTCATATAATTTTCAAAATGTTCCAGTGGTGCCAGTAGTTTAGCAACATTTCCAGCTATTATACCAAGAATAATATTTGTAACCAATACAAAGTAGTTATTGATACACCTTGTTACTGGGGAGAGAGAGAAAAAACACTCACAAAAACTAAATTGTGGTTAGAGGGGATTATTACATTAGCAGGGAAAAAGAATATATTAAAAACAGTTTAGGTTGAGTTTTTCTGCTGAGATAGGTCTCTAAAATCTCACTGAGATGAAGTTGAAGTTTAGTCTACAACTAGCTAATGCTCAAATTTTTGCTTTTCTAAGTTGCGGTAAAGCAAATATCTCAGTTAGCTTCCAAAAATCTAAAAGCACTATGGCACTAACATGGAAATAGCCAAGAACTATAGGAATACAGCAAATCAAAATTCAGCTTTGTGCTACTGTGAGCTCAAAGGTGTGTTTTACAATGCCTGTATTGATTTTTCTTTCCTTAATAGTGTTGACAAAATTTGGGAACCATCACCATAATATTGCAGAAATGACCTGCACAGATTTCATGTGTAAAGTTTTCCACTGTATTGTGCTTGAATCATTTTACTATTTGCTTGCCAAACTTTCAGGCAAAATTTCTTTATTTCTTTGCAGCTATTTGGCATTTCTCATGGACTTTTTGGTTCATCTGTTTAATATAAAAAAAAAATTTAACTAGTAAGTTCAAATTTGCTTGGTAGAATGTCTGATGACTAACGAAAAAAAAAACCAAAAAAACACCCAACAAAAATAATAAAAAACCACCACACAAACACACACACACACATGCCACCCCATTTTTAATTTTTCTGATATTTTGGTTGCTATTTTACTTCAAAGAGGCAGCAATTTAGTATAACTCTTACAGCTAGCCTAGCCTTTTTTTCCTCCTTTCTGCCTAACCTGTTTACGTGCTAGCCCAACTGGCTGTCACTTCAGTTCAACAACCAATATATCTGAACAAAGTGTATTGTAACTAAGCTGAGCATCTGTCCTTCCTGCAGCTGCTCTTCAATTTCCACAGCACATTTTTCACTTGTCTTCTGCCTCATAATTAGTCCTACATTGGCATGTTGGAGATTCAGAAACAGAAAAAATTAGCAGCCAAGACAATATCTGGTGCTTTTTTCCTCTTTCATACTGCAGAATAGAGTCATCTTAATGTATTTAATATAGTCTTAACAAGAAAAAAAACCCTTAAAGAAATTAAAATAAATAATTGGTTGGGGGAAGGAAGAGAGGACAAAGCAGAGAGTGTTTTGCTTAAAAATGCACTTGTGTGACTTTAGTAAGAGGCTTTATTAATAAGTGACAGCATAAAGAGTGGAAGACTGAAGCTTTATCTAGAGGAACCAGAAAAGTCTCCCCTGCCATTGTGAATAGAGAGTGGAGGGGAAATCTGTGTTGAAGAAAGTGCCAAAATGCCAGAAACTCCTCCTCAAAACTAAGAGCACCAACACAAATTATCCAATAAGACATTATGGTCTTATCTGGTCTTCTTCATGATTTGGGCATGAAAGAAGGCTCTCACACTGCAGGTCACAGAGTAAACCCATTGATATTATTACCCTTTGTTGTAGTACCTGCAGCTCTTTCCACTGCCAGCAAAGCTTTGGCAGAAACCAGAGCAGAAACAGCTCTGCTCCCCTCCTGGCAGCTCTAGCTGTAAGAAATGGGCACTCTGGGAATCAAGGTTGCTTGAAGACGTTCTCACTGTCAGGAAGATTATTCTACAGAGATATACTAAGTAAGCACTGCAAACATGCACCAAGATTAACCTCCAAACCTCACAGAGTTGCTTTATTCCTGTGTTGTCTGATAGAGGCTAAGAAGGGAATCCAGAGGATTGCCCTCCTTTTCGTCTTCCATGGGAAATGTGGGCTTGATTCCCAACCAAAAGCAAAGAGCTACTTTCTAAAAATGCTGTCATATAAAGCAGGGGCCTTGTTAAAAAGGGTGCAGAACCACAGCGATCTGCTGAAGCAAGTCTTGTATGGAAGCAAAAATCTTTGAGTCAGAGTCTGCATCTTGAAATGCCTAAAACCGTGCTGGGGAATAACATAGGGAAGGGTGACTGCCTCTGACAGGGGAGACATCCAGGATTCCTGGTGCCCTTTCAGTCCCACCTAGCAAGGAAGTCCACAGCACAGTGCCACAGCGGTGTAGAGAATGGCAACTAGTGAGGACAGACTCTACCATCACAGTGCAGCCATAAAGGTCTTTCTCCAGGTCTTTGAGCAGGAACAAAGGAGGAAAAGCAGAGATGTATGACAATATTGTTCTTCCAACTATATCCAACTATTCAGCTAATTCCCTTTAGCTGATCTGACAGAAGGTTATAACCTCAGGAGATTTTGGTAATTACCTGAAACACCCTTTAGAAGTATGTAAACATTAGGGATTAGTTAAGCTGCCTCATAGAAAAGTGCAATTGGTAAAAATATCAGTCCAAATGGAACATTATTAGTGTCTGAAGCCATGTTGGGCTATAGAGTTTTGAACTGGCCTTGAAAATCCTAGTTAGGGATTCTTAGGATTCAAATAAAGGCTTAGACTGGAGAATTGAAAAGAAGGCAGTAAGCTAATCAAATTTATGGGTTATTTAAAGCCTGGGAAATGAAACATTAAATATATTTCAGGAAAAGAATAATAATAAGAGCTTGACAAATTGAAAAAATTAGACTGGCGTCAATTATATAGTTGAATAAAGATATATACAGACACTTAAATAGAGACAAATAATGAGTTCTGAAGAAACAGTAGAAAATAGAGGATAACTATCTCAATGCCAATATCTTGGATAACAGATTATACTTCAAAACAGACAAAAAGAAAGTAAATGGAGATTTGAAGTACCTTATTAGGAGCATTATGTGTAAAATCAGCAATTAGTATACTTCCCTTTATTATACACCGCTAAGGGCCCATCCTCAACTGTTTTGTGTCAGTTCAAAAAGAGAACAAAGAAAGTAGAGAGTGCAGTCTTGAATGGCAGAGAGCGATTAAAAGTTAGGAAAGTGAAGCTGACGATAAAAGAGCATACTTAGACTCAAGAAAAGGTAACTCAGGGAAGAATAAATTCACAGGAAATAACAATAAGGATGTTATAAAAAGACAGGCTTCAATTACTCTGAGAGAAGACAAGGAAAAAATAGAATGTGCTTAACTTAAATTGCAACACGAATATTCTGTTTAAACATTAGAAGGCAATTCTCAAATGCCAAAAAGTTAGCATAGTGCTAGATGTTATTGTAAAAAGGTCATGTATCTACCCAGAGATTTAGAAAAGAATATAACTATCAAACAAATGCTATGTGAGCGTTCTCACATGAGATTGCTGTTACATGTACCTTGCTATAAGATTCTAAATGGAAGAGGAAGGTATGTCTTGTTCTTGAAAGAATAAATAACTCATCATTAAATGAGGTAACGTTTTAAGCAAAATCTAAGAATAGAAACACATACTCTCAACATGATTCATTCAGAAACAATTTTAGAATTAGTCTGAGTGAATGTTGTATAGGTTTTGATTTGATCAACTATTCGTGTTGATCAAAATCTATATAACATTTATGATTGTGATAAACTCTGTTCTAGTTATCTTGGAGAGTTGGTGAGGCAAACCTTATAAAGTTCATTAACTTGATGTAAAAATATCTAAGTAAGCAATTTCCCAACATGAGACAAGTTTGAATTCAAGCGTAATTTACATATTTTTCAATTTTTCTGGAAAAAAAGGAATTATGATGAACTGTATTTATTTTAAGGGCAATCACATGGTAATTAGTAACTACACTTATAATTTCTGAAATATATGTATTTTTTATTTTGACATAAATTATAATAGTCTTTACTCCCAAAGCACTCTTTTCAAGGAGTATTTTGGAGGCAAGCAGACCACAGACCCCTCACCATAATTAACAAGTAAGCCTGAGTGATTTCTTGAGAATTTAAAAAACAATATTAATTGGTTTTGACTGTAATAAATAGAAATCCTTGTATTTCCTGACATTTAGACAACTCTCTCTTCATAGCACCTTGCTTTCCTCCCTCCAAAACTTGCAACTTCAAGTGCTTTAAACCTTAAATTCTATTTAGTGTTTGAAATCCAGAACAACATTGCAGAGTGTATTTGTAGAGTAAAAAAATGCATGAAGTGGCAGGGAGATGGAAGGGTCTATGAAGGCAGGTGAACCAGACAGGGAGTAGGAAAGTTATGATCCGACATCACTTTGTAGGATATTTTTCTCTATAGTAAGGGACTCTTCTCTAAATTAAAATGGAGAAATAATTTAAATCTACACACTATGCAGCTGTGCCTTTTAATTTTAACTGAAAGCCCCAACAAATTCCCAGAATTCCAGACAATCCCATCCTGAAATGGAATTTAGAAATCCTAAAAACAACATTTTAATATCCAAAAATATATGCAGGGGGAAAATTATCCATGAAATCCCTCTCAGTAAAAATCACTTCAAGCAGAGATTCCTAATCAAATCACCCACATTGTCTAGAAATTGTTTTTTACTGTAAGACTAAGGAAGAGGAATCTCATGAATAATTTCAACTATAATTTATGATTCAGCAGATGCACTGTGCAGCTCATGTACCACAACTGCACACAAAATTATAACCTCCAAAAACTTGAAGCCCAGTTTATGCCTGGATTTTGCAACGAGGATTGAAGAATTCTGTGTGGTAAAGTTTTATAATTTCAATACCTACCAAGTTGTCCATATATTTTACTAGGGTTAGAAATCTATCAAGTATGAAAGCAGAACAGAAAATAAGGATGTATGTCACACATGTCAGCTATTTAATAATGTACTTTATCCTACTAAGTGCATCTTCTAAAGATAGTGACATCCCAGCAACACATGAATCATTCTCTCAGCACTTTTTCCTAATCTTAAATCTTTGCTCAGTGGAAGTGAAAACACTGCCAATTTTTTTGTGCAGATTCATAAAGAATGAGGATTAGCAAAGTGTCAGTTAAGAAGGTTATACTGTACTCTGTGAGATGATGTGAAATCAGAAAGGATCATCTGTTATGCTTTGCATAGCTGCAATATGGGTTAGGCCACGATCACCCAGATGTCTTTTAAAAGACTAATTATAATCCCAGACATTATTTTCTTTTGTCTCAAAATAATGAATTCCACGTAATAATATGTGTCTTCACTGTTTGTTTTGGGGTTTTTTTTTCCCTCGACTGTGAAAATGCTTAATTGAAATTCTGGTTTAAGCATTCATATCAATATTAATAATCATAAAAAATATAAGTAAACATTCAAAAGCAATAGACTGTCACCCTAGCTGTTGAAGTTCAATTTACCTATTACTATTTAAACAACTTTAGGGGAGGCAAGTACTTATTTATTATTGAAGAGCATATTGACCCCATATATTCTGCACTGAAACCAAGGGGATTTTTGCAGTTTGTCAGAAATTGTTACTCTTCTGAATATTTAACAAGGTTTTAACAGATTTTTTGCAAACGTCAGCATGGTGAACAGCAGATAAAACTCAGCCAGTTGTATGAGTTTCAGGTACAAGTCTTATGAAACATATAAGTGCCAATGAAATTACACAATGTGATGACCAAATAAGGTAAAAGACTCAGAACAAGTTAGGATGTTGAAGAAAAGACTTTCTATTAACTATATTCTTTAACTTGTTGGTAGAATCAAAGATTTAATCTATCTTGTGTAAACTTGAATTGGTTTAGTCATCAGAGGCACATTTCTATTTAACATCTCAAGTTGCCGTGTTAAGACAATTTACTAGAGGAAAGAAAGAACTTCTGATGAACACATCTGTTGTACCTGCCAGACTAATTTAGGCAGCATTTCATACTACAGAACTGCCAGACTCAGCCAAGATTTGTGGAAATGTAACAGAGAATCTGTAAAGATGACAAGTTGCCAAGAGCAAGATTTCTTCTTTGTCCAGAAGCTGACAAATTTGTTTCTGTCATCACCATGCAATGACATTGTCTCAGGTCAGAGAGGATGGAGAGGAGACTTTGCTTCTGCATGAGCTCAAATCTGGTCATAGATATACAAGTTACATCTCCAGCAAGAACAGTGGCCAAAAGAGTACACTGGAAATATTGTGTCTGTGTTTGTGTGTGTGTTTGTACTTGCAGAAGCAGGAGCTAAGGAAGAACAGCATTTTTCACGAAGCTCAGTCATGAAAACAAACACATTTTCCATTCAAAATTCTTCACCCAAACAGTTTAGAAAAAAATTTCTTAAGATATCTGGGCAATAAACACTCATAAGGTAAAAAATACAAGTTAAGATATTATTAAACAAGAGTGCAGGAATACATAATACTAGGAGGGCATTTTGTCATTTTTTCTTGCTTTATGATCATCTAAGCAAGGTGGTTGACAGCATGAAGCAGAAGAATGAAAAATCAAGGAAGACATCTGAAGTGGTTTAAAATATGTTACTGAAGAGAAAGAAATATTCCTGGTGAAGATATAACACAAACACGGATTAAGAGGCCAGTGTGAAAAGAAACACATAAGTCAACTCACTGACACATATAGTTCTGGACATGGATTTAAAGCATTGCCTCTGACCTAGTATTCGAAGTACTTCATCTTGGTCTTCTGTGATTATGGTATTTACAGGCATGCTTGAATCTTTTTCTTTTTTTTTTTTTTAATTGAAATATTACTCTCAAACAATCCTGGTGGACTTTACCCAAAATTTTACTTTATTCAGATCATTTAGCAGGCTATCAAAGAACAGGCCAGTGGGGCAACCCACCCAACTCAAAGAACAGCTGGCTTTTCTTAGGCAAATAGGATATAGCTAAGTGTTCTCTTTATTGAAATAAAAGAAAAAAAAAAGAAAGAAAAAAGATTTGCATTCATTTCCTCTGTTTCTGTATCACCAAAATTTGATGTACCTTTAGAGTGAATGGTGTGGTCTTGAAATATCCTCACATCTTTGAAGAATTCATGATTCAAAATACCACATTTCTCAAGATGCACCAAAAAAAAGTTTGCAAAATACTAGGAACTTCTCCTCTAAAAGTGAATTGTTTATGGAGTTACCATAGATGATTTTTAAATAAGGAACACATTGAAAATCTGAAAAATAGTAGATGCTGACTGAAATCTTCCAAATATTGACCTCTCTGATTTTCTGAATGTGCACAAAAGTTCCACAAGTGTGATCTTATTTGGAACGGTTAAAATAATTTGTAATTTTTTACCAATACTGTAATTTATGCTTTATACATAATATATGTATGTCCATATATGAACCATGTATGTTGTTTCACCTATATCACCTATCCATCTTTTTTTTTTTTTTTTTTTTTGAATGATGCAATGAAATCAGTCAGGCAAAAATGGTTGTATTAACAGTGAAACTGCAGATGCGTGACAGAACATATATTATTCTGACAAAAAGATGGAAAGTTCACTGACAGGGCTTCACAGCTAAATTTGCTTTCCTTGCTTGCCTCTGTTTAGTCCTATCACCTCTAAATGACAGGCTGGGAACATCAAAAAAAACAAACAAGAGCAAACAGCTGAAGAACCTTTTTTCTAGTTTTATGAATGATGATGGGTGCCTGTTTATGCTAAAATTAGGTGTTACCTTCATAAAATGCATTTCCTGAGTGAAATAAAGATGCTGTAAATGACTATAATGTTTTAATTCTGTCAAATGAGTGAAAAAGGAAGAAGAACTGATGGTGCTAGAACTCCATAACCTCCAAATACAAAATAAAACAGTGGCAGACAGACACAGTGCTGAGGGGAATTTTTTAAAAGTAAAAATCAATAAATTATGAAGCATTGATTAACATCATACACCAAACATATAAAGTCAGTCTTTTCCACCTTATGATCCACATTTTTTCCTCAGTGAGGAGCTGACCTTTTAAATATGTTGTCTTTTATTCAGAATTTCAGAGACCACACAAACTAGCAATCACAGCAACAGCTATTTTAATTCATGGTAGAAATCACTATTGTGTGGGCTTGAGACACAGCTGTTACCAGCACTGTTAAAGCTAAGTAACCTGAAAAAAAGGAAGAAAAATATCATTGCTGGCAGGTAGGCACACTGTCCTGGTGGCTGCTGAGTCAGGTGCTGGTCTGCTGTCCCCAGGCCACCTCCTCAGCTGTCCCTGTGCTCCAGGTGAAACCACCATCTCAGGACAGCCAGAGCCTGAAATGCAGCCACTGCCTTATCTGCTCCAGTCTAAGCACCCTGGGTAGGCATAAATCCTGTCAATATTAACCTTTGGGTAGGCTTTTGTGAAAACTGAGACAGTTTGTGCAGAGCAGAGGGACTATAGGACATGAAAGCCTGCCAGGAGACCAGGGATGAGGGCTGGGGAGAAGATTGGCAGCCTGAGGGACAAAATCCCTTTGCCTGTGAATATTTCAGACTCATAATCTTGCTCTTATAAAAGCCCACATGGCTGGGGTGACTGAAGAACTGTGAGTTTGAAAAAATATTTAAATCGAATCAAGTACCCAAAACCTTAAATTACCATCAAGTGTATAGGTGTACACTAGTCATTTTCTGATAATTTCTCAATTTCTTTCTCCCCCTGCCCGTTTTTATCTTCTTGGGGTTGTTTTGGTTTGGTTTGGTTTGGTTTTTTTTTTTTGTTTTGTTAGGCCCAAGAGCAGAAAAGTGAAAAAACCTTCACCCTTCCTGAGATGGAGAACCAGTTAAAAACATTTTTGTATCTCAGCTGCACATTCTTAAAAAGCAGATAAAAGAAATTTCCCTTGCAGTGTAACCCATCAAACCTAGGACTGGGCAAAGAGAGGAGATACAGATTACTTAAGGCTAATAGGGATATAAACCTGGGGTTGCCTTTCCTTTGACAAAGCTCTAAAAATGCACTTATATGTATTTCAAGAGAAAACTGAGAAAGGCAACTAAATCCACAGGGTCCCCTGTGCAACCACAACTGTTGCAATCTGCCAATTCAAATCTCATGCACAGCCAGACCTGTCTACCAGAGGTAGAATTCCAGATCTGTTTCTTACAGCATGTTGGAGAAATCCTTGCTTCTGGTGTATCATTCTCATGACCACAATTCACAATTGTCTGATCTTACAGCATGTATGCATGTACAGGGAATTGTATGCTGTCATCTTTTGAATTCTGCTGCAGAAGGTCCATATAGCTGTGTTAAAACATCCCCTACAGAAATTATCTGACAACTGTGTGAGTGAAAAAGTGTGCAAAATCTACAAAACTTAGTATTTTAAAATGAAAATGGAAGCATGGCCTTGATTAAAGAGTTCTTTTCTCACATAACATTTTACTGTGAATTTTCAAATTCCATATCAAGCTTATAATTCTGCAACCAGCTTCATAACCTTCTGCTTCTACCTTACAAATATTCCTTATTGCCTTTAAACTTGAAATATAATTCCACAAATGACCCTACATAAGGCTGGTGCTGAGTAATATTTTTTTCTGTTTTTCAAGACCATCTTTCTCTTTTTCTTCTATCATATAGTACGTAAATTCTTAATTCAAGCTCCGTTTAAATGTGTCGGCAGATTAAGAATAAATGCATGACTCTTTTCTTCAGGTTGTTATGAATGAATCCAAATGTGCTACCAGCCAAATCTGATGAGAAACACAGATGTTCTGAACTTTCAATGAATATCTCAGGTCACTGCTGAACTGCAAACAAATTCATTTGATGAACCATAACCCCAATGGAATAAAAGCTCCCCTGATAAATATATTATTCAAAGTCAAACTCTAACTTTCTAATTTCATCTCAGGACAGTATAAAATGCCTCTGAAAATGAGGTGAAAATTAATAAAATATCTGTTGGAGATTCATTTCTGTTTTCTGAATTTGGAGGTTGCTAGGTGATGAAAAATAAATTGATTGAATCAAAAGAATCTGCTTATGGGAAACAATGAAACAGATTGCAGGGTACAATACTTTGAACATGAATTAGCATATTGTTATGAAAAAGAAGGCATTTTATAGAATTATGGGGCTGAAGATTTGATAAGAAATTACTATCAGAAGACATAAGCATGACAATAATTCTGGAGGCACTTAGTGGTTAGTAATGAAAAGCAATAAATAACTGAAAGTAAGAGAAAAAAATGCTGGAGAAGATGCAAGAAATCAAACAGCTTGGCTGCTTCTTAGATCTAGAAAAACTATAAATGAAACCTGCTTTGACATAAAGTAAAATGCTGTTGACAATATGTATTCATGCAGGCATAGTCAAAGGCAAGAGAATATGCCTACAATTCCTTCATTTAAAAAGTTTCATCAGCTTCCCTACCTAATGAGAGGATCTTTGGAACACTTCTTGAGAATAAGGACACAGACTCAGTGGCAGAGATCAAAATAAAATACCATCATTAATAGAAGTACAGAACTCTGTATAATTTGTTTAATTTTATGTATATAAAAATCTAAATAATTCAGTGCAACCATCAAGTTGTACTTCTAACTGCACCAGTTAGCAGCACATTTAATGAAACTTTTCTAGAGCAATACTGCCTTAGATGTGTTGGTTTTGTCTTCAAGGTTTCATTTCCTCAAAGCAAAGAATGGTCATACAAAGGGATTAAGAAAAATCAAGCTACATGGGAGACCACTGCAGAAAATGGAACAACACAGAGGTAGCAGTAAGTGCAAATGAAATGCAAAACCATTTACAGCATTTTAACCTTGGGCACCATTATGGGGAACTCTATGGGGGCCTGAGGAAAGAAAGAAAATACAGGACTGAAAACAATGGACAAATGTGAGTTTTACTTTAGCAAAATCTGCCAGTAAATGCAATGTGTATATGGAAAACTTGCAAGTAGATGTCAGCTATTAAATAACAAGCATTGTTGAGACAGAGTATTGAAATCCAGACACTGTGACGTGCAGGGTGAGTAAGCAGTATTCTTACACCCCATTTACTGGAGTGCTGTAACAGTCACAAAGACCATGGACATGTGTCACCTCCAAAGTTTCTAGGAAGGAGACAGTCAGCACAGCCCAAGGCTTCTCAGTGTAGCCCCTAAAGGAAAATCTGGCTCAACCTGTGCCTCTGCCTTGTTAAGGTCTACTTGGAGTCCTGACTTTCTTTGGGGATTCTTTATGCTACAGTTTAACTTCATATAGCAGCACTGGGACCATCCCAGTAATGTGCTTTTGTCTTAGTTCTTAGCCTTTGGCAGGTGTTTGGACATCCCACAGGCTGTAAGATCAGACTGAAACAGCTCCCACATTTCAGACATGCTTTTCTTTTTGCATAGCTTCTTTCAGATTATTTGTGCACCCTTTCAAAGTAGTTTATGCCAAAAGGCTTAAAAGACTTGCCATGTAGTTATGGGCTAAGTGTTTGTTTACCCTGGGGAAACCACACCAGCACTTAAGAGCAACTCCGTTACACTGGCGTTAGCAACAATGAGAATTCAGCAGTTGGGCTCATTTTGAGAGTCTGGGTCATGGTGCAAAGAAAACAGGAAGGGGTGTGAATGCAGTTTGCATGCTAACAAACCCAGACAAGCAGTTCCAGGACTGAGACATTATTTTCTGTCTCTCTGCAGGACTTAGTAGCCTGGGGGAAGCCCAGTGCTAACCTGCTTCTACCCAATCTTCAGAGAACTTGTAAGGAAGAGCCTGCAGCTTTCAGAAAAACACCAGCTTTCAGAAAAACACCACGTAAATTCTCTGTTGAATAAATTCTATATTATTAGAGATGCCTGTTATTGAATAGCTCAGAGTTCCCAGCACTGAACTTGCTCTGCACATCTGGCAGCGAAGGGGATTTTCTTGGGAAATTTTTGTAGTCTGAACATGACTTAGGACCAGTGGCTGAAACAGATTTGCAACAATGATGAAAAGCTTTTTTGGATAGGCCCTTGTTATAGAGAAAAGGGGGTGAAGTTTGTATCACTTTTCTGTTCCATGCCACTCACATAATCTCTGGGGCATGGTTTTGGAAGGAACAGCCTAGTGTTTGAAACTGGAAATTCCCCACCTTGCTTGTCCCTCTCTGGAGAAAAGAGGTTGGGCTCTCTTTTATCTGCCACTGCCAGTCCCTTTCCCAGTTTCCTTTCCTTCAGTGAATTCCTTCAATATCGCCTTTATCTGGAGACCATGTGGGCAGCGCTAATTTTAGGAAGCGTCTTTCTTTGTTCTTGGAAGTATATATCCATTTGTGGGTAAAACATTCAATTGCTTTTGTATGCTCCTTGTTACTAATATTGTTGTGGTTATTGGTATTTTAATAAATTGTTAATTCAATTTATAATCTCTCATTTTTGTTTCTCAGTTATTGGAAGCAGTGGAGGGAAAGGGAGTAGATTATTTCTCCGTAGTTGTTAAAGCCAGCACAGGAGGATTGTCCAGTCCTCACAGTTTAGAGGGAAGAGTTTGCTAGTTCAATGAAGATAATAATTTCTAATAAAGCAGGACCACAAACAAAACCAGATCTAAACCAATTTGTCTAGAGGCAGTGTTGCCACTTTTAAAATTTTTATACAAAATCAAAAATGGGTTGTATTCATTTTTAATGGCTCTCCTGGTGAGCTGATTCACACCATCAAGAGAAACCTTCCCTGATAAATGAAACCCAATTCTGAGCCAAAAAAACTTGTGATATCATCTCTGGGCCAGTGATTTATGAGATAATCCTCCCACTATCCCCAATGAGAAGTCTCTCACAGACATGGCCTCAGATAAAAAGGATAAAATTAAAGATTTGCACTAAAACAGCGAGGCCTTTGGCATTAATTTACAGTCTCTCTGTAAGGTAAAAACAGTATCAGATTATAAACGTGTCATGTAAAACAGAAGACCAAGGTTTGGACCATCTGAGTTAGTACGAATGTTTTAATATTTACTTCAGAGACTAATTAGTTCAACATTGTTTTGATCTTCTGAAGGTCTCGGCTTTTTAATGTAATTTCAGTCTGAAGTAAAGAGTAAAAATTATGTTTAGAAATGCACAGAATCACAGAGTGTTTGAGCCTGGAATACACACCTGAAGATTGTCTAGACCAAACTTCCAGACCAGATCAGGATCAGTTATAAAGAGGTGCTCAGAACTGCATTCAGATATGTTTAAATATCTCCACAGATGGAGATTCTACAGCCATACAGATAGTCTTTTCTAGCTGAATTTTCACACATTTTTTTTCTCCTTAGTCTTGAATAAAATTTCAACTGTGTTTTTATTTGTGCCTGGTGCCTTTTGTGCTTTCACTGGATACCACTGGGAAGAGTCTGGCTCCATCCTTCATTTACCCATCAGAACATTTATACCCACCATCAAGATTTTCCCCATGAGCCTTCATTTTCAGTCTAAATAGTCCAAGCTCTCATCCTCTCCTCCTATGAGAGAAATTCCAATGCTTATCTTTGTCCAGTATGCCCATGTCTCTTGTACTGGGGAGTCCAGTACTGGAGAACAGGATTCAGTACTCCAGACAAGTACCAGAGCTGGGTAGAAGAGAAGCTCTGGACGTTCCTTGAGCTGCTGGATTTCTCTGCCAGCTCAAAGGCTCATTACTTGCTTCTGCTCAACTCATTGTCCGCTAGGGCCCCAAAGTCTTTCTCTTTCTTGGCAGTTCAGCCAGTTTTAACCCAGCTTGCATTTACATAGTCTGTATTTCATCATCAAAATCCTTGCTGCAGTTAAGACAAGCAGTATTTAATGCTGTCCCCCTCATCCATGGAGTTGGATCCAGACTTCTGAATTATAGAAGTCAATGAGGTTGGTCAAGCATGACTGACCTAAAACAGTTGGATATCATGAAAAATACCAGAATAGAAAATATAATTTACACTACCATCGTGCACTGCCATCAATCTTACCTATTGTTTCATGTTTTTGACTCATCATTATCCTGCTCTATCCAGAAAAAGCTTCAAATTCTGGGAAAAAACAACAACAACAACACAAAAAAACCCCAAAACTAAAATATGAATGGTAAAATCAGAAGTCAACTGAAATTAAATTCTATGCTCATTTAACATAAAGCTTCAGATTACCACCTCTTTCAAGAAAGTTGCTTTCCTAGCACTTTTCCTATGTAGATTTTATTTGAGCCATGATCAAAAAAGTGAATAGTAGTTCATATCAGATACTATGTAAGGAAACAGAATATATGATCATATATGGGAGTAGAAATTGTAGACACAAATCCATTTCTTCTTAATAATTCCTTAGAATTGGGTAAAATTAAATTCAGACCACTATAAATCAGTGATATTACTGTTTCTTAACAGGTTAGATCTGTAATACTTTGTGTAATTTTGTTTTTAATTCAGTGGGCATTCTGTTCCATAAAACTCACTGTTTTGAATAAGAAATATGTGTGACATTTTTAGAAGTGCCTTAGCTGGCCTTTGGCATTCAGGAAAGCTAGCAGCACTTTATTTGCACCATGTTCATTCTCGTGGTGCTGTTCTAAAGGATGATAGCAATGTTTACTTCTCCCTGGTTTATAGTTCTGTCAAATAATTTCATGTCTTGTGAATGGGATAATAAAATCAATTGATAGCACTAAAACATTTTATTTTCTCTCACACAGATGCTTGTTTAGTGACAGCTTAAAAAAGAAAAAAGTTGTCAACCACCTACGATACATAAAGCTGAGACCACAGAGGCAGTCTGAAAACAGCTTGGTCAAGGATCTGTGGCAGAAAGTTGACTGAGTCAGAGAGCTAATCCAACCTAACAAATGTGCTTTCAGCTGTACAAGTTTATGCTTCTTTTTATTTGTAAAATTTGACTTCAATTGAGTATAGCAGATTTTGAGATGATGGTCTCTGCCTAATACAGTGAGCAAACTAATTTTAATAAAACCACTTCTTATCCAAAATATTATACAATAGTTTTTAACTTAAAATGACATGTTATTGTAACAGCATATTAATGTATCATGATATGATATTTGGTTAATAAATGCAATAAAATGAAAAACCATGGTTTTTTTAGCTTTGAACATATAAAGATAACACCATACCTAAATAAAGACACACCTGAAGATGGGATGCCATCCAAAAGGACAAACTCGAGCAGTGGGACAATGCAAATCCCGTGAGATTTAGTGAGACCATGTGCAAGGTGCTGCACCTGGGCCACAGCGTTTTTACAAGAGTATGTAATGGCATGAAAAAGGGGAATGGGTTCAATCTGAAAGACTAAGGTTAAACTGGAAATTAGGAAAAAATTCTTTACTGTGAGGTTGGTGAGACACTGGCATAGCTTACACAGAGAATTTATGGATGCCCCATCCCTGGAAACGTTCAAGGCCAGGTTGAGTGGAGCTCAGAGCAATTCAGCTCTGCCCATGACAGCAGGGTTGGAACAAGATGACCTTTAAGGTCCCTTCCAACACAAGCCATGCTATGATTCTATGATAAGCATCAAAATCAGCAGTACACGAGCACTATGGGTCTCCAAAGTACATAAAACAGTTCTGCAGCTAGAGGAATTTATTGCTAAATATTTTTTGATTAGTAGTATTTACCTTGTCAGTATTCAAAAACTCTGATATTTTGCATAGGAATAATAAAATTCAAGCATTTCAGTAATAATAAAAGTGTCAAAGATTAAATATTTTTAATATGTAAAGGTTGAAACTGAATAATATTAGATTTAAAAAATTGCAGTAATGTTTAAAATTCTAGTTTGGGGGAATATTTTTCAATATGTTTTTATAGCTCTTCATTAGGAACTTCTACTCTTTTTTTTTCTCAAGTACATGCTTTTTATGGAATTATAGTGCTTAATTAACAGTCTGATAATTCCAAGTTTACACAACATTGAATTGTTTTTTATGTAATGGATCAGTTTAATATATAACTGAATTTAACAAATAATGACATTTTGAAAAGAGAATAAGCTGTTCTTGAATATAAATGAGTTATCAAACACATAAAAGATAATTCTCTGGAAATGCACACATATCACACCCAAACAGCTTATTCTAAGTATCATATACAAAGGTGACTGGAAAATTAAAATTGTCTAATTGCGAAATTATAATTTTTATAAGTAAGGCATAAGTCACTGGTTTTTTTTTTTTTTAACTTGTTTGCATCACAATTAAATTCAGACATTCAAACCTATGTATAACTATCAAACCTCTTAAAGTGGTGCTCATTGTTACTATAGGAAATGTGAGGATTTTGCTGTTGAGCTCAATCGCTGTAAAGTCATAATTCTAATAAAAGTTTAAAATTAAAATTAAAATTCTGAAAACAAATCCTAGGATGTCAATTTATACTTGGAAGTCTTGTACACAAAGGAAATGACGTGTTCTTCCAGATTTATACTGTAATCCTATAGCAAATCAAGAAAAATATTTATATTTTTCACATGAAACATATCAATCACCTGAAAATTTAATTCAGCGTCTTTATTCACAAGGTATCATCTTTTCTTTATGTATTTATCCATAAGTAAATATTGCATATATTATTCAAGTTAATAGTTTTGATATCAGATAGCCTAGCTCTTCACTTCAAGGTAATAACATAGTTGAATAAAGACAATTTTTTTTGACCTTAAAGCACCAGACTATGTTTGTAATAATTTTGCACTCAGGAATGAGATTCACAAGTTGTAAATATTTTGACAGTTACTGGACTTTAATAGCAACAACTGAAATTTTTGCTCTAATTATCCACAATTCTTTCACAGTCCTCTTGCCTGACACATCTGTTACCTCCTTGCTAAACCAATATTAACATGGTTTCAGTGATCATAAACACAAACACAACAGACAGCAAGTACTCAGCAAAGGATTTACAGACAACTATCAGGCTGAATATATTCTACAAAAATATTGCTCCAATAACTAAATAATAAATACACCCACAGAAGCCAAAAAGTGGGGGATACAAAGATTGCTAAATGGAGTAGTACAAAATATTCGTAATTTGATTCCTTAACTGAACTTTGAAATATTGGCATTGAAATCAAAATGTAGAAAAGAGAGCAATCTTTAAAAAAGCTTTTAGCCCTGTTGCCGCTGCAGGAACGTTGATCCTGTCAGTAGTGAGGGCACATGTGACATAAATCACTGCATTTAAGTGCTCTCCCTTATCAGAGACTTATCAACAAGTCAAATGTGTCAATGACCAGGGGTCCTATGTATCCACTTTCCCAGCTCAGTTCTGGGAGGCTTGGAAGGAGAAAAACTATCAAATGAAGCTTTGAAAGTTCTTTTTTTGGTAATGCAAGACTAAAAGCCCAAGGACCTGAGTTTAAACACCAGTACGAGCAAGGTTTCACAGATTTCATCCATGCAGCTTCTTAGTCAGGGAGAGCTCACTCATGCAGAGCAGGCATCATTATTTCAAGGGACTGAAGTTTTTGATCAAATTGATAAGCAAACTTCTTAGTTCTCAATTTGCTTAATGTTTCCTGTAATGAATAATGAAGTGGAAATAAGTTGTAGGTGGGAATTTACCACCTTGGCAATTGGAACATGGCTTTTACTCAAAATCAGAGCGAACTATAACCAGGAAATTTAAGCAATGCTCCTCAACACCAGACTTTTTTACCTCACAAAGTGGGGAAATTCAGATTTTCAGCCAAGGCAAAACCCAGGAAACCGTTGTGTACCACCGTAAACCACAGTGTGAGGCCTACATTCCAGTGGGTAAATGACACTGGAAGCAACATGTGTAAGTCATTGTCTTGGATTATGGAACCAAAAATGTGTATTCTATTTCATCTGTTGAAAGCAGCTGGGGAGATCTTCTTTTTTATCTCTTGTAACTCTGGGGGGAGGGGGGTGGGTGCCTTTTGATGATGGGTCAACTGTTAAAACCAGGTGTGGCAGTGTTTCTTATCTCTTTCACCACCCATCCTCCCTCCAGGGGGATATTTTCTGCCAATGGGCCATTAAGGCTCACTAAGGACATGACATGTTCCATCATCCCATTGTGAGATGCTCCACCCAGTGGGGGGAGCCAACCATTCCTACCTGGATAAAAACTGAGATGTAGGAACAAGAGGTATCTGGTTCCACTGGATTCCCAGAGGAAGACTGGACCTTTCTCACCATCACTGGACCCTTTTCTACAGGATCATCTCTACTCCAACAGCACCACATCTGCCACTCCAGGAGGATTTACCTTTGGACTGCTTCCAACATCCTGACCAACAGGGTGTCAGGTTGTAGCTCTGACTCTGTCAGGGTTTCTAGGATTGTTGTTTGTTTGTTTGCTTGTTTGTTTTGGTTTGGTGTTTGTTTTTTGTTTTTTGTTTTTTTTTTTCCTACTACATTTGTGTTGTTAATATTCCTAGTAAAGAACTGTTATCACTATTCCCAAATCTTTGCCTGAAAGCCCTTAATTGCAAAATTATAATTTGGAGGGGATGAGGGGTTTACATTCTCCATTCTAAGGGAAACTCCAGCTTTCCCTGGCAGATACCTGTCTTTCCAAGCCAGACAGTCATTCAATGCAGATCTGAAAATTATCAGAGAACAGCTTAACAGGTTCTATATGATAATGTAAATATGTACAATCTTGAGGTCACAAATTTACTGTTTATATGACTTTGATGAAATGATTCAGTGGAGTAACAGGTACAGATTAAGATATGGATCAAACTTCAAATGTACAAGAATTTGCCATTTTAAAAATCAAACAACAAAACCTCCAACCCTATTCCTCATAATAGTTAGATGAACTGCAGACAGCTGAGGGTCTTAAAATACTTCAGCACTTGGTTTTTCTTTGATAGCATTGGTATTTAGACAACACAAAACACACTGCCTTTACAAACATTTCATAATCTCTTCTAAATAGATAATAGAGTTCACCTTGAATTTTTCAATCACTGTTGAAGTAAGTTCAGCACTTGAACTTCAACTTGAATGAATTCAAAATGAATCCTCTCATGTCTTTCTTTACAACATCTGGTAAATATAGGTTCCAGCACCATAGTAAATTGTAAGTGTATACGTGTGTACTCACATGTGAAGGCTTTCTTCAGCATTAAATAATATATAACTTGACAATATATTATTTACTTCAGGAGACACAATGTGATTGATGCAAACAGACAATACACTGCAGCACATAATAGAGAAGATGAAAATTCAGGAGAAAGAAAAAAAATCAAAAAAACCCAAAGAAACCATTTCTATTCCTGGAACAAGAGGATAAAGAAAAGAATAAGAGTTTAATAAAAGAAATCCAGGCACCAAGAACTGAGGAAAATACAATTCCATCTTTAGTTTGCTATAAATACTCATTGGCTTTAGTTTTTCAAGTTTACCTAGCTTACCAGACACACCCCCATAATTCCATAACTTCACAAAGAGAAAAGTTTTCTAATTAGTGAATACCAGTGTCTTTTCTACTTTGTTTTTTAATGGTTCATCATCTCCATCTGGTGTCTGACTTATGACCCAATAGGGTTTATTATGATCCAAATTAAGTCCAAAACCCCCCTGCTGCACCCATTATTTTATTTCTTTCCATTAAGAGTCAGGAATTTCTTCCCTGATATCTCCTCTTGTTTCTACACTTTCAAACTTCTAATTTTTACTGACTGTGCTTTTCTTATCTCTTCTTTCATTTGAGCATATGATACCTTTTAATAATTCTGTATTGCCTTAATTTCACCACCTGTGCTCTTCAGTGGATTGATCTGTACAGAGAAGGAAGAGACAGACTTTTCCCAGGCCACAAAAAAGAAGAATGCTCATACAAGTAGGAAAAGAACACAAGTCTTGAACCCTTAATCAGTCTTAAACTGATACTTCAGAGAAAAGCCTTCACCTCTGTAGTAAGATATTTGATATCAAGTGCTAAGTATGATGTAAGAATGAAGTATTCTATCTAAAGAATTTATCCTAGGCTGTGGAGTTGTGTTGCACCAAGCATTCTCAATATTTATTCACATTCCCATGGAATTTTCCCCTCTCTCTCAATTTCTCTTTCAGAAGTTTTCTTAGCTTTGAAATACTGCAATTCTTGAAAGCTAATCCCCTTACAATAATTATTATAAGCATTCTCCAGCTTATATCTGTAAATAATAGTCCCTATTAATATTAAACTGATTTTTTTAAAAGGTAGCTTATCCTTTTCTCTAATTTGATTTGACCAGTATAGAACAGACTCTTTTCTGCATTTCTCATTGAACTCTTTAATTAATTGATTTGCAGGCATTCAAGATCTAGTACTTCTGAGGTTTCAGTAGCCTTAAATCAGGTAATGATTTCTCTAATAGAGAAGGTCTCTTTCTCAGACATACACAAACAAGTATTCTAAATTCCAGACTGAGGAAAACCAGTTTACATTATTCTAGTCATGTGAATCACTCCAATCATTATCTTTGATAATACCATCTTTTTAAAATATTTCACACCACTGAGATAATTTTTTAATTTAATGTTCTCTGAGATGGTTCTGCTTGCCTGCCACTGAGATCAGTGTTCCCCTATGAGAACAGGCTGACTTGCACTCCCAGCCATTTTTTCTTGAGAAAAAAACCAAAATATACACAGTTCATACATACCATAGTATGTATGATCTGTGTATGTTCAACTCATGTATTTTCACCATCTCTTTCTTCTTTATGAAACCATAAGGACTTCTGCAAGGACTGTTCATATTTTTATCCCATACAATTGTAACTTCCAAAGAGGTTTTTAAAATGTGCAGAGATTCCATAACTTACTTATAGTATATATCCCATATAAAGTTCTGTAAAATGGCTTTATACTTTGGACAAAAATTGTTTTTATGATTTTTGCTACATAAGTGTAGACCACTCTCTATTTCGTTTTTAAAGAAAAGATTTTTTTTTCACTATTTGTAATACAGAACTCTTGATGAGTTCGTGCTTCTATAACATGCTTGAATAACTTCCCTTAATACCTGCTCCTTCAGGCCAAATAACATTCACTAAATATATTCCCTGTACCTCTGTCTTTTGTCCTTCCAAAACAGCTATCTCACTATATGATTCATCAAATATATGATAAAAATGTAAAATTCATAGCTAGGGAGAAGGCCTCCTACCTCTCCTTAGCAGTTGGTTATCAAATCACCAATCTGTTTCTTTTTCTTTGTGGTGTTTCTGGCAGGGCTCGCAAACTTGGTTTTCTCAAGTAGTGTGTTAATGCTTTTACTCCAGATTACCAACCTTCTTCTTCACAATTAACACATTATACTTATGCTGCTGAAATCTCTTTTTTCACTTGGAATTGTTTTAAGGATGAGGGCTTCACCAGTATGTAGGTTAGTGGTTGAATCCCTATACACAGGGAGAAGGAGAGAGGTGGGAAGCAGAATAGAAAACACAACCTGTCCAGGACAGCTTAGTCATTGCACTTGATTACTCATTATCTTCTTCTGCTACCTGCTGCAAAGCCATCTGTTAGTGGAAGAAACTCCACTCGGTTTCTCCAAATTTGCTCAAAATCCCTTGTTTACCATTCTGTTCAAGTGGTTTCCTCGGACTGCTTGTACACGTGAAGTTAATCATGTTCTTTCAAGTTTGCAGGAACAAGGTCAAATGTGTGCCAGGAAAGATTAAGAATCTACTGGTGTTATTCTGGAATGAACAGAAATATTGTCAAACTCATACAAATAAAACAACATTAAAAAATCGCCTTCCTCCTTCATTATTTCCCCAGTCACTGAGGTATTTTTCACCGAATATATTTCATGAAAGAGAAGAGCTACAACTTTTAGTCACTTCAGCAAATAATTCAGGACATGAATTTCTTCTATACTCACCTGGGCCATGTAGAGACAGATGGTGTTCAAGCTTTACAGTATTGCACATTTTAACTTTGCGATACACTGAACCAAACTTCTCTTAATATTGAAGTAATGAGTTAACTCCTAACCCACATTTTCATTTTTTTGAATAATACTGCTTAGTATTTACAAGTCTGCTGGTCAAAATCCAAACAATACAGAATGTTTTTCCCCATAAAATTCAGGGCAGTAAAGCATTATTCAGGCAGCTGGAACCTTATGTAACTTTCCTGACTTTCAAAATTCATATTTCATTAGACAAAACTTTACCTCTCACGGCTATTCTAATATCTTCATTGTTTTTATCCTTGAAACTAACATCATTAATATTCAGACTTTAATATCTTCTAGTAGAAAGCACCAACTTGATTTATAGTTAAATACATAATTTTCTGCATCTGATCACCTGAAAATAATGGGCTTACAAAAAGAAATACAGTCAATCTGTTTGATTGGGTTTTTTTAATTACATAGGAGGGAGGATATTTTTCTTATTCAGAATTTTCTCTCTATAAATACTGTTAATAAATAGGTACATAAATAGAGAAAAAGTAGTCAAATTTAATCTCCCTTTGCAGACATATTTTTTTCCTTGAAATTACTAGGAACTGGAAAGTATTCAAACGCATTAGATTTAAATGTTGCACTGTAAAACAGTTTTTTGATTTTACATAACATATGTGCTAAAATAGAAATTAAAAAAATGTTTAATTTATTAATTTTGTTCTGTTAAAAGAATATTTTTGCTTGACAACTTGATTTTATCTGACATTTTATAGAACCAAATTAGCATCTGGTAAATGCGCTGAACTTATGAGCCATTCCTAATGAACACATTGTGTTGGATGTATCCTCCTTCTCATCACCTCCGAAAAGGATATTTTCCAATTTTGTCTTTTTGAAATACATTTTATGTGACAAAATGCTTATTTAATACCATCTAATGAGCAAATAAATGAGCAAATAATGAGCAAATAAACCCCCCAATTTTTTAATTATAAGGTCCACATTGTGCTGTTTTTCAGACTGGTCTTCAAAGTAACTTATCCTCTGCTGTTCAGCTCCCCAAATCAGTCCATTTTAAGTGATAAACTGCAGTATTTCTTTTAAGAAAACAATGTCTATTCATTTTTTATTTGTCCAACAGCCTATTTTTTTATAATATGCATGACATGACTTGTAAATTGTCGAAGCAACTATTTGAAAAATTAATTTCTATCTAATAATGAGGCATGAATTAATAACAGCAAAGATTACAGAAGATCATCTGAATGTCCTGGAAGGGAACATTTTATTGTAGTAACAGAGATGAAAGAATGGAATGGCAAGCAGCTCCTCATTATTCTTACTAACCAACCAGAGCATTTAGAGGCATCAAGGCACCATCCTGTAAAATCAGGGGAATTCTAAAACCTCGACTACAAAAAAGATTTACTCAAGAGGCAGTTCAGCTGAACATTTAACCACTTCCAACTGATAGATACAACACTCTAATCATCTGTTTCTACATATGTGCAGGGGTTTGGGTATTCACAAAGGTTTTTGATTCTCATCTCTGTTGACTAGTTGATAGGCTATGTTTGATTTTCTAAACTTCTGTTGCATTGTGCTTCTTAAACACCCTAAAGAAATGCAGCCCCGGGAAGCTCCTCAATATTTTAGAGTAGGAATATCACTCAAGCCTTTTGCTTAGCATGTTTACATCCAGAACCTGCTTGGAATGTACAAAGTCCAATTGCTATTTCAGGTCTACAATTTAATTTGGCTTCATTTTGATGAGGGGGGGAAAGTCTATTCCAGTTGTCACTGTTCACTAACAGCAGAGGTAAATTTGTTTCTATCTGATAAATCTGACATTTCATTAAATGAAACTGGTAGATTGATGCACTTCTGAAAGCACACAGACATTTCACTGTATCTTCATGTTAGGAAGAGAATTATCTGAATTAAAAAAAAAATAAGTTGCAGTGTTTATGTTTCTAAATTATACTAGTGATTTGGGTTTAAATTAAATAAGACATAGGGTACCAAGTGTCAACTTTCATTTAAGATAACTTCAGAGATGATCAAGTTATTTTAAAACAGTAATACTAAAATGCAGATCAACAGAGCTAATGACTTAGAAAATATTGAGCAAAATCAGAGCATCAGTGGTACAGTTCAGGTTTTGAACTTGCCATTAGATTCCAAGCAGCCACAGAGATGGATCCATTGGCACAGCAAACCAAAGGTCATGATTTGATCATTAGATCACTACTTCTCTCTTCATTAGATTAGAGGGATCATCTTCATTAGAACGTGACTTTAATTTTAACCATAAAATAAATCAGAAAATATTATAATCAAGTTGGTGACTATTATCCATTCCCAACTGGCTGAAGTTTTCCTTCTTTCCTCTATGCTTTATTTTATACTTCCTTTGGTTTCAACCCTCGGACCAAAGAAGGTTGGAGAATACAGGTTTTATAGAACATAAAGAACTTTGCTTAAAAATCTTGCTTTAGACTCCCCTTGCCAATGTAGTTTTTTCTGCTTTCTCACATCAATGTACCTGAAAAATTTGTTCCAACTGTCTGAAAAAATCCTTCCTTGAAAATCAGATTCCATTATTAGGTCTAACAAGGAAGAAGGAAGGAAAAGCTTTTTTCCTTTTTGCTTGCTCTGTCTGCTCTGCTCTCTTCAACTGTCTTGCTTTCACAATTCTGCATTGATCGGTTTGTCTGTATTTTTGCTGACAACTTTATTCTCCCCTGCCCCAGACTCATTCGGTGGTTTTTCCCATTCTATCTCTGGGACAGTGCAGACAAAGTTGTTCTTAAAACTTTTTACCAAAACCTCCAAATTTTTCTTATCTAGCAACTCAGTCTTTCTTCCTGTCAGCCTCACATCTGTTCCTCACGTCTAGTCACCAGCCCAGCATGAAACAACAGTTGTTATCCTTAAACTCTGACATCTGTCTCTGTTTCTCCATCATGTTCATTTTTCTTTTGCAAGCATGAAACTCTTATACTAGAATGTTCTTTTTTTTTTTTTTTCTGCCACAGTCTTTAAATCCATAATGGGAACATCGTGGATAACGTGACCTGTTTAGATTTTAAACAAGTAAAAACATTATAGAGACATTATCAATTGTAAATATCTTTTCATATCAAAATTGGTGTGGCTGGATGAATGACAGACAAATAAGCAGAAACAATTTGGGGGAAACAAGCTTGGGAAAGGTTAAAAAGAAATAGGAATGCAGAGAAAAAGAGAATGATAAAGGTGTGCTGATTTGTTTTAATTGCATCGTATCTTATATTAAATTTGAAATAGGAAGCAGGATTCTTTTATTTTCCTATTCTATGACCTGCATGATGCACACAAACTTTCCCACTAAAATAAATTCTGAATAATTTGAAATTTTTGTGATACTGAAAAGACTATTTCTTTTATGCCCCCCTATTGCATTATCACCAGCACAAACATTCCAATTCAAATCTCCCTATGTGTTTTATTGCGGTGGGCTTCTGTAGGGTATGAAAAGTTCCACCTCCAAAACTTTCCCAAAGCAGACTGTTATTCCACCTCTTCTTTGTGCATGACATTAATTTCTTCTTTTATTTTCATGTAATTGTCATTAGTAGGATGAGGATAATGGCTTTGCAAGATAACAAGCAATTAGCCCCAGCTTATAGCAGGGGTCTACTGGCACCTTATGACCTCTCTCTCTCTTTTTTTGTAAAGGGTATTGAAATATCAATAAATAATTTCTTTATGTGTACAGTAGATATACATAGGATGGAGCCCAAGGAGGGAACAAAGAATGCCTGAAGTGGTGTTAATTTTAGCTGGGGCAGTAATGGCAGTCCCATGCCAGTCCCAGGAGGGGGTGGAGCTGATGTGGCATTTTGACCAGGGGTTGCTATTTCTGTATTTTTTAGTATACTGTTATTTTTTCACTTATATCTACTCATATTCTCTTCTCCTTACTGGTGGGAAGGGATTGGTTTAATTAAAAGGGGAGAATTCATTTTGGAGTGTTGCCCTTCAACTGTCATAAACCAAGACAGTTTGCTTCAGATCAGAGGTGTATACAGGGTGTTTTATCTGCTAGGAAGGGTGTAGTTTATCATTCATATGTGCCTGGATGCAGTCCGTGATGCAATCATGTATGGAAACACATGGAAAACACTCTAGTCTGGTAGGACACATATCATTTACTGTGTCAAGGCAAATACATGGGAGTTTCCTGTGTTTATTTAGATTATTCAGGCTTTTTTAATTTTGTGTATAAGTAGCTCTATAATGAGTTTAGACCTTCAATGTTGTGTGTGTCTGCTTCATTCAATGCTGCTCATCTGAGATTCTCTTTAAAGCTGAGTGGAGTTATATTCATTCCTCTAAAGAAGTAACGTGCAGGTGTTATGTAACTTTAATCCTTCTACCTATGTATATCTAGTGTATATCTATACTTATCCCTATATGCCACTTTGAGCTTATTCATAGTAGATTTATTTAGCCAAACCAAAGTTATTTTAATGTGTTTTTGTATAAATGTTTTTATTGTTTAATCCCTGCAAGATATATTCCTTTTGGCTTCCTGAATTTTGAAACGCTGACCCAGGAGCAGCCAACAAACTCGTGATCATTTTCATTTAGCTGGCTTCTTTCTAATTATTTTTAGAGTTTTATTGGATTTAATTTTATGGATCCTAGTTCAGTCCGTAAAATTAAAACATTAATAACTGTCTCTGAGTGTTTAACCACATGAACTCTTTTTTTAAATGAAGCTGTTCATTAAACCAAGTGATTTGCATATTGCATGGCATACTTCTGTGAAAGAGAGAAAGGCTCATTCATACATGATAGTGCTCATCCTACTTATGCCTGAGCCTTGTGTCAGCACTTCATTTGCAAATTCTATTTTTACTAGTTCAGAGCTCAGCTTTATAATCTTTCTGTGGGCTGAAACTTGACAAAGAACAGCTCCACTCCAGAGTCCATTTGAGCTTCAAATTTCAAATAAATCAGGTTCACCATTTCCATAAACTTTTTACACAAGTGTGACAGATCAGGCTGCATTCCTGTCAGCTCACATGAGTTAAGCATGGTTGGGTCTTTGAAGATAATACCTCTTGGAAAATCCATGAGGATTCTATATCTTTTTTTACTGTGAGAGTGGTGAAATAGGATGCCAGGGAAGTTGTGGATGTCCATCTTTGGAAGTGTTCAAAGACAGATTGATTGGAGCTCTGAGTAGCCTGATCTAGTTGAAGATGTCCCTGCCCACGGCAGTGGGATTGAAACTAGATGATCTATAAGGTTCCTTCCAACCCTAGCCATTCTATGTTTCTATGATTCCATGACCACACTTGCACTGCACTCAGTTTTCAAGAAATGGATGCATCTGGACTTATATTCTTCATTTCATTGAGAAATGACCTTTGAAATCACTGAGACAGAAAGACCATAAGACCTCGCTAGCAAAATATCCCACAAACATTGGCATGCTGCTCCAGGTTTATCTCTAGTGAGCCTGATTTTCACCTTTCCCATCCTTTAAAGCTCTGTCAATTAGCCCTGCTAATGCTTGTGCAAAGATCCTTTTTCCATCTTTGGGAGGGGTGACCCCCAGCAGCTGAGAGTAGGCCTGTGAGTCATAATCAAAACCCCACAAATTTCTGCCTACCTGTGAAATCCATAATGGAAAATGACCTGAGGGCCTTACCAGGACAGGAAGCTTTCTCTTAACATCCTTCAACCAGGCCCCAGGAAGGCAGCCGAGTTCCCTGAGGAGTGGGTCTGCTCTGCATACTGGACAATATGGTCATCATTTTATTTATATAGGTTTAGTTATTCCTGCATTGAAATCATCATCACTTAGTAATAGAGGTCTTTCTGCAATAATCTGCAATAAGAGGTCTTTCTTAATAATCAGTTTTGATTTTTGCTACCTAGAATGTTATCTTAATCATATAATGTCATTTCACTATTCTTATCCACTTTCAAATTACTAAGGAAGACACGAAAGAGTAAAGAAATGTGAAACGATCCATCACTGGTGCTTTCAGATCTCATTGATTGCTTGAGCCCACCCACCATGTGTTACTCAACTTTTCCCTCTCTCTTTTATTTGGTTAATAATTCTTGATTTGATCTTTACTTCTATTAATTTAGTTTAACTAAGAGCTTTAGGGAGGCATCACATTAAAACCATTTTTGAATATCCTAATTCCTGAGAACAGCCAGGTCACCTTTATTCCATTCTCCAACTGCAAGTTCAGGGAAACCTAATGAAATTTCATATACATGACTTCATTCTTGCAAAAGCATTGCTGACTGTACAACCATTGCATCATATTTGTCCATATTTCTTATATCCATGGTTTTCATTACATTTTCTTCCAGTTTTTCCAGTAGATAAATCAGATTTTCTGGTCTATTGATCCTCAATAGTTTCTCTTACCCACAAAACATAAAAAAAAAAGTCACACTGCAATAGTCACAATCTACAATTGTCTGATCTTCAGGTCCTGAGGCTCATTCAGAAGCAACAGAAACCACACAAAAGCTTATAGGTCAAGGAAAAATTTATTAGCTTTGTGCATATACTATCCAGGATGGTCAGCAGTTATTACTCTCAAACTTATGCCATTTATGTCTAAATTTAAAATAATTTATCAGATTTAATTCCACTGAAAATGTCGATAGTAACATCCCTAGAGTAAACTAATAATGACCAGTTTCCAAGAGTAATCCTTTAATTTCTTGACTATTTTTTAACCATATCAACTCTGTAATGGCCATTGTATTTGAAAAAGACATTTTACTCACAGGGTCTGGTGTTTTGATTTTTTTCCTTTAGTAAGTTTTTCCTTACCTTGTTAAAGAATTGTGAGGTCAAAGTTTTAACTTCCTGGTGTGCCTTTTACTTTTTCTTTCAGCTGCACACACCTTTTATCATAAGACCTTATATTTCCAATATCATTCTCTTCTATTCTGTTAAAGACACAAGTTTTTTCCTCTACTTCCTTCCTCTTCTTCTGTTTGTGTATGGAATAGATCTATTCTGAAAATTCTCTTCCATTTTTAAATGAATGCACTTGCTGCAGACCTTCCAGCCTTCAGATATTTCAGCCAACTGCTTCATTTTCCTCTCTGAAGTGAAACATTGTCATGGTGGATTCTTTCCTTTCCTGTTTTAAATGTGGGTACCACCCGGGCACTTCCAGAAAGAAGTAATGTCTTTCTAAATGCTGCTTATGTGTTTTCATTTTGGCCTATTCCTCTGAGAAGCCATCTTTTAAAATATAGCCAATTTACGTGGCAATGGTCAAAATCTCTTGTTATCAGCACACATTCTATTTTTGAGAATTCTGCCCACTCTGTTCCTAACAGGGTGACTGACAACTGAAAACGTTCTGTATTACTGCTGTTACACTCTTCTGACCTCTCCCTGGATCTTCAAACTCGTTTAAACACTATAGTGCTTGTTGATATCCCTCAAGTTTTGCATTCACTCTGTGCCTTCTTCATTTCCTCAACTTTTGGAACCAGTCCCTACGGTTAATTTCAATATTTCTAAGTTCTTTACTCCACAATATTTAAGTTATCCCATAGATTATAATTTATTTTTCACAAAATTCTTTAATTTGGTGCCCAAAGTAGCACCAGCCTTATCTAATCAGGCTTTCAGTTAATTCCGTTATTTCTGGATTCTGATATTTCTACAGAAGTATATGTACACTTGATCTTTTATTTTCATTTAGCTGTTGGCTGTTGTATTTCCTACATTAATATTATTGATTTTGTTGCTATCTCATGTTGCTACACCTTTTTTTTTTTTCTTTTTTGTAATTAATGTACCTGTGGAGAATGAAGCACTTACTGAATTTCAAGCCATTTCTATTTCAATGATTTGATCCAAAGGCTTCCTAATTTGACATGCCAAAACCCTTAGCCCATTTTAGCTTTAGTGAAGCCAATCAATCCTCCATAGGTTTTCTGTATTTCTCTCAAGGTCTTTTCCCCCTGCATATTTTTCTAAGTTGTGGACCAATATTTTTCTGCTCTTGGAAAACTTCCAGAGGAATGGTGCAGTATGTCATTGAAATCCTGATCTTAGTTTACCCTTCACAGTTTAAATTTTTCTTTGACAAATAAAAGCTCCATTTTCACATGGAGAACCTCTTCCTCTGATGAGCTATTTAAAAGAACATTAATTATTTTTTTCCTTCTGAAATATTCACCAAAAATTAGCGCATTACTGCAAAATTATGTCTCTCTCAGAAGGTCCCAATTTGCTAAATTTTTAGTAGAAAAGTTCTTAACTTTCCTAACAGGTAGGAACGTAAGAAGAAGCAAAGCAAATTCACAGAAAACTAACGAGTTTAATAATTTTTACATGGAAAAAAAAAAAGGAAATTATAGTAGTTGAACTGCTATAGTCACAAAGGTTATCTGAGTTTGTCTGCTCATAAGTGGTCTTCAATAACAATCTAATGGGGGTGGGGTGTAGGACGACTGACACAAGAAAAAAACCGTCAAAATAATTTGACTTAGAATTGGAAATTATATTACAAATACAAGAAATTCTTCAAAATTTACATTACAGCATATGCTACTATTTCATGGACTATAATATTCCCTTTTATTATTCTATTTCCTCTAGCAGAGTTCAATTTTAACTTCTAAAGACATTGCAACTTTTCAAGAATTAATATTTTTTTAAAAATAAGCTGAGGCTAAATTATTTAAAGAAATCATCATAAACCCCTGGAGGGTTTGGTTTTTGGTTTAAGCAGACTTTTACAAAGTGTATTTTAACAAAACCTTCACAGAGGTTTCCAAGAAACTTGAAGACAAGCTACAAAATTTAAGGACTCCATATGGAAATAAAGCCTGCTGCGTCCTTGAACACCACCTGCTCTTAATGTCTGACTATTTAACATAACCTGATTAACCCTGGTGCTGTTTTGACACTACCAAAGTAGAAGCCCTCAAAACCACAGAAATTCCTAACAGAGGCCTCCAAACGACAAGAATGGGATGGCACCAGAGTCCCCATATAAAGACAAATGACAAAAGCCTGTCACTAGCAGCTGCACCACCAGGTTGTATTTAGTTTAGAGAGTAGTGGTGATAGAAAAACAGAAGAAACCTCCATAAAAACATACTGGTGGGGTTTGTGATTGATGTCATCGGCAGAGACATATTTGGGATGCAGCTGGGAGGGGAGGAAGAGAAGAAAGGAGAGGGACGGGGAGAAGAGGGAAGGGGGAAGAGAGGAAGGCAGAAAGGAAGAAGACAGATTGAATTATAATTTGCAACGGTAGGGCTCATTTCTGAATTCTGCAATGTATTTCTAAAACTCCTCTAAGGCTTTAAGAAAATTTGGTGTAAGGCATTTGGATGTACTGGTAGCGGTGCCAGTTTTGCATTATACATTGCTTTGCAGTGAGAATGTGCAACAAAGAAAGCAGGTTTTTGTCAGATTTCTGGCCTTGGTATTCACTGCGCAATGATAAAGCATGGAACTTGCTGCAATACATGCATGAATGTATGTGAGTCAGAGGGGGGTCGTGGAAACGGAAGGGAACCTACATTTTTTGAACTGCAAAATCACAATTTGTGCTGGTACAAATTTTTGGAATTAAAAATTCCAAAGTTCTTACAATGTTTTTATTAATAAGTCTCTTGATATTGAACCATTAGTCACCTTACTAAAAGTTAATGTTGTTCCTGTCTCAGTTTTCAAACTGTACTGACTATATAAAAGCTATATATAAACTTTGCACCTTTCTAGTTTTACATAGGCATCCAAAAAGCAAGTGTTTTCAGAAATGCAGTTATCTACTTAAAAGGAAGTATTGGTGAGACAATACTGAAAGGTTTAGAAAATCCTTCCTATACTCTATTTTTTAGAAAAAAACCCCAAAAAACCTAAGTAAATTAAGTGTTCAAGCAATAATTTAGTAAAGAAAATTTCACTCTCCAATGACTCACCACAGTCTACCTGAGTAAGAGTGCATGGATCAACACTGAAAAGTGTATTATAAATACATATAAATGCTATTTTTAATGTATTATAAATCTGATAACCAGAGTGCTCTAAGTCTATTCCACTTGTGGCATGAAAATGATTCCCTCAGATCAACTTTAACATCTTAAAACTTATTTATAATATGAACTCCACAGTCTAATGTGTTTGATACTTTGCAATTGGATGGACTAAATCGGCACATGATCAGTTACCACAGCTTCTCCTAATGAATGGTAACTTGCTAAAGTGCGGGAACTCACTCACTTCCAGCATATGCTGAAATGCTAAGAAAATATTCAGAACTACCCCGAGTCTTTTCTAGGTAAATCTTCCAGACTGCCACCCATCTGCTGCTACCAAAAATATGAACTCGGTGATAAATTTGATTAAATGGATCCTGCTGCCACCGTTTCATTTGAAGTTTTGGTGAAAACAACAGATAACAGCTTCATACCCCTGTAACACTCCAGATGGTGATAATTCTTTTCTAAGCATACTAGGACTGCAGGTAGAACTATGTTGACAAAATACATCACTGAAATTTTAATGCCTCTTGACATCCACAATTAAAAGAAGGTTTTTTTTATCTGCTTTCAATATTTATTACTGTCATACACTCTTTGTTGTTTGGAAGGCACTTGACATTATCTTCTATCTAGTGAGGAGACTCTCAGAGATTTTTTTACAATATAATTGACCTATCAACACCAAAGGATGTTCAGTAAATCTGATTATTTTGTTCAAATATGAGCTACACAACCTGAAATCTCCTCTACCATTTACAATTGGACAACAGATCACAAATTCTATTCCAGGCAGTAGCTACTGAATAGACTTTTGGACTTACATACAATGGCTAAGGTATATAACCTATATAACCTACAGGTTATATAGGTTATATACCTGTAACACGCTGCCCTGACAAGTTTTTCAATATTTGATGGATCCTATGAACATTGTAGTATGAAGCATTTAAGAATCCATCCAATTCTATTAAAAAGTCAGTTTTTAGTTTTGTGACAGTATCATTAAAGATGCCTGCCATAACACTACAGCGGCAGTTGAGTGGTACATAGTACAGAGGGGTTTGATTAGGCTCTACCTTGCATTCCTCTTAAAACACACCCACATTCTCAATTTTTCTGGGTCCATTTGAAGTGATCAGCAACATGGTTTATGTTTGAGTTACACTAAGAGGTTTTTATCATTAATTAAAAGAAGCAGTGTCCAGTGGAAGAAGGTCAGATATACTCAAATGTTTCTAAAAAAGGCCCTTTTTAAAATTAAGCATCTTAACTTTATGACTTCTTAACCTCTTCATTTTATCATTTTAAATAAAATTTACTTTAAATTATCCTGATTATTTCATATTATATTGAGGCTGGGAAACATATTGTTTTCAAACCTTGGTGATTTTAAAATTCTTCACAAACAATCAATCTGCTCTACTCTTTTAACTTCCAATCTGTTGCTGAGATCTCTTCATGCCCAGAAATTGAACAGTCTTGCAGCTCAGAGGCTCTGCTCACTGGCTCTGGTGTGGCAAATTCCTCTAAATCTGAGCACTGTTAACCTTCCTCTACTCACACAAACATCCCTGGGCATCTGTTCTGCAGATGACAGACATTCTCCTGAAAAGCTGGAACATGCATGTGTTGAAAATGTACAGTCCGTGCTGGGAAAGCACCATCTACAGCTCTGCCAGAGCTGGCAGAACCAACAGCAGCAGGTCCTACTTTTTGGGTGTCAAACCTACTACACACAACATCTGTGTGTCCAGTACTTCCAAGTGTCTCCAGCCTGGCTTGCCAGACTCCCCCGAAGGCAACAGCTCCTTGCCAGAAGTGGCAGGGCAGTAGAATAGCTCTCAAATTGGTAGTTTGAACCTCCAAAGCCACCGCTTGCTGCTCGTGCTGGTGGAGCTGGCAGGCCTGAGTGCAGCACGTGTTTCAGCACCACAGCCCTTCAAAAAACATTTTACAGGCAGCTCTTCCATGAGGGGCTGTGTTAGCCAGATCGATATTTTTAGAGAACTCACAGGCTGCTCTGCTGGCACAGCACATCCACAGGTATGGGAGCCCTAGGCCTCTGGAGGACAGGAAAGAAGTCCTTTCCACCAGCAACTGTATTGGCCATTGCTCAGCATAAACAAAGCCCAGTGGCACTGTGCTCATAAGGAAGAGGCATTAATAATGCAAAGGTTTTGACACTGGCAAATTTTCACTGACACTGGTGAGTTCTTGAAGTTAGATTTTTCATTAAAAAATATAGTTTTCACTTCAACACATCAGTCGAATTTTTTTCCAGACTCTAGCTGAATTTTCAAGCTAAATGTTGAGAAACCTCTCCTAAAAAAACCAGGGTTTAAGGGCATTTGACAGAAGAGATGAGGGCTAGAAACTACATCTCCACCCTGTGATTAGCAGATAGAGGTCAGCCATCACTTGATGCATGCCTCTCTTTGCTTTTTCTTAAAAAGATACCATTTCAACAGATTGAAGATGGAAAATTTTCCACTTCAAAATTCACTGGGAAGATCCATCATGCAAGGAAAACTTGTTTTGAAGATGATCAAGCCTTTTCCTGAAACGTTTGGCCACATGGCCTTGGTGTACTTATCAAACTTGGAGCATTCTAGCATTCTTTGAGATCAGGAACAAGTTTCCTAGCACCTGTGAGAGGAATGATGTGTGTTCATGGACTTTGCAAACTTCAAGGGAAATTTACTTTGATTGAAGGAATAAAATGAGCTTTAAAATATAATTTTACATGCAGCAGGATGTGGTATGATTTCTACAGGCAAAATTTGAAGGAAAGTGGTGAAAGAAAGCTATCTAATGCTATCAGCTCTGCTACACTTTTCCCCGAAACACTTTTCAAAGCTGCTTTACTAAGAGGCTAAGGAGTGTGGAGTCTTGGGTAAGCTTTTGCAGGCATTCTGATATAAAATTCAGCTGCATTAGGTATTTAATGGGTCATGACTTAAGAAGGATAGTGAGGATATGCATCTTTTATAGATTTAAATCCATATCACATTTTACTTTATATATATTGCACGTATACAAATTGATTACTCCTTACTGAGCTCTAATTATCCAGAAGGTTTGGCAGTTGAAGGAGAAATTGAAAAGCAATGTTTCCTTGACAGACTAATGGAGGTAGCTGTTGTTTTAAACCACAGTGAACAGATACGAGCCCTCAAAACTATAGACAAGGGAGAGACCAGTTTTCAGCTGTTAGAAAACAGTATTTTATTAATAAAATGCTTCCCTAAATTTACAAGAGGGAACATTAAATTTTAGCTCCATTTTAGAGCTTTTGCATCTTCCTAATTCTACACATGTGACTAAAATAGGTGACTTAATTGGGTCTACTCATATACTTGGAATTACATGTACTTAAGGGCTGGTATGATTAGCTTCTTGATGAAGGTATGGAGGAATCAAGTCCCATTCATCTTATGCCAAATGCATTTTGCAAATTTTTTGATGCTAAATATTTATATTGATGCTGATTTTTTTTTTTTTTTAGTATTATGTCAAGTTTGAAAAATGAATTAATAGATTATCAGCTTGTTGCCATCACTACTTAGACAGTTGGAGATCACTTTTTAGGGCTATTATGAACATGTACTGTGGGAGGCTAATTTTCTTATTTAAAACTGACTCTTCTGCTAATAAAAGGGAGTTCATTTTAGAACTCTCTCTGAGAAGGTAGCCATTTTCCTCTTGACATTTACCACATAAGAAGACTTTTATTATGAAGTAGAATATAGTATTCCCAATGACTGTCACAAACTGTGTCAAAATAATTTTTAAAGTGTCTAAAATGATCTACTAACTTTTTATTCTCCTATCCCTTAAATGCTTACTCCAAATCATATTTTAAGCCATATACCTAATATACATTTAATGTTCCCTAGATTCTTTTCATCAGAATTATTGACAGTTTCTCCACCTTAACAAAGCTGACCTACTGATACTGAGCACACATCTGCAACTCATTCATGCCGTGGAAACAGTCCTAGGAATGTCAAATTGTTCTATACACAGATAAAAAGAATTTGGCACTGTAAAATCTATTAATACTCCTTCAATTCTAAAACTGGAACAACAATCTGCTATGCCTTCTAACAAAAGGCAAAGAACCATTTATTCCCTAAAATTAAGTACATGGAGAAAGGTGGTGGATAACTGAGCATCAGCACAAATGTGAAATTTTCTAATATTAGCAAGACCAGTATTATACCAAACCATTTAAAATATTGTTCAGAATACAATAGTCTATGCCACATACTGACACCCTTTGAAAGCAAAGGTGCTGACTCCAGCAAAAACTGGTTTAAGATCTAAAGTATTTTGTTATCAAGACAGAAAGTGCAAGAGCATCTTCCAATATTTAGCACTTGTATGCAATTATTACTAAAAAAGTGTTACTGTCTATTTTCTAAATCAATTTTATCTAAATTAGTCTCAATGAAGCATCTCATCCAGCTGAGAAAATTGTGCATCCATATTTTTGAAATACAGCTAAAGAAGTTTAAATTTGTCCTTTGAACTTGACTTTGCATAAACGAGAATGAGACTCATATATGACTGTGTGTATCCTCTGCATCTACACATCTGTGTATGTGGTTGTTAACTTGCATTTATCACAATATATTTGCAAAATAACCTAATTCAAACATTTTATATAGAATGCTCATCAGGTCATTTAACCATGGAATGGTAAATCCAATGTAAATCATGTAACCTTGGTAAAATACAAATCTAAGTAGAACTGAATGTAATTTGCCATAGGAGCTTTAGAAGGTATATACATTTTTACATTAAAAATACATAGAACACAGAATATGTAAAAGCTTACTCAGAAATTATTTTTACAACAGTATTTCAACCCGTATGTAATTATTATTTATATGAAGAGGCATGAACTGAAATAATTTCAGCTAACTGATATCCATGTCTTTCACTACTGTCTCACATTGAGCCCCATTACAGCTCTTTATTTTCATTCTAATTGCCAGATAGTGGAGAGTTAAGACGCCATCCTTTTGTCACTTTATTGCTGGCTACTGGGCCACTGCCTAGGAATAGGAACATCAAGTTCAAGATGCTGTCCTAACTTAGCCACAGCTGAGATTAGAGTTGCACCAGAAGTAGGTCATGGGAGACAGAGACCTTTTTCACATTTTATACATAAAATTATATCAGAGCATGGAAGGCCTGCTATTCCATTGAAAACACAGAGCCAGGTTCCCTGCTGTAATGAATAATGACTGAAGTTAAAGGGGGGAATGAACACACATATTTTAGGTTATCTATGAGTTTGGCAGTTAAGTTACTTGTTTTGAAGAAAACAGATGTACTGGTCAAGGTTATTCTCCTGACTCATATAAGCAAGCGCTTGACTTAAGTCTTCAGTAAAAAGCGTGATTAGTATCTGAAGACCTTTCTGACAAAATATAATGATGTATGTTACAACGTATTCAGTTTAGGATCTGACATTTGATTCAGACCTTTAAATTGCCTTGTCAGGAACAGAATGTCCATAAAATAATATCAACAACATCCCTTAAGGTTCCTTTAAAATCTTACAAGATTGACATTATTTTAAAACTTTACTTACAGAAGAGGAAGGCATGGAAGACTGTATCTGTCCTGAGAATATGCTCCCAAATGAATAAAAGAACACATCCTTAAAGTTCAAACTTAAATAAATTCCCCTCTAGAAATACAGTGGGTAAAAGCACTTTATGTGGAAGGAGTCATTCCACTTATCATTCTGAAACCCTTCTCCCAAGGCTGGAACCTTTGTCATTGCTAAATGCTGAGGGGAAATTTTTAACTTTAATGATTCACCATTCACCATCCCAGAATGGGGATCACAGCTGAAGTTCTCTTTTCCAGCTTGTCCTGTTTAAAGATTTCTAGTATTGCTTGGAAATCACTTAAAACTGTAAGATACTGCAGATCATTAATTGCTCTGAGTGGGCTGTAATGCAAGATCTGCTGAATGAAATGCTACTCTGTCGTGTTGATAAAGATTGGCATGGATCAGTATCAGTGTCTCTTCAAACCACTTTTATACATGTTTCAGTCACATTAAAAGCTACTGGGTGAAAATGTATTTGTATTTTGTAAAATTTACAGGTAGCCACTCCACCCAATAAACACCTACTTTTGTAATTTTTGTTGTATCCTCTTGGTTCACCAACTGCTGTTTTTTATTACATGTCATTAGTGTCACTTTTGTTTCCACCACAGGTAGTCATTACTATTTACTAATGGTGACCCAAGCCAGCGGTTGTTAACCTTCTCATTAAAAAATCACAGGACAACTAGACAGACACTAAATCAGAATAACAATTATCTAAATTTATGCACCAGTAATCTCAAAAATGATGAGATCTTTTCCTTTAATGCTTGTCATTTCTGAGCAGTTGTTGAATCATTAAGGATTTTTCTGTGATGTTATATGTGGCAATGCATAATATTTCTGCTCTTTCTATCTTTATGGGTATTTAAAAAAGCAGTGGGAAATAAAGAGATTTGGCAACTTTTGAATCATTAGACAGCTACATCAACATCAACGAGACAACAAAGTATTTTCCTAATGCTTAACCTTATTTCAAAAATATTATGTCAGAATAATAGTGGTCTTACAAGAAAAATATCATGGGGAACTTTTGGCTGTTGTTTTGACTGGTTTTACGTTTTGGTTTGGTTTTTTTTCTGTTGCATTTTTTGGGTTTGGTCCTTTTTGGGGGGAGAAATTATTGAATATATAGAAAGAAACCTTTGGAAGTCCCCTCATTTTAATGCGACTGAATCAAAACAATGGTTAACAAAATCCAAGTTTGGGTGAGTTCTGAAATTTTATTTTTATTAGCAATTCTGCTCCTTGCTACTAAATATTTATATTTTTCTTGATACTGTGCTTTTGCAAGGGTCCTTCCTTTCTTCTAATTGCTTAGTTTGTGATCAGCCTCCCTAGATGCTTCTACATTCCACAGTAGGCATCTTTCACCAACTGGTTATATGTTTCCCTCTATGTTTTACCTGTTCAGGGGGCTGGGATAAGGCAAAGTCCAAATACAGATCTGTGGGGAGACGGAGATGCTGCTGAAGACAGTCTTGCCCTTCATATGTTGCAGCTGTGTTAATTATCCTAGAGTAGGAACAGCCTTGCCCTTACAGTTATGGGTATGATAAAGAGTGGGTTAGCTGGTAGGGAGTTGGAGTCTGCTGGCTGTGCTGTGAGGAGCTAGGGATAGGAGGTCGTGTGAGGGACAGAAAAGGTAAGATGCTGTACATAGGACAAGGTTAGGCAGCTGTGCTAGGGACAGGAAGGAGTGAGCCAGAGCTGGAGGAGAAAGAACCAGAGCTGTGTGGTGCTGCACATAGGGAGTACAGAGAAAAGGTATGGGAGACTCTTGATTAACAAGGTGCTGATGCTTGGAGCCTTCTGGTGCTTTTAATGAAGCGCTTTAAGTGCAGTGTCCGTCTCGACTACCGCATATCAACTATGACACAGATCCTGGAAACTGGATACCAAAGTTTCTAAACCTTAATTTGGACTGTACATAAAAGTAGTTGTTTTCCCAAAAGAGTTAGGCCTAAAAATTTGCTTTTAACAGATGAAGACCTGACTTTAAAAATGACATCTGTACCTCCTGTTGATGCATTTTGATGAACTGAAACTGATCTCAACATCTAGAAGAAAGATGAGGGAACAAACACACAACCAAGGATGATTTCAGTGTTTTATCCTAGGATACATGCTCATTAGGTATTCCTACAAAAAATCTACTGGTCACCATAGAGCTTGGCTTCTGAGCTTCCTGAGACATGAGAAGGGCCTTCATCACGAAACCAAGAAAAAAGTGTGTAAAATTATAACAAAGCACTTTCTTTGCACCAATATTTTGTGAATTTTAGAACAAAGCATGGAGGAAAGATGTTGACTGCCTGCATTGCAAAAATAAGAAGGAAGGGAATTTCTGAGAAGAGAGGATTTGAAATTCAGCTGACGTAGTAATGATTTTGTCAGAGCAAGACCACTCCCTTTTCCAAAGTGCAAAGAATTGTCTAACAAATTGCATGTAGACTTCTGTAGGGAACAAAAAAATCCTAAAAATTAGTGAATCTAAGGTGAGCTTTGAGCTGGGGAAGAAAAAACTACTCATATAAGGTTTCAGAGAAGAGCTGAAGTTCTACTTAGCTTTCCCCCCTGGCCCTAGTATCAGCATATGTTCCCCTGTTTTGAGAGAGTAGAAGTTCCCATAAAATGTTCACAAAGCCCAGGCACCTTTCCTGTATATCAGAATATCTCTATGATCTGGCTAAAACATTTATTCACAAGCATATACTCTGATGGTAAAAGGTATTTTACCTTTTACCTAGCAAGTTGATCTTCCCAGTGTGTGAGTACAAGCAGAGGGAAGTAATCAGGAGGAATGAAGGCTGGAAAACACTGAAGGAGAGTTTAGAGACAGATGGAATTCCAATCTAAGCTTGACAGAGGCAGCAAGCTTTTACCTGTTGCTGAAAGGTTTGAGTGGCTTTCAGACAAAATTTCCAAGTTGCTTGTCTGTTCCAAGAGCACCTTTTCTTAGGAGTAATCTGTCCTAAATCCTCTCTACATCTCCCTCTGGGGACATCCTTCCTAATTTGTACTCATTAGAGGCTTCAATGAGCCATCCCTGCCTCCAGATTATGCCATAATTTGGGAATTTTGTATGAAGGATGTTTTAAGACGGGCTTCTATGCCCTTCTTAGACATGGATGTCCAAAAACATGCAGGAGAAAGATGTCTTTTGACAGCTCCCTTTACAAGCCCCCTGGCCTTGATTCCGCCATTCCCAATGAAAGGTGTGATGAGATTACAGAATTCACTACCAAATTCCTCTTGAGGTCAGCACACCACTGGAGCAGACGTGGTTGTACAGAAAATAACTTAGTATTAGAAGAGTTCAATTAATCTTCCTGATCTTTGTAACATTGGTGAAATCTAGAATGTGGTGAAATGTATGGCTGTGTTCAAACATTTCACTGCAACCAACCATGGAAAAGTTTACCTTCTTGTGCTTTAGTTCACCTGTCATTCCCACTCTGTCCATGTCCCGATGCACCGGAAACCTTGTCCTCCTTCGCCATCCTGAACAGTTTCAACTCATTCCAGACCTGTCACAACTCATTTTTTTCGTCACCCACACATTGCAGATTTCTAGAGCAATCTCTTTATGGGGAAGCTGCTGAGCACTTTTGGCAGGCTTTTCCCTAGATTCTCTGAAAATCTCAGCCTCCTGGACTGGTTCCATACTTTGAATGCTCAAGTCTGGCTCTGGCCCAAAGAGAGTACATTTGTCAGCTCAGCCAGGACATTAATATTCACATTGTGTCCCATCCTTTACAGCTAGCATTTAAGCCTTGAGAATACTGGAAAGATGCCTTGGAGGATGTGAAAGGATATTATTTCTTTCTTTAAATAGAAGGAAAAAAATATATTATATTGGAGCTACCAGCACACTCGATTAACTTTTAAAAGCAGAAATCTCTAGGTTATACTAAGAGCCACAACAGCAAATATTGCATATGCAGTTAAGAATATTTAATAGCAAGTTTAAGTTACATAACTCCTAAATTATTTGAAATAGACATTTGTGCTGTTCTAAGCATAGGCAGACACACGCATAGACTAATGAATAATTGTCTTTCCTTTCAGAATGACCTGCTTCATTTCTTTTGATGCTTGTCTCTGAATTGATCAAGTTTGAGGAGAAGATGAATAGAAATTCATCTCCAGGTTTTGTCTTAGTAACTTAGATTTATTTTTTGGTTTTAGGTGGAGAAGTCAAAACAGTTTCTCCAGAATTGTAATACATCCGCAATTCAATGCATATTTGAATTACCTCAGGCAGTTCTCAGTGTTACATTTAATTCCTTTACCTTATTTCTCTTTTCTGCTTGCTTAAAATGATCTTCTTACATGAAAATGCTGTAAAAACAGTTGTATAATGCGTTATATATTTATGGGACAAGAAAACACACCTACAAAGTGTGAAATGCATCACTAACACCCTTAATCCAACATTATCTCTGCCAGTCTATTTTTTCAAAAAAATATAAAATTCTTATGTGTGTATAACCTCTTATTTTCTGAGATATTTTAGAAATATTTTCATATTTTCATTCTTCCCACTTTAAATATTAGTAACCTGACAAAATTTGAAGTAAAATAATGAAAATATTTCCATTAATTCCATCAGAAATGGATGGATTGAGAATAACAACAGAGAGCATTTACAACATGCCTCAGCGAAATGCTGAGTTATAAACCAAAATTTTTTGTTATATTGCTGTAATTACAAACAAAATTTTCATCCTATCCAGCCACACAATTTGACTATTATTCTAAGAAATGGAGCAAGTTATTTTGAAAGCTCAAAGTAGATTTCCATTTTCTTTTAAATAAAGAGTACAAGATTTTTTTATAGGTATTGATAGTTAACATTATAAATAAATATGGAGCTAGGGAAGGATCCAGGACATCTGAATCTGGTGCAATATTTTTCAGTCTTCCAGGACAAATATGGCTGTTGTTAAAGTAGTAACTCCTTGTTTAGATGGCAAAGTGCTTTGCAGAATAAGGGAACCCAATTATGGCTTCCAATAGCAATGAGAAAATTCTGTTAACATTACTGGAAGTTATACTGGATCACAAGAATCATTCCAGTACCTGGCAATTGTAGTCTTTTTTTCCTAACAAAAATCAGTGATCTTTTAGAGTGTAACAAGGAAGAAAAAAAATCATTTTATGTAAAAATGGATTGTTCTAAAATGCTACAGTCTTACAGGGGTTTCTTATTTACAGATTTTTTTTCTCTAAAAAGGGATAATCACTTAATATCTTGCCACTTTACATGAATATGTAGATTTATTCTCGGTAGACCTCTGAAATATGAAACAAATTAATTCAGTGTTACAAGGTGACAAATGGTGGCTGAGGAAGTCACACAGGAAGCCTGTGGAAGAATCAAAAACTGACTTTATAGGAGAATCAAATTCTATTAAAAAGCAAGCTTCAATATGTCCCACATTATTTAGAATATGGGAAAAAACACTCTGCTAAATACTCAGCATAAAATCATAAATCACATTTTAACCACAAAGGATACTTTAATGGTGTGTTCCTTACAAAAACAGAAAGTTATCAAGCTGGTATATTTTTTCCCATATTATTTTGTATATTGGTATATTTCCCATATATTACCAAGGGAAAAACAAAAATAAAAATAACAACAGTAACAAAACCAACCCAAAACCCAATCAGACTTCCTTTAAAAATCGAAGCAGCAAGAACAGTCAGAGTAGTTTTCAATCCTCAGCCAGCAAGTAATAGGTTTTCACCTTCTCTCCTAGTTTTATTAGAGTTGATTCCATTTTCTTGTCAAAATGGATATCCACTTTCAAAAAAGCACTTCTGTTTGCTTTAGGCTCTGTGCAAGGAAAGTAACATCCCCGAAGAAGCTTTATCATACAGTCAAAGCTGATGACCTACTACAATAATCTGGAGATGAAAATGAAATATCACCTTGTGAAGTCTTGGGGGATTCCACTTTTCTTGGAGCGCAATAACTCTCTGAATGAGACAGATCCCCTGAACATGAATATATCTCCCCCGAGTTCCAAGGACCTGTTTCAGTGTACAGAAAATACAAATTCAGCCCCTTTTTTATATCAATGAAAAAATGTAATGAATTTTCTAATTAACACCCTTCTTGGCAATTGCAAACCATCTGCATATGGTTTTCTTTGTAACAAATGTATCTTTAACTAAAAAGCTGTCTCTTTGAATGTTGGTGCTCTGTTTGTTGTTACAAAGCACAAAGTATTTAAAGTCAGGAACATTTGGAAGTTCTTCAGTAACCAATCTCCATTGCTGCAAAATGAAATCTGCAGATATTCTATTTCATAATTCATTAGTGCAAGCACTTACAAATGTACCCTGAGAAATTCAGTGCCTTCATGCACTCAGTCTTGATATAAATCAGAACACTGCAATCTTTCTTAAACATGAGTAAAGCAGGTAGAGTGTAGGCTGGCAAACAAAATGAGGGGAAGTCACTGACCAGACATTAACCTCAAAAGCAGGGGTCTGTGGCAGTTTTCAAAGTATTTCTCACTCAAGACACAGGCTGCTATTAGAATAAGATCTTAATTTCTTTTAAAGACTTTCTACTTGTGGCTTTAGAGGAATCTGCAAGTTATCAAATGTAAGATAAATGTAAAATAAAGGTTCATTTACCTTATGAACCACTCCTCTCCAAAAGTAAACATTTTGCATATATGAAAACAAAGACACAGCATTCTGCTCAGTGAGGGTGTCAGGCTTGATTTCAGTGAAGGAAAATTAAGCTATAGAAAGTTGTATAGAGGGCTTACTTGAATTTCAGGAACAAACAAACAGCCAATTGCTCTGATTCATTATGAAAACATCTCTCTTGCTCCTAAACAGGCCAATTTTGATACAAATAATGCACCAAATGACAAATGTGGATGATGTAGCAAGGATAAATTTTTTGTCTTTAACTGCCTTCCTGCCAAATCCAGGGTGACACTAATCAGTGGGTGGTTTTGCCTCGTAACTACATAATGTCCTGGTTATTCCACTTGCTTGTGCTTGGCTGGAAAAGTGGGACATTGAAGCCTTTGACCCAGGGACTATCAAGCACACACATGCATAACAAGGGAGGCAATTATAGATGTGCTATCATTGCACTTCCAATGAACTCCCAGAACATTTGTAAATGATTCTGTGAGAAGCAACCAAGGGCCTTTGGAAACTAAAAATTATAGACCAGTTTAACAATCCATTTAGCAGTAGAGTGAGTAGTATAATTGCATCTGAATCCTCCAATTCAAATGTAAATTAACATACAGATAGTATACTTCAGAGACACAGATGCAAGTGATTTGCTTGTTCATTTCTGTTTATACCATAGTTAAATATAACACAAGTTTAGCAAAATAAATAATCTCCCTGGTTAAGAAACTATGTGTTGATTAATCCAAGATTCCCGAAAATATATGCACCTAATAAAAATTAAATCCAAAAACATAAAAAAAAAAAAAAAACCAAACCAAGCCCCCCCAAAAAACCCCCAAAACAACAACGAAACCAAAAACAAAACAAACCACCCAAAAAACCCCAACCAACCAACCAAAACCCCCCCCCACAACTAAACTGAAATCTACCAATATTTTGCCTCAGAAATATCAGAAGCATCACGCAATAAACTTGGAATCATTGTTTTCCCACCTGCCAGGCAGAAGTACAGGGCATATCTGGAGGCTGTAGGAGCTGCTGACAGAACCTGACATGGTCTCAAAGTTCCACTGTTATCTCCCCAAAGCAAAGCAAAGCTAAGCTAAGCAGTTTTACCAGTGATGAAGTCTGTTGTGAAGCAGAATAAATATTTTACATTATAGTATTTTAAAAGTACATCCACGGAGGTGATATTTTGCTGTTGTTTTTAATGCTCAAAAAAGTACAAACCTCTCATCCTTGGAAAAATCCAGTTATGATATTACCCCAACCTGTTACTAATACAACCAAAAAAGTATTCAGAATGCTGCTTCTCCTTCCAGTGAGATAACTGATGATACTACAAAACTTGAAATCAGATTAACAACTCTAGTGAGGAAGTGACCTCCTTTAGGTGATGAACATTCACAACAGATCACTGCCACTTCCCAGGTAAAGCCTTCATTGACTAAAGAACTCAATACAGCAACACCGAATTTGCTCGAAAGACAGGCAGAGAACTTTTTCATAAGAACTAAAAACGGTGCAACTCTAAGCAAGGGATTCTTTCTTAGCCCTCAAAATTTTGTTGAAGTTTCTTCAAGTTAAAGAGGGAGAAGTACTAATAAGGTATATTTCTGCATTCAAAAGGTGTATTTTGTAGATATGACTTTATTGCTTTTCAAGGAAAACATATTAATCCAAACAGAACATTGACATTGATTTCTATTACTTAGAATTAACATTGCTTATCTTGGAGATGCACATTATTTTGAAATTCTTTATTTCATGTTAATGTGTTATAGTCTCAAGAAAAAAACCCTATAAATAATTTACAAATAATCTAAACTCTATTATTCTTTAGATAACTATTTTTAATGATTCTATGCACTTAAATTAAAAAAAAAAATACATACAGGGTATATGTATTTACACCCTGAATTTCAGTGACATAAGAAACTTCAAATTGTACATGCTGTCCAAAGTCAATGTATATAACAAGTCATTCCTGCAGATTGGTGTCTGATTCATATCAAGCAGCTTGTCTGCATATGAAAAAACTGACCTTAGAGAAAAGGAAAGAGAATCAAATATAAAAAAAAAAAAAAAAACTTTGTATCCTACGTGGTGGTTCTTGCAATGGAAGTTGCTTAGAAAAATATAATTTAATATTTGAAACATAAGATTTCTCAGGAAGAAGTTCCAGGGAAAAAATTGCATTTTTCACTGGTCTTTGTCACTGGTCTTTGTATTTTTTACTAAGGAAGAAATACATTTCTTTCTTCCCTTTGTACATCAAGAACCTTGAATAAGCTTAGTTTCCACTCTGAAATAAAGCAAAATAGAAGTGAATAGAAGTGATTCCTTCACAGTTTTTGACAAGTATCAGCTTCCAAGGACTGTGGACATTTACCAAGAAACCATTATTTTATGTGGTTAACATCATCATAAAGATATTAAAGAGACACAACTTCTTGAGTTTTTCAGAGGATCATCAAGAATTAGCCAATACAGAACCATAATAAGAACTGAATAAAAAATAGGGTCTCCTATAAATAAATATTATTTTTTTAATTTGAAGCTATTGAGATACACATCAATTTAAGTAATAAAATATTTTGTAAGGAAACATCAAACTACAAAGGCTACTTTAGCATGCTTGGTATTGAAACAAAGTATATTGGTTTGGGTTTTTTTTAATTTTGGGCAGAATACTTAAACGAAAATTTGAGACAGTTGGCTATTAAACCTTTTAAAACAATGTGAAAAGGACAGAAAAGCTGATTAACTTCCTGAAACATCAGTGAATGTGAAGGAGCACAGTCGAAAATAAAAAACATTTATTTTACTTGCCCTGTGAAATAACCATTGTTACTAACAGGTATCATCTTGAATGCCACAGTAAAGAAGCTGATTTTTAAATAGTTCTTTTTTTCCATGTTCTTCTTGCACTTATTTTGAATCACAGCTTTAGTAACACACTTTGCCTGCACCTGCTTTTCCTAATCAGCCAGCGATGCCACAAACATCTCAGTTCTCGTTCCATTGCTGCTGACTTTGCAACAGTTTATGGATCTCTCCTCTCAGACCCTTCCTCACAAAAGCTTTTCTGTATTTCATACATTGGATGAGATGGATCAAAGTAACTTCACCAGATATTTCAAACAGACACAAGCTCACAGAAGGAAGCCTCTCATAGTAAAATCCTTACTGATAGAAGCAGCAGAAGGTGAATTCTCATACTTGATATTCAATGGTTTTAGAGCATAAGGAGCCAATTTATTTGTTATGTAATAAACCTGCTCCTCTTGCAAAAGTATATTTAAAGAAAAAAACCACCAAAAACACTGCTTCAAAATTCAAAGAAGAAAAGAATTCAGAAAATAAGGTGATCAACCTTATTTTTATTACTTTAGTGAAAAAACAAATAGTATATGAGCTATCGCTGAGCTCATTACACTCACAAGTCACACACTCAGGCAAAGACACAGAGATGACAAATCATTTCACCTCAGATGAACAGCTGTATCCTCCCAGCAGACAAAGAGCCAAACTTTGGACAACAGCCCAAGCTCCTGTTGAATAAATGAAAGAAAATCTGCTCGCTCAAAGTTTAAAAGAAAGGTTCCTCTCTTGTATGAAATGGTGAAATTAGCCAAGGATGATGTTTGAGCTGGGACAACCTTCTCAGGATTAGCCACTATCAAGGTTTCTATTATCTTAGCAGAAAAGAATAAGTGCAAGTAGTCACCATAAAAGAACATTAGGCAAAATCTTCCTCAATGTGATGTGTTCCTGTTGCTTCAGTTCCACAGAGTGTTTTTAATCTTCAAAGTTAACTATTTGGCATTTTTCATAATAGCAATTTATTTAAAACGGCCACACAAGTATATACAATACTCTGCTATTTGCAGAACTTTCTGCTTTCACAAATTGCTGCTATCACATTCAGGATTGATTTATAGACATAGGAAGACTGCCAAAACAGACTTTGTACCACTTTGCTGATTTCAGTTACTCTGTTTCCACTGGAGCACTCATAAACAGAAACAAATTATGTAGATAGAAAATTACACTTCTTTTAGACAAGACAAGGCTTGCAAACTCAAAATTTATTTGAGTGTTTGAAAAGGTATTTGTGAAGGAATGAAATTTTATGCTCAGCAAAATCTACACAACAAGAAAATTAGGAATACAACAGAAATGACAAAAGCCAACAAATAATTTTAAGTGCAAAACTCTCTATCATTTACTTCGCAACATGCAAGTTGAACAGTTTTACGTGTTACTAATAGAGCAATTGATGTAAATATGTGAAAAGGGCTCAGTGTCAGGATAGGTGTGAAATGCATTTCAAGACAAGAAAATAAGCCTTAGATAGATTGCTTTTTTCTGTTATTTGTCACCAGACTTCCCACTAAGAAAATTTCTATTCCTGATTTGAAAAGGAAAATATTCTGAACGCAGGCAGTGCAATTTGATTTATTTTTTCAAGACTTAAATTCAATTTGGTTTTGCATTCCCTTCTTCAAGGGTGGGTTGCAAAGCCAGCATTGAAACCTCTTTGCTTGTTTTATCCTCTGCAAGCATGTCAGAAGGTAGGTGTGAATTTCCCAACATACAGAGTTTGGGAATAGCCAGGACAAAAACTCAGTTAAAACATTTCCTACCTGCAGTAGTGGAGGATCAGGGAGTACAGACTGAGCTCAGGGTAAGTGAATGGTACAACTAAGTGGATCTGGCTGTTACTAACAGGATCTGCTGAAGCCCCACTGATTTCACTGGATTTTGAACTGACTGCAGTAAAGGTAAGTGACTCTTCAGCAAAAAGGAAGAGTTTGCAGCCTACGTCTCATGAAGCTGTTGGATGCTGCTTTCAAGCTTTACAAATTATGCAAGTTAAACTGCATTCCACCTGTATGATAACACAGCAATAACATCCTCCTTATCTGCTGCAGGATGGTTTGTTTAATATGCAAGTAGGCAGAGCCAGCTTTTGAACCCCATAATGTCAACAGATCCATCCAAGGAAATGGATGAATAAATGTAAAATAGAATTTCTCTTCTTACTAAAATACCAATTAACTGTTATCACTTGTTTTGTTTTGAAAGACTTACAGGTAGGGAAACAAACAAACAAACAAGAAGGCTTAAATATCTTCTACAGGGCTGAGAGTTTATCAGTGAACTTTCTTGAAGCTGCTTAGTCACTGTCACATGGAGCTGTCAGGGCTGGTGGTGACAAACTCAATTTCAAGCACTTTCCAGCCAGCACTAATGGCAATAGATCTTACATTCATTACCAAGCTTCAAAACACTGCACAGGAGAGCAGAGGTGTCTTCAGGAAAGAAAGCACGTTAACTTCCCAAAAAACCTGCTTGGGATCTGGAGAGACAGTAGTTTTCCAGACAAAAATGAGTGATTTGTAGAATGCAAGTGAAATAGTCAAGACACTTCCTGGAAGTAGACAAATAAATGCATTTGTCTCTTTTGTGGCTTAATTTTTTTCCATATTGCATGTCTGGCAAACCCTTTTTATAACATCAGGTGACATAAAAAAAACCACAAAAACCAAAAACCAAAAACACAACAACAAAAAAACCCCAAACCACCACCACCACCACCACCAAAAACACACACACACAAAAAAAAAACCAAAAAAGAAAAAAACCAAACACAAAAGAAAACAAAAGAAAACAAAACAAAACCAAAAAACAACAAAACAAACAACCCTAGCAGTTAATTGAATGTATTTTCAGAATTAAAAGAAAGATAACCAAGCAGGGAAAATATTTTCTTGTAGTAGATGCTTTGGAATTATCTGTAAGTTTATAAGAGTTGGAAGTTTGCTTTGAGGGATTTTAGATTTTCTTTGATTTTTATACATAATTATAAGATGATGATAATAATTAGAAGTGTTGCTTTACAAGGTGCTACAAAGAGCTTCCTCCTATACCCAATTGTCAACACAAAGCAGATAACTGTGTAAAGCACTGAACTGAACCTCCAGAATATTTTCCTATCTCTCTACCATAGCAGAGATTAAAAATTGGCAGAATTTCAGCTGAGATAAAATGGAACAACACCAGTACCAGTAAAAGTGATCCTTTGGACAGTAAGGTTTATCCAAACATTTTCTAAGTCCATGTGCAGAACTCAGTCCTCAAATTCTTCCTTAGAAATGGGTGGCTTAGAAGAAATACTTTGGTCTTCTGTTTCTGCTTTATTAATTGACACAAATTAAATCATTCAGAAAGGCCAGATAGTAAAGAAACAGTTCTCCCTCATTTCAGGTACAGGATATAAAGGGAAGAATAGATTTGAACATCTTGAAAGTAAAGATGTTTGAGAAAATATGGAAATTTCTAGCAATCTACATTACTGCAGTGATAAACTGTGGTGTTTAGAAATAACACTGCCTGTGTTTTTACCTACAGTAGAGTTTTGCAACAGCAAGTGTGATCCTTTATATAGTCAGTCATACATTAATAAAAAATTTAAAATAATATGTATTAAAAGCTTGAATTTTAATTTTTTTTATCACAATACATCAAGTAATAAAAATAAATAACACATTCAGTTACATAGAGGCATTAGCATCATGGTATATTTGCTAAGCACAACAGGAAAGCAGCTGAGCTTTTCCTTCCCCAGCTACATTTTGTACCAAATCCTTCTCTAGTACCTGCCTACAACCCCAGAATGTCCCTGAATTTGTCTGGTTTGAACCACCTATACCTGAATGCTGGAACAGCCTGAATATGCTTTCATTATATAAATATTATATTAAAATATAAAATCACTACAGGATTTTTTTTTTAATTTCACCTAGTCTAAAACAAGTAACTGCTATAAATCCCTTCACATTTTATATGTCATGATATTTTATAGAATCAAAATGGACCCTCAATATCTTTAGGGAAGTCTGTAGACTAATATTAACTGTAGTGGGTTTTAAATCATCTTTATGAATAAAGACACTATCTAATAAATGTAGGGTTAAATGGAGTTCAGATTCAATAAGTAAATAACAGTCAGGTATTTATAGGGTCTTAACTAATGAGCAAACCTACTTTAAAAAAATGCATCTTTCAAAGCTCGTGAGTTTATGAGAATTTAATTAAAGTATTCTGCTCTTAATTTAGCATCTACCCTTAGGTGCCCAGGTAATAAATTAAACAGATTAGAGGATATGGGATGAGTTTTTTAATTTTTCACTATTATTTTAAGGCTATTTTCATTGTTGTACTAGATCTGCTTCACATAGGAAGAGTTTTTAAGAAAAATAGAACTAGATTTATCTCATTGCTCAAGGCATGGGATCAGTTTTCCGTTTTCTAATGTTTCTGTAATAAAATTCCAAATTAGAAACATTGTTAGAGTACTTTATTTCCTTTAAGTTTGATTTTTTTAAAAGTATTTTAAAAAATAAGAAACAAATTAAAAAGTAAGATTTATGCTTTAGGTGTGTCAATATCCCTTTTTGGATGTTGACCAAAATAAGTAGAACTCAAAATGTTCAGCTTGGCTAGAGTTTACAACATGTCTGATCATAAATACTGCAATGGGAACTGCCAGGTGTTGATAAAGCGTGAAAACCTGATCTCAATCAGCAAGTGCAGAGCACCTAAGGCCTCAGCTGAAAGGAAATAGAAGGTTTTTCTGCTCTTGATATCTGCTCATGTTAAAAGAAAGCCTGCAGGAGTAAGATTTTCAACGAAACCTACATTGATCAAAGACTGATCTAAACAGAAGAATATAACTCTAAACAAACAAACAAAAAAAGGTATTATCTTCCATTTAAGCTATGTTCCCACTCTCATGTTTATTATTTCAACTTTCCTTCTTGTTCAAGATTTCATTTGTCTTGTAAATATGCCCTTGAAGGTATCACATGTGGCAAGAATTCCATATGAACCCTGGAAGAATGGCCCAAAGCATACATGCAATAACCTTTCAGCAAAACAGAGTTTGTGAGGAAACGCCTATCTCAATCTAAAGTGTGTCCTTCAAGTCACTTTATGTAGCTTAAATTACCCTTTAATCTTACCTGAGGTTATATATCCAAATGATTAAGGTTTCTTACCTTTTTTTCTGGTCTTATCATCTTGTCCTTTATGTATATTCTCCACAGCCATTTCACCTTCAGACTGTTTCTCTTTGGATTCTGCTTGAATTTTTCCTTTACCTTCAGCCAATTACTTCTTAAGTAAAAGTCCTCCTCAATCCTGGAGCCTGCTCACTGGAAAAAGGACATGCTCTTTTGGAATTCAAGATTCACATGCCTGACTACATCTTTGGTCCATGAGATTTCATTTTCAGACCAAGATTCTGCAGAAGACAGGAGAAGAGTAAAACAGCATGCACTTGTCTTCTCATCTGGTTTTTGATTAAACTTGATGAAATTCTTAGAAAAATAGCTTGTTGTGCTATTCTTTTTTGTGCTCTTTCTCTCAGAAATGTAGATAAAATGAGTTTCACAAAGTGTTTATCAATGACATATGCTCCATGGCAAAATCCCAGGAGCTGTCGTATTCAGAGGTGTGACAATGTGTCGCATTGAAACACCAGTGTCAAAGGAAAGAATAAATATAGGCAAAGGCAGAAAACAATTCGTCTTAACCACTTCCCACAGGTTTACCCAAGGTAGTCTCCTGTGTGACTCTTGGGACCAATGGGATCAAACTCCAAAATGTTATTGGATCCAATGAACAGCTCTGAAAGAGACAAGGCACCTCAGACAGCCTGGATGTCCCTTCAAAGTCCCTACCAATGCACTGATGGGAAGACCTTTGTAATCTTATTCTCTGTATCTCTCTGAACACATTCTTCTCTACTAAAATCAGTAAGAAATTATCATAATTCACTTTCACAAAGTGTAGTAATCTTTGCCAAGAGATTTGTGGCACATGAAGGTTTTTCAGCTTCCCCTGGGTTTAGAGAGGGAGGGAAGGGCAAAAGGCTTCTCATCTACTATTGCTGAGTGGCCCTCAGCAGTATAAGCAGAGGAAAAAACACATCAGTAGCAACAGGAAATTACAGTTTGAAAGTCTTCCTTTTCTGAGGCAGAAAACTGAGCCTCAAGTGGTGATCCTTAATACCCTCTGTCTAGGCAGCAATTCTATGCTACTGTCACAGCCTTTTTCAGAAGCTGGCAACCTGGCATTAAATTCCTATGCCAATATCCCAGGAGCAGTCAAATTTCTCTCACTTGTTCATCTCACCAGCTTCACTTTATACACGTTCATTAGCTGCAAAGAGTTCAGTCTTTGATCAAAAAAAGAAAAAAAAATCAATCCATTCTAGGTCATACAGAAATAATGGACTGAGTTTGTAGAGAGACTGAATCAATAGCTATGTGGGTATACACTTTACTGGCTGATTCAGGATGTATTACTCAGCAGCGGTTCCTTATACTAAAAATTTGAAGTTTTTCAATATTTACCATCTAAAGAAAATCTATAAGTGAGGAAAAAATATGAAGTATTGGGAATGTTACATAATTTACTATAATTAATACCTTTATCCTTGTGACTGATAGGTAGCTTGTATGAAAGCTATAACCCTTTTTTACTATATGATTAAAGTTTCAATCAAAAGAAGTTCAGAGAATACTGACACTAGAAAGAGGTTTAGGAAAATACCTATTTTTTAACTCATGCCCCATCAGCTCTTCAATTTACACATCCAGTATCAGGATGTGACCCAGAAATATTTCCATGAATTTGTGGTGCTGGTGGTTTCCTGTGACATGTGATGAGTTCTTTAATCCTATCTCTAAATTAAACTTGTTTGAATGGTGTGAGCAATCGACACCATTAGCCTTAAGACAAATACTTCAGGCAAATTCTTTTCATTAATACCTAATTCAAAATAATTGTTTTCACATCTTCTCATTATTAGTCAGGCTTTATCCCCATTCGTATCTGACAAGAGGACAGAAGGACAAGAGGTAAGACAATACCACAGTTGACATTTCCTCCCAGAATGCGGCAGATTAATTATTTTATCTATTTTTTATATAACTACACTAATTTTCTCCTTCATTTGCTGCACTGTAATGGGAGACCACTGAGATTACCAAAATAATCTGAAATCTTCCTATTATAAATTTGCAATGTAAACTTACTTAGAGGATCTCTGTCTATCGGAAGTTACCAAAAGGAAATGTGAAAAATGAACATTTTGTAGGTGAAATTACCTGTGCTGTAACTGGCACCAGCCCTGTGATTTCGGCTGTGACTGCACACTTCAGTAAATCAGCTGTACATCTCTTCTTGTTACTTCATCCTGAAAAGTTCCTTCCCATGGAGAGCTGCATTGATTTACAGCCCTTTGGAAATGACCTGAGCTAGTAGCAGATTCTAGCAACTGGGACAGATTCTTGTAACAACTGACAAATCAATATACTACCTGAACGTGTTAATTAGCAAGGGAATTTTTCTTTTTTAATTGTCCAAAAAGCAATGAAAAGAAGACAGGAAATATTTGTTGCAGTAATTCCTACTTTCATAATTTACACTTTTTGACCTGAAATAGTCCTGTTTTTTCTCCAAAATCTCCTCAGTATTTTGATTTCTATAATTAACAGTCATAAACTCAAAATATTCGCTAGAACTTCTAGCTTGATTTCGTTTTGATTCACTGAAACCCCCCCATGATTTATATTCTAGAAGTAAAACTAAATATAATCTCTTCTTGGTGTCTCATTGGAGCTGAACGTCTTCATATGAAGAGTGAATGCAAAACAACGGCAAACAAGAAAAAGTGTTCCTCATACATCTGTGTTTTATTTTCAGAAGCAAATTTGATTTTAAAGTTGTTGGAGAGAGTTTTCTCTTGGGAAGGGCTCAAGTTCATTTGTAATTGGAAGAATGAAAAAGAGTCAGTATTTTTACCCACTTTATTTGGAAGTGTAACTCAAAATAAGGGTAAACAATGTCAGTGTTGCAAAGAACTAAAACACACACATGCAGAAAGGTCTTCACAGACAGGATAAAAATCCTGGTAGAGAAGCACTGTTATCTCAGCTGAGGTAACACCATATGTTCTCTTTCAGACCTCTCAATCTCAAATGATAATATTCAAACTTTCTCTTCAATTTAGCACTTATTTCTCTGCTGAATTCCTAAAAGAAAAAAGGATCTGTGCAAATATGCTAGAAGAAAAAAGAAGTGTAAGCTAAAAAAAAATTAAATTAGCTGGTGAATTGGTAGTCTCAAGTATTTTTCACCATGGCAATTCATACCCAAAGGTGAACTTTCCCAAGGCAAAACTTTTTGAGTAAACTTGAGTGGCTTCACCTTTTGAACAATTCAGCTGCATTTTAAATTAGAGCTTTTAACTTTCAGAAATTCATGTTTTCAGAAAATATCAAAGTCATCCTGAACAAAAGCTTAATTTAGATAAATGTATCCTTGAAAAATTCCTTCTGTACCAATCAAGGTGTCTCTGCTGTATTTGCAATGTTGATGCTGTCTTTAAGTAATCTTAAAGAACACTTATAGGGAACAATTTAAATATATGAACTTTCTCTAAAACAGGGATGGAATGGTATTTTCAATGAAGCAAATAGAAATTTTATCATTATTGTGATGATAGGGATTTTACACAGAATTTTACCTTGTCAACACTTATATGACTTTCTTGGACTAAACTCCATTGGACTAAACTCTCCCACATTTGCTAGAATTCCTGTTATGGACGGTTCCTGGGGATACCTTCATGTTTCATGACAAAACAAAACAAAACAAAACAAACAAACAAACAAAAAAAACCCCAAAAACAAACAAACAAACAAACAAATCCAAAAAACCCCACCACACACACACAAAACCCACAAACAAACAAACAAAAAAAACCAAAAAAAAACCAAAAAAACAAAAACCCCCCAAAAACCAACCAAACAAAAAAACCCAAACAAGCAAACAAACAAAAAACAAACAAAAAAACCCCAAACAACCAAAACCAATTAATTTATGTGGATAATTTTCATTATTGTGAGGAGCTGAATTCAGAGGGAGTGATAAAACAAGTGCTTAGAGAAATGTCATATATCAGGTGCTGGAATTAGAGCTTTCTTGTGCCACAATTTTATCTTCTGTTGAAGAAGAGGAAAGAACAGTTTGTCTGAGACATTTTAGGAAATGTTACACAATTTCAAGGCTGCTCTGTGTGAAACCCTGGTAAAAGGTTAAACTTTCCCACTTAACTTTCAAAGATAAAAGAGATGCCTACATTGAAACCTGAGCCACTGAGCAATACTGGTAAAAGAGATTCTGTCCCTGAATAATGTGGCCTCTTTCAGCTAAGTTTCTTGGGTTTAAGCTTTGGTTTTATCAAGGGTCATCAGATGATTAAGACTCGAAAGAGCCTTGTCAGGTCACCTCCTTCCTGCTCAGGGCACAGAAATATACAGGAGCTCAGCTTGTATATATGTATCTACACACATGTACTGCACAGCACAACATACCAAATCCCTTCTACACCTCTAACCTTGGGTCCTGACATAACTGCCTCAATACACAGGTGTGCACAATTGTATTTGGAAAAGGAATCAAAATTAAAATAGTTCACAATTTTCCTCACTTAAAAAAATTATATTGCTGGTTTAAAATATTATAAGTCATTTATTGGAATACATTTGGATTAATTACTTTGCTACTAAAATTTTAAGAGACTTTTTTTCTGTTTTGATACACCTTTCTGTCATGGGATAAAAACCAGGATTTATTTGGTATGGTACTGTAAAACCTAGAGGACTTTTCTTGACTTTCACTATTGTTTTATGAACCAAAAGCCCATGATACCTGGCAAGGTAAGGCAGTTTCATTGCCACGTAGCTGGTATATTTGACTGGGTTTAAAAATATGAGCAAATAAATATGGATGCTGACATGAACAGAAAATAATCAATGTGACTAGCACATGAGTGACAGACACTGTTTTGACACAGGAAACACTTGTTTACAAAATCATTCTTGGAGGAGGGGAGAGTCCCAAAGGTTTACAAAATCTTCCTCACTCTATCCCTGTCTTTCCTGTGAAAAACACAGTTTTGCAGCATTCGTACTCTTAAGCAAGTGTCAATACATGAGATATTATTATTTATTTTCCATTGAGAACTGTGAAGGAGACTCATTTGTAATATATGACAGTGAAAAAGTGGTTCTGGAATGTATGACATCATTTACCTGAAACACATTCCTGCCTCAGAGACAGGCTGATACTGAATATGACAGTTTTCCAAATAACTCTCATTCCATTCTGTCTTGTAATCATTGTATTTCTCAGTGCTGTCTATTAAGACTTGCTAAAAAAAAATCAATTATTTTCAGCAGAAGCCATGCTGTGTTCTGATTAGAAAGGAAACTGTAGAGGAGTTAATGGTTTTCAGGTAATAAATCAAAAAATCCTGCTCATGCTCTTGCATTAACCAAATCTTCCTAAGATATAATTCAAATAATTAGTCAGTTGTTACTGCTTGCATTGAGAACAACCACTGTTCTATCACTAATATTAAAATCAAAAGTCTTTAATAAGTGATTGCATTTCAGAGTGTAAGGAGTGACAGCCATTTCTTTTAGCAATGGCAAATAATTTGATAGTGGTAAATGGAAGCACATTAAAAACCCTGGGTGAAATTGCCCCTCTTCACAGGGCCAATACCACTCAAATTCTGGATCACTGAAGTGTTGTGATGAAGTCATGCAATTCCCATGATTTGTATTTTCCACATAACTTGTAATACACATGAATTTTATACCAGTTTAGCATACCTACCTCAGTAAACAGTGGCCATCTCTGTAGTCAAACAGCAGCAAGACCAAAAGTGTACTGCTGCAGAGGTACTGCAAGATGTATAATGACTATTGCTGAAAATCAGAAGGATTCTTTTCAGTGACCTCAGCAGCATTATGATGAGGTTCTTGTTTTTAAATCTTACACTAGGACATAATTTTCTTACTGTTTTACATTCTTGCTGGTTTCTAGAAAAGCAAAAGTTCTAACAAAGATGGAAACATTTTTGAAAAAATATCTTGTAAAAGTGTAACTGCTGCATGAAACTGCAAACACTTTTGCTATTTCACGCAGCAGTTACAAACACTTTTACAAGATACCCAGAGAGGGAAGTATTATTTAACCACACAGACCCAATGGAACAGATTAGCTGAGAAAGCAGTCTATCAATTTAGAAATTCCTTTGTACTCAAGAGAGAGTATTTGAACCTGAATCCTTCACATTGCAGTAGATGCCTCTGAACCATGGAAATAATGATCTTTAGTAATCAATATAATTTATATGATTTATAATTTATACTAAATATAATTAATATTATAAATTCAGTGTGGATTCAGTGTGGATTCAACTTTGACAGAAAGCCATCTTCCCTGCACGCCCCCCCCCAAAAAACCCCAGAAAATCTAAGCATTTGGTGTTTTGACAATCAATATAATTTGAAAATTTCTGAGGGACAGCAGCTTGAGTTCCTACCATAGAATTCACAGGAACCAGCTCAAAAACTCATTTACACTGCATTTCTTACAGCTGTCTTGAAGATGCTTCCTAAGCTTCATTTCCCATTTACAGGAGCAGCAGGTCTACATCTGCTTTTCTGAGCAAGCAGATGAGAATACAAAACACATTTTGCTTCAGCAGCCTTTAGTTTGTGTTTGAGGGGTTTTTTTGTGTGTATTGGTTGGCTAAGGCCTTGTGATGCATTTTGTAATATCCTGGAACAGCATAAATTAAGAATTACTCTGGCATACAGAATTAGTTGCCTAGATGTTAATCCTTTTGCCTTACACTCTAATACATACATGTCATAGCTTTGCACAATGCAGAGGACACGTTGCACTATTTCAATTCCCCCTTCCCTTTATGAACTCAGCCAAAGCAAGAGCTCTCATGTCACAAATACGGGGTTAAGGGGTTATGGCTCAACCTCAGGTCCTTGCTGCACCCCTCAAAAGGCAACTGCTGCAGGTCAGCTGGTATTGCAGCAGTCTCTGACTGCTCCAGTTCTGTCAAAGGGGCTGAGTTAAAAAAAAAAAAACAACACCAAAAAAACTCCCACCAAACACCAAAACAAACAAACAAAAAGCCAACAAACAAAACACAACAACAATAACAACAACAACAACAAAACACAACAAAAAAAAACCCACAACAAACCACAGATGGGATGAGAGGGAAGCAGATGCATAGTTAAGCTGTCACGTCCAAAGGGTGATAAATTCTGCCTTACAAAGGCAGAGGGTACAGAGGAGACAGCAACAAACCACACAAGTCAGTGATCTAGGAAGCTGCTCAGCTGCATCCAAAATAGGGAGTCTGAGCCCATCCTCAGAGGTGCTCTTGGGTGTGTTTTGCCATTATATTTTTAGTCCCATGAGACAAGGTAAAGTTTTGCAATGTAAAGAACTGTGAGTTCACAAAAGAATAAAATACACCTATTCTATATATTGTATACATGCTATAAGTGTATCTGTTTGCATTTTAAAAATTGCATTTTTAATCATACAAACTGGGATTATTTGCAGAATAACAAATTAATCAATAGGGTGAACTGCATTTACAATACTAAAGTTATTAGAGACATTACAATTTACAGCTGCTGAGATTTTGTCCCACTATATGAGAAACTTTTAGCAAATTATTGAACAACCAAAGAGAAAAGACAGAAGAGATATTTATAAAAACAAAGAAGAAATATTTCTCATCTACTTTTCTGGGTACCAGGAAAGCCTTCCAAACCAAGATGATGAATAAAATTATTTCTTGTGTTCCCTGTCTGCTTCCCTTTTATTATTAATTACACTTCCATGCTTATCTGACACCGTCTGCTTTTAAATCACTAATTAAAATATGAAATGTAGAAAGCTATTTTTAAGCACAGAATTCTATTGTTTCACCAGGCTGAATTATCCCTTCCCTTTTCAAAGAGATGCTACCACACATTTTAGATCTTAGGGTCCAAAATGGAACGGAGGCCAAACAAACTTTCCCACCCCTTTTTACAGAACAAAGCTTTCTACTCTGTTTGCACTCTGTATTAACGATTAACCAAGACCACTCTCCTTTGGGAACCATCCTGATTTAATTAGTAATGCTGGGGCATGACCACAAATACAGTCACGTTAATTTCATCTGCGTTCCAAACACAAGTAAAAGCCCCTTATTGGAAAGAAAGATTCCTTCTATTTCTTGTGCCTGCACTATTCTCCTCTGTGTCTGCTTAGCTGCTTATTCTGGATGTTCATTTTCTTGTCCCAAAAATCCCTCCATGCAAAATTCATCCACAGAGTACTCGTCTTCTCCAGGACAGTTCATATCACACTGGTTGATACTTGCACACATTAAGGTATTTGGTATACAAAAAGAAGTCTAAATGGTCTTATGGTCTTTCATTAGTATTTTTACAAGCTCATGTGAACACATAAGCACTAGACTATAAAATACATGGAAAATATTCTGAAAATTTTACTAGGCAGTACCTTAAATCTATTTAAAGTACTGGAGCTAGCTTTTGAAGCGATGCAGTTGGAATTTAAATAAAAATGTTCTCATGTTCCATGCTGTTTGAGGATGCAAGCTCTCACTGAACATAAGAGAACATCATCCTTCACAAATGTTTTTGGAGGTTTGTTGTAAATTGCTGAATTTTACACCAGCAAATTTTTATGTAATCTTTTTTTACTAAATAATATTTATAGGTACTTCAACAATGACATGGAGTGCAATGATAACAAAAACAGCCCCCCCCAAAAAAACCCCACACACAAAACAAAAACAAAAAGAAAAACAAAAACAAAACAATGCAAAACAAAAAAGAACTCCTCATTATTTCTACTTGTACAAAAACATCTTCTGCTGAATAGTTACATAAATTCTAGGACGTAAATTCTACAGTGATACATTCACAGTAACATCAAGTGTCAAAGCCATGCAGGAAGGCATTACATCACATGGGCTACATGCTAGAGCTCCAAAAGGTAAAATCAGAAATGAGGTAGCAAATGCAAACAAGTTCCATTTATGTGCATGGAGAGCTGCCCAAAGTAATTCACAGAGACACAAATATACAGTCTCCTCTGGGCTTTAGATATCACTTTTTCTGTCACTCTGTCCAATGCACTTGCTTCAAACTGCACACTTTGGCTTCAACAGGAAAGCTCCTGTCACGTGAGAAGAAAAAAGCATTTCTTAATCCAGTCAATCCATCTCTTCATCCCACATTGTTTTACTTCAGATCGTACTGAATTTAGAAGCTTTTACACATTTCCAATGTGCCAATAGACATTCAGACTGAGGACAGGCTTACATGTGTGCATATGTACATCTACAGATAACTGGATCTGATCTCCACTGTTCACCCAGCTGCCACTTGGTTTCACACAAATCACTCCAGGAATATACAAACACAACAGGAGAGATCCACGCACCATCTGAACCTCCTCTGTGCCCACCTGACTCTGACAATGTGCACAAAATCCAGCTACACTGAAATAATGTTGCATGTGTGTCTAACTTTGCAAATTTAATTTTAATAATACAGACAAACACGGGGATTTCAACTTTTTCAAGTCTTATTCTTTTCTACTTGTTGTCATGGATACTACATCTCTTTCTCTTTTCTCTCTTTCATCATATTTGACTTTTCTCTGTTGGTGTCCATGGTGACACCCTGCCATCAGTACACAATGCATGTCCTAACTTCCACATTTCTAAAATGGGAATTTCTAAAATTTTAAAAAGTTTCCCCTTTGTGACAGATACTATTGTATATTAATATTTCTTTATTAACAAGGAATTTTTTAAAAAATAATTTTCTGTGTACTTATGAGATATTTTCAGTTTTATTCACTTGGATAAACTCATGACTTGCAACATCTTCTTTTCAGGATGGCCTCTGGGGACAGCTGCCATACATTCAATCCATCACACAAAATGAGGATGCAGAGCAATCAGGCAAGTGTTTATGCATCAAAGTACAATTGGCTGAATTTTCAGAGATGCAGAGCTTCAGAAGTAGACAGCATAAGCAGGCAGACAGTGCAAGAAATCTCATAATCTGAGAATATTTCAAAAATACACATTTCCTCCTGTAACTCACAGTTGCTTTCAAATGCAACCAATATACACCTTGTGGTATTTAGGGAAAAAACCCTAAAACCCTAAAATAAGCACCAAACCCAAAGGTCACAATACTAAAACAATGCACGTGATTTCATTATTTTATTACTTTCTCATTTAACAGACTGTTTTCAGAGGATCCAGCAAATGCAATCATTGGTGGGTCAACCTACTAGTTAGAACTTGAACTGGCTTGAAGATGCTATTTGCACATCTCTCTGTGAAGGCAAACTTTGTTGTAATGAGTTGTAGTTCTAAAGATGCAGGGTCATGCTGGTCTTGTGGCTTACTATAAGGACAAGGCAGGTTTGGTTTATAAAACAGAGAAAACAAACAAATAAACACAAAAGCAAAAGGTTTTCCGATATGATTCTGTAAACTGAGGGTGAATTCCCACAGTGAGTCAGTGGCAAAACTTCCAATATCTTCTAAAAGGATGGGCTCCCAAATGGCACTTTGAATTTCCACAGCCACTGAAGTGTAACCTGGGCATGCAAACTTCAACCCCAGAGAAGCTCTGGAAAACAAAGAAGTGAATCACTGTGTTGGACTTTGCCAGGCAGCAGCTGTCAAACATTCCCATGAATATTTGGTGGCAGGAATCCTGGCATAGTGCTGTAATCAACACAAATAAATAATTCTGGTTTGTCTTGGTGTGAAAAAGTAACCCCCCAAAAAGATGTTTACAGTGGCATGAAATCATATTTGTCAAGGCACAAGTGTAGGAATTTTTAAATTTATGATACTGACAATAAGTATTCCCAAGTGCCATAAATTGTAGAAATTTAGTCATGGACACTGTAAATCAGATTTGCTAGTTTTTCCCTGAGATGCAATCCAGAAAACCATTCGTCTGATTTCCTTCACTTGTTTTGCCATCTTCCCAGGAGAGAGCTATTCTAACTTGCATGCTCAGTAAACTGATATCTGAAAACTGGCTGCTAATTACCCTGTGTTTCTGTTCTCAACTGGTGACCTGGGAAATCAAGTCCTGGTCTCCTATGTACAGTAAGATCAATAAGCTACCACCTAGACTGCTGAGATATGATGTCAGTATTGGCTGTTCTATAGAGCATCCCCCCTCTGGTTTGCCTCTAAATTGTAATGATAATGTGCTCTTAAATTATTCAGACTGTTCAAATTTACCCTATTCAAAAAAAAAAAAAAAAAAAAAAAAAAAAAAAAAAAAAAAGAATGTGAACCTGGTAGCTGTAGATCCCACCAGAGTTTCCAGATATAAAAAAAGGGCAGAGTTATTTCAAAGTGTGTTTTTTACAAATTATGGGTTTTCAGCTTTTAGAAAGACTACAAGAATGAATGATGGCTATTTCCTCATTTAAAGTCAATAGATTTCACCTCTGCAAAAATTAACTATGCAGATGAAAGCAAAATGCGTTGAACAGATAATCTATATGGAAAGATTGGGGTTTCTTTCTCATATGGGATTGTTGTTACAGGTCTATTGAATGCAATAGAGGTCAGCAAATTCACACAAGTAGCAACTCAGACACTCCTCCATTATGTGCATCCTCACTAACTGCTTCTTACAAATGACAAAGACCTGATAAGAGGAAAAACTTAATAACTTCCTGTTTGATCTTAGATTTTTATAAGTAATGAATAATAAGTCTTTATATGTACTTACAAACTTGATATTTTTGGGAGGGCATTTTTACAGCCCAGAGAAACAGGTAACCAAAGCAAACTTCCATCTTGAATTACCTGCTGGGTTTTGCAGATGAGGAAAAAAAAAGAAAAAAAAAAAGAGAGAGAGAGAGAGAGAGAGAGGGAAAAGAACACTTTCAAGCTTGCAAGGCAATACAAAATAGCTCCCAAATGGCTGGAGTGGAATTAAAATTTCAACAGACCAGATTTAACCAGGTTAAAAATTAAATACTGTTACGGGCAAGCAAAATTTGCAAAGGATTGTAAAATTATGGACTAAAAAGGCAGTTTAATCCATTTTCAGTTTCATAGTTTGTGATATTGTCTCGATTTTTAAGGCATTTTCTGACATTGCTCAATTCTATTATGATGCTTCATAATTATAATCCTTTATTTGTGGTCTCTGTATCTAGTCTAATGCTCAAACCTTAAGCCTCTCTAACACTAAGGTCATTATCTGATCTCTCCAGTTTATCCTCTCTGAAACATTAACCTTATCCAGGGATCTCTTAAAGGGCCACATGTGTTTAGGGCCATGATAGCCCTGACTGAAAACAAATTCAACCCCTTGCTGATGGTCTTCTTGTGGTGGCAAAGCCATGCATGCATTGCATGCCGTGGTAATGCTGTTGTGTACTTGAATCCCTGTTAGTTTAAATTTTGGGCACAAATGTAGCGCCCAAAAAACCTAGAACAGCAAGTTGATTTAATCAGCTAAATAAAGCTTCCTACAGACTATCAAATGATGGATTTCTATAGTTTTCTGTATGTGACCTTGCACCTGGGGAGGAACAACCCTAGACACCAGCACAGGCTGGGGGTGACCTGCTGGGCAGCAGCTCTGCAGAGAAAGACTGGGGGGTTTTGGTGGACAGCAAGCTGTCCACAGGCCAGCAGTGCCCAGGGACAAGAAGGCCAATGGGATCCTGGGGTGCATCAGGAACTGCACTGCCAGCAGGTCAGGGAGGTGATCCTGCCCCTCTGCTCAGCCCTGGTGAGGCACATCTGGAGTGCTGTGTCCAGTTCTGGGCTCCTCAGGACAAGAGAGACATGGAGCTGCTGGAGCTGGTCCAGTGAAGGGCTACAAAGGTGATTGGGGAACTTGAGCACCTCGCTTACAAGAAAAGGCTGGCAGAACTGGGCCTGCTTAGCCTGAACAGAAGACTGAGAGGGGGCCTCTTCAAAATATATGTTTTTGAAGGGTAGGTATCAAGAAGATGGATCCAGGCTCTTGTTGGTGTGCTGAGCAACAGGACAAAAGGGAACAGGGACAAACTGATGCAAAGAGAGGTTCCATCTGAATGATGGTAAGAACAGTCAGTACTGTGAGTGTGACTGTGGAACAGATTGCCCAGAGAAGTTGTGGAACCTCCCTCATTGCAGATATTTAAAAACCGTATGGACACAGTCCTGAGTTATACGCTCTGGGTGACACTTTCTGGACCAGGTTACCTCACTGTGGTCCTTTTCAAGCTTACCCATTCTGTGATTCCATGAACATTGGTGGACCAAGACCTGCCTGGGGAGGATGTTTTCCTCTGGTTATGAGAGCTTGAAGAGACAGTCAGCTCTAAGTAACTCATTAGGACTCCAGAGGGATAAAATAAATTTGCCTGTTTATTTTCTTAATATTACAATTCCAGGCAATCCCACTGTGTTGTAAATCAAACAAGGTGAGGTGACCAGCTTGGCTGAATAGGGAACTCCCCAAGATGCTCAAGAGGAAAAAGAAATTGTATGATCTTTGGAAACAAGGTCAGGATTTGCAGACAGAGCACAGAGCTGTGGTATATTTATGCAGGAAGAAGACAAAAAGCTTAAGTTTAATTAGAGTTTAAATTGGCAAGTTTTGTTTGAGATAACTAAAATGATTAAGTATGCAAATAGGAGGAGGTCTAAAGACATCATTATATATCCCCTCCAACTGAAATAGTCTCTTGTATTCTACTTCCTTTTAAAGAATTACTGAAAAAGAGATGTACCAAGACTTTAGGTACCCTGATATACCATAAATGCTACAATTAATTCTCAGTAACATGAAAATAAACAATTCAGGCACCTTTCACCAGTAGCCTAGAAGATCCTAGAGTACAAATGATTCTTTAAACAACCCAGTCATGTCAATGACCTGTTTTAAGACAGGATAAATGCTACAGATAACAGCTTCCTGTTGTGCTCTATCCTCAATTGACATACAAGCAGTGTATGCATCTGACAGGGCACAAAAAAAAAAAAAAAAGAAAAAAGATGGGAATTTGCATCAATGTCTCCCATGTTTGAGTGATTTATTGCTTTTCATAGAAACTATTTTCAGTGATTGAGACCTCAGGAGAAACAGGCATACCTGGGATGGAAGTAAAGGCATGGTAAAGGGGAGCTCAACATAATGTCATAAGCAGGTCAGTGCAAATCTCCTGGTTTGCAGTCCAGAAATCCCATTCCCTCTACACACACACCCCACATATACTCAGAAAGGCCCTATGCAGGAGCAACAAGAAAGAAAATTCACTCTGCTCCAGTTCTTATTCATGAAGAATTTCACCATCAATGCTCTCAGGTCAGTGAAGAAGGCTCTGTGAAAACACCAGCAGAGAAGAAAGTGCCATGGCTGGGGCTCAGCAACTGGTTATGCTTCCCTGACAGAGTAGACACAGATGATTTCTGGGTCATGTCTTGGCACATACATCTTGTAACATCTCCAAGCACAAAATAAATTTTAGATCAGATATTTCCTATTAGCTGTTGCTAAACAGCTCCTCAGTAAAAAACACCAGGTTCCAACTAAAACCACATTTTAAAACATAAATTACTAACTTTCCATGGATTTATTTTTAATTCATTAAAAGATTTTGCCAACAGAAATACAGAGTTATAATACCTCAGGGGATCTATTTTTCTTCTTCTCAATGTTTTCATTGTCTGCAGTGAGATTCACTCCCATGCACATATTCCCCACGATCCACTATAATCACCAAATCCATACGAGTGCTGACAGATAGGTACCACAGGAGATATAACCCAACTTAAGACCACAATAGACAAGAGAATGGAAACAAAATTGCTGAATTACAGTCCCAGAAAGCACCAAGGTAACTTTTCAAAGTGAACTATTTTGGGTTTAGATCTTTCACCGATATTTTTCTTGGGGGAATAATATTTGCAGCAATATTTTAAAGATTTGTAAAGCAAAGAGCTGAAGAAATGGCTTTAGAAGAGCTGAGAAAGGGAGATTTCCTGATGCCTATTTTTGTTTTCAGTTGTGCTTTCTGGCTGTATTTTTTCTGTTCATGAGAACAACCTCTGGGGTTTTTTTCCTCCTGCTTCTTCTTGGAAGACAATTAACCAAAACTAAACTCCCTGTAAGCTCTGGCTAGGTGGTGATTGCTGATATAAACTTACTGTGAAACCTCTTGAGCATTACAATGGCTCTCTTCTGCTTCCCATGGAGAGAGGCAGATGCTCTTTAGCACAAGCCTTGCTCCACTTTGTCTTGCAAGCTTAAATGAAGGAAGTTAGGGCATTAAAGTGAATTCAGGAAAATGTGATGGAGCATAAAGAAAAGAAAGAAAAATCCTAAGCATTAACATGTCATTCTCATCAGTGGGCCTAAGGTAGATCTGAGAACTGTAAATGTGTGTATTGGAAGTTCAGTTTTGGAGATGGTTTGGAGCAGTCTGTCATCGTATCACCTAAAGCTTCAAAACCCTCTTCCTCTGTCTTGTTGAACTCCTGCCCAGTGGAGAAGATACTTATATTCAAGCAGAACCAAAGTTAATTTAAAGTGCAACTGCTTTTAGATCATATTAAAATCCTTTTCAAAGCATTAAGTTTGCAGCAGAGTTGTAATAAATAAAAGAGCTTTCAGACTCACATCTCCAATTACCTTGTATTTAAATCCCTATTGATGATGCCATAACTATCTCTATCTACTTGGACCTTGTTTTGGAGACTGTGTGTACTACAGCCACAGCTCTTAAAACTTCCAGATGAAACCAGAGGTTACCACAGCACTCAATAACTCAGACTTTACCCTCCAGTTGTGCTCATGGCCACAGGAGAATGCAACAGGACCTTAGAGGCTGTAATTTGCAGTCCTTATTTGGGCTAAACCCTCCTGATATTCCCACTTCCAACAATATTTATCTTGTGCTTGAATTGATTTTTTTTTTTTTGTGTGTTTCTGAAGAGTAAACCTTAGTATTAAAAATTACAAGATGGTGAAAAAAGTATTTCTAAGAATCTTGAAAGGGTGAATCCAAACCATATATAGGGACAATATAAGACTCATCACTGGTCAAATTCTGAAGGGAAAATTTAATATTGGACTATGACCATGGGAAATGAGAACATTTTTGTACTACTTAAAAAGGAAAATAGCAGAAGTTTCAAATTTACTAAGGAATAAGAAGGAAAACTGAGCATTTTCCCACACTATCTTATTTTCCCAAAGAACTTGAAGTATCCACTTCAGTAGAGATTTTTTTTCTTATTTAAAATTAAAATTTAGGTCTAAAAGTACATCTTGCAAAACAAAAAAAATCACTATTCTATCATGCGTTTTGAGAGTTGATTAATCTTAAATTAAACAATTTCTCCTTTTCAAAATGTTATGAAACAATTGCTCTGAATCCATTAAGTTCTTGGGCACAACCAAAAGTATCCTGTGTCTCTGTTATCAAGGTAATTCAAGTACTCATACCTCCAGATTTCAGTCGCAAAAAATTATTTGGTTTGCTTAGCAATTTTCCCCACAAAATTTTCTTAGTAGAAGTTTGCTCAGTGGCTTTGAAATAAAGGCATTCATTCATGCTTCTGTTTAGAAAAGGACTTTACTGGGGAAAGAAAAGTTGATATTCAGACTGGAGAACTCATCAGCAAAAACCCTCCAAAGTTAGCATTTAACTGTGGATTTGCTTGTAAAATACAGTATCCAGAAACTGATTTTCTGGTTTTTCTAGGGCCATACCTAGCTGAAATCTTGTAAAGAAAAGGTGCATATAGTGATTCCTCCTCCACACAGATTACTTGATTGTTTCAGGTGCTGTTAGACTGCTGGGCTGAAATAACCTATAAACCAGAGCTCCTCCCAGTTACCAACTTCCTCAGCAGACAAAGACCTATTTTTCCATTTAAAAGAGGGCTTATTTTTCTGAAGGCTTATTTATGGGTTGGGGACAGCAATTCTGCTGATAGGTGTGTGTCCTTTTCCTAAGCCTAGCTCTCCTAAATCACCTGAAGCCTGACAAACACATCCTTCCTGAGACATTGTGAATAAGAACAGTTCAGCTAAAACCCCTAAGTTCTTCTCATTAAGGAGGGACACCTCCCCCTTTCTTCATACCTATTCCTCTGTCCTGTGCCCTTAACACCTCTAAGTTCCATCAATCTGCTGTGGGTGGATACCTGAGCTGACACCAAGCTGAAGCTTATTTTACTGCATTCATCTCTTGGGAATTGGTGTGATTCCTGAAGTATAATAAAAATGACAATCCAAATGTAAAATTTCATTTTAAATCAGAAGTGATTAGTGGAGTTTGGGAGACTTATTGGTAACTTCAGTTCAGGCATAATTATTCATACCTGTCACACTGCTCATCCAAATATCTGCAAGAATTTTAGACAGTCTATAATGAACCATAGTTTTCTAAAGACATCAGAGGTTTTCTGGCATTCCTGTGGAAAAAACAGTGCTGCATTTCCTATTTAAACTGTTTTGTTTCCTTCTCTCCCCTTTACTTAGCCCTGATGCCCTGTCCTATTAAGGGCTTCTTCCAGCTGTATACCAGCACAGACCATCTGTCCAATGATGATTTTATACATGGATTACTTCCAGCACAGCATTGCTGCCCAAGATGGTCCCTCCCAGAACTCTCTTCTTCCTTTAATGCTCCTGTACTTCATGTTTGTTTACATTGACCACACTCATGCTACTGGTGGCCACAGAGCAATAAAAATGTTCCACCAGCATTTATTAATCCATTGATAAATTATGTGAAATCACTCTACAAAACCCACATGTTTTTCAGGCTCAGCTATTATGCTAATATATTACTGGTGCTCTACTTGTGTTTCTAATTCTCTTTTTTTCCCCATGGGCAGCTGAGCCACTCAAGGAAATTCACTGAATTCAATGCAAAAAGAAAACCACAAGAAGTCTACCTACTAGAAATGCTTCATTAGTATTTATTCATTGATTTCCTTTGTTTGAGAGAACAATGAAACAGAAATGTAATAGAGCTTTTTAAAACAAGTTTAAATTCCACTTTACCCAAACTATTGCTTATTGTTTTCCATCACCAATCTCAGCTACTGTTTGCCAGAAAAACAACTCCTCACTTTAGGGGACTTGTTCCAGTTGGAATCTTGGATATATAAACCAAATATGAAAAATTATGCCATGAAGAACTTTCATGTCAAAACAGATGGTGAAAGCAAAAAGGATCTGAAGGAGCCTGAATGTAAAGTACAAAGCAACACTCAAATACTGGATCAGGCTTGCAGCCAATTTAAGAATAAAGCTAATGTCAACATTTTGAAGACAGAACTAAATGAAAATATTTTTGCAAATATTTTAATTTTTAACTTTATTAAATTAAAATTAAAAAGAATATTTAATTTGTTGATTAATTACATGACAACTCACTAGGTAGTAGGTACCAATCACAGGAAAATAATCAAGTATTTAAAACATAGTAAAGGTTTTAGGTGTTCAAATAAATGACCAGTATGCATATATATTCAGTCAAATTGTTAAGTTTAAAAAGTTCAAAAATGCTCAGGTGATTTCTTAATTTAAAGCAATAAAATGTCCCTGGGATTTAGATGTTAAGTTTACTGAATAATTTCAAGTTTCTGACTGAAAGAATATTTAAAGAAATTTAGTTTTAATTGATCTTAGTTTAACTTTTCAATGCATTTCTTGACAAAAAAAGCCAGAGCAGAGTTCTATTGAAAAACAAACTTTTTTCTGTATTAAAGTTTAACTCTTTTTATTTTTATACAATTTCTATAATTTGCTATGTTAAAAGAATTAGTTTCAAATTTTATATTGAATTTCAAGGATTGTAATACTGAATGTTTTGCTTTTTCCAAATTTTCTTTTCCCCAGATAAGATTATTTGTTTTGAATCCAACTTGAATTATTTAGCCACGAATCCTGAAGTTTTCAACAAACAATTAAGAAAACCCCAACGAAACCTAAATCATTTTACGTTAACCATCATCATCAGACCCAAAAATTTAGTTACAGACAACTCAGCTCAAGAAACTGGTGACTTGTAGTAGAAGAAATACATTTGTTAACCAGGACTAGACTAGCGAACCTGTTTCCCGGTGCACATTTCATATCTGTTCTCATTCAAATTTTTGTTTTAATTTGTCCTAAATGATGCACATTTCCCAAATTCTGAAGTTTATGAATTACATTTTGTAGCTTTTAATAAAAATTGAATACATTCTCTGTATCTTCCTTTCAGATCCACTGAATGGACAATTTTTGCACATAGAAGGAAAAAAATCAACATGAAAAATCTGTAGCAGTTACAGAACTGACTGTGTCTTCTTAGGTTCTTTCACGGATTTTCTGTGTTTCTGTGACCTTCTTTTGCTTCCATTAGTACTAGATAAAGACCATTCAAAAGACTTAGAGATTTAGTTATCTCTTCTATCACTTCTACTCCCCAGGTACTTGCAGAGTCATCTACTCTAACCATGCTTTCCATGCTTTTTTGCCTTTTTTTATTTTCTTTCTTTTTTCTTTTCTTTTCTTTTCTTTCTTTTTTTTGCAGAATTTGTCAATTATGCAGGTGCACAAGTTCACATGAATTATCTTCTGGGTTTTTATTTTTCCCATGAATAATAAGAGGTTCTGTCTACACATAAAAGAGCCCTACTGTTCCCCACCAAAAGGAAGTGCACTGTGAATTAGCTCAGAAGCCTCTGACACGGCCAGTGGTAAAAGTAACACAAAATGCAGTGTCATTGCTTTGTAAAGCCTGGCTAAGTTTTCTCATGAATTCCTCTGCCAGAAGATGAAGCCAAGCTTGTACTGTTGTGTCATTTAGCTTATATGTAAAAAGGTTTGGGAGCCCCTCATTTGAAACTGTCTTCAAATCAGCACATTACCATTCTTGCCAGATTAGTTTAAGTAAATTAATAATTGTTGCTCCCCCACCTTCTTCCTCATATAATTTTGTTTTAATGTTGCTTGTTCTTACAGTTTTATATCAGTGACTTTCTGGACAATGTAAGTAAATTCTGGGCTTTCCTGATTGCAAGAATGTATTTGCAGTATGGATGTGGAAGTACATATCTACATATTCACATGTAAAATTTGAGATAAGATATAGATTGGTTTCAAGCCATCTCTATACCGTAACAGTTCTACTACAATGCCTGCAATTAGGAAGTCTGAGGTTGCAGTAATTTCAAGTCAATAGTGTTGTTCTTCCTTTATACTCCTCAGATTTGCAAGCACTTTAAAGTTGTGTAGGGTTTATAAGCCCAGCTTTCAGTGCCTTCTCTGCATTTGGAAATTTAATTGCCACAGCTTTAAAAATTTCTCTTACAATAATCAGTCATGACTATTTCTCAAGACTGTTTGCTCTTTAAGTTCACAGAAATATATTGAACTGTGTTTTTGAAATATATAATGGATAAAATGCCAGTAATCCAATAAACATTCTGGAAAGAAGTAAAGAAAAATATCAAACTCCCACTGGAAGCCTTAGAATTGCACAATACACAATAGATGCAGGCTGCTATTAAAATTCAAACAACTGCATTGAAGCTCAGCAGCCCATGACCATAATAAAATCTTCCTATTTTTTAATTCATTAGTAGAAAATGTCTAGGTATTACTAAAGCTAAATCACAATTCACCTTCTTTATCTTTCTTTGTTTTTCTCATGTATTATCTTTATATAATTTTGTCCTTTTTAAAGGTGCAGCAAAATATTATTACTTGTACCCTACCAAGGTTCAAACTCTGTGATTTTCAAACCTACTTCTATCTGAACTAAAAAGGAAAAAAATATATTGTTTTCAGTGAAATTGGCACATATACTCATGAACCATTAGAGCTGTAATTATACTTTTGTTCCCCACCATTTCTGTAAAAAAACATTATTTACTGCTGGTCTGTGCCTCAAGCATCTGATCAGAAATTAATTTTCCTTTATCAGCTTCTCCAGACAACAAATGTTTTTTCTGAGGAAATATCAGTCCTTTAAATTAAAACTTCTTGTTTATAAACATACATAATATATACTTTCCCAATTGTTCTCACAGGCCACAGATTTTACTGGCTGCATTCATAGAGATAAAATACACCTGAAATAGGTGCTTAAGTGCAGCTAAGGCATATCTTTAAAGGTTTTATCTGTGTTTACTTTACCTGATTTATTTCCTCTAGAAAATAACCTGTTAATACCACAGGAAATTATTTCAGGTGGTGATTTAATGGAAGTTGTATAAAGAAAAAGGAAATATTCCTGTTTTATACAGGAAAAAATGGAAATTGCTAGATAGGTATTTGCTTCTCCATTTATTTATTAATAGTACATATTTGTTAGTAATACGTATAGGAATGTATCTGAGCCTTTCTAGGCACATTGCATACAAAACTACAAAGAAATATGTTGTAATTTTAGATGTTATGCTGCTAGGCTGAAAGGAGGAAAGATTGTTGTTTCCACCCATCATGTATTATAAAGGAGAGTGAGAGGAGAGAAATCTAAAAAGTGGATGTTCATGCTGTTGTTGATCTGCACTTTTCCCATCCATTATACTCTGCCATTTGTACAATTCTGATCAATATTTTCTGAAAAACATTTTTCAAATATTTGAGTAGACACTTTCTTAACAAGTTCATTACAAAATACTTCCTTGAAAATATTAGAAACAATATTTTCAATTAATATGAATTTCTGATTCCAGCAGAAGTTAATGGACAAAAATTATGAAAACTGAAGACAAAATATTATTTTTAGGAAGGGAGAGGATACAGCACATAGAGCACTTTCTAAATGAAGAATACAGAGGAGATTGAGGCATTTTAAAATGTATGTCTAGCAACACTCTATTCCACTGGGCCCCCAAATTGTCTTTTACATACTACATACAAATCTGTATAAAAGTCTTGTGCATCAGGCTGGTACACTGGTTTATTTTTACAGCATTGGGATTATGACTTTGATGACTTAAAAAAAACCCCAAAAACAACCAGGGTTGCAAAACCACGTAAAATTACTGAAATGTGATACCACTCTGACAAGATGTTAAATCTTTAAGCACGATCACAGCAGTCATCACAAGCCAATAGAGGTGACGATGTCTAATATGAGGCACCATTATTCTTTGCATAGCAATTTAAAGATGTTCAGAATGAGATCTGATCATTTGCTAGTCTAAATTACTTTGAAAATACCTAGGAGTTCCGACCAAAAGTACCTCTCGCAAAGCAAGTCTGCTGTACATGGGAAAAAATTCCCAACATATTGTGTTAACCATGACAGATTTCCTTTTGTGAAGGCATCCACTGCTTTTCTTGAAATCAGTCTCCTGTCTCTCAGTTTTCATTTGCAGGTCAAGAGCGGAAAGTCAAGCACAGACAGATAAATAGGTTTATTTCCATAAACACTGAAGTGAACATTAAATTGACCTCTTTTTTCTTTTTTCATTCAAAAGAAAGGGCTTGTCATAGTAAAACCTGGAAGTTTCAGAAAGGGCAAGTCAGCGCAGTATAGCTATGAATCCATGGAGCTGTAACATTTCTCTGAGCATGAGAGACTTTTTTTTTGTTTGAAAGATTGCTTAAATACAGCAAGAGAGTCCAATTAAATTTGGTACCTGTGGGACTGGAAAAGGATAAGTAATACCAGTGAAGTTTAGCAGAGTGCAAACAAGGACATGCAGTGAGGTATGGGCTATATGGGTTTTTAGTACTTTTAGCTAAGCGTGAAAGATTAAGTGCACATAAAAACCCAGAGAACAGAAAAAAAAGATGTCCCAACTGTGTGATCTTACAGTGCCCAGGTGGCATAAAGTGCCAGGAAAATAGGAGCCATGCAAAGAAAATAGGAGGAAGGCACTGTGCTGCTGACCACAGTGCCAAGTTTTATTCCACATTTATACACCAAATTAAGCACTGCAGGCTCTCCCTGTTCATCGAGGGCCAAACCAAGACAGTTCATTCTACAAACACAAGCAAATGGAAATCCCTTTCATTCACTGTAGAGTGAATTTGCATAACAACCAAATTCAAAACTTGATCAAGAATTAATAGTCATTTAAAAGGTCCTCAAATTATAGCTACTCAGTCTCCATAGGTCTACCATTTATTGTACAAGCAGCAGCACTCTCAAAAGAATTAACAATTTTTGCCGTATGTAAAATGGAAATAGTGAAGACAATCATTATGCTGCAGCATAACACAGAAAAGAAAACAGTTCCATCTTTAAAAAAATTCACTGCTGAACTATTAGTTATATTAATTGCCATTTCCACCCCTCCTGGAATAAATAGAGAGGGGAAAAGAAATATCAAGATGTGTTCATCTCAACTAACAACACATTCACATATATGTGAAGTGAAGAAATAGAATGGCTCGAGATCCTTTGTTCCAAAGACAAGTTATCATAGACTGTTTCACTGTGATAATATTGCACTAGAAATAACAGCTCTGCATCCATCTTTAATTTATTAAAAATCTAAGTTATAATGTGTAAAACCAAACAAAAATAGGAACCAATTAAATGTGTCTACTGCATTTCCTGGTCATTTCCCTTTCAGGTCTCAAATATATGCATTTTTTCAGTCAAGTTTCCTGCTGTGCCCATTTCATAGATGAATTGTAGCAATAGATAAAAAAGCTATTATATTCTAGGAAGTCTTTCTAGTTTCCAGATCTAATTTGAGGGCCATCTTTGAATTAAATGTACTGTCATTTTACATGTATCAGTCTGCTATCTTATTAAGCTTTTATTTTGGATGGGGAAGAGTCACATAAAGAATGTCAGCACCCCTCAATGCAGAAGAGCCAAAAGACTGGATTCAAAATTTTCTGAGCATACAAATTCAAGACCTAAGAGCTGCCTTTCCCAAAGACTGTCCTTCCATAAAAAGCTAAATCTCAGTTTTGATTCAATCTTTTTTTCAAATGTATTTTCCCCAATCTGGATTTTTTCAGGAACAAAAATTCTCATTGTGTTCATCCTAATATTGTTTTGCTGAAGTTACTCAATATAGAATTCTGTCTGCAAGTGTAACAAATTAACTTTTCACAGTGTGCACTAATTTATATTTTTAAAACAGAAACACCTGTCATGAGAATTGCCCCTATGCCTGGCTTGTATTTAAGATTCTCTCCCAATCCTTCCTCAGGGACATTTAGATTACGATTATTCTGAATAATTCTGCAACTATAACCATTCCTGTCCATTCCCACAGGACATTAAGGATATATATCTATACATTGCACTCATTCTCCGAAAAGTTCTTTAAATAACCAGAAATAGCAGCCTCAAATCCTAATTTAGCTCTTTCTTCCAGGGGCAGTGAGCCAGTGCTTGGGAGTAGTGACTCAGCTCCACACAGAGGCTTGTGGTTGACCAAAATCACCAAGATAAATGCATGGAGTCATTAATAACAGGAAAACTACACTAAAAATTGTGGCTGCTCCACCCCACTGTTAAGGTAATGGGCTTTGAAATGAAACATTTCTCCTACTACATATGGAGGAACATCCAGCTCCAGGACAAACACAGCCCCCGAGTGAACTTGCATGTAAATAGTAGGATTTTACACTGAAATGAAGAGACATTCTGTAATAAAAAGAAGACAGAAGAGGGAAAAGGAAAGAATTTTTAACACTTCATTGTTGTTTGCCATCTGGCTGAATCCAACAAAGAAGCTTTTAACACAAACCCAAATGTCTACATTTTACCAATAAAAGACAAAACTGAAGACCTCTTCAGCACTGCAACCAACTCTCACAGTTGCTCATGACAGAAGACACAAACTCCCACCTTATTGTGCCAGAGAACTCAGTAAAAACTGATTATTCCAGAAGTTTGGTAATGGACTGCATATAAACATTTCCTTTATTTGAAACCAAAAAATGTAAAATGGTTTTGTAAAGATAAAAAGCAAATAAGAGGAAAGTTTATAAGTGTCTGTGGGGGTGGGCGGAGCCCCAGTGACTCTGCCTTGGAGTGAAGGAGAATTTCGCAACTTCACACAGACCCTGAAGTAACAAAGCAGCCTCCCTGGTCACAGCGACTCTCCTGGAAGACCCACAAGCACCCTCAGGACCTTATGTAGATCTGTTGTAACCGATTGGCTTTTGCACCCTTCCCCCTCCCACTGGTTTCCCTATAAAACCCCCTGAAAACCGCCCTAAGAGCCAGGGTTGTCTGTCCTTGGCTCCCTTTGCTGCTGCCTCTACAATAAAGCTGCTTGCGGAACCAGCCGAAACGAGACCCTCTCTCTCTCACACACCCCAGGCCGGCTACCGGGGAAGCGAACCTGGCAGGGGGCAGGAGCTGGAATCACAAGCTGAAATCACTGAGAGCTGAACCACTGCCCCCTGCTGAGCTCGCTACCGCCAGCTGAGAGGAGTGCTTTCGACCTCCTAGGGAGTGTCTCAGAGGAGATACTTTTTGGGGTGGCTCGGCCCCCCTTGGAGTCCAGAGCTGAGGAATTCCCCACCAGCTGGGATAATAAGTGTCCTTTTTAAGTGGTTTGTTTTTTTCAGTTTAAACTTGTGGAAATATTTTCCATGTTCAGACATTTTATGCTGGCAAAAATGACCCAGAGGGAAAAAGCAGCACAGAGAAAAAGAATCAGAATTTTTTTCTCTAATATATTACTGCAATACCTTTAGGAAACAACAACTAAAAACTCTTAGAAAGAAATAAACTCTCTGAATCATTTGTATCTGTCCTGTTGCAAGAAACCATGTCACATATTATTCATGGACTTGAAAAGATCCATCTTGAGCTATTTTGAGTGTTTTGCTGTCTCTATTTCTCTTTCAACACTTAACAGCTTTGCTCAGGAAGTAACACTTTCACTTTTAAATTTTGACACCTTACAGTGTAGTTTTTTAAATGTGAAAAGTACAGTTTATCTAAATTTCCTTGTCACTTTAAGCAGAAAGATACCAAGAATTCAGCTAAAGATGTTGGAAGCTGGGGGCTGGAGGCAGAATTTCTCCAAAGTTTGGGATTTTGTCATGAGAAAAAATAGATTTTTTTTCAGCATCCATATTCTAAAGGAGGTTGTTTTTCCCCTCCCATTAAAAAAGAATAAAAAAGAAGAGTTGTATTTAGGACTGTACTAGTAATGAATTATTCTCTCTAATCTGCAGAAATACAGACAACTTACCAGAAGTGAGATGTCAGGAATCATATTTCTAATACATTGGAGCAGGATAACCTACTACATAAAACAACACTGCTGTTGAAGTAGCACTGCTAGAGATGGGAAATAGGTATTTCCCATTATTAGCAAAAAAATAAGAAAGAAGAAATGTTATGTGCTCCAACAGAGGCATCAGTAATGATTTCAGTATACCAGTGCATGCTCTGGGAGTAAAAATTTGAAAATACATGCTTAGAGTCAAACTCTTCCACTCTTTAACCAGGATGGGAAAAGGCTACTTTTAAATTGATCTTCATGCCAAGCAAGCATATAAATACATACCTGAAAGTAAATGTCTCTTGTGGAGAAAAACACATGGAAGTGCAGTATGCACTAAATAATTAACAGGTAATTGCAAACTTATATTACCACACACAACAAATCGTAAGTCCTATACCTCAACAAGACTTGCAATCAGATCATGTCGCAAGGTGAAAGAGATTCATGAACTGCCCAGCCACCAATATATCCTATAACCAAGTGTGTTTTCCGTCATAAAAATATAATAGAATTACAGGTCATACTGAAAAAGACTGGATATTCCCAAGGAACAACCTACATATGCATAATCAATTACTAATTGACTTCAGTAGGACATGGAATGAGGTATTAAGAGGAAGATTTGAGAGACATCATAAAGGGACAAAAGTCTTCCTTGTTTTTTACAAGACTGTCACAGACTGAGGAAACACTAAGTCAGTAATAGCTTTGAAGCGAACCTGTCTAGAGTTTCAAGAGAGCTTCCCCGCAAAAAAAAGCCTTAGCCTTAATATCACAAACTCCATGCATTAACTAAATAATTATTAAGCAAAATGTTTTTTTCACTCTAAAAGGAGACTCAAAGCTGCTCAAGTCGTGGCTTAATCCTTCCAGTCTCAAATAACTACAATAAGCATACCAAAATCATATCAACCAATCTTTGTGATTGAGAACGAATTAAGTGGAAACAATTAAGATTGTGTTAAGGACAGAAGGCCCAGCTTCAGAAATCCCTTGAGAGGGAAGGCAGACTGTGCCCAAAAACTTCTGACAAAGTACGAAAGAAAGTTTTGGTTTGAACCAGCCTGCAACTAGAAACAGGTGGGCCCATGCATGAAAAATAGAAAATTTTAGCTTATACTTTCTTTTCTTTGTAGTTGAGCACAAAACCACAATAGAAGGGACAATGATTAAGGCATTTTCAAACAGGAATTAGAGTAAAAGTCATAGTACAAAGAAAGGTTGTGTGTCTTACATACAGCTGTTTGTTGAATCAAATAGAGTATGTTGCTGAAATTCAGCCTTTCATTTTCTTCTGGGAGCAGATCACTGAAGGGAGAAAAGCTGCAGAATGTTTTATGTTTGCTTCAGCAAAAAGAAAAAGGAACAACTAACCACAGCCTACTGAACACAGTATCAGAAGACTGTTAGAAAACATCCAAGTTCCTTTGACACTTTTTTGATTCCCTTAGCTTATGGAGCATTTGTTATTTATGCAAATATTTCTCACAACCACCAGAAGTTAAAATACTAATAAATTCACATTAATGTATTACCACTAGGTGTAATTTGAGCATATCATAAGACTGTTTTCAAGTACATATTTGAATTTTGGAAGTGTTGCCACAATCAATATTTTATTGTTCTTATTTGTTTAGCACTAGAAGAAAACAAAAAGAAACCCGACTGTAATTGAAAAAGTTTTCAAATGTATTCTGCCTTATATTTTTACTTTTGACCAATTATACTCTTAACACATTTTACTTGGGGTTAATTACGTCTGCACAAACTTTTGGACCATGATTTCTGTTTATCAGAATGAAGATTCCATAAATCTGTTTTAACAAAAGCGACACTGAGAACAAATGTGTTTGGTCTATCATAACTAGATGTCTCTCAAAAATATACATTTCATCTCTGATCATTGCATTTCTTGGAAAGCCTGAGTGCTTGAAAAGCTGAATTTCCTTGTGTTATGTACAAAAACCCCTGAGAATGTAAACAGTTTTCTAATGCAAATATATTTTAATGTCACTATGCACTTATAAGTGAAGCAATTATTCAAATCCTCGAGTTCTCCTCCATGACAGATACAAATGCAAGTTTGCATGCAATAGCTGGCTTCTCAGGGGGAAAAAATGGTATTTTTTCCACTTTAAAACAATGGCAACTACACATTTTATCCAAAAATTGAATTGAAATTGCTAGCTTATTTTATTGAAGTGATAAAAAAATCAAAACACAATAGACTCTAAAGAACATTAGATATCCCAAAATCTATACTCAACACCACTGACGGTGAGCTCCATCTAGACACTCTTCTAAGAGCAATGGTGAGCTGATTTAACATCACAACCATTCAGATCTGCAGAGAAGGTCAGAGACAGCAAATCTGAGAGACATCAGTCTTGAAGCCCTGAAAAATCAGTACAAAATTAACGGCCTGATATTGGCAGCAACAACCTTATGTTGCTGGGTTAACAATGACTTTTTGTCAAACCAAAGTGTTTTGTGGATATATTTTTTCACCACCAGGTCACAATCTTTCCACTGATACTTAAGGTTTAGAAATTCCTCTTTCCAATTACTGCAAATATATGCCACACTGTATTTTAAAAGTAGCCAGATCCCAGTTCACATTGATATTCCAAAAATATGCTCCCTCTGCTGAATTCTGTTGTTTGAACTGAATCCTGGAAAACTGTGCTAATAAAATTTTCACTGTGAACAGATACCAATGACTGCCAGGGAATCTAGTAAACAATAAATGAGGTCAAATATCCCACGTTATTTCAGATCTAGTCAGATTCATAGAGGTCACAGCACCTGTACTTCCATAATACAAATATTATTTTATACTCCATTTAAGGATGAGTCAGGATTTTCATTCTTACCCTTCCAAACCCTGTATTTTGAAGCAATTAGCCCCACAAAGCAGGTAATGAAGTCTATAGACTTTGTATCAGTAACTGTATCTACCTGGAAGTGAGAGGAGACACTTTTCAGGAGCTTCCAAATGACAGTGCAGCTCTGCATAATTCCAGCAGAAAACTGTGCCTTCAAGGCAGTAATGATCCTGTCAGTAAGACAGGAAAGACATTTAAACTCTGTTATAGATAGAGGATGTAAAAGAGGACTGTAGAGAAAAAAAAAAAAAAGCCCTTAAACATGAGAATTTTGGTCCTTACTTGTGGATGAAAATGGGAAACTTTTCTTCAAAGTATATTTATATAAGGGTGGTGTTGCTAGTCTACAGGTGTAAGCAATAGCTGATGTTTCTTTGAGAGGTTTAGGACTAAAAAAGGCTGAGGTAACGTTAAAACTAAAGCTGTCTAAGTGCTTCATGTAGTGTGCTTAAGAAAAAACAGGAATAGAAGGAAGTTAACTTTTACTGAACTTTTATGAAATTGAGCACATTAAATGACTGCCAGGTGCAATCTGCTGATCCAGAACCAGATGCAGAGTGTGTTAGAGTTTTCTGTCAAGTTAATGGACTGCAGATAAGACCCATGGGATGTACGGCCTGCAATGTTGACATTTTCTGTCCACTGAATGCCAGAATAATCTACTGTATTTTTGTTCTTTGAACCTGTTTTCCATCCTTAGCTTCCTCTTTGCTTCTATAACAAAATACATGTAGAATATCTTCATACTAAGACTTGTACTGAGAACCATACACCTTCCCATATCCTGCCTAAACATCAGATTTACAGTAACAACAGAGCCACTTTTCACCCACAGTCACACATCCCATGAGAAAATCCAGAGCTTTACTGAAATTTTGTAGAGACCACTGGGCTTGTGCTTCAGGACTTAAAATACAGTTTCAAGAGAAAAAAAGTGTGTTTGCTTACAGCAAAGTAGACTCCTTCCAAAAGATAAAAGTTAAACTTTGTCTCTTTGAGTTGCCTCCAGGGATTTTGCAAATAACTGGCTTTCCAGTTTGTCAGCAAAGCTGAGATACTGGATCCACCCATGTATTGGACAACGATGTCTCTATCTAGCCCATCTAGCCTTCAGCTCACAGACTCCACCATAACTTTTAACAGGGATCCTTTTTTTTTTTTTTTTTTTTTTTTTTTTTTTAATGCTTGACCACCTTACTAAACCTGCCTTTCCTGGGAATTGCAAAGTAGTTTCCTGGTGAAATTCTGTAGTGCCTTCCAAGCTTTTTTTTCTGTGGAGTAGATCCCTTCTAAACACACAAGATATCTCAAGGGACATTAATCCAAACCAGGCTGTGGGTGTGTGTCATTCAATGAGTGTGGGCAGTGGGCAGAGATCTTTCATCATATAGATGCTGATGATTGGCTGACATTTGGGAAGTGCCTGTGGGTAGGACAAATTTAGTATTAAACATCCATGGCATGGCTTAAGAGAGGTTTATATGAGTCAGTACACTTTGATCTGTAAAAATCTGGATCTTTGTCTTTAGGACAATCCTTTCTGAATTAATAAGTTGCCCACATTTTGATCTAAGAGCTGTCTAAGTTTTCTTGTGTAGTCACACAAAGGAAGAAATGTATGCGTAGTGATAATATGGAGATGTGCCATTTTGCTACAGAGAGCTGTAATTATATTTCCTAGACTAGTAGGTAGTAGGACACAGCAGAACTTTAGGCATCTTCCTCATCCTTGTTGTCTTGGGTTATGGAACCTAAACTGTGTATTCTATTTTCATCTGCTGAAAGCAGTTAAGAAATTGTTCTTTATCTCTTGTTTACTCTGAAAGAGGGGGCCGGGTGCCTTTTGATAATGGCCCAACTGTTAAAACCAGGTAGGGCATTGTTTCTTAGCTCTCTTCACGATGGGCCATTAAGACTCCCCAGGCTGTTTTCTTCCTCAAGCTGTTCCCTTTCCCAAAATATACCCACATTCCATCATCCTATTGTGAGATGCTCCACCCAGTGGGGGGAGCCAACCATTCCTACCTGGATAAAACTGGGACTCTGGAAGAGAAACCTTGCTCTTGCTTCACCCGATTACCGGAGGAAGACTGGACCCTTCTCACCATCACCGGACCCCTTCTCACCACCTCTGGACCCTTTTGGCTGCAGGATCATCTCTACTTCAACAGAATCACATCTGCCACTCCAGGAAGACTTACTTTTGGACTGCTTCCAACACCCTGACCAACAGGGCATCAGGTTGTAGCTGACTCTGTCAGGGCTTTCCAAAATTGTTGTTTGTTTGTTTGCTGGTTTGGTGGGGTGGCTCTGTTTTCTTTCTACCACATTTGTATTATTAATATCCCTAGTAAAGAACTGTTATTCCTATTCCCAAATCTTTGCCTGAGAGCCCTTAATTGCAAAATTGTAATTTGGCGGGGGGTGAGGGGTTTACTTTTCTCCATTCTAAGGGAAACCCCAGTTTCCCTGGCAGATACCTGTCTTTCCAAACCAAGACACTTGCAATAAGTAGCTGCTTGTTGGATTTGGGGTGAGGGTTTGGTTTTATTCTTTTTTTGGAGGGCTGTGTTGGTTTCTTTCTGTTTTTATTTCAGCAAGTGTCCCAGTCACTTTAAGATTAAAAACAAAAAAAAAAGGCAGAAATGCAAAACAAACTAATAATTGCTTTTACCAATAACTTGCAAAAGGCAATGTAAAATCCAGAAGCTGTAGAAAATGACACCTCTCCCTGCATGACCACCAAAGGATTTTTAGTGGTACCTGCCCTGTCAGCATGCCATTTTTTCATTATGATGATCACTTCCTTCAAAATCTTTGCTGATGTATCATTCTGCTCTCATTCCCTCTGTGCTTCCACACTACCAAAATGCTGACTACCAAAGCTGACTCCTATTATAAATCACTACAACTTAAGGTATTATTTCTATAAATATAGGCAAGACCTAATGTGCTAAAAACTTGAATTTCCACAAGCATTTGTAAGTTTTGACAAAGATTTCAAAAAAAGTTAGAATTTCTGTCTAAAATCAAGGTGTAAAATTACTGTTTCCATATCATCTGTGAGAGTTCCTGCATATCTAGTTATCTTGCAGGATCTGCTACTAGTTTTTTCACATTTTTCAAATTTCTATCTTGATGTAGAACAAAAACAGTTACTAAATCTTTATATCATTGATGTCAAATACAGAGAATGGAGAGCATTGCCTGCCTTAACTTAGCATGTTTAAGTTTTGGCAAACTTAAATACCAATATGTGAATTTATGCTCATGTTGTATTACTCCTAAGTAATACAGGAAGAATTTTACTAAGTAGCATTGGAAGGATGTAAAACATTCATATATAATTTATTCAACTGTTTGTGAGGCAAGCCTGATGGTAGAATAATTTTGAATAAATATTTTACTCATTGATTCAGCTAATTTATAAATAACAAACTTGACTTGTTAATATTTTATTCAATGCAAAATGCCAAAATTCACTGGATATATTTTATGCAAAATAATTCATATATATGTAATTGCATATCACTACTCCAGGATTCAAAAGAATATTTTTCTCTGCTGATATTGAATTATTAATGAATTAATATATATTGGTTTTCTTTGGTTTTATTTTTAACCTAATTGTGTGTGTTGGATAAGCCCTTTCACCTTTTTAGTCACTTCTTACAAAAAAGCTTCTTATGTAACTATAAAATCATGATTCCATAGTCAAAAATAATAGCAACTTTTTCCAGACCTTTCCCCTAAGTCAGAGAACAGCAACTGGAAATGAAAAATTAGCAAACTCTTAGCTAATGATAAAAATGTACTCAGTGTTATGAACTATGAACAATAAAGTGTAAAAACCACTTAAAAATTGAAAATATAGATGGAAAAGTTCTGCCACTTGGTGTTGGGCCAGTCAGGGATTTAAGTATAGGAAAAACATTGCAATGATGCAAACTTCCACCAAAATGAAAATAATAAAACTGCCAGAAATAACACAGCAGGAACAAGTACTAAGGAAATGCTTTCCGTATTTGGATGTAGGTCCAATACACCCTCATTTTACAAGCTCAGAAAATATTTTCAATTGAAGATAGCTATAAAGCTTATGATATGGATAAACATTAACAAACCAAATGGAGAATAACTCCAGCAGCTGAGGATGTCTGATGTAAGGAAGATTGTAAAATAAATATTGAGAAACTGTTGAAACCTAAACCACTTAATGAGGGTTAATATTGTGACAACTTTCACAACAAAGAAATAGGATGATGCAATTAATCAGTAATGGCTGAGACCAATTTCCAAAAGAAATACTTTCAGCAAAATAATTCTGATTTCACCCTTCTGTGTTTGGGGAGGTTTTTTTTAAAGCCCATATATAAAAATATACATATATGAGCTTTTACATTTGATGTAGTAATACCCATTACTTATTAATGTAAAGGTATAGAAAGATGCAACATCAGTAGAAGACCCAAAATAAAAACTGAAAACCACCAAATAACTGACTAATTCTCCGGTGTGGTTGAATGGAGTGACAGGACAGCTTCTACAAAGATTTCAAAGGGACTGAGACAAGCATTCTCACTGTTTGAAATTTTCATGCATGTCCTGGGCAAAGAAACCTTGTCTATATCAAAGATAAATGTCATCCGCTTCACAACATTTTTTGAGATCTCGAATGTGTTCATTAATCTATGGCCAAATATTATAAGGATCTCTTTGATATTATGGGGGCTTTTCTAAACAAGTAGAGATTGCAAAAAGTGGTCATGCTCCTTTTGACAAGATGCTTTGGCAAGAAGTTATCACGGCCATGAGCACCACATTATTGAAACTTTTCCACCAAAATGTGTCTTTTGAAATCAGATTTTACCAAGAACTAATCTTCATCTTTTATTTTGAGAAAGATTTTAACAGCTGCAGATACATCTTGCATTAAAAGATACCCTTACCCTATAATCAATATCCATGGTATTGGATTCACACTTAAAATATGAATTAAAAAAAAAAACAAACAACAAAAACACAACCCACAACAAATTTCCTTGTCCTGGGGAATTGAAGTCCAGTTTAAATCAGACATAGAGGAAGGTGAACCTGGGCTTTTCTGGTCTCCTAGCAGTATCATCTTTGCTGAAACAGCTCTGCAGAAATTTTAGCTTAAATGTTGGCACAGAAAAAAGTTCTAAAATACTGCAAGCTATTTGAAAATTAAATTGTCCTTCTACATTCAGGCATATCTTAATAGCATTATTCATTTTGCATTCACATTAGACTTCATCCTAATGCATAAGTATTAAAGACTCAGCTGCAGTTTCAGCTCTGTTGTACACAGTTAGGTGGTACATATAGATCATAAAACACGTTTCCTGCCTCGAGGGATGGGGAGGTCAAGACTTTTACCCTGAAAAGGCTCATTCAAAAGATTAGTTTCATTAGCTGTGAAAAGCGTGACAACAACATACAAGCCTGCCTAACTCATCCATCCCAAATTTTAGTTAAGGATGTGGTCCCGATGATCTCAGTAGAGCTGCTCACGGAATAGTATAAAAATAAATGCCAGCATGTATATTTGAAAGATCAAGGTCACAGGCATTTTGTTTCTTCCCTTTTCCACTGCACATGATTTATGCTTTTTCTAATGGTGCACTGTCAGACAAGAAGTGCTGCAAGATGAATTATTGTCCAAAGTGTTTGTCTGGTCCCCCAGGTGTGTGGTGTACTGTGAAGTGCTGGCTTGGGATAATTCAACAGTCCATCTCTTACTGGCTTCTTTCTAGCCTGAAAAATGAGTTTGCATTGCTGTACTCAGATATTGCCACTATTTTCCTCTGCCTGAATCTCTGACACGTTCTTTTATACATTAATGGCCCAAATGGAAGGCAGGCCACATGCAAAGAAACTTCTCTTCAGATGACAATTTTAAAAGTTTAGTGTTATAGATAGCATGACACTGTTTTGAATAATGTTCCTCTGAGTGCTAAGCCAAGGTCTGAGAGTTTGCATAAAACTTGGTACTCCTGGATTTATTTCCCATCATATTTGCCACATATCATTATATTACTGTGCCTCAAATTTCTTTCTACTCTAATACTTTTTAACCAAAACATTTGGGGAATAAACTTTCTTCAGATTACAAAATATCTTAAAGGTTTATAAAAGCATTTATTTATTAGCCTCATAAAAGGTAAACTCTGGAAATGAATGTTTGACTTTTAACTTAACCTCAAATTATCACCACGTTTCTCATATAAGGCGGTTGACAATGTTGGGGTTTTTTTAACCTAATTGGTAACATGTACCTTCACTACAGAATTTTCTAATGGAAAAGAAGTGCATGGGACAAGTGCAAAAAAGGCCAAGATGCAACACAAAATATTTAGTGTTTTGGCAGGTTTCTGCTTGTGGAGTGCTACTTCATACCTGAATTTTTCACCTGCATTCAAAAGAAATTTTTTTCTAGTGAAGACAGTTTGTGCCATTTGTATGTGAGGTGAGTAACATACATTTTGGATTACAGATGTAAGTAGTCAACTGAAGTTTGGGAATTTCTGAGCAAAAAAGATTTCAGTTTAATGTTCCACTTCTGGGATTCTGACAGTGAAATCCCAAACCATATGTTCATATTATGTTATTCTAATACAAGTTTCTGAATTGACATTTACTACACTACTTTTGTTTCATAAGAGATTGAAAAGAATGTATCGCTAAGCTAAAGTCTAAGAATCAGTGAGTAAACATCTACCAATATATATGCATGAATCTTTGAAATAATTATTAAAACTTATTTGATATCAGTGAATTGAAACCTCTGTCAGTATATGTTATTCGGAGGCAAGAAAAAAACAAAGAAAAATAATCCAAACTTTTTCATCAGTCTCTGAAACCCGTGAAAATTTTGATTAGCAATTATTCACAGAGGTAAATTACTCAAGAGCTCCTTAAAATAAGCTGTCAACAGGAAAGGGATAGATATACTTGGCAGACACATGAAATAGGGTTAAGACTTAAAATTAGAAGTGCAATTTATCATTCAGATTACTAAGGATGAAACAGTGCAAACAAAAATTCATAAAAATTGGCAGGGAAAGAAAAGGAACAATATAACTGTAGAAAAAAAATTACATGAGGTATTCTATCATATTTGCTGATGGTGCTTGCCTAATTAAAAAAGAGAAAATTTCAGTCTTCTGCCATTTTAAGTAAATAGAAGATTGAAAGTTAGATGATCTACATTACTGATATAAATAGTGTAGTACTGCAGTGATATGATTAAAACCACACATTCCTACACATACATAGCTTTTATACACTGATACAGAGTTAGGTATCTCGCAGATATATTACCCGGACAATTTTTCAGCACACGTAAGAAAAATTACTTTCATTACAGGACTTGGGTTTATTTATAGAGTTCTAAATCAGAGTGAAATCGCCAGACCACCTCTCCAAAAAATGAAGCATTTCCTTTATTTGCAAAAAAATTTTTCTCTCATCAGCTTTCTCATGGCAAATATGACCGTGGAATGCCACACCTTATTTCTACAGAGCTATTTTTAGTGCAATTGTTGTGGCTTTTTAAATAAAAGCATATTCTGTTTGCTGCTCAGGCTTTGTTTTTGTTGTCACCATTGCCATCCCTGTCTCTCTGCCATTATTCTGAAGGGATATCATGGTGGGGAAACCACACCACATCCACCTGACAGCAGCACAGATCCTTTCTACAGCCTCCAGGTTATCCTTAACTCAAGCAGCTCACCAAGGCAAACATATCAAGTCCAAATTCTTTGTACTGCTTTCCACAGCCTATTGCACTCACGGGATCAGCAGCAGGTGGTTTTCACTAGGAAATTCAATAAAATAGTGGCAGAAAGTGCTAGGGCCCACATATTCCACATCTTGTTCAGATTTTATACAAAAAGAGATTATTTCTTCATTTCATCTTGAAATTTTATTAATTCTCTAGTAATCAGATCAAACTTTTAATTAAAACTAAAATCATATACAGCACTGTCATTTTTCACAGTAACTTCAGAGACAACCTCTTGTACAAGTACAGAAAGCATTCAGATATAAACACACCATGTTGATTCATCCTACATCTAAGGATATGATGGGAAATGGAAAAACATTTCAAAACAAAAATAAATCTCTCACTTCCAGTATCTGCAGCAATAATGAAATATATTGATAACATTGCACAGGATGCACAGGCAAAAGAACACTACCCTCAAGGAAATAAACTTAGAGATAATCTAAACTTTACTGAAAAACCCTTACCTCCGGCAAATCAGCTAAATAATAAATCTAAAATTATCTCTGTACCACTGTGCTCTGCAAAGAAGAAAAGATTATGAAGAACATAGCAGAAACATACCTGCTGGTAATAAATTATTACCATCACTTGTCTATATATGTAGTTCACATCTGTCTGCTGTGCCACTAAATCCAAAGTCTGGACAAGATAAACATAAACCACCAGAGGACATTACAGCTGAAGATATTTTGCCTTACTTTACAAAAAGTGTGTTTATTAATATTGATATTTACAGACAACAATGAATTATTTTCTAATTAATCACACAGTCAGAGAGCTTTGGATTCTAAGGGACCTAAGAGATCGTGTCATTCCAACTTCCCTGACATGGGCAGGGACACCTTCCACTGGTTGTTCAGAGCTCCATTCAACCCAGCCTTGAACATTTCCAGGCATGGGGCATCCACAGCTTCTCTGGACAACCTGTTCCATAATAACGATATTATGTGTTTTACGAGGACTTCCAAAGCCAGAATAGCATCTGATTTTAATGGACATTTTCTTTCTATGTTCAAGGGCTTGTAATTAGATCTCAGGCACTTCAATTCATGTAGGGATACATTGCAGATTCTAGTCAGACATTTAATGACATGTTTTCCCATACAACTTTTATTAACTTTCTATTTAATAGTTTATAACTGGAAGCATCATTGATGAATACTTAAAGTATGTTGCTATATTTGTTGACAACCACAGGAATTTTTAGCAGACAAACTCAATTGCTGCAGTTAAAAAAGCCCTGCATATAGATTTCCAAGACTAGTGTGAATGTATGTACACACATATGTATGTATAAGTCAATGAAACATTTCTGCGGGAAAATGTATTATAACTTTCTGGAAAAGGGTGCAGGCATAATGCTAACTAATTTTTAACTGGAAAAGTAGATGTATTGTTGAATTCAGTGTAGACAGAACAAATGAAATGGCCAATATTAGGATTTTGTAACATTGTCTATCAATGTAAATTATTCATACTAGTTGAGATTTTGGCAAGCTTTTATGACTCAGGATGAAATTTTGCTAAGGCAGCTAGTCAATATGTCATAAAGCAGTATGTGATCTTTCACTAAGCTAAAGAATCACAAAAATCAAGCACCCTGCCTTGAAATTTCAGGTGAGCTTTGTGTCACTGGTACCAGTTATTACCAAAGAAGAATTACACAACACGAAGGACCACACTAACCAAACTGTACAGTCCCTGACTGTAAAATTTTAGCTCTTTTTTTTTTTGTCTTAACAGACACAAACATAAGCCTCTGGAATAATAATAATAAAAAAATAGTTTTAATGCTTGCAAATCCCTCAAAGTTTCACTGATGGTAAAAAGAAACCCATAAAAAGTTATCAGATCAATATTTGGACTTAGATGCTATGATGAATATATTAAACCACAGGAACAAATAGTGAATAAACATACTGTGCCACACATCTCCCCCTTGTGGAAGGAATCCCAGCTATTACTAGCTTAGATGAATCACTAGGGCAAATGCTCTTGCAAAAAATACCTTTCCAGAACTAGCCTGAAGATTTTTCTTTTCCTCTATAAAGATCTCTATTTCTGGATGATTCCACATACTTGGACATTTGCTTTTGCTGGGATAAGCTACTTGTTCAAAACACTTAAACAAACACCATATGCTTCTTCTCAACTCCAATCATCTGGTGATCTTTCTGTAAAAGAGAGGGTCTTCCTATGCATTTAAAATAATTCCTCATCTGCCTCACACTGGGGAAACATTTCATTAGGCATAGATACTCAAAGGGAAAAACATAAGTAACAATACAGAGAACATTGACTTGAGAGAAACTCCTTTCAGGAAAGAGCTGGAGAACTCAAGTTTCATGCACATGACAGTCTAGTCCAGTTACTGACAATAATGGACACATTCCAGTAGCAAAATCCCTGGGTCAAATAGTCAAATAGTCAAATAGAAAGATATTTCAGCATTGAGCACACTTAAAGTGGTGTTTCTTAAAAATGCTAGGAAATACATAGGAAAAACATAAAAATACATAGGAAAAACAATTTACCAGAAATTCAACAACTTTAAACTTTTGTGCCTAATACCCATGAGATCAGCTATAACTCCATTCCACTTTAGAATCTCCCAAGCTGAGGCTTAACGTCCTGAATGACAACTAAGATGACTTGTTTTGGTCAGCCAACTCTTACTGCAGATGGTCCAGCACTAAAAACCGCTCAAAACATCTGTTCCTGTCCTCAACAAAGTATTTCCCAGATTTGTTTGGATTCAAAACAGGGGTGTGAAGGTTAACACCCTTATTTCCTCCTCTAAACATAAAACAGAAATAGGGGAGATTTGGACTAAGTAACATCAGAATGAAAACAAAAATATGAACAACATTTCTTGTGTCTGAGCCCACTAAATTGAACTACATGGGAAACCACTATAAATTTTATACTATAATTTTTATTCACAAAGGTAAAACACCATAGGAAAAGAATCCTTTTCTGGAGACAATGTATGTTGTCTGGATGGAAAACATTATAGACACCAACAATTTTCGGCTTACAGACAAACCCAGAAGAGTGATAATTTCACAAAGTATCATTGTAAAGTGGTATCCTGAAAAGAGACAATATTGTGACAGTCAAAAACAAAATTAAATTCCTTCTGAATGGACCAGAATTTATACAAGGAGAATGAGGTAGGTCCAAAATGTCTAATAAACTTGATATTTTGACTTCAAGGTGTTCCGAATACCGGGCATGAGAATGAGATATTGAGCAATTTCTCATTAATTGTCGAAATACCACTTCGGTTATTTCAGACTAGCCAGCTGTACAGAGAACCTGCTAGCTGGAACCTCTGGGAACAAACATTTCCTGTACCATTTCTTCTGACTACCCTCAGAAAAAATCTACAATTTCATAAACAAGCTCTTCTACTTCTGGTTCCCTCTTACATGGGAGAGTTTACAGTCTTTCCAATGCCTTTAAAAACTCTTGATTTATGTAATTTGGGTAATTTGATAGATATTAATTATAAACATTTTTCAAAAGTTGTAGAAAATGTTACAAACTGACATAGGTGGTCATAAACCAGTGCACTGTCAAGCCTGCTTAGAAAGCAAACTTTAAAGACTACCCAGTAAGGTTTTGCTGTCTCCAAATTCTGTGCACAGTAAACAGTAAACTTCCAACTAGATTTATTTATTAGCAGCTTTAATTCTTTCCTCCCATATGTTGTTTCCTTCATAATTAATTGTTTAAGAATACCAGACTAAATAACAAAAGGTCAAAAGTCTTTTTGCCATCTTATTTTATCATATGCTGTGATTATATTACAACAGAACAGAGGAGTTATTTGTTATTTAATATTCAAGCTGTTTTGTCTCTTGCTGACAGACTGAAATATTTTATCCTATTCAGGAAGACTTTTATTTGTGAAAAAAAAAAAAAACAAACCCTCTCTTGAAAAATTACTATCCGGTGTTTTCTGGGATCACCTGTTTCAAACCATCAGTGGCAAATTCTTGAAAGTTAGAAGTTTCTCCCCTATTACTTTTTCTAGAAAATTCATTTATTAACAGTAATCAGCATTTCTTTCATCAGTGTGGAATTATGAACTGACCATATAATAAACTGATCAACAATTATGTCACAGATCACCGTTTCAACACAGAATTCTTATTCTGCTTCTGAAAAATGCACACACTGGTAACCACCACACCAAAAGTTGATAGTCTCTTGATTTAAAATTCCTTCCAGAGATCCAGTGAGAAATCATAGTGAACACTGACTTTTACAGAATGAAATATGACAGCCAACTGTAGCCCAAAAAAACTATCCCTAAACCAACTGTTTTTATGACATAACACGGGATTTATGACTCTTCTATCTTTTCCTTCCCGCACAACTGCCATGCAGGTAACTCCTTACAGGCAAGCCTGGCAAAACACTCATCTCCCTACATACCTCTGGACTCTTGTAACAAACCTAGCTTTGGTGGCAAGAGGCAACTTCCTGAGATGGTTATAGTAATGCTCTGAGGAATAACTAGTCATGTACCCCAAACACTTTCCTTGAGAAAGTACTGCAGTGGAAATAAATTATTTTCATGTACTGGTTGTTGTGGAACAATAAGACAGGATGCTGCAGAAAGAGAAATATGAGCCAGAAGTCCAGGTGACCCCTCCACCACCTCCTCTACAGACCCCGAGTGTCTGGGTAATATTAGTGAGAACAGGTACAAACATCCAGGGATCATAAACCAAGGTGAGATCCAAAGTCAGTTGCAGGAAAACTGCAGGAACTCAGGCTGAGCAGAGAACAAAACTGAATACAGCTACTACTTCATCATCAGCCAAAGAAGGAGTCAACACCCCAGGCAGAGGTTAAATAAAGCCCCTGGGCAGGAGTAGGGGGTTAGGGGAGTCCTAGGTGAGGCTGGTCAGGCAGGACCAGTAAACCCTATAATAGTGCCCCGAGGGCCCTAACACTGAGCAAGCTATTGTCAAATAAATGCCACCTCAGAGGAGGCTAACAAAGGCTTTGGAACTGAAGCTTAGGGAAGAAACTGCTCAGAGTCCATGTACTGCTGGACTTCAGCTGCGCTGAAATAAGTTATAATAAAGCTGAGAATCTGGATGTGGAAGATGCCACTTTTGCACTTCTGCCAACTTCTAAGGTATTCCTCCTGTAAACCAGTCAGACAAAGATTCATTTTCACAAACACAGAGAAGACAAAATATAGTTTTGGAATATTGACTATTCTTCCCAGATTTCAGTTGACAAAGAATTATTAATACAAGTGTATCTTATTTCAAGTACAAATGCTACAGCCAAAATCCTGAAAGCTGGATGTGTGATCCAGGACACATGAAGTTATTATGCAACTCCTGAGCACACCAGAAGTGAGAGAAATGTCTTGACTGCAGGCCCTGTGGAAGATCCTTTGCAGTTTTGAACTCCTAGAAGGCCATTGCAAATTGAAAGTCCCCTTGGATTTCTCTGATTTACAACTCAGGCAACCATCATTGCCTTGAAGCCCTAAGAAAAAGTACACAAAACTGCTCTGGCCTCTCTCTCCTGTGAGGCAAAGTCCCACTGCCCAAGAAAAATACAGAGAGGAGTTAGCTTGTAGAAGGATTGATTCAGTTTCCAAAGAATTAGTGGCAATAGAAATGAAAAATACATTTAAAAATCTCTCAGCTAACTACAACTCAAAGCTACAGGTTTCCTAAGCTAAGTTTTTGTGTTATAATTTAAATCCTTAAATCTTCCTCTAGTGATATTAGAGGAATGAAAATATTTTCGTTATTCAAATGGAAGCTTGCAATGAAGATTCATTGAAGTCATATTTTTTTCCCCATTTTATCCTGTCAATTCTGCCTACAAAAAAACCCAAAACTCTAAACTGTGATCCTGTTCAGCTGGTATTGGAAATCTTTGACTGAAATCACCAGTGCTGCAAGTATCTCTGTAGTGAAGTATTAGAAAATCGACCGCAGGCAGAGACAAGACTGCTGCTCTAGTTCTCAATACTTGAAGACCCTGCGGGATCCATCCTGCGGGTCGGAGTCACCAGTAGCCATCAACAGGGCACCACTAGGGGTTTCAGGTGCTATTCCCACTTGGGGAAGGTTTACTTGTGGGTTGCCAGCCACAGCTCACAGTCCTCCCCCTCAGTTCCCAAGATCAACATTCATTTCCCAGGTTGTCTGTCAAAGTGTCAGCATTTCAGTTGCCTGAGGCTGTGAGCTGCTGCACACAGGGTGACACGGGGCCAGCAGCCACCTCTAAAAAAAGAAAAGAAAAGAAAAGAAAAGAAAAGAAAAGAAAAGAAAAGAAAAGAAAAGAAAAGAAAAGAAAAGAAAAGAAAAGAAAAGAAAAGAAAAGAAAAGAAAAGAAAAACCCTAAAAAACACACCAAAAACCAAACCAAAACAAACAAACCAACCAAACCAAACCAAACCAAACCAAACCAAACCAAACCAAAAAAACACCCACCCAAACATCCCTAATGTAATGAAATGGAGGTGTTTGAGCTCAGTGCTGAATTTCTGGACTTTATGCTTGCAGGATGGCATCCAGGGGCTGCAGAGTCTGTGGATTCTAGGAGTAGGAGGAGGACAGGAGAGGGCAGCAGGGCAGCTCCAGACCCCCACTCTGAGGTGGGCATGTCCCTGAAGGAGACAGAAGATTCATATTTTGGAGGAGACACAGCTACCACAGTTACCCACAAATAACATAATAAAGTTAACAGACTAATATGGCATGTGTTTGATAGGTGAACACCTTCCTTGTTTTCCTTCTTTCAGCAATTCTTTTAACAGCAGAGACATCAACCCATAGACATCTCTCCTGACACAGCTTGTTAAGCAAGATTTTTCTGGAAAACTGAGAAGTTTGAAGAGGCAGGTCCACAGTAGGATAAACCAGTGATGACTAAAATTTGCCTCAAGCCATTGTGCCATTTATTGTAAAAAAATCCAGAAAAGGTTGTGTTTTAGTAACTAAAATATTTTATGTGACATAAAGTCTGTTAAATTCCCTGCTACATCTTAGCTGCTTCAGTTCACACCTTCAAATAAATTGGAGAAAAAATGCATCCAGCTGCTTTCTGACCTATTCCCCAGTAGCATATCTTACCAGGAGTCAAAGAAACTGTCAAAATATGCAAAAGGGAAGAGGGGAATACCTAAGTTCTACAAAATTCACAATATTTTGCTGAATGAACCAAGTATGGGAATACCTAAGTTCTACAAAATTCACAATATTTTGCTGAATGAACCAAGTATGACCCATAAGAGTTTACTGTAAAAAGGAGTGTGAAGAACTTCAGAGTGGCCTGAAATTATAACTTAATGCCACATGACATTCACTATTGGTAAACTGAAAGTACTTCACACACAAGCAAAAGTATGCAAATATTTCTGGGTTCTAAATGATGGTATTTTTTTCAAGCTGGAGCATTTAAATGAAAATATCTGCTTAGTAAAATATTTTGGAAAAGCAAACACACCAGAAATATCTGTAGTTGCCCACAGAAAACATGCTTTACAATTTTTTTTAGCTGAGATATCATAGAGTAGCCTTCCTTCTAAAAAAAAAATTAAAAAAAAAAAGAGAGAGAGAGAGAGAGAGAAAATTAAAAAGAACCAGTGGAAAAAATCACTGGCAATAATAACTATAATTACCAGCCTTGGAAGTTTCCATTTTGGAATAATGGCTTAATGGATTTGGATTATTTGCCTCAGAAAGGTAAAGAGTTAGAAGGTTCATGACAAAAGCATATAAAACGATAATTGGTGAAGAGATGATAAGAGAGAAACTCTAGTTCTCTCTTCAACAAAGGAACAAGGAATCACTTAGCGAGACTGAAAAATGAGAAGTCAGGATGAAAAGAAATACTTTTCACAGAGTGCGATTTCAGGCTTTGGAAATTTACTGCCACAGCCTGCCTTTGAGGCCAAGAGTTTAGCAAAATGTCATAAAAACTTTCTTATTTAATTGGTAAGAAGACTGTATAGATCTAAATAATGAATGATAATATAGTTTTGGAAAAGTTAAATGTATTCTCTAGGGAGAACACTAAACAGGGGATATGTCCTGTTCCATATTCTCGTATTTCTACAACAGATTTGGGTTAGTATTTTGCAAGAAGCCCTTAATAAGTTTAAAAGTTATTGAAGTGTTGAATTTTTCACTGTTTGCATGAAGATATTATGTTTTTCAGGAGAAAATAGAGATAAAGATATGGTAGAAATGAAAAACTACTGACTAAACAGCAGTTCCATGGCAATTTCAAGTAGCCTAAAAGGATACTTTTGCAGTGCAAATAATCAAAAGGGATTTTTGTGAGTAGGGAAGATTTTAGGAGTTTTTCAGGTGCAGTATGCTCATGGAGCTTTACAGGTTCTCCTATCTTGCAATTTTGATTAAGAGAAATTATATTTTTTTTTTATTTTGACAAGGTCATGGGTGTCACCACTTGTAGTCATTAACCTTATATATCGATGCAACTTGTAGCACACTCTTTCTATATTTCTCTAACACTGCAGTATGCATAAGTCACACTGAAGAGTTCTTTTTGAAATTCTTACAAGTTTTGTGAATTTTCAGGTTGATTTTTTTCAACTTCAGAGGCTTTTTTTATTGATTTTTATTGGACATTTTTGCAAGAAAACATTTCATATGTGTTTTCTAAAATGTTCCTGAATTCCAACACTGATTTGTGGTAAAATGTTGGAATATTTTACTATGTTCCTGTATATCCACAATACTGGCATTATTTTTTTTTTCTTATATTTATGAATTCATCTGTGAGAGGTTTTGGCTCCCATCGAAGTTCACAGATGCTTTGACTTCTTGATGTGGTTGAAAAACCTAAGAAACACTATGGAGAATCAGGATCAACATGAGGAATATTTAAGGCCTGCAGGTGACCTGCTTTTCTTGACAACCAACAAAGTAAAATGCCTGTAAGAAGAATATGGTCAAAACAACACAATCTTTTTTTTTTTTTTTAATAAAATAGTCTAGTGTGAGTTCTAAGGTAACTGATGTTTTCATGCTTCTATTTTACTCTTGTATGCCTTACTAATCATTAAATTCTACTTCAACATGGATGCATAAAATATGATTCACTGGAAAAATCTGATCAAATATTGAAATTAATTTAAATTCCTCCCATCAAGATGCTGAATTGGTTTCAGAATTAATCTATGCATTCAATAAATTGGTTAAAACCCCAAATTTGTTTGAATGTTGATTCATCTGGTTAAGATAGTGGAGCAATTTAACCCAAACTAACTGACAGTTATATAGAGAACAACAGGATTGATCAAAATACTGTTGTTGTATTTTCAGTGTATCACATATTTAATTACTTTTCTTGAAACAGCAACAAACATAAGAAAAATGAGAATAGACTCATTGGTGGAATATTTACTACACTTAAACATTTTATCCTGACATACATGTATGAGTATCCTTCAATAACAGTATATTTGGAACACCTTTACTGTGGAATTGCTCACTGGAATTTTCCAGTGCAATTTTTTTTTTTTTTTGACAGAAATGCTGCATCATGTAGATGGGTGCTGTGTGACAAGTATGGTACTGGCACTTTGGAAAGGCACATGTAGGAGCTGAATGGTTTAATGAAGAGGCAACCATTTATTCTCGAAATCTAACAAGCAAATGGTCCCTAAATCACTGATGATGTGCCTTAAGATGTGGTTTTGATGGCAATTTTATACAACATATGCCCTGGGTTCCATATCTCAGTCCTTGTTTTATGGTTGGTGAGTCATCACCTAAGCAGAGTGCAAGAACAGAAGAAAAATGAAGACAACCCTGAGCAACAAAAGATAAGGTTTAATGGCCAAAATGAACATGAACATCAGGAACAAATGGGTTGACGTTGATGGTACTATCATTTTGATATGAAGACAAACTGTTTTCCATGGATCTTTCCCCACTTACAGTCTACAAGCAATATTGAACCAATACGTACACAAAGTCCATATGAGCTTAAACAATGGGCTGCTATACTTAGAGTTGGGTGTCTGTGCTTCTGGATTTGATTCACAACAAATTTTCTCCAATGAGACTATACAACTGACTTTGGAAAAGAATGATTTAATAATGTAAGCTAGGAAACAGGACTTTAAACATTTGTTTTTTAATTTTAAGGTTTTTTCCATTCACAGTGCCAGTTTTTTGACCAATTTTGAACTCAGCGTAAAGATTTTACTTTGCAACTGAAACTAGTATTTTGATCAGACCTGCACTCAAGCTTGAAATACAACTTTATTAATTATGATATTAATATTTAATGGGTTTTTGTTTGGTTTTGTTTGTTTGTTTGCTTGTTTGTTTTTTTACTAAGCAGCAGTATCCATGCGGAATCTCAAAAAAAAAAGTTCTAATTGAGCTAGGTAAGGGAAGCATGGAGAAATCACTAGATTTCATAAACAAAAGAGCTAAATGTACTGATTCTTTAAGTCTTGAAGAGCTGTCTGAGAGAAGCACCATGCAGGCAAGCTCACACAGAGAGGGATTTAGTCCACTTGGATGGAGTTGTTCTGTGTGAAATTAGAATTCTAGTACAAGCAACTAATGATTACCCAGCTGATGAGAAATTTGAAGAAGGAGGACTCTCTCTTTAGAATTAGGCTGGAAAATATTAGTTAGCCAGGTGCATCATGAACAGCTATAATCTACTGGTAATGAGGGGATATTCAGTTTGGAGGGGGCGTTAACTGATACACAGTAGGATTCCTAATCCTGTGGGAAAGAAGTCCATTAACTCATCTTTATAATTCATCTCCCATTAAGCTTTATTCATAATATCAAAAATTATATGTAAGTATATCTCACTAACTGTATGAAAACTATATCAAAACTGTAATTTAATGAGAGATCTTAAACATTTGAATAATCTTACTGAACTTCCTGAGTTTATGAGGATTCTCAAATTTAAACATATGGGCAATAATCTACAAATCTCTTCTCACATAAGCACTTTCACTCACCTTTGTGTTTCCAAGTAGTAACACTATTTTTTTTTCTTTTGGTCCTCTTCCCACAGTTTGTGTTCCTTAAAAATTTTCTGATGCCTTCTTCATTGTATTCTTTGTTGCAGACAAAGGAAGAATCTGACTTTTCCTCTTTCTTTCCAGAATTCTTTTCCAGTGCTTAGGGCAGCTGAAAAGAAGCAGGAATACCACATTTCCATTATGCACTCCCAGCCAACCACAAACTGCCCTGTAAGTCTTTACAGAACAACAAAATAGAAAAGCACTCTGAAAACTATGTTAAATATTTTTGAGTGACCTAGAAGATGTGCATCTATTTCAAATGGCAAGTGCTACAATGCTGCATGAAAACCAAACCAAGCAACCAAAAAAAAAAAAACCAAACCCAAAAAAAACCCCCAAAAACTCCAAAAAACCCATAAACCAAAACAAAACAACCCCAAAAAACCCAAACACCCCCCCCAAAAATAAACAACCCACCAACCAACAAAAAAACCCCACCAAACTCCAAACCAACAACCCAACCAAATCTGTATCTCTTTAGTCAGTAAGCTTCTCAGTGCTTTAAAATCCTTTCCAGATGGATTTGAAATCCTAGTGGTCAAAAGTCCATAACTATTGGCTCTTAAAGTGCAAAAGAAGACAAGCATTTGGTCTTCAACCAAATGACTTACCCACTAAAATCAGAATTGAAGTATCATGGTTATAATTTTTTTTCTTTATGTAAAAAACCCAAACAAACAAAGAAATTGTTTATATTTTCCTTGATATAAAATATTAAGCATTAGAATAAAAGTAATGAAAAAAAGAAGTACTTGAAAACCAGTAGAAAAATATTTACCCATCCATAGCATTAGCTTTTCTAAGCAGAGAAATGGTCCCTTTGAAATTATTCTTTGGCCTCTCTAATTAATTTTGCTATTCCCATTGATTAGAAGTAAAAAAATTAACTGCTATTCAGTAACCAAATTTAGCTAGTCAGATGCTTTTAATTTGCTTCATACACAGAAGAAATACATACGCCAGATTTACACACAAATGAGGGAATTAAGTGAAACCTTTTTTTAGCAGGACTACATATCAGAAATCTGGAGTAAATCTAGATCAGAAGAGGGAGGGTCAGAATCCCTCCCTGTTCATGGGAAGCATGAAGTTTTTGCTGCTTTGAACCAGGAAATTATTCTGCTTCTGCAGGGTTTCCCAAACGAACCCAGAGCTACAGGAATGAGTCAGGGAAAGGAGGCACAGGGTGTCATTTAGCAAGTGTGAATGAGCTATGGACCCTGCTGGGAAATGTAACTACATCTTCAGATGTGTTGTTTTTCCTCCTTGTCTTTTTTCCTCATCTGACAGACATGCCTGAGCCAAGTAGTTCTGTCATTGTGAAAAGCAGCTCCTTGAGCAGTTCCTTGTGTTGACAGTGTTGCCTTGAGCTTAAAATGTTTGTGAAACTCTGGTTTTAGATGAATGTTGCTTATCTCTGCGGTCCATGAATATTCAATAAGACTGATTTTTACAGGTTTTTTCTGACCTCTCTTCCTTCTAAATAACTGCAGAGAGAGAGAAGACAGTGATTCATACAGCTCTATTTGATTGTTGCTGTAGACATCAGCTTCCTAGATCATGGATTTTGTGTACAGTCCATAGGAAGAGGCAACATGCTCCAAGTGAGATGATCAAGAGGCTGGGTGAGTCCTGGAGAACAAGACACAGAAAGATCTTTCATGCTGAATTTTACAGAATGTCTTTTCTGATTTGCACTGACAGCTCTGATTCCATGGGACACTCTCACGCAATTCCCACTCTCCATTAGCTGGGTATGAAACAGACAATTTTATTAACTGATGATGTTATCAAATCATGATGCAGTCTTTTCCCTGGGATACCTGAGGTAATACCTGGGACTCCTTGAGGCATTTAGGGACTGTATTTTGCTACTATATTGCCATGCAACAAAATTTCTCTCCACGTAATAGTCAGCAAATCAGATTCAGTTTGTCCGGCTGATCCAGCTTCTTTCATGTGGAAATATGAGAAGGAATAGATTTATATGTTTACTATTCTGATCTTGAATTGAGGTATTTCCTGCACATATTCTTTACTTTTCTGAAAAACTCTCCTCATTCTTAAACTTGCAAGCCATTTCAGTATTCTTAGTAATAGCAGCAATGAAGAAAAAAAATCTTAAGCTCCTACGTTGTTTTCTCATTTGGGCCAAAACAAAAAGCGAGGTCACTGAAATACGACTTTAAGCATTTCTTCCCCTTATCTGAACAAACACCTACATGGCACCTCATTTCCAATGATTTTTAACTATGAAGCTGTCAGGCAAGAATTTTTCATATATAGTTAATAACTTTGTAATGCCTTTTCATTTTTCCTTGCACAGGTCAACATGATCCTTGATATATATACTTTTTTTTTCTTTTTTTTTTTTCTACCCAGATATTTTCATTATAACTGGAGATAGATAAATGGACTAGTCTGCAGTGGTAGAACAGACAAAATGTTTTCCTGTTAGAGTTCTGTCCCAGAACTCTACCAGAGTCAATAGAGAGCTGGCTAGGGACAGATGGGATAAGTGCCATGTAAATGCACCCCAGACCATACCTGGTTGCAGTCTAGGAAGGAGGCAAAAATATGTGATACATTTTCCCCATGCTCTAGAAGCCACTTAAATTTAAGAGTCCCCCTAACCAATGTGTTACAGAATTCTCTAAAGATTTCTTTTCTGTGAGCTCACTCACTCTTTACTGACACCTGTAAAAATATGTGACTGAAAGTGTGACACGGTCACACATGAACATCAGTGTTACTCCTCCCCATGAGGTGTTCACCACCAGGTCAAACTTTATTTTCTATCACTCATGTGGGCTGAGCAACTGCTTAATGCACATGCTGGTATTCAAAACTGAATAACCAAGCGGGTGCCAGAGAGCATTTCCCAGAAGTGTAATAGCTTAGGCCTTTCTGCCCACCTCAGAGGCACCAGCAATTCAAATCTCTTTTCTGCATTTGACACATTAAGTGGGCATTTTTGTGAAGTGCCATGGTGGGTGTGTACAAAGGTACCTAAATCACATTTCTTTCACTTTGGAGTGATTTACTTCAGAACTTCTAGCATTACTTGCTTTAAGATTTCAAATAGTTGTTCATAATCTTTTTAGTTGCTCAAAAAATGGATGGGAATAAGAACACATCTTGTGTTTTCACTTCACCAAAAATCCTACCCAAATATATTATGCCTTACTCCTTATCATAGCTTTGTACTCTGTCTAGCCAACCCTGCCTAATAACTTATTTGTCCTTTTCATTTGCCATTTGTTAGCTTGTCTTTGTTTTATCAGTTCTTGCCTGCAACTTTCTATCTGCTAAAGGGCTGGGTCTTCCATTTTGAAAAATCTTCCCTACTTGTTTAACTTTTGTGCATTCCTCTTTAAGGTAGTATTTCTTTAGAATATATTATCAATCACCAGGTACTGATTCTTTTCAAGATTCCATTTTTTTACCTAACAGAAACCAAAATAATGTTTTTAAAGGCAGATTTTTATTAAATTCTCCACTTTTTAAATCATGGTGCAGTCAGCAAGGGCAATCTGCAGCAACATCTGCTGCAGAAAGGGCAAACTGTTCTGTCTAGTACAGGGCAAAATGGCCTTTGTAATGCATTTTAGCAAAGTCTTTACTACTAATGCACTAGTTTACTGAGGCATGCAAAAGTCATTTCCACATTAATCTACACCCGAAAAGGCTTCTCTGATAAGGCTTGGCCTCAGTCAGTAAATCCTTCTCAGCTCATCTTAGTACTACTGCAAGGCTAATTGCACAAGCAACAATCACATATCTAACCAGGGGATTGAGATTAATTTTAAGCTCTTGGAGCTATGCTCTTGCACAATTCAGTGCTGATTTTCTGTGTCTAGAGCATTACATATAAACTCCTGTGCTCAGTTTTTGCTGACTATATTTCTAATAAAAATGAAGCACTTTCCCCCCTTCCACATCCACACACGTGCACCTCCGGCTATTAATGTTAAACCCTTGTCCCTCTATCTGTGTTAGCAAAGTTGAATTCTTTCTAGCAATTCCCTTCTAAATCACTTCACCGCCATCACTCTGTGCATGAGAAGAGCAGCAGATTAAAATGACTTCTCAAACTGGTGCTAGACACAAATGCAAAATCTTTGACTAAAGTCAATCCACATTTTTAGCTACAGTTCACTGAAATGAGGATTTGCAATGTTTCTGTGGATGACTTATTACTGACACAGAGTGCTGCAAGTTCTGTATTACAGGAAGAGACTCAAAATATGAGATGTGTTTTATGCTGAAACTGGAAATTTGTGGGGAGAAAAGTATTTGTGTGTAATAAAGAGAGTACTGGGTTAAAACCCACAATAATCAAAACACTAAGACCCCTGGATCCAGGACAATACACCTTTTCCCCTTCATAACGTTGCAGGCTTCTAGTATCAGAAAATGCAGCCATTTGACATGATAGATCTCCCATATATTGTGATCAAGAAACTCAAACCATTTTTTCTCCTTTTTTTAAACTCTAGGTCATACCTCCTAATCTTACCTCCATCTTACCTCTAATCTTACCTCCACAAGCATGAAGACTTTTTTTTTTTTTTTCCTAGAAACAGTGTAAATTTACTGATAATCATTTAACTCAGTGTAGGGCATTAAGGAAAAATACCAAATATATCAAGATCAAGGTAAAATTGCAAAGGCTGGCAACAATGACTCCTCTCCAGCTTGCCAACTCTGACAGTTGGTGTGTGGGTCGGATCCAGAGACCCCCACCTTCCTGTTGTAGAGGATGTGCCTGCAGGGACTAGCACCATAGCCAGGACAGAACACAATTCTTGCATTTCTTAAGCCCATGTGCAAATACAAAGCTGTCATCATGTCCCCAGAGCCTTTTCTAACAAAGGAATAAAAAAAAAAACAAACCACAACCCCCCCAAAAAACCAAACAAAAAACAAAAACAACAACAACAGAAAAACCAAAACAACAGAAAAACCAACAGCAAACCCAGACTGTGCCTGCTATGCATGCAGATGACAACGCACTTGATCTATGCCATCCCAACGTTTTCCATCAGTCTGAAGGTCTGATTTTATTGGACCTGAGCTGCCCCTTTAAAGCTTGCCTGAGAAGAATGATAGCAAGCCATCATTTTATTATTCCTCTGTAATTTCACAGCACTGACAGAAAAGATTTAGACAAGAATACCTTAACAGAAAGGGTACTTTGGCATATCCTGAGAGGTTTTTCAAAAATTGGTTGGATTGCCCACTCCATGTGCACTGGAAGAGTCTCAAACACTCATGTGGATGTGCAAGAGACTTGCCAGACTGGGCTGGTTTTCCATAACCATTGGTTATGAGTGCCATTTGTTTGTAGAACAGAAAAAGAAAATACTCCTCATCACTTCATTTTTATGCTGAATGTGGTTACCAAATGGTTGATGCTCGTGAAATACTACCCAGTTAAATAGGACCCAGTGTTATATCTGACACTGTTCTATTGTCTATAATAGAGATTAATAATACAGGAGCAGGAAGGAAAGAACACACAAAGTAAGCAACTATTGCCTACTGCACTCATTTTAGAGCAAAAATTGTTAGTTTGCATTTTTTCTACAGTGGGTCCACACTTATAAGCAAAATATAGCTTAGAAACAAACAGATGTACTGAAATCAGAATTGATAGTAAATTAATGTGATTAACATAAACATAGAAGAAATACTAATAGAAAAAAATGTCAGGGCATAAGATTTCATGTTATGTAGCCTCAGGAGATGAAATATTTAACTGGTTTATTTTCTTCAGCTTAACTAATATTTTCTCATCCACTGCTCAAAGGAGTGCTGAAAATTAATTAATGTCTGCTTTGACCTATAGATTGCTTTCAAATGCCAAGTTTTATGAATAGTTCTGGATTATGGATTTTTCATAGGGCCTTGCCTTACTTGTTTTTCTTTCCCATATGAAAAGTGCATGTTTTTGCAGGTTTTGCTTTACTTTTTAAAAGTGTGTTTCAAAGATTGCGTCTACTGCAACTGCTACAGTATTTTTAGGTACATGAGGCTTGATGATCATGGAGAAACTAAATGCACATCTGGATCTCAGATCTGGTTGTCCCTGCCTCCACCAACTGCAACTGGTTTTGCTTTGCTGTGGCATGCAGAATCTCACAGAATGACAGAGGTTAAGACTGAAAGGTAACCCAAGGCCATTTTGTCCAACCCCTCAGCTCAAGGAGTGCCATCTAAACCAGGCTACCCTGGACCATGTTCAGATGGTTTTTGAATATCTCCAGCATCGGAAACTCCACAATCTTTCTGAAAAAGCTGTGCCAGTACTTGGTCACTCTCACAGCAAGGAAGTTCACATGGAACTTCCTGAGTTTCAGTTTGCGCTTGCTGCCCTTGGTCCTGTCTCTGGAGACCACTAAACGAGCCTGTCTCTGTCTTCTGTGCACCTTTCCTTCAAGTATTGATACACACGAATAAAAACCTCCCTTAGTTTTCTCTAGGACAAACAGTGCCAGCTCTCTGTGTTTTGGCAGATGCCAAAGAGAGATGCCTTAGTCCCTTCACCACCTTTATGATCCTTGATTGGGCTTTGTTATGTCCATGTCCCTCCTGTACTGATAAATCCAGAACTGGATGCAGAATCCCATGTATGACTTTACCAGCTCTGAGTAGAGGGGAAGAATCACCTCCCTCATATCTCATATTCTTCTGGGGAAGATTTCTTAAAATAGAACAAGAATAATAGTAAAGGTGCAAAAGAGCACTTCAAATGTGCAGTTGTAAATGCAGAGTCTCGAGCAGTTTCCTCCTCTTTTGACTGTAGCTGATAAACTGTGAAAAGCAGCTTCCAAGCTAAAATAAAGCTTGATAGAGCACTTGTAACTGAAAACAGAATTTTAAGGCACAATAAGAGTAAAGTGGCAAGCTCCCAGTAAATACGAGCCGAGATAAAATTTTCTATTCAGTTATTAACTGAACCTTGCAAATAGAACTGAGTATTAGTTCAGATGAAGTATGCTCTAAGAGTAGAAGAAAGACTTGGCACACAGCACACACTGTTCCAATCCATGAAAAAAAGCCAGGAGCCTGACTAAAACAAGAAAAGTTTCATATCAAGCAGCAGACTGGATAAACAAACATTGTAGACTGCTGCATAACCATGTAAGCATATTAAAATATAGATATACTCCATAAAAATTGTATGATGGAACTCCATTTCCATCTCCCACAGCTTTGTGCATGAAACTTCCCCTTAGAGAGCACAACCAATGGCAACTCAGGAAGCCCTGAGCCTGTCAAATGGCACTCCTAGGACAGGAGAAGTTTTCTCGGTCTCTAAAACCAGCAGTAAAAAATATTCTCACCTACTACCCTTTTGCCTACAGCCTCCCCCTTTCCCCAGACCTTTTTCTCTTTGTTCTTATTTGTTCTCTTGATCTTAATGCTCAACAATGAGACCATAAAGAGATACTGGAAACAGTCTGTTGAGGAAGCTGGAAAGTAGAGGAAGGCACATGAACTGATGGCAATTTAGACTGGGGGACCTGGGATGGGTATGAGGTCTTAAGTTTGCACAGACTCTTTAGTACTTTATAGTACTATATTGATATATCAATAGAGTACCCTATTGATATATCAATATAGTACTCAATTATTAAGATATATCAATAAAGTACTCTATAGTACTTTATTGATATATCTTAATAATTTCTACAGTGCATAATATAATTGCCTGTTTCTGATGCCACACCCTACGTGTCAGTTATTTTGACTGCACTTCAAAGCAGTTGTATTTTAAAAGGTTTTTCTTTGTTTTTAGAGTGGAGCATGTCTTCAGACAAGCAGGTATCCAGATAGAAGCTCAAAATGTTTTCAGGAAGTCTCAAAAGCCCTCTGGAAAAAAATTCTATGATTTTGACATTTTTCTTTGTGTTCAATTATATTCCATTCTTAGGGGTTATATAAAAAAACTTTCTCCTTTGACATGTTTATCCCCTGGACCAACAGTATCTGATTGTGATGTTTCATGTGTTCTCCTTTCTAGTTATAATAACTCTTTGTATTCCTGTGATGATTAATCTCCTGGAGTCTTCTCACTGACCTCAGCAATGCTGGCATTATTTAGCATTATCTTGCCAATCAAAGTAATTCCATTTGAGGAACCTCAATATAGTTTTAAGACCTTGGTTTCGGACACTCAGTCTTGAGATTTATTGAAATACAAAATAAAAAATAGTTTTGCTTCCATTTCATTGATGCCTGGCAAGTCTCGTCTATTAACCAATGGCTGGATGATGTTTATTTTGAACACGTTTTGTTAACAGAACAGAGAAAAATCCATTTATCTTTGACAAATGTACATAAGCACAAGAGTTTTGTTTTATTACAGTCTCCCATTTAAAAAAATTATGATCAAAACACCCTGTAAAAAATAACTTTACACTGATTCCCTCTTATTTCAATATAGCTGGCTACACAAACAGAAACAGGCTGGATAGGAATCCCAGCTGAAATTAGAAATATAAAAAGCAATGGGGCTTGTACCTACTTAAAGTATCTCTACTCAATCTCCAAAAGTATGTCAGAACCCACTCTGAATTACCTGTGCCTAGTAAACTATATGAACTGTCTAATGATGTCTTTCTGTCAGCTAATTCCAGAACCTAAGCCCTGAGATGCCATCACATGCTTTCAGTCCATGGAAGTATTATTAAATGGAACACATCAGCTTCAAGTGACTACAGTGGATTATGAGCCCTCACATAGTTACCCAATTTTAGCGTAAGGCATCTCAGAAACAACATTTGAAATCATGCCTTATACCACTCACCTGGATGTGCAAGACCGCGTCTGTCAAAGTACTGAGTATCTGTATTTGCAGAAGTGGTGAACGGGGCTTTGGGGGCATCATCAGTACCAAACCCTGTCTTAGGAAAAGCTGCCTCTAGAGAAGGAGGTTTGTCTGGTGCGGGTAACTGGGCAGTTGTCATGCACTATACAAACACTGTGTAAACAAGCCAAGTACTTTGAAATTGTATTTGCAATGAGCTAGAGAGCAGAAGTACTCTGCTTGTTCACATTGTGTCATCTCCTACCATTGTTATACACCATCATTCAGTTAAAATTTCTCATTAGAAAAAGCAGGCAAAATATAGATTTCTAATCCTTACCTCCTGAATGCATTAAAGGACATGCACATATTTCTAAAAGCTTTTAGGACCAGAAAGAAATCCTTGACTGATGCCTATTGACGCTAGTGGAACTATTTGAAAAAAACTTTCTACCAAGAACTACAGTCTTATCAGCTGGAAGGGTTTTCCATCCTGTTAATAAAGACTCTAAGTGAGATATGTAGAGATGGCTCTTCTGTGATTACACTGCTGTTGGCACTACACAGGAAAGCACTGCTCGACAGATTAAATATATAGGCTGCCTCCAACAGCTAATACAAAGTACATTATTTAATATTTCTCTGTGGTATTGTTTTGAGGCTCTGACCGGGACTGCCTTAAAAATGACTTTTGAAAAAAAGGTGTGTACACCTGAAGGGAATTTATCTGTGCATTAAGACTACAATCAAAATAGAATATGTAAAATGAACCTGGAGATAGAAAGAATTGTGCAACATCACATAGAAGATCAGTTTTAAATTTTCAAAACACCACAAAGATATTCAGAGTATTTGCAGAGTTCCAGTTATTGCAGAGTGAACTTTCAAAAGCTTGAAACATCCATTTGGCATTGCTCTAGCATCAAACATATTTGATTGGCCCAGAGATACAGATATATGAGTTCTGTACCAGATATTTATTTTTCTGGGGATGATAACAGTAAGTATAGTATGTGCTATATGAGACATCTCGTGCTGAATGGGAATGGGAAAAAAATGTATTAATGCCGGTCCAGGACTACACATTAGTTATAGTATGTCTCCAGATACATGCTTTTGTTTTGGTTTTGGTTTGGTTTTTTGGGGTTTTTTTTGTAACAAGGCTAGTTGGAACAGATGCAATCATTCTCCTCACATATGACAATGCAGAGTAAAAGTCCGAGGACTTTGGTTTCTTTATATGTACAGTACCTGCAGATCAGTACTTTTTCTTTCCTGCCTTTTCCTGGCTTGAGGAGAATGCATATAGCCAGTGGCACCTATTTTTGCTTACCTGGCACTGAGGTTTAGAACCTCTTTGGATGCGAAGTCATTTCCAGGCCATTGTAGAGTAACACTGTTATACCTGTGGTACATCTGAGAAGGTTCTGTGTCTTTATCATATATATAGACATAATAACTGTAAAATAATGTGATCAATATCACTAGCTAACATTCCTGCCCCAAGCACTGATTAGTACTCCTAAAAGGTCCCAGACACTTCAACCTGCTAAATATTCTCCAAACATTATTCACAGTCTAAACCAGAGCACAAATATTCGTGTGAGAGAGGAGGAAATGGAAAATAAATTTATTTTCCTCTTGCTTGTGCATTTATCATTATCATAATGCATTTAGCATTAACCTAGCTCTTTTTCATACTAGATCAGAAGGATTAAACCCCCCCGTTTCATCAGACTGAAAAATCAATAACAGTCTTTTTTTTTCCTTATATATTGTTTTTCTTTTAATTGGGTCACACTTAATTATCAATACTTTCATTATGTGTCTTAATCATTACTATAAAAGAAAAATGAGGCCAAAACCAGGAGATCAATTTTTATGATTAAATTAAAGGAAATTTTACTGAGTTGTGTGTTTTCACAGGATCACAGAATACTCTGAGATGGAAGGGACCCACAAAGATCATCAAGTCCAAATTTTAAGTGTATGGCCCACAACCTTGGTGCTATTAACACCATGCTCTGACCAACTTAGCTAATTTTATTTTAATTTTTGTAACATAAGAAAAAATCTGTGGATGTTAACAAAGAATGCCAAAGCTCTACTACAGAAATAAAAATAAAATTACTATGTGAATCATCACCAAATTAATGGCAGATAATTAATAAGTTCATAGCTCTGAAACAAACTTTACTTACACTGATCCAGATCAACAGAGACACATTGTTGTGTGTGCATATTTCTTGAAATATCTGGTAGCTATTGTACAATTTTTGAGGTTTTAAGCCCAGCTGGAAATTAAGTGCCACACAGCTTAATTTGCTCAACCCCCACCTCTCTCCCCTCTCACCTTGGTGGAATGGGGAGGAAAATCAAAGTAAATTTGTAAATTAAGACCAGATTAATAATTGAAAATAAAGTAAAATACAGTAATAATGTTAAATTAAAATAATAATAATGAAAACAAAAAGATAAAAATAAGTGATGCTCAATTCAGTTGCTCACTACCCACACACCAATGCCAGACCTGCCTCTCTGAACTCAAATTGTCTCTCCTCATGGATAACTACCCCCAGTTTATATACAAACACAACTTAGCAAAACGCAAAACATCAGTGTGTTATCAACACCATTCTCATTCTGAATCCAAATCACTACTGAGAAGTTAACTCTGCCCTAGCTGAAACCAGGACAATTATCAGTGTATTTTTTACATTATTCTGCATCACTGCCTTCTTCATCTCTTCTTATAGAAGGTTGAGAGGGTTGCTTATGACTAAGCACATAGTAACATTTAATTTACTTATTCCAAATTTGGTTTCCAAATATGTGAGCCATTCTCACCACCAGCCTCCATAAAATGAACAAACCTTGTGTGGACAACTGGAAAACCCAACCTTCTGCACATCTAGGCTGAATCTAGTCAGTCACCCTCTCAGCAATGTACCAACAACGAACTAGCATCCTCCCAACTCAGTATCTATACTTTTAAAAGTGTTTTAGATGTCCCAGAGTGCTGAATTAGAGCTACAGAGAGCAATGGGCTGCAATGGGCAGCTGGGATCCTGCACAAATAAGGGGCAACAGCAAGGGAGAGGTGTCATCACAGTCATCAACATCAAGAGCAAAAGACTTCTCTCAAGTGCAGGCAGATAGCATTTATGTGCCTCAATGACATGAAGAAATATTGTCATTGGACTGCTTGCTGGCTCATATGAAAAGAGCAACATCAATGAACTGAATAAATGGAATCACAGAAGTGCAAAAAGAACCCAAAAGGGTAAGTGCAGAATCCCAGTAATGTTTTCTTTTTTTATATAAAGATCCACTTGAGGACATTGAGATAATTTCAAAGTACAATATTAAGAATCTCTTAATCTACCTGAATTTCTTCACAGTGGAAAAGAAAAGGTTGGTTCAATAATCAAATCCCAAGTCAGCTGCTGTGATTACTGTGATTCCCTTTCTACTTTTGATAAAATAGACCATTTTCCCTTTGGGATTTGTACAAGCCCAAATCAATGAACCAAAATTGGTTCCAACACACTAATTTTGGTTTATTGATTTCCAGGCCAACATTCCTTTTATTTACTAGACAAAATCTCAGCAATCTGTCAGTAATATTTATCAGCCTTTTTGTTTGAACTTATTTCAAATACTTTGTCTTCTTTTCATCATTCTTCTACCATCAACAAGTGTTTCAGGGTACTGTAATATTTTATAGAAGCTCACTTATCCCAGGTGACCACCTATACAAAGTGTATTTTGGGGTTCACTTGCTGAAAATGGCATACTATATTGAACCTGAAATTGTACTAGAAGCAGGACCTTCTACTGCCTAGGCAAAAATATAAAAATATTCAAAATAGGTGGTCATGGTAGGTTTTTAGCTTTTATGGACAAAATGGAACAGTTCTATGCACAACCAAGAGATATAAAAATTACTATTCCAATTCTATCATTGGAAAAGGTACCTTTGTAACTTTGGTGTGTTCCAGATTTGCAGCACCATACTTAACTCAATATTGCTTTATCTGAAAGGCTTAATTGGTCCTAAGTCATACAGTTCACTGTGCATTTTGCTGAGCTTACTCCTTATTAAAGTCATGTCAAAGTAAGTGAAAAAGAAAACTTTTCTCAGGCAACAAATGGATTATTTTTTCCCAATTACAATGTCACATACAAAATTTTAAAAGTGGTAAAGATGAACAGACACAATTACTTGACGTATTTGAATTTTAGTATAATTTCAGTTTTTCCTCTTTAAAAAAACCTTAATATTCCTTTTCACTATCATGACAAATACAATATTTATTTGAAAATGGTTTTGTAGTTTGCATATGAAATGGGTGATTGATACTAGAAATATCATTCACCTTTTGGCATGAATGATCATTTCTAAATCCTGAAAGACAGGAAAGAAATCTAAGAAAACAGAAATTATATCTAATTCCATTTTACATCACCACATGTGGCCGAATTTACTTCCTAAATTTTATCTGGTTTGAAATGTTCTTTTCTTTTGTTGTTTCACAAGATTTTCAGGAGAAATGCCTATTTTGGTTTAGTTTTTGCTTTTAAGGGAATATGGAATTAAGAAAAGGCAAGTGATCATACACTGATTAACTTAAAAATATGTATTTCAAACAGCAACAGAAAGCTATAGGCATTTGATATTTTCAATGTGTAGTTCTTTCAAAAAGAAGCAAAGGCCTCAATTCATTGTACATTAGTCTGACTGGTAAGCCAGGAATGCTACACAAAATAGAATTATTTTTCTGGTTATTATTCCCATGTGTTTATTGAATATTACTTCACATTCTGGGTTTAGTCTTATCAGTTCCATTGCATATGTACTTTGCATTTTGAAAAACTTTGGGGTTCGGGGTTTTTTTGCAAGTTTACCAAAATGGATGTTTTAACAGAGGTGATTAATGTGAATGTCCAATATATTCTCTTGGACCTATTTTATTTCCATTCCATTCCACTCCACTCCACTTCATTCTACTCCATTTCTCCTTTGACCTTGCTTTTTCATTTTCCCATCTTGGCCTTATCCAAAGCTAACAGCAGCCCATTAAATGATCTCCATGCTTTCAGTGAACTCCAGGATAGGACCCTTTAGTAGTAATGAAGAACCAAATATCTGCTTTTACTTCATGCACATGGCAGATATGATTGCACTTTAGTGATTCTGACATTGGGTTTTGCTTAGCACTCCTGGCTAAGGCGCTAAACTTTTAAACAGTACAATAACATAAATTATGGAAATAAGCATGATGAAAAAAGTAAGAAAGAAAAGGGAATACAAACAAGGCTTATGAAAGGACAGGTAAAACAGAAATAATAATAGGAGATAAGAGACAACTGTTTGGTTAATGAGATGCTGAGAATAAATGAGCTTTTAGAACAGATTTGAAAGAGCACATTGATGTAAGAGAATGAATTGAAACCAGGAGCTCATGCCACAACAGACAGGCAAGAAAGGAAAGAGTGTTTGAAATCAGTAAGGATGAGAGAATTATAATTGCCTTTATGTTCTTGCTTTTTGCATCTCAACAAACAACATTCAGCAATCAAAGGTTAATAGCAAACAACTTGTCATAATTGGATTGCTGTCCTCCCAAAATGGCACAGCAGCAGCAAGGCAAAGCATTCACATTTGCCAGCCATGACACGCCTTGATAATTCCAAAGTAGTGCTGAGAAGCCCAGAAATGTATTAATAGAGAGCAGAGCGAATGGAAGACACGAGAAACAAGCAGACCACAGACTAACCAAAACCCGCCCAGGAAGAGTGACAAAAAAGGAAAGGTTCACTGCTGTTACATGAACTCTGACAGCATATTTAAAGGCTGTTAATATGTGTGAGACAGTGGCTATAAACACTGAAATTCTTTAGAGAATTTCTTTACTTACTGCAAAAACTAGAGCAGCCTGGTTTCCCGACAAAAGCATTTTTGCTGTTGTGGTCACTGCGGCAGGGGAAGGATGAAGGCAGTTCCAGTGCATCAGGCAGCACCAACAGAATTGTCCCACACTTGTTGATTACAAAATAATTATTAATGCCAGTGATTTCTGAAACAGAAATAACCCTGTGATGTTTCTGATATAGACCTGGCCCTTTTATTAATAGTATAATAAATACTGTGTCCATCCTTTCTGAAATCTTCATATATCTTCTATGAAAATAAACAACAAAGTATAAGCATTATCAAGATTTTTCTGACTTCAGTGTTGCTTTTCTTTCTGTTTTGAGTTGATCTTCTCCACCTGCTTGAAGTCTGAGGTGAAAAAAAATCAAGGAAACATGGTATGCAAAGATAGATGAACTGATAAAGACACAGTTTGCAACACACTGCACCAAACATGAGATGTATTAGATGCAGATCATACAATTTCTGCAGCGGGAGAAAAATAACCTAAACTTCACTGTGCTTACACTTGTTGTTTTTTTTCAAGATAAATGTAGCCCAAAGATCTCAGGGTAAATGTTGAAGTGTTTAGGGCAAATGTTGAAGTGTTTCGGACAAGATAAAATCTACATAGTATTCATAAATTGTGCAAAACTGTAATAAAGTCCTTATTTTAACACTGGATCTTGGTAGAAATATGGACTGCTTCTAAAGTTGTTAAATACATGAATTTTATAAGTCACTTTCAATATAGCTGTCTGTAGTATTTCAGTTTCTCCTGGCAAAAGCATTTTTATTTTCTTGATGCAGTGATGAATTATCTGTATCACTGCCTTACAAATATTAAAAAGAGAACAGAAGAAAATAAGCAGGTCTTTATAGTAGAATTATTATTTTCTAGGCCAAAAGTATTATTTCTTAGACCCCATTAAGACATCAATAGGGGCACAGCAGCTCAAGAATCAAATCCTGACAGCACAGTAAAGCAAACTGATGAGGTTTTTTTCTTTCTCTCTTCTTAATGTAAAAATGCTATAAGATATCAAATATTTCAGAAATTCCCTAGATCAGTCCTGCCTGGAGAAGGGAGAGAAGCTGTGCAGCATGAGTCATTCTTAGCCAATCCCTCTTCATAACATCTTCTCCCCTTTGTGTCCCACCAGAACATGTCTATTATTTCAGATCTGTTCTCTAAGACACAACAGCATCGAGAGTTCCTTGCCTGTGAAGTTGCAGGATGAGCATCAAGGATCCTCCCATAGGAAACTGGTCATATATTTCCAGAAGACTTCGTACCCTGCACACTGATAAGGCCAGGAGTTCGAATTTTCTAAGCAGAGGAAAGAGTTTTCTAAACAAAAATCACACAACAAAGTCCTTGCTCTGCTGGTGTCATGGGTAAAAATCCCGTTGGCTCAAAGAGAGACAATTTCACTCCTTGTCTTACTGTCACAGAAAACCCAGAAAGGACCCACTATCAACCACTGTCAACTCTTGTTCACCCATAACAAAGTGTGATTTTCATGTAACCAGCATAGACAAGCAGGCTAAAAGGTACACTAATCCTGCAGAGGTTCAATTTTCTTAGTTTCATCCAGAGCAAAGAAAACTCAGGCTACATATGATTATATTTTTCATAAGTATCATATTTCATCATGAAATTTTTGTCTACAGTGTAAGAGACCACACTAATTCATTCTAGTGAATTATAAATGCTTTTTTTTGGGTGGATGTGTGTGTGATTCAGTGCACCAATGTCATAGTATCACCATGGGATTTGAAAAAATAGTGGCATTCTGCAGATTCATTTCAAAATTGTCTAGGAAATCTTTCTGCTTTTCCTCTTATTTATTTATAAAGAAATACAATTAATCATAATGTTCTGTCGTAACATGACACAAAGAAACGACACTCACACACTGAATGTCCAAGGCAAAAAAGGGACCACTTATTTACAGACTTCAACATTTATAGAATTCCAACAGTTACCATGGATTGGAGGAAGAAAATCTTCCTCTCCAACCACACTGGTCAACCCAACAGTCCATCAACAGTCTCCTCCTTATGAGAAGAATGTAAACATGGTTAGACAGTTACAATAACAAATAGGTCGTGTATGTGAAAATCATGAAAGACTCCATTGCAAAAGGTAAACACAGAAGGCTGAAATAGAACTTTAGAAAATCTTCTTAAAGAGACAGAGGAGAATAGAAAAAACCCAGACAACACTGTTCTACTGATTTAATTGCTATTCTTTTATTTAGTTTCTATAGAGATGTTTTTACATACAGTTTACATGACTTTTCATAAAACAGGGATGGGAAAATGGTGACTTTCAGAGTTATGCTTGCCCAAATTGTTGTTTTTTCCTGAGAAAAATCATATATAATAGAATAGCGAGTGTACAATTAGATACCTGGATAAGTATATCTGGTTTGGTGATTAGTTTTCTGGGGTTTGGTGAATTTTTTCCTTTCCCCATTTGGTTTTGTTTTCTCCTAAATATATAGAAAAAGGGCTTGAAAATGTTAATTATGGAACTTAACATTGTAAGTCACAGTTAGGAAAAGTTCCAATCCACTATTGCTTCCAGCTGGAACAGAAAGACTATCAGATATTACATGATATAGGACAATACAGTGTTATTCCACATCATACAGGTGTGTTTTGTCCATCAAATGTGTTGAAATAAGTTTTCAGCTCAAAAGAAAATACAAATATCATTTGAAACAGTCATATTTAGAGTTTGAGAACAAAGTAGTGTTCAAAGATCAAAATATATTGTTCTCCCTAATGCCTAAGAGAGAGCTCTTGTGCTGCTCAACGCACATTCTCCAAAAGACACTTTTAGAAGTTGTGTTAGACTCTATAATGACATTACATCACTGATTTGAAAGGATGTCCTCTTCTGTTGGTGATGTAAGATCAGGATATAAACCACAGATGTGTATGTGCAACACTGGACTTACTGCCAATGTAAATACAAGCAACAAGACAGTTAAATAAGGCCATGAAATGTAGACCATCCTCTGTGCGGTTCCTGGCTAAAGTCACTGGGTTTCAGCAAAATTTAAGGCTCAGTGACACAAGGAAAAGCCCTACGGAGGTTCTGCCGGCATTCCTTGCACCAGGAAACGTGGTGGGGGATGACTGAAGCCTGATCCAGGAAAGGATAAGTGGTGCTCAGGCACACAGGACCCCTCTGCACAAAGAAAGCTTCACTGTTTCAGTGAACTGGATTTAAGAACACTTCATTTTGCAGAGGCAGCTATAACTGGCCTTGGGCTTTGGTCCAAGATATCCATTTTGTATCAAATACATAGTGAATGAGCAGTGTTTTAAGGAGTTTGTAGGCCCTTAAGGCAATGTTTTGCCAAGAAGGAATGAAATAAACAGGTTCTCTGGTCCAATTAGGGAGAGCACCTTAGTAATCCCCTTTCCTACTTTTCATATATATACATATATATATATGTAAAGGACTGAGGGTGACTTGCAGGAAAGTGGTTCAGACCAAGGAATGGCTCAGCAAGACCTCAGCTGGGAGGCATGGCAAGAAGGAGGGAGGAAGAGTGCATTTTATGCTTAATTGGTTATTATTGATTATATCTCAATTAATGAAAGGAAACTCTAGACAGATTGTAAAATACGCGGACAATATGCCCAGGCATGGTTAGGGACAGTAAGCTTCTCACAAAAAATATTGAATAAAAATAATTATTTCTTGACATTTTCTCCCCTTCTTTAAATGTCAACTTAATTTTTTCCAGACTTTTACTTATTAATGTGGCAGATCCTATCCATCATGCCATGCTTATTCTTATTTTGTCAGCAATTCAAGCCAGAGATATAACTCAAAGTTCACATTAAATGGTCAAAGCAAGGTAGATTCTGTAATCTTTGCTCAAAGATTAAAAGAAAAAAATTGTTTTGTTTCATTGCAGTGTTTTTTGAGGGACACAACTATTTACCTGATGAGCTTGAGATTTATTATCATAATCATTTCAAGAGCGATTTTCATATCTGGCATTAAATACACAAATCATCTGTGAAAAGTAAATTTCAGTAAGACATTGTCTATTTATTATTCGTGTGGATCTCAATTATTTATGATCTTTTTCATATAATATTTATGTGTGTTAATCGTTATTAATCATAAGGTTTTACTCCTGACTACAGCAAATGCTTTTGCATACCTCTTTCTCATGCAGACTGAGCACTCTTCTCATGAGACTGCTGTATGATGTGACTTCAAGTCACAGTACATGTCCTTTACCAAATATTCACTTGTTTGCTTTGTTGGATTAAATAGATTAAATAAGAAAGTCAGTAACTAGATTTTCTAATGCTGACTTTCTCACTTGGATGCATTGGGAGCAAGGGAAAATCATTACAGCTGTAGATACCCTGCTCCTTCTATTTCTAAACCAGGTCTGTGCAGAAGATGACGGAGCACTGCAATCACAATTTAATGTGGCAAGTAAAATATGTGGAGCGCTGCATTTTCTTGAAATACTGGCAAAATTAAACTGAAAAGTGATGTGGAGCTGTTTACTCACCTCTGACACTCCACCTTCCAGGTACTTTTCTGGTTTCATAGCAGCCTAAGGGAAGTGCTTAAAACTGTGTACAGATAAACAGAAAAACACAGTTAGCATTTAGAAGTTGGAGAAAGTCCAGGGGATGTTTAAGAGTCTGTTAGACCACTTATTTTACATATGCAGGCAAAAAGAATCCTTGACTAACAACAACAACAAAAAACCAATATGTCTCTCTTCATACAAAACCTGAAGCAGAATAAAAGAAAAATTACCCTCATACTAAACCAATGCAATGCCACATATTTAATCATGGGCTGCTAACATGTCACCTTATGTAAATTATATATAGAACAAGGAATGTGCAAGAGATTTATATGGACTAAAAATAGCACTCAGACACCCTAGATTTGCCTGTGTAAAATCCAGCACTTTGCAATATAAAATTAAATATGAGAATAAATAGTTCAGACACATAAATCAAAATCTCAACAGAACAGCCAATTCTTATTCAGTCCAGCTTGCTACAGCAATTTCTTTATTCTCAGCAAGACAATGTCTTGTAAGCTACAGTTATCTTAGTCCTCCACCAGCTCCACTATGGGATGGAAAAATGCTGGGAAAAGAGATCAGGCACTGTCAGTAGAAATGCAGGAACATAGATCTAAGTACTGGTAATGTAATTCAAACAGGTCAGGGATGCCACTTTCGGAACCTGAAAAAAAAAGGTTCCTTGTCTATTTTCTGTTCATGTGTAGTTACATTTGGGTTCACTTGCAATGATATTTATGTTTGGGCAAGGGCATTAATCATAGATATCTACAGGATGCAGTGCTCTTATCTCTACTATGATGTTCAGAGTCTTTGGAAGAAAACTTCGAATGTAATGTGCAACTATAAGATCTTTCTATATTTTGGAGTATACAGATTACTGAGAGAAGTGTTCTCAAAATGCATATGGATTTCTCCATGCAGCTCTTACCAATGATGAACATTTAGCATTCCAGAACCTTTCAAATGTATTTCTTGTTCAGATTTTTTTTTATTTCTTCAGTGAATGATTCTTGGCTATCAATAAGTTCATTATTATATAGTGGTCTGTGAATAATAGTTTCTAGTTGTTTTTTGCTAGTAAATTAGATAGCTGACATTCAACTATGCAAAGCAAATTATACTTTTCTTGCACCCCAGTTGGATACTCAATAAATACGATTATGTATGAAGTGATTTTATTTTTCTTCTTGTGGTTGATAGAATTCAAACTTCCACACTGAAAGCTCATCTCTAACAAGTCTCCATGTAAAGATGGCTCCAAGTTTTGAATGTTCATAGCAAGAAAGTGTTAATGAATAACAAGCATATGAACTTGTGGCACATTTAGAAATCAATAAATTTTATCTTAAATGCATTTGTGCCACTAAAGCAGAAACCAAGCATACTCAGATTTACAATGTCACAGACTTGGTTTATTCTCTGCTTTTGCAATTTATCTGGTTTGTGGAATAGCTCTTCCTCTGAGTTGATGAAAGCCTAGGGCAGCTCATTTTCCTTCCTTTTGCTACTGTGAGGGCATTTTCGTACCAAGAAGCCTTCCTCCCAAGATGTCATAATTGCTTCAACCAGTTTCTTTTTAAGAAGAGGCATTTCCCCTTTGCGAATTTATCGCTTCAGTGAATTCACAAACCAGCTCTGTCTGGTTCAAATCCATGAACCTACGCTTATGATAAGATAATGAATGCACAATTGATGCAATGTGGTTCATCAAGCAGAACCACACTGGATGTGCTGTGGGCAAGTGTACAGTACAATAAATTTTGTTAAATGAGGATGATATATTTTAGAGGCATATCACTTCTCAGAGGTGTTTGTTCACTCCTCTGACCCCACTACTCACCACAGAAGGAGGTTTTGGTCACTCCGTGTCCAGAGAGATAAAGTGCAGCAGGAAATGTAAATAAATGAAGCATTAATGAATATATATAGATATATTGGCATAGTATTTAATTCGTTGCTGTTGGGAAAGGGCATAGTAACATACAAAATTGATTCAAGCTGCTTCGTATGTTATCATAAAAATTTAATCAGTTAGCCATATAATGCCAGGCTAAAATACAGATGGCTAAAACAACAGCATGAAACATTAGTTTTATATATGTAGTAAAGAGACATATCTGCAAGTTTTAGGGTCTTAATCCACATAAGTCAGAAGGCTTTATTTCCCTGTTAATAAAAATAAAAGAAAAATAGAACTCCCTCCTTAAACCAGTGGATAAAAAGTGCTTTATGTACAGAAGTTTTCATATCATTATCAGTGATATTGAACAGCAGTGAGATCTCCAAGCAACTTTATTAAATATCCAGTGCTTCATATGTAGAGTAGATTGAGATTGGCTTTAAGGAAAGGATTTTTTTTTTATGGTGAGAAAGGTGTAGCACTTGTACAGGCTGTCCACAGAGAAGTGGTGGATTCCTATCCATTGGAAATGTTCAAGTCAGATTGGATGGGGCTTTGAGCAACCTGGTCTAGGGAAAGATGTCCCAAGAAGCTGGGTCAGATCATCTTTAATAATCCCTTTAGACCAAACTATTTGATGATTCCATGTTGTTGTGGTTTGAAAGATAGGTATCTTCTAGGGAGGGGCAGGGCCTCCCTAGAAATGGAGAGTTCAAATCCCCTCCCTCCAAATTATTATAATTTAGGAAATTAAGGGGGCTTTCAGGCAGAGGTATGGGGATAAGAATAACAGTTCTTTACTCCTGTGTATAACAAAGCAAACAAACAACAAGAGCTACAGCATTAATAATAAAGAGATCCAGGAAAGAACCTTGAGGAGCTTTGTTTGACAAAGCCTGTGGGGGGGTCTGATCTCTTGGACTCCGAGAGCACCAGGCTTGAACGATGGAAAAATCCCGGGCTGGTGGATGCGATCAGAAGCTCTGCTGGTGGTAGCTGGAATGGCGGAGATGTCCCAGCAGGGCAGGGCAGTGTGGGGCTACAGCATAGAAAAAAAATAAATAAATTAAAAATAAAATAAAATAAAATAAAATAAAATAAAATAAAATAAAATAAAATAAATAATAAAATAAAATAAAATAAAATAAAATAAAATAAAATAAAAATCCAAGTCTCCAAGCAGTGCCAAAGAAAAGGGCGTTGGCGGGACAGGGCCGGCCCAGCAGGGCAGGAGGAGGCAGCTCAGAGTCCGGGGCACACAAGCAGATGGTGGTAGATTGCTCAGGACCGGACCCAGTGGGACAATGAACTCCTCCTGCAGCAACCAGCAGCCTCCCGTCCTCTCTGCGATGCCGAGAGCAAGAGAGAGGATCTGCCCCCACCCCCATCCTTTACCTGCCCCAAACCTCATGTTATCTCCCGCTCCTGACTTTTGGCCACCTCTTTGTTTTGATCAAGCAAAGCACCCAGCAGTTAGTCTCCTAGAAATTTATGGGGAAAAATTCTCTAGGTAAAAAAGGAATAAACCTAACCCCCAACACATGTGATTATTGCCTTAAACAAACATCAAAGTTTTAGAAGGATAAGGTGGAGGAAAGGAATTGTGTCATGCAGGCTTTCAGGATCAATTTGGGCTCTAATTTGATCACTCACTATACTGTCAGGTATGCAGACTCAGGATCTGAGCAGAACAACTTTATAAGGGGATGTTGAGATCAAAAAAAGACTGAAGGTCCACCATTTATCTTTCTGAGACAGCTCCAAAAATGCATCTTCCTCAGTGGATGTGCAAGACACTTAGCATCTCTAAGATCTGGAAAAAAACAAATCCCTTGACATTTCTCAACCTCTTGGCATGGCTTTTATCCACAGATTCTATTCCAAAATGCTATTAAGGCTTCCGTAACACATGAGTTTTACAATCCAAGATAAATGATGGACAATTGCCATGCAATTTATAAAGCATAAAATTTGTTCTATGATCTACCATGCCTGGAGAAGTTCGTAGCCAAGATCTCTCAGGAAGACAGTGCTCTGCTTTTGCTCTCACTGAAGATTTGTCCTGAGCAGGAGTGTCAGCAAATTTCAGGCACTATGATATATTGTCTAACAGAGGAGAATTCATTTGGGAGCAAACAATAAACTGAGTTCAAAACTTCATTGTGCTGCACAAATCAGATCTATTATGTAAGGCTCTCTCTCTTAACAGGAACAAGCCTGAACTAGCTGCTAAACTGATTTATTTAGACAGAGGGAAAATATTTTTTTTAATCTTACTGTTGCTAATGAAGGAGCAAGAACACTTTTTCATATTTATAATGTAGAGATAATGTTAAATCTACAAATTGAGACAGTATAGAGCAATTTTATGTATAATTTTAAATTTTATTTCATAGACCTTATCTGTTGCTATTTTAGTATTTTTTAAATGTTTTTCCTTCTGTCTCAATTTATATTATTTTCTTCCAGGTTTCTCCTAGAATTTTCTGCCATACAGCTCTGTGATACTTAACACTCTAGAGAAATACAAAAAAATCCTTCAGGCAGCTTGGGCAAATTAATAATCTTCTTCAAGGGTCACAGAGTCATCTAATGCCAGAGTCACAAGTGCCTGTACATACATAAAATACAGAATACTGAAAATATTCAAAAATACTCCAGTATCAAGAGCATATTTTAATTGTTCACTTCAGTAAACTTCCATAGCTCAACCACCCAATAGGTCTTTGACGAATTTAGATCTGCATAAATTAAATTATAACCTTTGTTCTATAAGAATGAAATGGTAGCTGTAGCCCTGGTTCGTGCCTGAGATGTTTTGGTTTTCTGAAACTCTTTTCCCAGAGAGTTTTCTGTCAACAAGAGACATGTTTTTCTAACTGTTACCTTTGTTTACATTCCTTTCCCCAGGAAGGACTTCTTCTTGATGTCCCTCTGACTTAACCAATGTGATTGAAGAAGTTTGTCTTTCTTTCACTAATTGAGTTGTTCTCGGTAGAAGAGTATAAAAGAGAAGAAATAACCAGAAATAAATGGAGTCATTGTCAGCCTTCTGAAGTCAGAGTCTGTGTCGTTGTGATCTTTAACAGCGTCAGGTAGCCTCTTGCAAAAGAAGCTCAATGTGCAAAGCAGACTTGCATTCTCCTTCCCTAAAAATCTACAGATGTCTCTAATCCAACTTGTTTAACTCAGCTTATGGTTGAAAAACATATTCTACAAAGTTGACAAATACCAATGTGTTCCCACCGGAATTTCCAAAAGAATTAGATCAGTCGTTCATGCTTTTAGTCAGTCGCAATATTCCGCTTAGGAATAAAACTCCCTTTTTTCTCTTACAGTCGTATCCTAAAGACTATTCAGAGTTGGAATGACACCTGTAACTACAAGGTTCTATGGATCTTACTTTATTTCGTTCAGTGTTCCTAAACCTAAGCAGTTGGGAAGTCAGAGTTTTGACCTAAAAAAAAAAAAAAAAAAAAATTACAAGTATGCTAAGTGTATATTGAACACAGATATTATAAATTAGAGCACACAGGAGCAGATATTACCAATGAATTTAAAACCCCTCATGCCTGATAAGAACATATGATACTAATAACACAGTGCCATTCTTTCCATACCATTTCTTCGACTCTTATGTATAAAAAAAGTCGGTTTATGTATAGCGTAAATAACAGCCACATTCATCATCAAGACCCTTGAACTCTATATTTTCTACTGCTTGCTGCTATCAGGAAAAAGAGCTACATAACTGTAGTGGTTTTATGTTTGTCGAATTCTGTTTGCCAAATTCAGTGTAGTGGTTTGAATGTTTTGTTTTGCTGTGAGAGAGAATTAAGAGAAAAAGGCAAAACAGGCCTAACTTAAAAGTAAACAGATTTTATTAACACACTAAAAGAAGAAAAGGGAAAAAAAAACACATGAAACCTTCAAAACACTCTTCCTTTTCCTTTCATCAATTCTTTGGGAGAGGAGTCTCTTTAAGAGTTGTGGGTCCCACTGACAACTTAGAACAGTTCTCTTGTGGGTTTTAACTATCACAAAAACAGCCACCTGGGGAAACTTGCTTCTGTGACCCATTAGCAGTTTCCCAAGCTGTTTATGGGTCACGGGTTTCAGATTCTTGAATTATTGGGGTGTCACCTTTTAAAGATTAATAACTCCAAAAATAAAGGATCCTTCCTCTCAAGGACCAGAGATATATTTTTACTTCTTCACTGGCACAGAGGGCTTCTCATCTCTATCTCTGTTCAAACATCTCATAAGATCAATATCAGTTAGTCCATCACAAACATCTTTGCTCAGATCCACACACAAATCTACAATCACCTCCCCAAATGCATATTTTTCCCATAATTTGAAGGGATAATTTACATATAGAGTTCATTTCCATGGCTCAATAAGAAACCCAGCCAGCAGGCAACTCCTCTATCCTTCTTCTAATTAGTCTTTCACTCTCTCTTTCCATCTGACTGTCATGCTGGGTTTTCTCTATGTGCATTCTGTCTCTTCTCTCTCCCAGGGAAGATTTAAGCCTTGAAAGCTTCATGTTGCCAGGAAAGGGTTAAATCTGCCCAGGCCTGCGGTGGGCATGTGATTTCTGCAGCAGCTTCTCTGGGGGAGAGATCTCAAAGCATCTGGGCTTTCCCCCTCTCCTTTCCTCTCACCCTGGGGGGGTGGGGAAACCTTGCCCACCTCTCCGTGACAATCGGACAGTCGAGGTGGGCCCGGCTCCCTCCCAGCTGGGCAGGGTTTGAGATAGGCTTTAAAATCAGCTGATGTTCAGCTGCAGCCTCTCCTCCCCTGCCGGGAGCCGATGGAGCCTGACCAGGCCTTCAAGCCGGCTCCCCGCCCCAGGAGGCGGGGGCAGGGAAGCCGCAGGCCTTGGCCAGCCAGCAGAACGGCCCGACTGGATGTTACCTGTTCAGCTGGGTGGAAGGAAAAAGGACTTCCCGGGCTGATTTTAAGCCTCGGTGTTTCCAGGGTAGTATGTAACTCCTTAGTTGTTCAACCAAGCTGTCAACATCTGCTGTAACTTTAGAGAAAGAAAAAAACCCTCATGTCCGAGCTAAACTACCACAATAACTTTAGGTGAAAATGATGAACATCTTTTCCAAAGGGGAAAAGCTGTGGATAATTGTTTCTATTTTGAAGCAAACACAGCATAAATTCATCTTTTATAATAACACAAAATTGTAAGTAATCTTGAATTTCCAGACTAGTGACCTTGAATACTTAAAATTATTACTCATGTTGGATCAAATAACAGCCATTGTTATTGCAGCAAAGGACATATAACATGCAAACATGCACCTTTTTAGATCAGCAAATCATTTCCACACCACTGTGTAAAAAGCTTTCTCTGCGTACTTGATGCATATTGAGTCAGTTTTCAGGTCAATTATTCTTAACTTACATTAATCAAAAGCAGAGAATGTAATGAGTTACCAAGAACATATTTAGGAACTTGGATAACAGGCTATAATTTCTCTGGATATTTTTTTCCTGGATTCTGGATTCGAGGGTTGATTTCTCCATTTCAAATATAAAGAAAAAAGAAAACCCAAGAAAACTATGAACCAACAAAAGCTGGGCTAGGTCAGGTGGAAAGGAGGTCTTGGTTCTAAAAGCGACTGTGCTCTTTACCAAATGTTTCTGGAATTGCAGACGACAGCAGAACTAAATACCTACTCACCTACCTGGCCATTCTACAATTGCTTGAGACCCTTTCCTGTAATAGCCAACACAGCTTTTAGGAACACTTCTTTTTGGCAGGGCAGATTATGACATTAACAGCAATGAAAGAAAACACTAATCATTACAGCTCTTGCTATGTTCTGCACGTGTCATTCCTTGGGAGGACATTTAATGATCAGCAAACATGAAATGCCTGTGAAAACTGTAATTGACTGAGCTAACCACAGCTCAGCCTCAGCAGAGAAAATTCCAACTTTCTTATGGCCCCCTCCTGCTTTTATCACATGCTGCCAGTGATTTTGATAAAAAAACCCCTGAGTCCAGGGATTTCTAATCTTTTATTACAGAAGTTTGCTGTCTTGACTCTATTCCTGTTCATAACATTAGTCACTTTTCCTTCTTTTCATGAAGAATGAGCTAATAAATTGATTAATGAGACTTGTGCTCCAGTTTCTCCATTTGTGCTCCACTTTCTGGAGATGTGGGTTTACACACCTGTGATTAGTTAACTCAGAAACTGCATTCAATTCCCCAAAGAAGAAAGGTTATGAAAGGCCGGTTACTCTTGGCCTTCCAAAGGGAAATCTTACCTGCTACCCTTGCTCTAGCCAGTCCTAACACACATAGACAAGCAAAACCTGTTGCATCTTTATGTTATCTTGTGATCTAGGTGTAAGGTGTTTCATGGGATTCGTAGGTCTTGTTTAATTCCATTTCATCCCTGGTAATTTGCATATTCAACATATTTGAGTGGGAAAGCAATGCTCTTGAGCTATTCACATGCACTTATAAAGTCAAAAATAAACTCAGTTTTTTCACAGTGATAATCCTCAGCTCTTTCTTATTTTAACTTTCCTGCCAGGAATTTTCATAACATGGGAACTGCAGGAAGTTCCTACTAGCATTGGATATGTTTATCTGGGAACAACACAGAGGATACCACTTGCTGTAATCAGTGCTTCAGCATTGATTTCAGCCAAATACTATTTGATTAAAGTTATTTATGCTTAAATTATTTGCCTTCAAAATTGTACTGAGGAAAAAAGCTTGGTGTATGCAATTTAGATGGCAAAACAGACAAAATAATGCTACTGCATTAATGCAATTTTAAAAAATATATTCACTTAAATAATTAACCAGTAGGAGAAAGCAATTATGAGTGACACAAAAGCCCAGAAATAATAACTTTTGTAATACCAAACATTCTCATTATATTAACAGTAATAATGAAATTAGGCTTCTAATCAATGCTTTTGAAGAAGCTTTTGTCCAAAAAAACCCCTTTATAATAGACATACCATGCTGTATGTGCATGTCAGTGCCCTCTGCTGGATAGAGACAGATCCAAACTGGTGTTTATGATCAGGTCTTCACCCAACAGCTGTTTGTAAGAAGCTATAAACTGTTGTTATTCAGTACAAAATGTGAAAGAAATCATATTTTTTGGCACATGATGGAAAAGAATTGTTTGGGATCTAACATTCCTAGATTTTGACCCTAAGGTCCATTTCAAGTTGAGATAAGCAGCTATGATCTTTCCATTTTCATTATCAGCAATTATTAATTCACCTCTTTCTTTGTCCATGAACAAGTGTAACCACTACCCAGAACGTTTCACTGCACAATATTTCAGTGTGAAATTGTATTTTCCTTTTTTCCTGAGCTATAGCCTTCTATTTTAACACTATGTATTACAGGAGGCCCCCAAGTGGCCTTCAGAAATGTTTATCAGCTGTTTTAAAGAATGTGTGTTACTGCTGCTGAACTAATTTTTGCAGAAATGATATAAATGCTGTCCCTACTTCACCTGCTCTAGGAAAAACAGTATTCTCTATTTTCACTGCTCTTAAACCTAACCAGTTCTAAATTAATTAAAAATTACAGCCTAGTCTCAACTTCATTGCAGATGAGATGCTGCCTTCAGGGTCATTCCTAGAGCCTACCTGTGAAAAACCTTTCACTCTCCTATCCCCAAAATGTTAACTGGAGAAACCGAATGGGTTATCAAGGAAGAAAGGCATTAAGTAACCACTTTTGTGAGGTAAGATGTTGATTTGGTGCTGCTATAAAACTCCTTTTCCTTCTGAATACTAAGTTATTCCTTTATATTCTTAAAGGAAATGTTCTTCGTTCTAGGTGCCCTGTCCACTCTCATAGTAGTACTCAGTTGTTCTACTTTGCATGGATACAAAAAAACATTTATCAGTAACCAGCCATAGCACAAGGCAGCATCTTCCTCAGAGCTCAAAAATTAATCAAAAGCTGGGAACTGCTGCCTTGTCACAGTTTTGCTGCATCCATTGGGGCAGCAGTTCTCAGTTTCAAATGCATCCACTCAGCATTGCTCCTTTTCACTCAGTGAAGTCTTTTCTCATGGAGAAGTGCTTGGTCAGTCAGGGTGCTGTCCTGAGGCTGCCCAAGAACTGCACCCTGCATTTCTCTGCAGAAAGTGATCCTCTGCTTTCACCAAAGTCATTTATTCAAGCAATGCCTTTTTGGCTTCAGTAGCAGCATGTTAAAAACTGAAGGAAGAATTGAGTTGATCATGAGCTTTTAAAGTATCTATAATCAGATGCTAACTAATAATATTGAGCTTTTAGACTCAGCAATTAATTATAATTCCAAAAGCAACATTGTTAAAAACTGGCTTTTCTTGTTTCTTTTTGAGTCTTTTTTAAATTTTCATTATTCTCATCTTCTTTTTAGCCATAATAGTTAAAAACATTATAGTTAATTTTGGGAGATAGCAACATGCATCTCAGTTGTAAAAAAAACCAATAAAACATCTGCCTTTTTGTGTGGACAACATTGCACTTTTGTCTCTGTTGAAGATCACCTGGGATAAATAAATCGAGTCATTCTGGAAATGCTTGTGAGGTAGACATGCTTCAACTAGGGATAATCAGCCATGAATGTACTTGCAATTGAGCCTTATTAGTCTTTAAATTTTAATCTTATTAGGCATCAGTTTTTGTCAATATTCTGCAAACAAACCTCCCAATGAAGTCAGCAGAAAAATTAAAATGGAAAATATTTTGTAGCTGGACCCAAGAGGACTTTGGAATGCTTCTAGTTTTCTCATAGAATCCAAACCACACTACTGCAGCAGCTCAGCATCACCATTCTGTGTATCACAGTAATACACATTCTATAAATGGCCACACAGAACTTTCTGTCTTTTAACAGCTGATCAAAAATAAAAGGGGTTTGAAGTGACAGCAAATGACCTGAAATCAGTGATAAATCTGTGGTGGTCTTTCCCTGATTTCTAGCATGTCCTCAAAAGTAGGGATGTCAAGGTTCTAAAACAAAACTTTGGGAAATATCCTTGTCTGGGAGCAGTGTGCCAGTGTAAGCATGTGTAGGTGCTGGACTGAAGTTATGGCAAATGTAGCAAATTTCCTTTATTAGGCATTATATTTCCAGATTGGTCATTACTTGCAGAATTAATATTTAAATATTCAGTAAAGTAATAATCTGAAAACAGCTCAAGTACAACAACAAAATGAAACTCCTATAATCTATATGCAGGACCCCAGTGAACAGTGAGTAATCACCTCTAAATATCAGTTGATAATACAAACAAACAAAAAAAAAGCAGTTTCTCATGAAATTAATGAAATTACAACCTATTTTCTATGTCTTATGAAAAGTTAATGAAAATAAAAACTTTAAGCTTATTTGTAAATAATCTATAAACATTACTTTTATTGACCACTGTTAATAAAATAATCTGATTTATTGAATATTTTAAATGTGAAACACATCAACACCTTAATATTTCAATTAATAAATGCAAAAAGTTATTAGAAATATATTGGTATTAGAATTTTAATAGACTATATTCTGCAACTTTACCACATTAAAAACAATGTTCAAGTTTATTTCTTTGAATGTCATATACATACCAATAAAAAGCACCCAAAAGAAGCAATAAGAGATACACACACTCTGGAAATAAACAGAGTAATCTCCTTCTTTAGTACTGTGAGCATATTATTTTTATTAGTTAGCTATTGCATGAAAGTGAAGAGTTTTCATGGATATGCAGAAGAAACATATCCATGAATAGGCCTGCCTGATACGCTTCACAAGCACTACACTGAATTAAAAGTAATTAAAAAAATAAAAAAGAAACCCACATTAATTTTGTTCATATAACAGTATTACTATAATTTCCTATAGCCATAAATAAAACATTTTAATTATATCATTTTATACCCTATGACTACAGAAATAACTGGAAGTCAAGGAATACACTTTATATCATCTGAAAGTGAATTCATTGCTATCAACTACATGCTTGATAAAATTTAAAGTAGGGGCACCTGCTATGCAGAAGTCTGCATTGTGTTAAGGAGTCAACACGCACACATCATGCATTAATGGTCTATTCCTTAACCTCAAGAGATGTGTTTGTAGCACATGGTTTTAGGGAAATTTCCAAGACATTTTGCAGAGGAAGAAATATTTGTGATACACTGCAATTGTATCTAAAAGTATGACTCAGAATTGAAACCTAGCTAATATTGCTAGGCATTGTATAATCATAGAAGACAGCCAAACATAAATTATTGGCATTTGGTCCAGTATGAACAGGTCCAAATGGAAAAACAGAAATTGTTATATTCTTACATATGTTTTTTCAGGAAGGAAAATATTTATTTTTCTGTTTTTGAAGATAAGTTACAGAGATGCAACAATGTCTCAGTGGGGTCCTTTGGATTAAGGAAATGCTGCACTGCACATGTGCTACAGACCCATGAACAAACAGTGAAGCATCAGCTTCCAAAGAAAGATGGTCTCATGCTAATGCTGAGATGGTGCAGGCAAAACTGCAACAACTGCTCACACTCATCCCGCAGGAGCATCCTCACAGCTGGAAAGATTTCTACACCAGAGCCCACCTAAAGGAAGGGTGAGTGAGGGACATAAAACAAGGGCTGCCACTCTTTGCAGTAACCAAGCACACCCTTGACAGAAAGTCATTCCATGGAAACCATTTCAGTATGATAATTCCTAGAGCACTGCTGTTTCTCTTTCTGGTAAATTATACTCATCAGTAAAAGCTAGGGAAAGATCTGCAGGCAAAAGTCAGGATCTGCTATGCACGTATGATGCTTATGTACATAATAGTCATACAAAGTGCGTGGAAAAGTGGGGGGTTTTTGTCTGTTTTTCAAATGACTCAAGCTAAGAGTCTTTTAATTGCTCCTTAAAAATCTTTAAAATGTTTAAACCTTCATCTGAATCCAATATTGGGATTATACTGGTATTTTATACATTTGACTCTCAGATTCAATGTCAAAGAGCCCATTCTTTTTCCTATCACAGATACGAAGTTTTTACAATTGCTTTTTCTACTAAATGCTTTATATTTTGTACACACTTCAAGTTGGCAAAATAACTGCAAAGCTAATCATAAACAAATACATAAAATTGGTAAAAATTGTTAAAAAATGTAAACATTTGTTTTGGAGAAAAAAATAGATTTTTTTTTAATATCTATTCAGCGAACTAGTGATCTTAAACGTCATGAACGTTGGCAAAAGGTAAGACAGGTTGTCAGGCATACAGACTTCAATCTTGACATTGTATCAGGACCCAGACTTGCAGTCCAAGCACATAACAAGTCTTCTAAGTCTACAAAATCTAGCAGTTCATAATATTAATGAGGATTTTTTACCATAGGATTAGTTGTTCCTCCTTTTTATTATAGAATTTACAGCACAAGCAAAAGAACTCACCTAATATAGTATTGAAAAATAAAGGGACAAAACCCATTATATTTTTGAAATGCTGACACTTCTGGATTACTTCATTTAAAACAAAGTCACGTGTCTTGTTCATCCTGACTTCTTTCCCCTTCCCAATGCAGAGAAGCACCTACTGAAGGATTGTTTAATCACATTATTTTTACTAAAGATGAGACTAATACCATCCTTTGCTTTCACAGTCCTTTTCCAATTACAGTTATAGAATCCTTTTTCCTCTCAGCTGACTTCCTAACTTCTGTGAAGAGTATTACAATTGGTTTACATACAAGTAGTGTTTTCCCCAAGTTGCTACAAGAAGAGGTTTGACACTGTAGTCTAATTGACCTCCATTTTTAATTTAACAAAGGAAAGAAATGAAGTTTTGTCATTCTAGATTCACTGATCTTTTGATCTTCTAGGAGGAATATTTGCAAAGGGCAATAACACTAAATCAAACCTCCATACACCGAGACTTCCTTCTGCTGCATAGAAATTCTGCAACTAGACACAGGGGTAACTCCAGGAAGGATAACTGTGATGTCCTGATCTACTCACACTTTGCTCTGGTAATAGACAATAATATTATAAACAATTCACAGACAGCTCCCTCCCCTTTGTTTTACTGACCCTGGAGCACTGCACAAGAAGAGCTTTCTACCACCTTCAGTAGGCTGAGTATCTTTTTTGATAGCTGAGCCTCCAATTTACAGACAAGAGCCCAATTTGTCTAGAGTGCCTAGGAGCATTCTACAAGCAGAGCTTTCTACCACCTTTGGTAGGCTGAGCATTTTTTTTGATAGCTGAGCCTCCAATTTACAGGCAAGATCCAAATTTGTCTTGTCATCAAGAGAACTCACAGCAAATGTTGGCCTCCGTAAGTTTTAGTATGTAAAAACTCTCCCAACTCACGATGAGCTAGTGGCTCCCCACAAAACGGTGAAATAAAATCAACATTGCAGTATTTCCATTGGCTGTCCTTAAGGTTTCCTGAAGCCCTGTGGTTCTGGAATGGATGGTGGTGCTGCTGCAGTGCCACAGTGGTGTGCCTGCCATGGGAATAGAGGTCATTTGTTTAGGAAACTGAAATTTCTCAGGTTCAGAGTGCTGTGGTGCTGCTAGCACAGCTAGGAAGAAGTACAATTGATCCAGGCAGATTGTTACTGAATTACTTAGAAGCACTTGCCATAACTGATAAGAATGTATATTTTCCTTGCAGTTTTTAAGTTAAAATTTATGATTAATGTAAAATTGCCTGGTGTTCAGATTTTGCTGCAGTATGTGCAATGCTTGCTAAAATGAATGACCTCATGAAAAACCTTAGCATTTGGCAATTTTGGGGATGTAATGAAGCATAATTAAAATGATTAAGAAATAAATTGAAGGAAAAGAGTTAAATGGTCTAGGAGTGAACTCCAGCAGTGCCACAGAAGCCTTCACAAGGTCTCAGTTATCATATTATTCCAGCCATTTCTGCAGCTTCCCAAAGCCGGGGAATAGGAACATATAAGGCAGGAATGAATGAAGCAAGGATTTCAACTCAGCAACATACATCATTAATGATGAAAAGATATATAAGGTGTTTATGGATCTATTTGGTTCAGAAAGGCTCAGATAAGAGCACAGTTATTTTGACCACCTCACCAAAACACAGAAGCAATACTGCTGTAAACCCCTACTTCACAAGTTCTCAAGTAATTCCCTACATTTAAAATTGTTCCTGGTAAAACCTGTAATGGCTCTCTAAATAATGTTTGGTGAAGGAAAATATTGTCATTCAAGCAGAACTATAGACATCTGTGCTCATTTATAATAAACTACTTTAGTTTAATTTTATTTATAGGTGTATTAGGAAAATTCCACCTAGTTGGAAAATGTAGAGAAATAATAGCCTGACACCAGAGTCAAACCTTTCTGCAGTATCATCAGCTGAGAATGCAAAGGTCATTCTGTTCTGGTATTGAGGCAGGTTCCTTATTGATTGTTTCTGTGCCAGAAAAAAAAAAATCAGATTAAAATAAAAGGAGTTTCTTAGTCTCAAGCAGAAATGAAAAATAGCTCTTGGGGGGAACAAAAGAAAGGGAATCAAAATTACTGTATTGTGCCAAATGCAGGCAGTTTCAGGTTGTTTTGAAAGATCCATTCACATAATCATAAAAGAAGACCTTACAGGAGAGGTACTGTAATAATCAATGTTTTGTCTAAAAATAGGTCATTAATGTATTAGATGAGATTAACTTTGCCGCATAATTGTTTTGTTCTGCTTTAGATTATTTTGTGCAAATGTATGTTATAAAAAATAAAAATCAAACAACAAAAAGCTGTTCTGAATGCACAGAAAATCATCAGAAGCAAGCCAGAACTGTCTCTCCGTGATAACACATGGTCTCTGTACCTGGAGTGCTCCTCTGCTTGTTAATTGATAAAGTGCATTGAAAGGGAATCTCTGTCAACAATAAGGGCATCATAATTTGCAGGATATCAATAGTAAAAAAAAAAACAAACCCAAACTTCTTTCAAGAGTATTATTCTACTGGAAATAGGAGTGCTGCAGCACTTTGCCATATGACTGGTTTTTCCCTAACCACAGTCCCCATTTTCAGCCTAATGGTGTGGAAAGAGCTTTTCTCTGTCCTCAACAGTCATAGGATGTACCCTGTATTCACACCTGTGCTTAAGATCTAAATGATGAAATTACCCTTTTTTTTTTTGGCAGTGCTTAAAATGCCCTTCTTCTTTCAGCTGAGATAAGCTGTACCCTGGTTTGGATACATTTTTAGAGCAAACACCACTTTGATTATTACTGCCACTTACAATAGAGGAAAATTTTACCCAAGTCCCTTTTCATAAGGGATACCCAGTGTGTGTGTGTTCACCTCTGTTCAGAGGACATCCACAAAGCCTATGAAGCACTATCTATAATTATGAAAACAGAGTATAAGTGAGAATTAAGTGCTCAACTGATTTAGGGCTGCCTGTCTGGCCAGAGATAAATAAAAAACACACTTACACTGAAATTTGTATTTTCAGGCATGTAGTAAAATCCAGCTCAGAATGGATACAGCAATATTTCCTCTTTATTTGCTTGGGTTCTAATGAGTAGTATCCAAGCTGTGTGTAAAATGTTGTCAATTTAAGTTCACTTAAATCCTTTTTTTGTCTCAGGCTAAGATTTTTCAGGTATAATTAGACCTTGAAAATTAGTTCATTAAAGCACCACATCCTGAGGATTTCAAATCATAATAACTACAATGGATGTCCTGAATTTTAAATTGTCTGAAAATCAAATTGGCAGCTAGTGGGTTTTTCAAAGTCTTAATTACCTCACCCAATTTTATGTGAATTAGGTAGCCAGGGCTTTTTGGTGTCACCCATTTTTTGGTGTCACTGGTTAAATTTATGTATATTTACTCAGTCAAAAATGTTCTTATTTTCACCCCGAAGTCTACACAAAGGTATTGCTTCACAAGTTTACATTAATTTCATAATTTAAAAATTTAATATATATAAGCATGTCAGCACCTAGCATTTATACATTGCAGGAGAATACTTAATTGGAAAAACAGTCTGCTTCTTCACTCCCCCAGATCTCCTAAATATATACATTTTTCAATATTTTAATTGCATGCATACACATTTTATGTGTGTACTCATGTTTTGTTTTCTGGGTTCTAGCAAAATGACAGCATATTTAAAGAAAAATTGAACTGTACTACCCATTCCCAGACTTTAAAGTCTTGATTTTGTTTTGTTTCTTCAAAAATTTTTACAGACATCATGTAATTAGTTGAAAAGAGTTAATAAGTGGTGGCAGTCAAGGATACATATGACTATTTCTCCAATGAATTTCAAATGCATTAAACTTCTATATTGTTAAGTGTTGAAGCATGGCCTTGAAGGTTGTGTTTTATTGACTTGTTAGCCATGGCTTATTCATACTGTCCAACTTTTGCCATGTTTCCCTGTGTTCATACTAGGGTAACACAAACATAATTTTGTAATCAATGTATTAGTGCTTGCAGCACTGCAAAGCCCCTTCTAGCAAGCTGATGGCAGGAGGAAGATTGCAACCTCTTCCACCAAGAATTGCAACCACAACTTGTCACTGGGAACTGGGGAGAGGGGGATAAACATAAAATGGAAGGGGCACTGTTCTTGGACACCCAAAGTCAATAGTTATGAGTTTTCTCCTTCTAATAGGTTAATAAACTACAAGTGTGTTCAAGTCTTAGAAGAGGAGGGACTGAGGAAATGGTTTACCTATATTTATAAAATATAGCTCTATTCTCTTTGAGAAAACCATTTAATAGCTCTTTTGAAGGGTTTTGACAATGTGTAGCTCAGTGCAAAAATGGAAGAGAGGCTTCTACCATGTCATATCTCCATAGCAAAGTCACTGCTCAAATAGCCCTGTTCCTTAGCTTTAAATAATAATATAATAATCAATAACATCTAATTAAATGCAATAATACATAGAGCTTTATGAAGCATCTAGAAACTTTGGGGGTTGCTTTATTTACAATTTGATTTTATTCTGAATTCTTTGAAACAAAAGGGCTGTGGCCTTACAAACTCTTGGCTTCTTTCCTTTGAAGAAATTGCCAAGTCAGAGCAGAGCAGACACCACATAGGTTCCACCAGTCCTGCATAGGTCCCATCATAAATTGGCCATAATCCAACAACCAGAATGAAACTTGCTTCTTTACCTATGAAAAATATTGTTTTTCTGACTGTGTTTTACAGTATTACACACATGATTTTAGAGGGCTGAGTTGTTGCTTATTGTACTTCAGCCTGATGTTTGTTCACATTATAAACACCTGATAAACCATCTTCTGTGATACTTGTGGACATCACTACTGTAATTAAGCACTTATATCTGCCAAAGCTGGGTAACAAGCTGGAACAGTAGCAGAACAAATTAGTGTTCTAGTGTGTTTATCCTGCTGCATTCAAATGACTGCAGGTTTTTATCCCTGACAGCACCAGCTGGGTTGGGAATCATAACAATTGTTTATATTGCAACTTAGAATTTCTAAGCTTCAATGTGCCTGATAAAATGATCACTCTTTTGGGAGGAGCAGGGAGGCTGCCTTCCCTCACTGAGCTGACACAAACTCCTGTGCTACTGCAGGCTGTGCTGCCTTGGCATTTTGCATGGAAGCTGTATGGGATTAAAGATGTAAGGATAAGCACAGCCAACATGGAGTCAGGGAGAAATTGTATCTTCTTCTTTACAGGTTGATTTTACCTTATGAATCAAGAAGTTACAACGCAATGAATCTTTTCTGGTGAGCTGCCTGGACATTTAACAAAATCAAGCCTGCTCTCCACAATATAAGTTGTTATTACACACAGGAAAAACTGTGAAAAGCTGACATTCCTTGTTCAATTACCTCTGACTCTGCATGGTTTTATTCACTGTAGAGAGCTCAATGAAAAACGAGCCTCTCTTCTATGGAAATGTCAGTTACCACTATGTACTATGTATTCTCTACGAGCTGATCTATGTATTCCTTTGAAGATGTTAGTTTGTTTGTTTGTTTTAAGAAAGAGTGTAATTCTAAGGGAAAAAATGAAAGTCTCTGTTGTGAGAACACTGATGCTAAGAAAGGCTGGCTGTGAAGTTGGCATCTGCTTCAGAACAAGGAGCAACAAAATGAAGGCTTGTATTTTTCATGCTCCAAGATTAAAGGACGGCAACTAGAGCCTTTTATACCATCAGAAGCAAAGCCTGGCCAGGGAGCAAAGGAAGTTGTTGTTACAGGGGCTTTGTTTTTTGTCAGATGAGAAGCACCCCAGAAGATGCACTGAAGCTGCTGTCTGTCTCACCAAACTCCAATGTTTTTCTTGTGTGCCTTCCCTCTGCCCCTTGGAATAGTAACTGAGGAGTCATAATACAACAATAAACCCAGATGGCTGGCTTCATCAGGAGGGGGTACCCAGACTGTATTAGATATGCCTATAAAACTTCACTCTGAAGCCCAGGTATATCTACTGAACTTAATAAGGCCATGAAAAAATAACACAAATATGCCTTCAGGGTTAAGTCTTGAAGCCAGAGTAAGATATTAAATTTGAATATTTCCAAATTACTTCTTGGACAGACTCCATTTGCACTCTATAGTATCTTTTTTGTTGCCAATAGAGAGAAAGAGTAAATATTTATCAGTCCAACTTTATAAGTTAGGTGTGGAAATTATAATGTATTTCCTTATGGCAGTAATCCCTTTCTTTCAAATGAACAAATGTAAGAACTGTATTTAAAATTTAATATTTATGTGCATTTTGGAGTTGAAATAAGAAAAGTTCAAATAAATCAGGGGCATAACAAACTAATTTTCTTGAGTGACTAGACATTCAGGCTGCTGAGGCAAGAGACAGTCATTCCTACTATTGCTGTAGCCATCTGTTACTCTGTATCTCAGAGCAACAATGATTCCTGACTAATGCACTTCATGCAAAAGCACAGACTTTACAAGAAGTGACCTGTAATTATTTATGAGTAGTCTAATGAAGAAATTAGTCAGTCTACTAATGTGGCAAAAGTATCACTAACAGCACTGGTCAGATCAAAAGCAAAGGCTGGGTGCATTTTTTTTTCTAACACTTAAGATTTAGAACAGCATGGAGTGCCCATGCTCCAACGAACTTAACATTGTACCATGATCTTGGAAGATACTTTCCAGACCTATGGTCAGAGGCAGTGTTACATAAATAGTGAACTTTCTTTTTTGTGAACAACACTGCTTTGAAGCATTTGATTTCCCAGTGCAAAGTGATACACAGGCCCCTGCAGAGAGACCAGTGCTGATGCAGAGACGAGCAGTGCAAAGCATCCCTTTCCTTCCTGCAGCACAAGCAGCAGTCATTGCCCGTATAATCCTGCATTAGGCATAGCCTTGGAATTGTTCCTGTTTGTACTTTCAGTGAAATAGTGTACCAATGGACATATGGAGAAGGAAGGAAAGAGAACAAGGATATATCTGTATTGCTGTGAGGCTTCATATTTACTGTTATTGAGTGTTCTTGTAGCCACAAGGATATTCAAGGAGATGGACAACAAATGCAGGGACATCAATGAGGTGGGAGAGGAAAACAGGATAAAGTGAATGTGATGCAGTTATTATGCAGTAATTTCAATGGCTGGTAAAAACTTTCTCAATCAAGCCAATATCTGCAGCTGCTGTGATAACCTGTCACAGTACTTGTGACATTACCCAATGAAGTGTTCAAAAGTTGTCAATGTAGCTGATCAATGGCAATGCCTTTTGCCTGTTCTTGAGACTGTTTATGTGTCAGGGTTTCTTACACTAATTGTCTTGCACTCTACCTGGGCATTCCGAGCTGTGGTAGCCAAGAACTGCCCCACCTATCTGACAATGATTGTCAAAGTGCAGCAGCAAGAATTATATCTACACCAATGTGCAGACCAACCTGGAATATTACACAAATGTTTTGAAGCTGAAATAGTCATGCATCCTTACTGTTACCTATTAGGAGTCTCCTTAGAGATTTTATTTGAAGGGAAAGTCAGGGTTACCCTGTAGGAGATATACTGAGCAACAGGTGCAAAATGAGCTATCAGATACCCTATTGTTTATTGAGGGGCAAAAGCAGATAGGAAAAGAAGTATGGGAAAGTAAATTAGAAGGATGGAAACTGATTCCTTTCATAGGAGATCTTCAGTATGGTACAGACATTCAGAGTTGATGGTACTTGGAGAGAGAGTCTGGATCCCAGCTAAAGCCTGGTACTATGAGAACAAAAGCTAACAGAATTTTTACAATAACCAAGTATACTCAAGGTAACAAAATAATAATCTCATTTTTCTATCCTTATTTCCCCACCAGCAATGTGCCATTAGGCAACAACTGGGCTTTTTCTAATTGCTGGGTTTAAGGAATAGCTCATTTTCTTCACAAATTTGGCCAGCCTGCCAAAACTTCCAATTAATTCCAAATATAGCATACTCTGGTGTAGCATGAAAACTCAATAGTGGTTGGAGTGTATTAAGTTGCTGTACACAAGTCAAAGAGTCCACAGACAGCAATATCTTTCCAATGCAATCAAGCTGGGTGAGAATTGAATCAGCAAACTGGAATCCAGGTGGTCCTTATCCTCTCATCTCTGACCCACTGAGCCATCATTTTTCATACCAACTGTTCCTGGAAGTCAGGACTTCAGCAAAGTTTTGCCGTTGCTGTCTAAAAGTACTGCAAAGTGGTATGAAGCAAAAAAAAAATCATCAAAAAGCAGCACAGTCAGTAAGAGTTAAGCAGGACCCTACAGAAACAATACAGGCACACAGAGTTGAACTGGTGACATTCACCTGCTTGTTCTCAAAGGATACTCTAGAGAGAAAGTCTCTGTTGCATCCATTTGAGCACTGGCATAAGATTCTTCACACAAGAAGAGCTAAAAAATGCTCTTAAATTATTGGCTAGGATGAAAAATTAACTCCCTCAAACACCCCAGACTCTGGTGACAGACCATCCAGAGAATTTTGACAGGGATCACAAGTAATATATTATCATCCAGACATTCCAAGGCATGTATTTCTTTACAGCATTTAATGCATCTTTCAGCATTTGTCACAAGTTTTTGCAACTATGGCCTTTTTTTTTTTTCTCCTTCTCCTACAATTCATATGAATAAATCATTGTTTTATCAGAGTATAAAAGTGAAAATGTTGCTTTTACTCTCAGACACAGAAAAAATTATATACAAAATAATGCTTTTCCAATTCACTCATATTTTTCCCACTGTATGATCTCAATTCTTCTGCTTTTATGCTTTATGAAAATTGTAAAAGGAAATCAACATATGCTGCAAGCTTGTGTGGTGCTCCGTTGCTTTAGTGAGTTTTGGGAAGCAGACATTAAAGTCTTTCTGTCAAGAGATGGTCCTTAAGTTTAGTTTCTAGTTGATCACAAGGCCAGTAGGGTTGCAGAGGTGTTTTAAACCCTTCCCTGTGAAAACTAGAGAAGAACAGCTTTTCCACAACTAATGGCTGAGCAAAAATATTATCCAACAATCATATAAAACTCAGAGGATTAATTTACTTTTAGACGTCATAAGCCCTGAAGGACTCACTTGCTAACTAGCTCATGGAAGTAATTAATGCTAGAGGTCATGTGGTCTTTACATTAAAATGTCAAGAAAATAATTTTCTGGGAATCTCATTAGCACAAAGCAAAAGAGTACACAATGTAAACACCTATGTTTTCCAATCCAGACTTTCACTATTTTTTTATGTATTTATTTAACTTGGATAGTTTTAGTATATATAAAAATGTGTGTTAATATTCAGTTTTATGAGGGTTTTTATTACCATACTTGCAGACTATTTGATATGAAAACAAGTAGATAATTTAAATGGCTGCTAATCTGCTAAGTCTTGCTGACCCACTCCAAAGATAAGTAAGGGTAAGAAAATATGAATGGCTTCCTATTATATATAGAAGAACTGTGCCAATTTATTTCAGCCTCACAAGACTTTTGAAACTAATTCTATAGCTCGTGAACTTCTTTAAGGAGAAGCCATAGGGAACTGCAACCATGCCAGGCATCCAGGTGCTTCACTGTGTGCAGTGTCCACTGTTATAAATGGCCATTTTTAGAGCTGTAAAGTCAAGAACTCCAAAGTTATGAAATACCAGAGTGAAGTCTGGAGTGCCAGTTTTATCTGAACCCTTTGTTTGGGTGTATTATGAGATCCTCTTTAATTACATGAGCACACACTGCTTTTCCAACAGAATGCCTGCCTTAGGGCACAATATGGATGTGGCTCACTTACTGAGAAACTAGTCAATATTTTGTGCTTGCCTTGTTTGAAGTGCTTTATTTACTACATCAAATCCAGCCCTGAAAACTGACATTGCTTTCCCCACTGTTAATTCTGTGGTGCTTTTCAGTACAACATTCCAGAATCACAAAACTCAGACTCACAGGATATTCTGATTGCTCCATAAATATTAATTATATCCTTTACACAATATGTCTGAAAAATGAGCAGATAATATTTACAGACACACATCTGAACTCAGGGGGAACTTCATAATTTGCAGGTCCTATCATTACAGCTCTGATAAATTAGGGGAAGCAAGATTTGCAGGAGGAGATACTATCATCCCAGGACCAGACACCTACTGATTTCCTGTTCCTCCTTGTTCCTATAGAGTGAACGTTATGATAACTCCTCCTGCCCTGTGTTTTTACCCAGCTGTGTCCAATTCCCTCCTATTGTCCTAGGTTCCTTTTTCCAGTTTAGCTTTCTTTCTCATCTTTAATGCTGCTTCTGTCTCTTGCTTCAGTTCATGGATTGCAAAGTCTTGATCTTCTGCTGTGCCTGGACTTTGAACCTTATTTCCATCTTTGGCTATTTTAGGTGTCCTTTATATTTAGTTTCTCAGCTAACCAACCACTTTTTGGTGAGCATCATGTCTGCACTCAGCCTCACCAGCAGCTCCACCCCAGCTGCTCCACTGCTCCTGAGTGCAGCAGTTATGGAAATCAGTTGTTTTCTCACACAGATGCACCTAGCGAAGCGTACAATCAATGTTCATTGCTAAAAAAAACCCCAAAAAACTGTTTAAGAGCTAGATCCGCTGTAGGGAGAAACAATCAGAATTTGAGTCTTAAATTGTTCAGTTAAAGAACAGACACAACCTACTAAATAGGCTTTAACTGTGCTGAGATCAAACTGACAAAACAAATCTTCTCCAGGCTAAGGACCCCCAGTGGGGTGGGTGTCTTTGTATGTCCCAGGCAAAGGATTCTGTATCCTGAGCAAATATCGAGGTTCCACCTTAAACAGAAAGGCCATTGAACTCATGGTGTAGCTGTTATCCCTAAAAGACTGAAGTTTTCCATGACACAGTGAGACAAAGCGAAAGTAAAGCAAATCTGTTCAGGAGGAAAGTAGGCAGTGATCACATTACAAGGAAGATTAAGTGGCTCTGGAAAATATTAAAGAAATACCAGAACTGACTTCTAAATTCTTTCTCTTCATTAGAGCTGAAAAGTAAAACACAGTTATGTTCTCTCAATCAGCTTGTATTATACAGCTTGAAAATCAAACCCATGTCAATTCTGTGCACAGCAGTTTTTAATCCTGCAGAAGATTTATAAATTGTTTCTCTCTTGGGACAATCCTTTCTAAATCTAAAAAAGCACAACAAAAAAGTCCAGGTCTTCTCCTGAAAATTTCTCTCACATAACCCTATAAAGCAATGATGAAAATTTCACAAAATGAAAAACTCACATGACAGGGCTTTTCCCTATTGTAGAATCATCCCTACTTTTCTGACTGACTAAAAGCACTGTTTTCTTGGGACTTGTATTTCATAATAATTTTTCTTCTATTTGTGCTGGGTTTTTTTGTTTATTTGTTTACCTTTTTTTTTTTTTTTTCTGGCATAGATTCTCCCATGCTTAGAATATGAATTAATAACCCTAAACTTGAGACAAAATTTTGGCATTAGTAGGGTCTCTAATGCTCTCTCACATTGACAAAAATAATGAAGACAAAAAAGTCTTCAAAAGTCGTTGATTCCACCAGCTATTTAGAGGTGTGATAACAAAAATTGTTCTGCTTTTGCATTTTTATGTGCTAGGGTCCTGATGAAAATCATCCCTGTTCTGCTGGAAGTTTTCATGATCCTAAATTAGTTGTTAATTGCTGAAGTTAAAAGTGACGACTTTCCTCAGGCAGCCTCCAAATTAATAAAGGCACCTTGAACATAAGAAGCGACTCACAAATTACAGTCACAGTCTCCTGGGTACATAGATGTTATTATCAGTAAATATTCAGAAATTTTGCTTTTTTAACAAGAATAGCTCGAATAAGTCATGTATTTGGGGCATATGTCAGTTTATCTCCAGATGACCACTTTATGAGTACATATTCTTGTTATCATGATGAGCATTTCTCCACTAATGTGTGGATGTACACACAAATACCTCACAAATAACTTTATACAGAATTTGCTGCAATTCAAGAGGAAAACAGTGGCTTGAGTACAACACTGAAAAAATGCAAGTGTTAAGAAAATACTTGTTCGTTGTGAGTTATGCTTGTTTTACATGTCGTAACTCAATAATGAATCACTACAGAATACTGATCACATCTATTTACCATATTCATATACACTCATCAAATTATATTTCAATTTGATCTAATTAAAATGTTTCACATTATTATGCCTTTCAAAAATGGTGTCAAGATGAAAACTACCAGTTATTAATGTCAAATCTAGTTTCCAGATTACAGTGCCATTTCCAAGTTTTTTTCTGAACCATTTTCTGTGGAGCATCAGTAATTTTTTTTACTTTGATCCACACAAAAATAATTCTTTAAACTCCAGTGGGAAACGTGCTGTACTAACATTTTAAGGGTGTAATCCCCAGCAGCCTTCAGAGCAGTGCTAGTAATGATAGAAGCATCAAATATTAAATACGTGTTAGAGTCATAAAAGGATTGCATGCACAGGAAAATCCACAGTTCCAGGTAATATCAGAAATTAATGTAAAAGAAGATGGCAAGCTGCTGGATGACAGTAATGCCCTGGCAACTTTGGAAATAACTTGAGACTTAAAAATTTCTTCAGAACATACTATGGTGGAAAATCAGAGATTAAAGCTCTGTGAGCCTCTCAACCACAACTTCAGGCATTCCATATATTTGAAACAAAACCATATTCTTGATATGAAAAATACTGTTTCTGCATTCAATCTCCCTGAAACTGGTCAGTAGTCTGATGGGCTGAGACAGAGATAGAGGTAAAGACTGTGGGTAGCCATTGTCTTCCTGAAAGACAAAAATCGATTAATGATAGTGCATTAATCCAGAAAAACTCACTCTATAAATTGTGTTGTTAAAAAGGAATCCTCTTGCTCCCTTGGGAAAAGCTCATGATGATCAGGACAACTAAATCTAGGATATTCACAGTAGAAGGAAAAAATGTTAAAACAATCTGGGAAAAGAAGCAATTGTCATGATCATGTCCAACTGAGGGAAGCTTATTGTCAGAGAAATGAAGTGAATCAAAAGTTTGTTAATTTACATATTCTAAAAAGAGAATTATGTATGTATTAGAAAACCACATAAAATTGAAACAAGAAATGCAGTATATTTATTTTATATATATACTGGAAATAAATGGAGCCATTTCTACAATGAGCCCATTATATTCATTTCACTTCCCGGTGTCTTTAATTGAAAAAAACAATAGCTCTCTACAGGCAGAGTTATCACTTATAGAGTTGCTGTGAGATGGAAGGGGGATTTTTATGGTTTCCTACTGAGGTTCATATGAAGGAACGGGGCAAGAAGAATGGCAATAATAGCTTTGTACCATCCTATAAAAAGTGTGATCTGACTGTGAAAAGGTTGGAAAAAACTTTCTCGAGGAGCACTTCTGAGTGTTGCCAGTCTCAAGAAGTAGCAGTGACAGATCATTGACGGTAATACTCAATAAACTCCTTTCTGTGGTCTTGCAGCTGGAGGAGAAAGTGATATACAGGAACACCAGCAATGAAAGGGAATTTTATTTTCTAACCACTGTCATTTAAAGAACATACTTCTGCTTGCAGAACTTTAACCAGCCTCACCTTTCTCGTTGCATTTATCTTCCCAGAAACAGGCTGCAAAGTCATAAAACAATATGCGCTATTCCCTCTAGGAAGGCAGATCTGTCTGCCTTGAAACCAGACCATGGATTTCATAACATGCAGCTTTTAAAGTGTAAAAGCAACTAACAGCTTCGGACGGCACTGTTGTGTGCTCCAGATTGCTCCCTGCCACCGTAGCCTCTCTGCATGTTTGTCCCCACGGAACGCACGGCCGCAGCCACCGCGCATTGCGTGGCCCTCCTGGAGGCTCCCAGACATAAGCGAGCCTAATCAAGGGAAGTGTGAAATCACAACAAAGCCAGCTCTTCCCGTTTTGCAGATGGTGAGCTGCCAGGAGGGATCAGCCCAGACTTTAATTGCAAGGCTGATGAGAGAGGCAGGCAAGATGGGAAGGTACATGTTGTGGTGTGGGCAGATCATTACATAACAGCGAGGCTGTCACACACGTGATGCCGAATGAATCAACACGCTTAAAAAAATGGCACCATCAATGGTTTTCCTCACTGCAGAAACAGAGAGATTAAGTGCCCCTCTGTTTGGAAACTTCTTTGTGTCTGATCAAGAATCTGGTAAGATTATTATTATTAAAACTTAAAAGAATCTTCCTTTTTAAACTTGTCCCAGAGTTAGCCAGACGCATGTATACACATAAATTCATGTACATGTGTTCATGTGTTAATACTCACATGCTAGATGCTCCTGCACATATCCCTATGTACGAACACAATTTTTTTTCTTTAGTAATAGATTTTGCCTTAAGGCAGGGAAATATTCTCTGTTACTCCAAGAAAATTTCAAAGAAGCTACAACTCGTGGATCTGTGTACTTCTAATGATTGTCTTACTTTTCTACATGGGCCAATAACGGCAAAGTTGTGCTTATGCCTCCCTGGAATGAGGAGATATCTCTGAGCTTCTGTGTTTCTTTAATGATGAAAGAATCACAGAAATATGATACCTGCTGCCTGTCATTGGAACAGGAAGAAAGGAAGTCAATAAGTACCAGGACAGTTGAGTGAAGTTTAAAATCCATACCTGACTGAAGACGTGTCCAAAAATGCCTGAAGTATCTTGACCTTGATATTTGTGTTGTAAAAATCAGTTTCTCAATCTAAGTGCCAGGAAATGAAAGTTTTCATAATCTCGTGAAAAGATGCCAACATGGGAAACAAAATGTGTAAGGAAGAGGTAGCAGGTACCAGGCATTGAGCTGTTTCCAGATGGGTTCTATTACATAGGTTTTCTATTTCTATAACATAGAAGGAAGGAACTCATGCACAGCTATTTATAAGTGTCACTAATTTAAGTGATTGCTTTTATATCTTAGCTTCAGAATTAAACACACAAAAAAATTTCTATAAAATAAGTAACCTAGATTCTGCAAATGTTTTGTACTGAAACACATTACTTGAAAAACAGTAGAGGAAGTGAAATATTCAAAATCTGTTCAACATAAAGGAGATTAATTCCAAAGAGAATAAATGTCATAGATTTCCAAGAAAAATTTTTGTTCTGAAGAGGACAGACTTGAAGCTTATAACAACTGAAAAATTACGTATTTATTTAAGGATATTGACCTACTCATATGAGGTCTAGGAAATCTTTACTAATACCACTTTTAAAAAATATTATCTGTTTTAATTGTTTATTTCAGTGTACGACAAGAAAAGGATAATTTCTTTTTTTCTGGGAAGGATTGTTGAATTGCTGAATGAGAATTCAGCAGCCTGCCCTTAAAAATTTTAGACAATTTCTCTGTAAGTGGTTTAAAAGTTCACCCTGAGTCCCAAGTAACAGAATTAGCTAAAAAGTAATAGAAATATTGGAATACGTCTTTGTCTTTTTTGCTCTTTAGAAACTTGAATATAGGATGGGTCATCATCACCTCCATGCTTAAAGAGGTACCTGAGAGGCAAAACTCCTGTTTTCTTTTATGTTTGTTTTTTGTCCAGTGTTCATTCTGTGCTTGAGGTAAACCATGAGCTCTCACTGTCATTCATTTATCACTGTCATAGACTGCAATATTTTCTGAATCTGAAATGTACCTCAAAGTCTACTTAATATCAGAAAATAATATTCTCTTCCCTGGAACAAAAATACTCCTTTAATATTTTCAATAAAAAGAGGAATATTGTCTCTTCTGACAAAGACGTGGAATGCATTTCAAAATTTTCCTTGTATTAGACAATACCTGTAATACTAGAGAGTGTATAAGGGGTGTTGTGGTAACTGAAAGCTAGAGTCCATTTGGACCATCCATTTGCAAGTTCTGACCACAATTTTACAATAGAAGAAAAGCAAAGACTAGAAAATAGCTATTCATGTGTTTTCAGCTGTGTGCATTACCCAAACTTAATGTTATTTTTCTCTGGAATGCACAGATGGACTAATGGATAATTAGCTGGCCAGATTTCATTAGGAAAATTCTTATACCTTAGTCCCTTTTCATGCTGGAAAAGGAGGAAGACGGTTTCTGGAAGATGGTATTTATGTCTCTCAGATATATTTTATGGTTGTCTATTTGATTTGAACGACAAGCTCCTTATTAGCAAGGAAAAAAAGAGTCTGGAAAATTGTCAATGGAAAAACTAAAAAAAAAATTAATTACTTCAAAAAACATGTGAAAACATAAAGGTTTAATCAAAAAGTTTTTACTGTATGCAGATACTTTGATAAAAGCAGTTGCTTCTCTTTTTGCAGCTAATGCAACACAAAATTCACAAGAGGTGTGAGCCTTGCTGAGTGAGGTGATGCCATCCTTTGCACACTGAATGCTAAATTTCAAACAGAACCTGCTCCCCATTAGGGATGCAAACACCAATCCTCAAGAATGTACATTTGTACCAGATTGCAGACTTAATGCACTGAGCTTGGTGTCTGCTGGATAAAGCAGCGGCAAGTAGGCAGGATATACAGAGAAAAGGTCACACAATACAGAATAAAGATTTCCCTGCTTTGTTGCTGTTAATTCCTTCCAAAAGAAGTTGAAATTATAAAAAATAGCAATAGCAGTTGGGACATGTTTGTGACTACAGCTTAAATGCAAGCTGTAAAGGCAGCCACTCAAAGTGATTCAGTCCAATTTGTTCATAAATTTCCCACTAAATTTAGGAATAACCCCTTATTAGATAAAGTAGACAAATAACCACGTAATGAGAATGACAGCACTGAAAGAAAAACTGTCAGTCAGCAGTCTACATTGATCAGAAGGACAGCTCAATCAGAGATTTAGCAGATGAGACTATGATTTGTTTTGTCCTCATTTTTTGCCCTCAATTCTTTCCCACAGTGTATCATTGAAAATAACTATGATTCATAATTAGCTTTTGATTACATTACCAGATAGGATAATTAAAATATCAGGTTGCATCCCTCTATAAAGAGTTTTTCAAATCATGCTGTGACATTCTTTGGCTATTCAGAAATTTTTCTTTTCTTTCTCAGTATCAGTCACTGCTTGTTGATTGCCATAATTCTGACCAGGAAGAAATCACCTGCTTTTTGGAAAGAAAATCAGATTTAACCTAAACTACATACATTTCTTATTTGAAAGATCCTAAGTTTAAACCTAGGATGAGTTATTTAGGGTGCATTATTCTCTGAGACAAAGGAAATACTGTGTTACCAAACAATTCACCTGCAAGCTGGTGAGCAACCAGTCATCACACACTGCCTGCACCTGCACCTAAACAAGCACATGTGAATCACCTCTGACCTATTTAGGGTGATAAAAGAGTAGCAACACAAATTTTGATCAAAGTTTGGTGTATGTACTCCTAGAGGAAAGCATGTTGGAAAACATTCACTGCCACCCCCAGCTGCCACCTCCTCCCTTCTTTCCCTCTCTATAACTGATCAAAGTTTTGCTCTAAAACCAGAAAGTAAGTGCATGAGCAATGAAAGATAATGAAACAAATGTTGGTCCAAGTATCACTGTGCAAAGAACATGTTACCTGCAATAGGATTGAATGACCAAATTAAAGAAACTTAACACCAAACATAATCCAGAGTATTTTACAGTCAAGAAAAACCTCACTGTCCCCTGCTACAGCTGCAGAATGCTTGACCTCCCAGAATCATACTCCAATAGTCAATGTAACATTTTTAAAAGACCTGACTGTCTAACTTCTATTAAGTTCCTAGAGACATCACTTAAAAGATAGGAGCTCTAGAAAAAGTAATAATAAATATGGTGTGAAACAGTTTCTGAAATTCCTGTGACCAGCCTGCTTCATGGACTGAAATGACAACAAATGTGAAAACCACACTTCTTCCTATCTTCATGCAGAGCACTGATAATATTCACATCTAGTTATTGTTCCAGGAATATATCTACAGTATCTATACCAGTGTACAGGAACTGGGCTGCAGGGAAAAATATCACTGACAGATTACAGAATTTAAAAGAAGAAACCATTTTATTTTGATTTTACTTGTTTGTTTCTCTCATACAAAACTGCTTCACTGAAAATGAGGACTTCTTTGTCGCTGAACTATTTACTTCCCAATAAGGCTTAGCTTCCAAATAAGGCTTAGCTTCCCAAATAAGGCTTAGCTTGCACAGGTAAGTTAGGAGTCATTGTATATATCAAGGGGAAACCAGACTTCACAGGATGGATTTACATGCTTTATTTGGCATTAGCATATACTAGGACCACTGAGAGTGACTAACCATGCAGTGCCTACAATCTATTGCATACAATTAATTAATCTGAGAACAGAACTTAGGTATCAGCCCATTAAATTATTGCCACCGATGTTATGTATTATATTGCATATTTGCAACCATTTGTAGCCTAAAAACTACAATGGATAAGCATTTTCAATGTTACAGGTGTGACAAATCCCATTTAAAGGTAAAATAAATAAGATAAAAGGCATCATTTCTCATTCAGAAAATATTTGATATCTAAGGCTCTTTTATTCAGCAAGTTCCATGTTACTGGAAACTTAGGTGGATTCAGGGGAATCCTTTTTCTATTTTTTATATATATACACATTTGTGATTTGGTTAGATGGCTTTTCAGAACAATTCAGAACAGTCATTCAGATTAATTCACTCTTTCTTTGAGTATCACCTCCATGTTTTACTAAAAGTACCTAGCCTATAGATTAAATTAAATATTTCAGCCACCTCCATTTGACCTCTTACATCACCATAAGGACACTGACAGCAGTGGACCTGTATTTGAAAGGAACTGGGAAGAGAATGAGAGATAAAAAAGACACTACTGGAAGAATAGGTTTTTTTCCTCATAGTAAGACGCCTTTGAGTGCCTATATGATCATTTCACTTCCCTTCACATAAATAGTTCACAGCATCACAGAGATGTGTTGGGTAAACACTGCAAGTTATGAGACAAATTTACTGCCTCATAAACTCACAGCGAAGTAAAGCTGTCATTTGCAAGAACAATTAAGCCATTATTCTGTTCCATGGAGAGTGCAGGATATTCCTGAAACCTGTAAATTCACAGAAAAGGGGAGCTGGCCATATGTTCAGAACAAATATTAACATTTTATTAATACCGAATTTGCTTGCAAGCCTCAAGACAGCATATATTTTCTTTGTTTAGCAGGATTTACAATCTATCCACTGCTCCTTACCATGTATATGGTTAAAAGGCAAAAGAAATACCAGAGTACCCTGTGATGTTTTGGTTTTATTTTCTGTGACTAAAGTACTTTACTTGAAGTCCTGCTAGTGATATGTTGTGAAAAGAGAGAAAAGAAGATCAAAAAATAAGACTTTTATCTCTGGGCCATGAAAGAATCTGACATCTGGGGCTACCATAAAAATTGCTAGTGTGGCCTGAAGATTTTCCAAATATAGATAGAGGACAATATTATAAAATGTTTCTGTTGTGTAGCATGTTTTTACTACTCAGTCATATAAAATCACAATAGGATCTTTAATCTTTAGGGAACCACAAGATAAAACTTCACAAAGTGTCTTCCTGAAACACTATAATAATTCTCAGATCTTTGTGGATACTGCTGGTGCAAGCAGTATGGGATTATCACCTCTTGATTGTGTAATTTCCAAAGAATGAAACATCCACACAAGATATGTATGTGGTGTGTGGCGGCAGCACAAGTGATAATTTCCCTGAGAACCTAAGTCCTACATGACCTTCACTTTTGACTACAAGATTCATCTTTGTGTTTCTCTTGCACACAAAACTAAACATGCAGTGCAGCTATTTTGCTATATGTTAGGCTAAAACAATACATGTATAAGAGATTAAAGAATGAGGGTGAATTCAGCCACTGAGTAGGAAAAAAAACCTAATTTGTAATGTAAGCAATGCTGGTTCTGTCATTTCAACTTGGAACAAGAACACAGGCCTAAACTCCTTCGTTGTCCTCACTGTCACAAAGCTGACCCACATTTCACAGTTAATTAAAAGTGAGCTAACTGGACTTGTCTGTAAAGACAGCCAGGCTGAAGCTGCAGAGACAGCTCATATCTGAGTGCTCTGCTTTTAACCATAAACTCTTCATAAATTTTTCAACACCAACCAAACTTTTTTGAGCTACTGGGGTAGTGAAGTTGAGGCCAAGCTCAGGATGAGCTCCTGAGGGCTGGGTGGATAAAGCCCTCCTTCCCTTTGTTGCCACTGCAGAGATGTGTTGGGGTGATGTGGAGTTCCATGGTGTCTGCAGGTTCTGGAAGCCAGTCTGCCCAAGATCCAGCTCTGCCAGTCCCGGGAAATGAACCAGAGGGAGAAACACTGGAAAATTTTAGAGAGAAAAAGTTGGTGTAGCCCATCCTCTTGAGACCATAGTTTCTATCTGAGGGAAAAGACCAAAACATACACAGCACAAATGTAAAGCTAATGTGGAAAATTGCTATCTAAAATTCTATGGACAATGCCACAAGATTCATGTTATAACCCAGATAAAAGGGTATGCTGTATGTTTTAAACTCTCATTACTGCCAGGGGACTCATATAAATGTACTAAAAGCCAGAATAGGACTCTTTAAATTATTAATTGCAGTTACCTAATAATAACTTGGTGAATAAGAAGAAAAATGGTAAAAATGTACTATTAAAAACATATTAAAACAATAAAACCTGTCAAGTGCACTGTACTTCACCAAGCATTTTTCTGTATAATTTAAACCTTTGTACAAGTATCTTTAAGTAAAATTACACTTTTTTGCCCAATTTAGTATTTATGATATTAATTTCCAGAGAGTGTGTATGCTTTGCTGAATGCTCAGTTCTGAGCACCACAGTGACTCTCAGAGTGGAAGCAAAGAGGTCCCAGATGTTAGATTTACCCATTGTTGACATTTCTGAGTTTTGAGAGCAAAAAAGCTCTTAGGTCTGTAAATGAGCTGAGCCACTGGAAACTCTCATTCCATGGAGACAAGCCATGGCAGCAATGGGATGCCACAGCTCTTTTTGATCCCAGTGGACACAGAATGTACAAAGCGTGTCAATATCTTGACTGACTGTGGGCTAAAAGGTTGTGTGCAACTGTACAGTAATAAATGACTTAACCTGGCCTCAGGGTATGCAGCAAATTCCTAAGAGAAAGACATGCAAATCCTACTATATTTTTGTGCACTCGCAAACACTTTTTTTTCAATGTACCATTATAAGGCCATAACTCACAGATCTGTTATAAAATTGAAGTATTTTAGGGCTTTTTCAGATCATACTGAAAGTCTACTATGAAACATTGCTATAACTTTCTGCAAACAAAAAAATTGTGGAGAAAATTAGAGAAAATGGCTTTAAGTATAACCTCTAAAATATGGTGCTGTAATCCACAGCTGTAAAGATTACTGGCTGGCTGTTAAAATATTTTCTGAGAATTTCATTTCTGTACAGCTCACTAAATTCCCACTAATTAACATGCAGTTAAAAAGTGAGCAAATTGTTAATGTTATTACTCTCTGAGCTTTGCTCTGAAAGAAATGACACCATATATCTTTCTATGCAGTTAAAATTTCTCTAACTGGAAAGAAAACCTTTAAACTTTTTCTAACAAATACTCCTCACCACTAAGATGCTTTCTCTTTAAATCTAAAGTTTTTTTTATTTTCACATCTTTTACTAAACTGGCTCTTTAACTTTTCATGGTTATTCTAAATTCTCTATTCAAATAAGGCAACTGCCTTTCTTAGACATCTGTCCTTAGTGTTTCTTAAATTTCAAATTCTGTAGAAAATGAAGAATTTTTTAAAAGCAATTTCTGAGAGGGAGCAGAAGACCCAGCACATTCTATGTGCCTTGTCTCAAGTTATGGGAGTGGCATCTGCACCCCAAGGATACCCAGTACATGGACTGTATAAAAATGGTACCTCCAAAGGAATAACTTTGGGACCCCCAACTCCAAAGACCAGGGTGAAGAAGGACCAGTAGGATGCTGCAGAAATCCAGGTGTGGTGGTATCTTTCTACTTAAACTCTCAATAGCACGAGCATAAAAAATGTATTCGAACAAGGTCTGCTACCAGTGAAAAGAAATTCCTCAGAAACCAAGGAAATTCCTATGACCTAGGAGACAGCTATCAGCAAGGAGGACAGAAGAACGTAAGGAATATAGTCAGAAGGATGTGATGAAAGGAGGAAAATTATATACTGAAATTTCAAAAAAACCAAAACCACAAAGAAATCGGTGTCCAGGTTTAGAACGAGATTCTAAAAATCTGGCCTCAGTAGAGGAGAACTGAGAACTACTAATTCAAGATATAAATTCAGTGTTTTAAACCTAAGTGAATAAAAAAGTGAGGCAGTTTTCATACTCATAGCTTTCAGTAGCAACATTTTTGGAGTTATATGTACTCCATAGGTAGATCTATGATCACATGCTGATTTTCTTGCAGGAGAAAACGTCTCTTTAGAATTCTTTTTTACCCTTATAACTGTGTTGCTCAGTCTTTTCAGCTATGCTGGGTAAACTCATTAACACATAATTAAAGAAAGATGATTAAAAGTACCACTGTAACATTAGACTGCAATATCTTATCATCCTAATCCAAAAAGACATTGTTTGATATAGTATTTTTAATTTATTCGAAGTGTACCTTAAACCTATAAATTTTGCAGTCCTTGGTTTGGAGTACATACATGTAATGATACATTGTGTGTAGTATACACAAGGCATCATTTTGTAGTTACTATATTTCATATTTATTTTACTTATATACATAAATTAGAGGAGGATCCTTCAATAAATGACTACAACAAAGCTAGAAAGGCTTGTATTTCCCCCATAGAACCTGTCAGGAATGTATCTTACCAGTATTGCCTGTAGTGGATTTTTATTTCTCAGACTTTTGGTTTTTCCTGTGTTAAATTTATTGGTTGTGCAAGTGTTGCATATCTCTGGGAACTTCTTTATCTCATGCAAGTTAATGATTCCAACAACAAATATAGATTCTGATATGTGACAGATCTGGATGGCTGAGTGAATGAACCATGAAGCAAATACAAATCAAAGTCAGGATTTCTTTTACATTCAAGGCGATCACAGTATCAGGAGGAAAAGGACATAAACTACTTGGATGATGTATTTTACTTGTGGAAAGCAAAGCCAGTAAATTTCTGAAGCCACATTTGCAGTGTTTGGAGAATACATAGCTACTCTGGATGGGTTTGCACTCTTTAACCAAGATATGGCATAAATCTTTGGGGAGGAAAAAGGCTTAAGTTTTTTGGGGGGAAGGGTTTGTGGTTTTCTTTTTTTTTTTTTTTTATGATGCCACCAGACCAAAGGATGATTTGGATGCTGAAATGTTTGCTTAGAGCACTGGGTTACAACTTCTATTAAAACACAAAAATAGTGTGAGTAATTAGTACGAAGCCTCAAACATACATCTACAGCTGATGTCTAAACACACCAAGGCTAGAAAATTTAGCAAAGACGTAGACATTAAGTAACTATTAGGCCACCTGCTCTTTGTGACAATGTTCAGGACTCCTCAGTCCACAACACAGAAAATGTCTCTTGGCTGTCGTTTGTCCATCTGAAAGGTGAATAGCCAGCTGTGTCACAAACACTGAATTATGCTGCTTGGAATTGTGCTGCCTCTCTGCCTTTCCCGTGATTCCCCTCTTTCTAGAGTTGGGGCCAGCTAGTCAATGAATTAAACTGCAAAACACACTAATCCCTGACCCCGAGGTTAGAGCTATCATAAGCACTGACTGGAAATGGCTGCAAATAGTTCTTGTCATGCCCTCTCTTTCCATTGGAAATCAGGTAATGACACAGGCAGTGAGTCGGAGCCCTCACAAAGGTCACGGATTTACACCAGACAAATCAATTTCTTATATCAGTATTGTGGAAGCTGTGGAGGAGTTTTTTCCCTGAGACTTTGTTGGCTTTAACATATTTTGTACAAGTTTTGTTTTCTCCTCTAGGAAACAAAAGGATATTAGGATGCTATTTATGCCATTGGAAAGCTGTAAATCCAGAGTCCCTTCTTGAGGCATCCACTGCCCAACGTATAAAATCAAATGTCAATTCAAGCCCTCAGTGAAAACAGAGGCTACTTCTTCAGTTCTATAGGAACAGAGATGGAGCTCACAATGACAAAAAGCAATTAACATTATAAAAATGTAATTTCTATGGGAAACAGCAAATTTCAGGCAAGTGAACATCCTCACTCAGCATCGGAAGGTTATTAATTTTTGTCTAGGCCACCACAACCTTTCCAAATATGCAAATGGGCAGCCCTTTCAGCTGAGGGGGACAACATTCTTCCATTTGCAAATGTCTGAAATTTGCAGGAGAGCCAAGAGTTTGATTCATGTGGGTCCTAGTTAGCTTTAATCTGTCTCTGGTTTGCACTATTCAAATACTTGAATGAATAGAGTTCATGACTTGAATCCACTATCAATTCAATAAAAATATAGCTATAGAGGAGGTAAAGAGAGAAGCACACAGGACAAAAATATATATGTCTTATCACCATGACAAAACCAAATTACATACTTGTTAGGGTCAACAGACATTATCTTTCTTTCAGAAAATCAGCTTTTCCATATAGAAATTACTTATGTCAACAGAGATTTTTGAAAACTCATGGAAAAATCTTGTTGCCATTTTTACATGCAGATTACAGTGACAAACTGAAAACAATTCAATGAGAAAGACTTGACTGTTTTCTTTCAAAAGCTTTTGTTGGTGTTTTCAGCCTCCTGTTGTCCAGGTTGCTTTTCCAACTAAAAGGCTCCAGGAAAGGACCTGATATTAAGGATCACACTTAAGAACACATTTAACTTTCATTGAAGTTTTAATGGGATTCAAGCACCTATTAAAGTGCTTTTCTGAACTACAGCCAAAATTTGAAAGTGAAGTGTGAAGTACCTGTTTTTCAGCATCTGCATGTGTTCAGGCCTCAGTTTCACAGTCATATTATCTTAATTTCCTGAGGAAAGCTGAATTTCAATACTCCTCTGGAGATTGAGTACTTGGATGGGCAGAATTTCTGAGTAGGTTTTTAAAGAATTTTAGACACTTAAGAACCAGCACCAGTGATGTTTCCACTCACAATGAAATAGGAACTGAGGGAGTTACTTGCATCTTGAAGTGCATAAATACTTTGGGAAATCTACCCAGCGGACTTAGGACAAAACCTTTAAATTACAATATAATCAAAAAGAACAATAAAGGCTGTTGTCATCAAAATTGCATAAGAATCTTTGCTTTTTTGGGGGGGACTTTCTCAGCTGTTTCTTCTCCAAGCTCTCAAGGCAGTTTTGCAGACACTGTCCCCTCTGGATCCTGGACAAGTCTTTTTCCTGTTTCATTATTTCTTGACCCTATGACAGATTCTATGATTCTCATAATGCTAACATCATCTATCAGAGAGAAGTAGTACGTGATTTTTATAGAAATCAGTTAAAATTTGTTTTATTAAAATTCCCAGTAAATACTTTCCTGAATATGTTCGGAGCAGGATTTATCTCCATATTAACTTCCATAGCAGTGTTTGAAAGCTCCAGTTGGAGGAAAACAGGCATGCTCAAAAAATATCAGAAATTAATTTAATTTTAGGGTGGGATTCATCTCTTTCTCTGAATACTCCAGCAGTATCTTCCCTAATTGTGGATCCAGTAATTGCAATTACTGATGTCCTGGGCTTAATGCATCTTTATCCTGAAATGCATCTGAAATAGGGTAGATCAGCTTCAACACCACGTTGCCCATGGATATTGCTTTGGTTTGAACATGCATATTTTTCTTCAGAAGGACTATCAGGGCCAAATTTTCTTTTACTTTTCAAGCCTGCTGCTTCTATATTAGTCTTGAGGATACACATTTTACTCTGGAAGTTAGGTGTACTGCTTGTAAGACTTTTAGTTTCCTTAATGACGTTTATTGCCTAAACCTACAAACCTTGCTTTGCATATGTTCTTTGACTGCCGTGTCTGGAGCAATGTTACCAAGGTTTCTCTCTCAATTTATTGTAAAGGGAATTTAAGGTGACTAATTGAAGGTGATTATGGATGTTTAAAGATAAAATGAGATGTTCATCTTTGGTCTTTCTACAAAATACCCTGAAACGACAGAAGAAATTATGATATAAAATACATTTCTGTGTACAAGTAGCATGATCCTGCTCCTTCACAGAGACCCCCTGTGATTTCATGCTGTCCCCCAGTGCACATCTGTGTCACTTTGCCAAAAGGCACTTAAACAAGACTGTGAAGTAGCTTCTTCCTTCTCCACTTTCACAGTCAGGGAATTCTGTGTTTGATTCTCAGCAAAAAACTGGGCAACTGGAACAATTCAAGACAGAAGTTTCAGAAAACATAGGTATTTTTTTTCCATTTCCCACATTATCAGCACTGTGTTAAAACAGCATACCATTTTACATGAACATTTAAAGATACATTTATTTATGAGAAAAATAGTAATATATTTGTGAGTTTCCAAAATATTTATTCTCTCATCCTGAAGAAAACGGAAGATTTCCTTGAGACTGCTACACTCTTAGCATACACCTTATTTGCTAGTCTACACTAAATTTTCTTTAAACCATCAGAGATGAGTTTTTCAGAGTTTTGAATTAACTATTTCAAGAGCAATATGAGAGACAGCACCTCAGATGATCATCTACCTGGACGGAGATTTAACTAATGCAACACCTTGAGTAATCAGCTCCTGAACCAAGGCAGCCTGTTAATTAATTCCCCTTCCCTTGCTATGTTATTTTCCACCAGCAAAGCTCCCACACCATCTCACATATATTAATAAATTCATCAGTCTTGATTGAAGGAGAGTTCACGTGCTACCAGTGCTTTCTGAAGAGTGCAGCTGGTCTTTCTGCACTTGTGTGGGCCTAAACCAAGCCTGCTCTTGCTATTTCTCATAAATATTTATGTAGCAATGTAAATTTACAGGGAACATTACAAATGGACCAAGCTCATTCTTTGTTACAAAAAACACCCCAAAAACCAAAACCAAAACAAAACATATTTCTATTCAAAAAATAATTATTAAACAATTACAAGAGAAGAATTACAGAAGGAAATGCAAACAGCTCAATTTTAATGAAAAATTTGTAATGAAAATATTCATGACCTGATAAAAGAACAGATATGATACTTGTTTAGGGATACATGCTTTCTGCTTAGACCTCTAACCTGCCTGGTTTGACATCAAGCTGCGCATTTAAGTGGAAACAGCATCCTTCTCTCACCAAAGTGTGCTCTGAAAACCCAGTAAGCAAGACTGGAGTCAGCACTCCTCATAACTCTGAGGAGACCTGGCTTTGTAAGTACTAAGAAACCATCTGTAATCACAGAATAATAACAGAAGTTCTAATACAGTGCAGGCACATATTCCTTTTTTCTTATGTTTTTCCCAACAGAAGACACTCACAGAAACTCTGCACATCTTGAAACTGAAAACTTTCCTTGCAGAAAGCAAAATCAAGCTATTCAGAAACACAGAAACACAATGATAGTGAAACTCTGAAACGGTTGCTGGTAAAAGCATTAAAATAACATGGTTTACTGAGTGAGAACAATTAGGAATTTGCTCAGAACTATCAAAATGGTTTTCAAATGTGTCTTGTTTCTGAGGAAAACTGGACAGGTTCTTGGTTTCCTTCCTGCTCCTCAGGAATTCATCTTATAGAAAGTCATTGATCTGAATTATTCAGGTGCCTGCCTTTAAAACAAGTCAACAAGGGAGGCAAAAGACAGAAACATGGAGTTCCTTTGCAGTCGGTGGTTTTCACTTTTTTCCAGCTCTTTTCAAAAACGCTAATTCCAGGCAAAATTCATATTTGTAGAAATGAACGGAGACAATGGATGTTTCTGAAACCAAGTGTTGTTCCACAGAAATATCACAGTTTCTGGACAGCAAACATATAATAACACATTTCTTTTCCTTCTGTGGGCCTCAATTCCATTCCCCAGCTAAACAATATTAGGACTGGACTAGGAAGTGAGTCAAAACTGCTTTTTGCAACATAAAGGGATCAGGAATAAAAACAACCTGATTCCTTCCCACCCCCAACCCTAACACTAGTTATTCATGCATGCAGGAATATGCAGGAAAAGGGTGTCCTGCTGCTACCAGCTCCCAAGGTTGATTTATCCCACATGTAAAGGAAGAGGCAGGAAATGAATTATAAATATCAAAAATGCAGTCGTTACCTTTGATCTCCCTTGGGAAACTCTCATTTCTCATTGTCCCCAGTAACTGCAGTAAATTGATTTTTTTCCCCCAAGTAAACAATTTGTGTTCTCATTCTCATTTCCATGAATGGAACAATAGCAACAAAAAAACCAAGTCTCTAAAATTATCTGGTAAAGTTCTGTATCAAGACCAGGGAGATTGTTGTCCCACCGTCTTTTTGTGAGCTTCTGCAGAAGGCTGACTCTGTAAAGAGTTTATGCCCAGTGCCAGTGACAGCCAGGCCAGTGTCTTCATTAGACTGAGGCTGACTAAAGGCTTAGAATGCTCCTTAAATTTCCTCAGAAGAAACTTAGTAGATTATATCTTTTTTTTATCCTTTAATAATTGTTGTGCACGTCCCTAAAAGTTTTATGACCATTTTTCTCCAAAGGAATTTAGATTTCTCTGAAAATTTTTGTCCCTGGAGGTGTGCTGATATGATGTCAAAAGCAAAGGTGAAAAAGCAGATAACACCTAAATGACTCCAGTGTTGGAGAGCAGCCATGGCCTGCCTGCCCTGGGACTGCTGGTGCTGCCTTGCAAATTCTGTGGTGAGTATGCAGAAATTTAATCTTTCCCAAACACAATTTATTAAGATTATAAACCATTTATCTGTTTCATGTATTAGAAATACTTAGGCAATATACAAAATGAGAATTAAAAAAAAATTATAAAGAACAAACCTGAAACAAGAAAGAAATTTTTGTATAGTTCAAGGGATTTTAATATTGATTAACCTAGACTATGGATAGTTTGAAGGGAAACAAGAACTAGGAACAAAGATACCTCATATTTCAAAATATGGGAGCTGGAGGTGTTAAAAATTCATCTATGAGGGCAAAATGTAATTATATAAATAAATATGAAAGGGTTTTTTGTTTATTTGTGGTACACTGGATTTCACATCAAATTAAAGATTTATACAGCAAATCATGCAGCAGCAGTAAAATCATTATGTAAATGTCATTTCTGTCTTCATGGCAAGGGTTTCTTTAAATATGCATGCTTATTTGAGTGTTCATTTGAGCAGAACATATACTTACCTATAGAGTTGTTCTGCTTTATTTCCCAGATGCTTCTCTGACTGTTGTTAGGTGGCTTGTTTGGTTTTTTTAGGGAAAGACGGTACCTAAGAATAGAAGCCAACGTGTGAATTCTTCAGAACTCCTTGACAAAACTGAGCAATGATGGTTTTTTAAAATACAAATAATGTATGCAAATTGTCAAAGGCCCTGAGGACACTGCCAACCCTTACAAGTCCCAGGGCTCCCTAATACTAATAAAAAGGAAGTATTATCTCTTTAGTAGAGACATACATTTAAACGTGCTGTTAGATTTTACTAATAAAATAAGATTTGCATGTTCTTCAATTTTTCTTTGAAGTAACTGTGAGCTTCTCTGTTGCACTCCAGGAATTTATGGGGAAACAAAAAAAGTCTTATCCTACAAAGAAATAACTTTGGTTAAAAATATGAAATAAAGGATTTTTTTTTTTCTTGTAAGTTGATGGCTTTCTGGTCTGCAGTGTTCATATGTAAAGTCTCTAAAAATGATAATGTACTGAAAGTGTTATCTCTTAATATAGACACCATAGCAAGTTAAAGTCCCCAGTTAAAAGTATAGCAAAAACAACCAGAAATCCATCAAAGCCAATAAAGCTCATTCTCATGCTCTGTAGGGTAAAGTGGAAAAATCTTCCTTTATTAGAAATACTTATTTTTTGTCAGAAACACTTTTATGCTCCTTCTCTAATTATTTTTTTTTAATTTCTGTGAAGTGATTAACAAAAACATTCATCTCGGCTGGTCTATTTGGCAAGAAGAACTCAACTGAAGCTCATATCCTTTGTTAGGAATGATCAAGATGGAAACATACCAATGTACAGAAGCCTTCCCAACTGCTTTTGTGTCAAGTGCTCTGCGTTTGCAGCTCACACTGTCCATGGTGTGTGACAGGCTGGCTCTGGAGACAGCTTGGCCAAGCTACCACCATGGCAAAGGCACACATGGGCTGCTCTCAGCCTCTCTGAGCAAGCTTATCTTTCTTCATTATCTGGACAGAGAGCCCAGGCTCTCCATTTAAGCAGAGAATTCTGTGTTTAAAATAAATCAGTGCTAAAATTCCCAACTGCATTTTTGTCTGAAAATAAATACCCAGCATTTTTCTTAGGTAAAATTAATCTTTATGCCTAGGCATAACACTTTGCCTTTACGATGTGTATCTTTCACCTCCTCCCTATTTCACAGTCTTAAATAAGGTTTAAATATTGCATAACTCTTCTGTTTAACTCTCTGAATGATGAAGAATTTCATGTTACATGAAAATCCTGATAAAAACATGCCCTGAAAAATATCAAGAGCATGAAAGAATATAAAAAGAAAGCTGACATTTCATATTTCACAGAAACTCCCAAGTGTTCAGTATTTGTTTTCATTTTGCACTGAAACAAAATGGAATGCTTTTAATACTTTCATAAAGCATGTCTGTGTTAAAATGTCACAGTCACAATAAAAACATCAGGTTTTAAAGTTCCCTCTCTGTTGGGTCACAGATAATCATAGACTTTACCATCAAACAAGTCATTTTCACCTAAAAACTTTCTAGAATGAATAGATTTCTTTATTACTTCAAATTCAAAAAATTAGCATATTTCCAGTGTATTTTATTAGAAAATTTTCATTCTACTTCACATAGAAATATTAGTGAAGTATGTCGTCAAATCATGTTCTAACAAATGCTAGAGAACATTTATTTTCATTATTCTCTTATCTCTGCTAGAGAGATATATTGATTACCACTGTTCAATGTCAAGGTCCTAAAAATAGAAAGTGTTATTTAATAAAAAGTAGAAGGGACATTGTTTCTATCCTGGATTACGACACAGCACTCAGTGGCAAAACAGGTGGGTGAAGGGGGCAGGAGATGAGAAGAATCCAGGAGTAGTATCAGTTCTCATGGCTTTCTAAGTTTACATGGCCTGGAAGGCTAGAAAGATATGATATAGACTGGATGCAAATTAATGTTTCAAAATGCAGAAAGTCTTTGCAGGCTATTCCATTATAAGGTGTGGCTTGACCCCAAGTGCTGAATTTAGCCTCCCATCCATCACAGACTAATTATGTTTCCAGACCCAAAGAAAAGGGTAATAATTCAATGTGATGTGCAAGGAAGTGACCATGTAACTGTCATTAACCTATGCATCATGCTAAGTAATTGTCCTAAAGTCCTACTACTAATTCTGGCTTTTAAGTTTTTCTCACCTATTTCAACAAAACATGCCAATCGAGAATATTTTCCTCTCCTACAAATGGGCATTTGTGCTCACTACACAACCATCACATAATGTGAGATTTACTCTGTAACATAGCATTTGAGCAAATCAGGTAAATGGGGAAAAATGTCAGTATTTATGCAAGAGAAAATTCCTTGACACAGCTTCACTTACATTCCATGGGGACTCTGTGTTGTATAATTTAAGCCATCAGGAATTTTTGTTGGAGAGATTTACCTTGTTACTAGTGTTGTACTATTAAATTGTTATATGCCTTAGTGATGGCGATGTATTGAGATAATTTTGTGAGGAAAATGAAAGGAGGAAAATAAACACAATATTGAAAAATTTTTCAAGGGAACCTGTCATGTGTTCACTGACTACTGTAAAGCAATGGAAATGCCAGTGAAACAGCTTTGGGACCTTTGGTTCACACTCTTGAGGATGCTGTCAGTACATCCTGTGCTAACAGAGGTTCAATATCTAAAATCCAGTAAAAGTTATTTATGATAACTACTCAACTTGCATGAACTATATGAGGTCACAGTAAAGAGACCATGGAAAAAATTCATGGCTCTCGGGAGGGACAATGAGACTCCTCAACCACAGCACCGGCAGGTGTGCACAGGCCTTGTACTGCCCAGGATCATAACTTCAGCTCCTATGATTAAGGACTCTGCTTTTGAAGAAAACCCCTGTTATTTTTCTATGCTCCTAAAAAACCCAAATTATTTTCTATTCACTGGCTTCCTGGCAGCAACTAAGAGAGTTGGCAGGGATTTCCCTGTGAGTGCACATAGGACCAAGACATAATCCTGTCTTTGACAATGTACTAATGAGTGATAAATTCTTTCAAATGCAAAGAAGGGAGAATGGATGTACTAATAATCTTTAAGCTCTGTTACTGCAAACAGTAGCTGCCTGTTCCTAATTATGTAAGTAAAAAATATGCCACATCAGAAGTCTTTTCCCCAAATCCCTAAATCAGTTGTCTGCTATGAGTTGAGCAGGATGAATACTACAGACAATATTTGGAACTATGAATGTATCCAGAAAAAAAGGGTAATAATTCAATATGATGTGCAAGGAAGTGACCATGTAACTGTCATTAACCTATGCATCATGCTGATCATTCCTGAATAAGTCATTGATGCTCACACCTTTCACCTGTTGAACAATAGCACCAAATATTTTTGTGAAAATATTCATGTGATCAGATTGAGAGATAAAAATCCCATAGGCTTGAAAAAAATTGCAAGTAATGAGGATGCTATACTCTTTGCAGACACCTGATTGGACAAGTAAAATAATAAATATAAGATGTTCAAATCAACATCTGCTTGTGGACACTTTATAAAGTAGGCTACACTTAGTTACTGAGCAGGTCCCTGAAGGTCCCTGCATAAGGGCTGCACTACAGCCACACAAGGAGGAGAAAGCACAGAGAACAATGTCATACATCACTCTGTGGACAATCTGCTGCTGATTAAGAGTCATTGGAACACTTATCAAGAAAAATAATAATCCCCAGCAATGCTCATTGACTCACACATAGTGCTATTCTAACAGCTGGGACACAGCTGGCTAATCGTGGCATGGGCAGATGTACCTCTAGCTACAAAACGGTGCAGCAACATAACTACAATGGCATGGAAGAAAACCTGTGGAAGAGAGGAGAAGACTCACTCTCACATCTAGTCTTGTGTGGAAAAAGTCTTTCTGAGCTCCCTACTGGAAGAGAATTAAGGTTCTTTTAATTTGGCAGGCTGCCTCTCACAATGGTCATGTTGAGATGCATCAAAGGAAGACAGAAGGATTGCATACTAAAACTATGACATCCCAATAAAATTCCTAAGAATATAATGCTGGATCTTGAAATTACCAATCCTCAGAAATGTGTTGGCAATGATGATAATGAACAGTCAAATCTTTGTGTGATTTTGCTTAGTCTTTGACCTCAGTAGTAACCTGTACAAATGTGTTTCATATTTCAGTAATATTCTGTGTGAAAGAGAATTTTCCAACACAGATTTGAATCAGCTTCTTTTCCATTTCACAGAGCACCTTTCTCATCATACATGAGAAGAAACACGAGCTTCTGATCTATTATCTTTTTGATTATTCTGCAGGTATTCTCATTGGCAGAGGTGTTTTGTTGCTCATTGCCTGTTTGTGTGTTGAAGTACTTATTCCCTTGACTCGTCTTCATACAGGAAGCCTTGGTCTTCTCAGTTTTAATAAGAAATCTTGTACTGTCTCAGCATTGTCATTGACTCTCCTCTCCTAGTCCTGAACCTGTCCTGAAATGTGATAATACTCTTTGACACAAATACTTCAACAAATGTCTTAGATGAGGTCATAGAGCATCATAATATTGGTCTTATGTTATTGCCTGGTATTGCACTCCACTAAATCCTCTGTCCAGCCCCTCAAAACCTGATGGCTTTTCTGAGTAGGGAGTTGAGAATGTACCTTCAGCTTTTTGTTGATAACTGTTCTGAGGTTTGTCATTTAATTAACCCTTGAAAAGTAAAGGAGGAAAATGCTGATGCAGCTTCATGCCACACTCAGTTGATGTACATAATGTGGTTATATCTTGTGTCTGTATCTGAATTTTGAAATGTTTAACAATATATTTGTGTATATTCAAAAGAATGAAAAGTTCTGATGTTACTCAGAAGTATCTATCCCATCTGCATGGACACTTGTGGACTGAGAGAAATGTTCAGCACAGCATATTGTATAAAAGTTACCATATAAAATAACTCATTAAAAGTGTAAAATTCTTAAAATAAACATGAATGAAACAAAAATAAAGCTAGACAAAAACAGGAGGAGGAGAACTCAGGGAACAAAAAAGGCATTCTCAATAAAAAAATGAATGTTTTTAGTGATTAACAGGAAACAAAAACTAAGCTGTCTTGAAGGATTATTACTCATATAATAAGACACTTAAAGGGCAATTAAAAGATTTCAAAACAAGACTTTTCAAAAGTCTAACAGGGAACTGCAAAATTTTCACTCGTTTGATTCAACCATATGAGAAAAAATTGGATAACGCCATGGTTTTTATTCCTTTTATCAGGGATTAACTCTGTGGAGACTTGTCCAACACTTAGTCCAACAAAAATCAGTCATAAACCAAGAGAACCCCATAAACAGGTTGGATTTTACACTCCCTTCCATCATTCTGCACCATGTCACAGTGAAGTCCATTTCTGAGGGTTTTGGATCATGTTCTTCCCAGGCCTTTTTCATCCCTGTCTGCCTTTCCAAAAGGCAGCTTCATGTGGTCTGAACAGGTGCTCTATGATTCTGTATCTCGGATAGGAGAGATCTGCTTCCAAATTTGAAGTGTTGAAAAGCTAGGCAGCCCAGTTCTGGGAGTGGCATTTCTTTTTATGTCTCCCAGAATTAGGATGCCAAAAGTTTTATACCTGAGCGGAGTCATTCACTCTATAAAAGAACCATTACCCTGGCTTCTCAATACTTTTCATAAAATTTATGTTTGTTTTTGCTGAACGTGTTTTATGGACAACTGTAAAATGTCTGTGGGTAACAGCTACAGAGCTTGCTACAGCAAAGAATTAAGTCATTGCTACCCCTGGAGTGCTAATGAGGTAAAAATGTGCTGAATGTTCATACTTTCATGGGGATACACATATTATGCTTGCTACAGGTGCACAATGCTAATTTGCTTTTTGGGCAAACTGTGCTCAATTTGCATAATTTTAACATCCTGAAACCTGCAAACATCACGAAAATGTGTGTGTTTTTCTGCCTGTAGCATTAAGTCATTGAATATCTAAGAATCAATATAAGCTCTCAGAACCAGAGGGAAGCCCTGCTGGAGTCCTGCATTTGCTAAATTATAGAATCAAAGCCTTGAGGTACTCCAGTCCAGGTCCCATGTCTATACCAACATAACCATGGAAATATCACTGTCTGCAGGGCCAGAACTACTTTTTCTCACTCAGCAATACTTTGGAATTGTCAAATACTTATGATCCATCTACTTGGAGACATTGCTATAAGCTTAGCTGACAAATAAAGAACTAATGCTAGATATTATCTTTTGTACAATGGTTGGGGAGCAATTTATTCTTCCAATTTGCTTCAGCCATAATTGAACATGATTCAGCCTGTACCTACACCTCAAAAATAAAGGTGCAATATTTGTATTACTTCATCTTCCCGTCATTTGTCATATTAACTCCTTCTATGTGTGTTGAAACACCTTGAGATAAGCACAAACAGTAGAAGATGAAGACATCTTTCCAGTAGTCACTACAGTCAGAGAATTTTGTTGGTGAGAGGATGTACAAAGAATGCAATGTAAAAGAATTTGAAGAAAACATGAATATGCATCATTGAAACAGCACACTAAATCCATGAAAATGAAGGGTTACTAGTAGGGAACAAGTATTAAACAGTATTTACAGTTCAATTTGGATCTTTAAAACCATCTTCAGATCATTTTGGGTTGATCAGTATGGAGCTACCTGGCTACAGAATAAAAAAATTTGTCTTGCAATGCATCCAGGAAAAAAGAGTTTACCAAATACATGAGAGAGAACTTGAGTGAGTTAAAAATATGCAGTATCTTGACCTTTTCTCCTGTCACTATGTAAGTCTCTGTGAAATCTCTGTTTTTTCTACTGGTTTGGTAGCTATGGTATTTTTTTGCACAAACGTACAGCTAAATCAAAAGCAGTAGTCAGCAGAAGCTGCAGTCGCAAAATGGTTTGAGAGAATCATGAGAAAGAACAAGAGTAAAAAAGTAACTATGTATTGAACATGCCAGAGGAAGGCAAAAATCGTTCAGGAAAACCAGAACGATTTCACAAAGGAAACAGTAATTTGGCAGTTTTAAAAACACAAATGCAATACATGCTCTGACATCAGACAAGTATTTCTTAGAAAGAGACACAAACCTTCCAGATACTACGAAAAAAGTTTGAATAAATTTATTTTGAGTAGAAAAAGTAGTTTCCTGGGTTGAAAGTATAGGCTGTCCTGGATTCTGGAGAGGTTTTCTGTTTGAATCTTAAAGTGGGTAGATTTGGTGCTGAACAGAGGGAAACAATATTACAAAATATTTTGTGACTTTTCCTTTCTGACAGGACCACAAGAAAGTCAAATTTGCCCTGGAAGCTCCATAAGATCAGTCCTGAAAAGTCCTGCTGTGACACAGATCATGTGTGTCAGACAGGCACGGGAGCCACAGAGAGTTCTCCCAATACCTCAGATCTACTCTCACAGCATTCCTGACCTTGGTATCCTAACACCATTAAACATGACTTGTTCTGGTTTTGGATAGGGTTTGCTTCTGTCTCCACCACACACCTTGAATACTCAAATTTTGGTATTTTTCATTAGGTATTTCTTATTTTTGTTCACTCCTCTCTTCATTTACCACAGTTCTTGCTTTTGTCTTGCAATTTTTGGTTGCTATTTTTTTTTAAGTACTTCATGTACAGTATCTTTCATCCCCCACCTGTCTCCTTCTCTGCCTTCTAATCTGTCTTTCATTTAAATTTCCTTTCCTATTTTCCTCCTCTAGAAATTCTGCAATGCGTTACAAACTCCTGAACTAGTAAGAAGCAAAAACACTAAGGATTCTCAAGACACATTGTGGGGACTAAATAAAAATAAATCGACTCAAGCTTTTAAACTAATAGCAATTAATACTACAATTCCTGGAAAGGGCAACTCTCACTTCCCCTAGTGAAAGGTTTCTTTGAACTTAGCAGTCCAACAATAGAGCTGCCCTAAAGCGTTAAAATACCATCAATCTGGCACACTGCAGTATTCCCTCAGTGAGTTTCTCCAGCAGGTGCATCATTTATGGTTTAAACACTGATGATCTCAACTACCTATCTGCAGCTTCACACCACAAATATCCCTCTGCTTTGATGCCTTAGGAATTCTCACCAACATTAAAAATTACAGCAATTTCTGAATCAGAGTATATCTTCTGATTACTAGGAAATTATATCCTTGTGGAAAGTAATATATTTTTAGTACACTTGGCACACTTTTAGTACAGCTAAGTATTTGTAGAATACTTGAATTACAGCAAGTATACTCATTTTTTGTAAGTGTAGAGTGACACATTATAAAACAAATTATTATAATCAGAGATTTTCTGGAAGTTCTCAAAGAGCTTGATTCAAAATGGGACAAGTTTCTCCCAGTACCCTACGCCCACTTAGCAGAGAGTGGGAGCTGAGGGGATTCAGCACCTTCGAGGGAAGTTCCCAGCTAAACCCCAACCCTGCAGCTGTGGCAAGATGAAATTTCTTTGATTGCTTCTGCTCATTTGCATACTACAGCTATGATTTGGGCACGCTGATAAATGACACTAGAACATTGTGTTGTTTTGCCAACCTTGCTATTCATTGTTTTTCAAATTTTGGGGGGCTTTGGAAAGGAGTTTGGTTTTCACTCGGAGCCCACACTACAGAGACTACCCAGAAACTCTCCTAAAACTTGGGGGTCATGAACACACTGACATATCCAGGCAGCTCTGTGATTCCAGCAAAGAGAATGAGGAACATGGAGACTGATGATAATGAATGGGCTTCATGGAAATTTATACAAATTACACACAAGTGACATTCACATAAATTCCATATAAATTACACAAATTACTTAGGAGTATGAATTTAGTGGGATTTTAAAAAAGAATTATGGGAAATTTTATGACCAGCATTTATAAAAGTCTGTTAAATATTAAAAATATTAAGAACTTTGAAAGAAATATGAAGCAAAATATTTTAGGGTTTGCTCTCTTGAGGACTGCTACAAAATATTCATCCCATGCCTGCCTGTGGTGGGATTTCTTACACATTTCTTTCAAGGAAGTGATTTCACAGACAGTTCTGGGATGAAATGAGCTTCCAAGTTCCTTTGGTGACTGTTGTTCACTCAATGGCAATATGCAACAGTTTGTTGTTCTCCTAAATTCTTTTTCTTATCTTAGATTGCCTGTACTTTCCTGATTAAGAACTGCTAAGATTGCCTGTACTTTCCTGACTTTTCATGATTAAAAAAGCATCAAAAAGCAGATATTTGAATGAAAGAAGACTTATGTATTCCAAATTCATTATTTCCTTATATTTTTGCAGTCAAAGGCATTATTTGTAGTATTCATGTGTATTATTTTTAAATGGAAATCTACAAGGATGGCTTTGAGATGTATTTGCTGCTTGCATAAATATTTTTTATATGTTATGCCATATTACTGCATAGAGATTCACAGAAAATGACCACTTTTTTGAGATATGAACATGGGGGCTTCTTTTGAAATTAATAAATTTATTAATAAAACATATACATTTTTAAAAAAATCATAGTAGTGATGTCCATATCAACAAACTCTTACAAACTCTTCCATAAAGAAAAAGGCAATCACTTTCTTGTTATGAATTATTATCAAACCAAATGTTCTTTGGAAGCCAGTTGATTTATCAGTTCTCTGTTTTACCATGCTTTGTCCAGCTAATCAGTACCATTTGTCAGATTCAAACATATATATTGAGAAGAACATTTTGCATCACTTTGACTTTCTTCATGGAGCTTCAGTGAGAAAACCATTGCTACATGTGTCATATTCACTCTGAAGGCTATTGAAGATTCATCAAGAGGGCTGGCTGATAAATGAGTTTTTGTACAGCTCAGAGGACTTAATATGGGGAATTTCATTACAGATTTCTCCTGGCAATGTGTAATACTCTGCCCATTAGCCAAGCCTTGTGTGGGAAAGTGTACTGCACCTTCAGCTCCGAGAGTTAGAGCCAGCAAACTATAGGGTTTTGCCATTAATGATGTCTTTTCAAATGCACTTTAAGGATAATTGAGGTCTTGGTAGCTCCTCTATTCTTCACACCACAATTTATGATCATTATGTTCTAGGAATATATATCCACACTCATCAAATTTCTCATTTAATTAAAAAGCAAAACAAAGCAAAACCAAATCAAAACAAAACAGAAACCAACCAGAAAAAAAAAAAAAACACCCAAAAAAACCGCCCCCCCCAAAAAAACCAAAACAAACAAACAAACCAAAAAACCAAACAACAAAAAACCAACCAACCAACTAACCAAACAAAAAACCAAAAAAACCCCAAACCTAAACCACAGGTTGGATATGCAATTCTGGATCAGTAACAGAAATTTAATTCAAAGTCATACGTTTCATATATGTGTAAATACCATTTTTATGCTTTGAACTAATAAACTGGTGTGTTTTTCTTAGTGTTGTAAGCAATTTCCTGCAATGAAACTCCAAAGCCAAGGGGAGGGAAAAAAAAAAAAAAATGCACCCAAATTAATCCCTGAATTATCCCAAGATTTTCATCTTGGGGATCAAATTGGGATTACTACTTATTTTCTTGATCATGTTTCATGTTGTCACTATTACAGAAAATACAAGAAAGTGGTTATTTCCACAGAGAAATGTGTAAGCCTTGAAATGGTTTGTGGTCAGCTGAGATTTTTTATTGACCAAGAGTCTACAAACACCTTCTGATCCTCAGATATGTTTATGCATTTTCTTACCGTGTTTGCTTTTCTTGGACAAAACTACTTTTGGACCCACAAAGCCACCTATAACTGCCTAAGTTTCCAATCTCCTCTTCATGACTAGAACATTACATCACTAAATACAGCTGATACCTTCTGCAATAGCAGGAGACTGGGAAATATGATTAAATTCCAGTAGAGAGTATAAGGTCAATAAATATTTTAAATCCTCATAAGTATGTTCCTGTACTTTATTATTTATCCATTCAGAATTGGTATTAGGCAAGTTTTTAACAACTTAATCCTCCAAAGTTAGGTATAAGCTAGCTTCAAAACCTCATTATCTAGAGAAACTATCAAATCCAGAGAGTTGCCTCTCTGTTCCATTTTCTGATTTCAAACGTGTCTCAGTCAAATACCGCCGGTACTGTATTTCATTATTTGCTGCAATTAATTTTGTTGAACTATACAGATTTGGTTCTCTCTTTTATTTCAAGTTCTTAAAGTGCTTCAAAATTTTGTTTAATTAGTTTGAAGTGATCAACCAAGGACCTATGTAACACACGGACTTTTTCCAAGGCAGGTATCTTCAAATTTTTTCTTATTTTAGATTTGCCCATATTTGATTCATCCACAGCTGAGTAATATGGCAGTTAACAGGCAGAAATTATTCCTTTTTTCCTCCACATCTCTTTAAACATCACTGCCTGTATGCAGATGCAGACAATTGCATACAGCTCCCTCAGTTCTGCTGCACATCCACCTCGTCCCATGTCTTCCTCCTTCTGGACCAAGTTCAAAAGATGTTACTGAATTGTTAAAAAAAAATATTACTGACTGTCCTCCAAAAAAACACTTTTATTCACACATGCAAAGGTCAAATTTCTAGTGGGTCTGAAGCTCTTAAAGATTTGATTTGGTATAGAAGGATTATTGATGATAGTTTCAAAGCAGGAAAATATGTCAAGCATATGTTGCATGATTATAACCAGAACAGAGCTTTGATGTGCCCCCAAAATCCAACCACTCCATTCCCAAGCATTACCCTGGACCACTTCAGCGAAGAAGCAGGTTTTCTCTCTTCTTTAAAACAATTCCTGCTGTCTTCAGTCTCAGAAACAATTCTCTCCCTTTTCATATCCTTCTCATGCCTGTCCAGATAGTCAATGTTCTCTGGAAGCACCTTTAGTTTGATTTTAATTGTGGGTTTTGCTGGTTTTGTGGGGTTTTGTTGTTGTTCTTGGTTTTTTGTGTTTTATTTCTCAGCAGAATCATTCTTATTTCTTCTGCAGCGCCTCAACTGTTTCCTTCCTTTCTTATTAGCTCTGACAGCCATGGCAATTGCATGTTCATGCCTCAGAGACAGCTCCAGCACTCACTGCAGCTTGCCAAAAGATCTCTTATTTAAAATTACAACTGTTGGACAATTTCACATATGTACTTCAAAGGCACTTTGTTCTGACAATATACATCCCTCCAAAAGGTCTCGAACTTGCAAGTCGGATAATGTACTGTGTTCTCCCTGACAGAAAATATGATTGGTTTGTTTTCAAGAAGATCGTTGCTGCTTTTATCTCTTTAGTTTTCCAAATCTATAAATATTTTGGTATAACACAGAACGTTAATTTATGCAGAAAACAGTCAGGTTTCTGTAAGGCCATGTGCTTCTTACAAGATATATATTTGTCAAGCTGAAAAACCTACAGAGATGGTATGGAAATCACATTTCTTTTTTCTTTTTCTTTTTTTTTTTCTTCCTCTTTGTTTTTGTGCTCTTTCAAAATGAAACAACTATGACACCATATGCTGCACAATTGCTGAAAATGACAAAAGTAATATATTTCTCTAAAACTCAACAAAAAAAAGCACCATTAAATTAAGGAAATTGTACTTCCCTTAAATCTTCCTGTATCTTCCTGGCTCACTTAATATCTTGTTGTTTTATTTCCATGTAGGCTCTTGCCAGCCCTCCTCTCACTGTGGCAGGCTTCTTCCTAGAGAAACATGAGCATCCTCTGGCTACTGCTGGAATAAGTGAGATATCCTTCACTTTAAAGGTGGAAGAATCCTCAACCTGTGCCAGGACCTCCACCATGCCAGCACTGTGAGGGTGGATTGGCCTTGGGCTTTAACATTCCCCATCTAAGAGCATAAGAAGTTTCAACGTGTGCTCACTGTGAGACTAATAAAAATAAGGCCACCATTAAAAATATATTTTATATATATAGATGCATATATATACACATATATGCGTATATATACCTATATATACATACACTTAATACTACTATCAATTACAACTTTGCTTCTTTAAAAATGTGTATTACCTATCATGTTGCAGCCCACAATTTATCTGCTTTTCATAGCAGAAGAGATATTTGCTCCTTGCTCTGCTTGAAGGGGTCAAGTTACTAGAATTGTCAAGAGAAATCCTCACTCTGTTTGAAATTAACTGAATGTGGATATCAGTTGGCTGAATAAAAGGGATGTCTGATTATGCTGTAAGCACTGAAAATACACTGCATATCTAGGAAGCTTTTCTTCTCATTACTTAACGTGTTGCTTGGTTACCTCATCAAACTTGTCATCTGTGAGGAAATCCATTTCATTAAGAAAAAAATAAATCATAAAGCTAACTCCTCCGGGACTGAAATGGGAAAAAGGCTTTTTATTTACGCTCATTTCTGAAGTTTCAGTTCAAAACTAAGTTGCTATGTTCACACCCCAGATATGAAAAAATATAATTGCGCAGACCGTTCTCAAAAAATTGTGTCATGCCCCATAGTGGGGTGCTCTTCTGACCTTTGGTGTGACAAACATCACTCTGTGTGTTCAAAAGTTGCCAGGACCTTGGCTTAGGCTTCATGCAAATCCTTTACAATCAATTCATCGCCTTTCTGTAGGTACTAAGTTAGAAGGCCAACTGATAGAGAAAAGGTTTGGCACAGCCAAACGCGTTCCATGCCACTAAACCCAACGATCTTGAGAAGCCTGGAATTTCTCTAACAGTTCACCACCATTTGGAGGCAACACAAAGTCAGGCAGGTTTGACACTGGAAAATGGCTTTCCCAAGCATTTCTCCTGTGATTGTGGTAGACACGGTCCTTGGGTGTGCTTTGCTCATGAGATTATACCTCCATTTTCCCACAGGCTGTGCAGAATTCAGCAAACCTCAGTTCCAGGGCATAAAAAAAAGATGACATAATGATAATGATAATAAAGATGATGATGATGATGACAATAATTAGTAGTAGTAGTAGCACGACCAAAACACCCACACCACCAAACAAACAAAAAAAACCGAACCAACCAACCAACCCTCTCCAAACTAAAATAAACTACCAACAAAAGAATCCCCCAAACCCCGTGCAAGGAAAGAATAGCTTTGCCCGGGAAGCCGGCAGATCCCTCTGGGCCCTCGCCGGGTTGCACCACCTGTCCCTCTGCCCATTCGACCCCGCCGACTCTCCCCAGCCGTCAGACAGCAGCAGCGTGCGCGCCCCCCGCCCCGGCCCCGGTTCGCCCCGGTTCGCCCCGGTTCTCCTCGGTCCCGCCCGGCCCAGCCTCTGTCGCGCGGTCGGTCCCTCTATCCGTGCCCCGCCGCGTCCCGGTGCTGCGGCGGTGCCGGTGCCGGTGCCGGTCCGGGCGGGCCGGGCTGGGCTGGGGCGGGGTCCGCAGCGCGCACGGCGCCGCCCCCGGCGGGCAGACGGGCGCGGCGGCGTCACGCGGCGGCGCCGCCCCCCGCTCCCGGCGGCCGCCCCCGCCCGCCGCCGCCGCCGCCGCCGCCGCCGCCGCGCACCCGCAGCAGCGCCCGCTCCGCTCCGCTCCGTCGGCGAGCGGCAGAGGCAGCCCCGGCAGCCGCGCCTGCCCCGGCCCGGCCCCGGCCCCGGCCCCGGCCCCGGCCCCGCGCCCCAGCGCAGGTAAGGCGCGCCCGCAGCGCGGGCGGAGCGGCGCCGCGGAGGACCAGCCCCGCTCCGCCGCGGCGGAGCCGGTGGTGGAGGCGGCGGTGGTGGCGGAGCGAGAGGCTGGTGGGTTTGCGTGCGGCGTTGTGGAGAGGTGGATGGCGAGGAGAGGAGATGGTGGAGCGGAGGTGTAAGTTAAAGGTTGGATGCGGTGATTTATTGCCCCTTGCCAAGGCGGGGGGAGGAGGGGAGAGCGGGGTCTGCGAGACTTGAGCGATAAAATCAATCTGCTGCATGTTCTCCCTGGCGTGAGCTGCCGTGGTGAAACGCGAAGCCGGGGCAGCGATGGGATATCGCAGTATTATTGTTATTTATCGGCGGCAGTCTGAAAGAGACGAGGGGCTCATGTGGGAAGTGCATTGATAATTTGGGACATTTTCTATTGTGTGCCAGAAGAAAGAGGGCACTCGGCTTCTTCGATATGTGTTTGAAACTGTTCAGGTTCCTGCTGATGGTCTGCATTTTTGAAGGGGTAGAAATTATATCATAAGCATATTAAAATAAAGACATCTGCAGGCTGGAAGGGGAGCAAAATCGATCATTCCAGCCGCTCTGGAAAGATTTTGATTCTAGAAATTACGTAGAAATGAAAGGAAAAGATTAATGATGCTGCTAAGTCTGCTTTTGAATTAGAGCGCTTCTCCCTTTGGCTGCTGCAAGGTTGTTTTTCAGATCCTTTTATTTCATCCGGTAATTTGTGAACTCTGGTCTTCCCCGCACCCAGAGACAATGCTCTGTATTTCATACAGTAAGGATTCTGCCAAGGATTGTGCATGCCAACCGACCTGGCATTTATTAAGGATTTATTGACCTATGGGTGTCTCTCTCTCTCTCTCTTTTTCTAATTTGAAAAGGCTCAATCGGGGCACCTGTGACTAAATCATAATTTTTGAAGAATAAAAAATGGTTGTAAAGGGGTGGGGAAGCTACGAATTCACTGGCGAGGCGCTGAATGCAATAGCTACATTTATATTGGTTTGTGCATGTTTCTCGCTACAGATGTGTGTATTCATGGATACATTGCTGGGAGGGATGCCTGGTACTTAAGAGCCGTTTGAGATAGATAGATACATAGATGTATGTTAATAAATTGTCCTCTTCCGAGAATGAAAGTGTCCCTCTGCTTTGGAAATAACTAGACAAGACTGTGCTGTTTATTGGCAATGTGTGAATTATACCAGCAGTAATAAATAAGCAATTGTTTGTTGGGCTATTTTTTTCCTTGGGTCTTTCTCCTTTCCTTTACGATATTCCATATCTCTGCCTTTTTGTATTTCCTTTTTTTCCTTTTTCTTTTCTTTTCTTTTTTTCTTCTTTTTTTTTTTCTTTCTCTCTCTTTTTTTTATTTTATTTTTTTTTTTTGTTCTCCTTCTTTTCCCTTTCTCTTCCCCCCTCTTGCCGCCGCTGCTGCTGCTGTGTGTGTGTGTGAGTGAGGGGGCAGGCGGGCGCTGCAGCCAGCGGCAGGCAGCGGGCGGGGATGCTCGCGAGGTGGGATCCCCGCGCGGCGGCTCTCCGCGGACACCTGTAGGGATCGCTCTGGCACGCACGGCGGCAGCGCACACACTCACACACACACACACACACACACACTCACACCGCGTCCTTGCCACCCTCCTCCCCACCCCTGGTAGACACCACGGGCTCCTGGCACCCTCCCGCCCCGCGCACAGAGGCGCAAACCCCTTCCCTTCCTTCGCCTCTCTCCTCCCGCAGCCGCCGTGCCCGCCCCGCGCACCTTGCGCCCCGCTCCCCGCCGCGCCTCCCGCATTCCCTCCCCGCCGCCCCTTCCCCTGAGGGCCAGCCCAGCCACGGCAGCTGCCCGGTAACCCCCGTGAACACGCACACCCGCACCCCATCTCCACAAACCTCTCCCTTCCCCCACTCATCACCCAGGCTCCCCTCACACACAGCCCCCTCCCTCCGTGTCATTGTCCCCCGGGCACGCACGCCGTGTCTCACACCGCCAGCCAGCACCCGTGTCCCCGCACCCCCGCGCACCCCAAATCCGCTCCATCACCCCTCCTTCCCCTCCGCCGCAGCGGGGCCCCGCGACCGCCCGCACGTCCCCTCCCCGCGCTGGGCGCGCCCCGCGGGCTCCCATGGAGCGCAGCCCCGCGGCGGCGCAGGGGCAGCGCCGGGGCCGCTCCCGCTCGGGCGGGCGCGGACCGCGGGCGCCGCCGCCCCGTCGGGCCGCGCAGGGCGGAGCTGTTCCGGGTGCTGAAGCAGGAGCGGCCGCTCGGCGCGGTGCCGCAAACCTGCGGCGCCCCAGCCCGCGGCCACCGCCAAGCCCGGGAAGGCCCTTTGGGGAGCGGGGTTGCGGGGGCTCCCGCCGCGGGCCCTCCCGGGAGCTGCCGGAAAATCCCTCGGCTGGTAACGGCGTTGCCGGAGGTGGCTCCTGCCGGGGGCAGGGAGGGCGTAGAGGAAGCCTGGGGTCTGCCTGCTGCCTGTCCTCTGCCCGCGAAGTTTGGGGGTTTTCCTCTCCTGCCTTTTGCTGCTCTTGCCCACCTCACGTGTGGCAAATAATAAAAATAATCGTGTTGACATTTAGTGGAATGAAATTAAATATAGAGAGAGTAGGAGGTGACTTAGCAGCTCTGAACGTGTCAGGTGCAGGCAGCTGAGGTGTGTGCCTGTTTTTAAAACGTTTCTCTCTGGCAGGGTCATCTCTGCCCCCTCTCCCCACGCACGCATGCACAGGCACACACACACACCCCAGCCCAGAAGAGGGTTTGGCAGCAGCTCTGGCCATGCTATTGTGTCTGCCTAAGTGCTGCTGGCAAAGAAATGTAAGGGAGGGGAAGGGGAAGCGATGAGTGAGGGAGGTGTTGGAGATCCTCTCCTCCATCAGGAGAGGTCTGCTAATACACAGCTTTCAGAAAAGATACAGCAGCTCTGGGGAGAAAAACAGCCTCTCTGCTGAAACGTTTTGGATGTAGAGACCTCTTCAGAAGATGAGGGTGAACTGTGGCATATATATAATTTTGAAAACAGAAGAGTTGTTCTCTCCTTGTTCTCTTAAATGACGGCAGCTGAGTAAATATACATAAAATACTGCAACCCATTTCAGAGGACTAGCACCTGGGATTAGCTGATCTGCATTGTGAATAATGTCAACATCAGAGCTGCCTTGAATTGGATTTTCCCTGCCATAGCAGAAAATATTAGCTCCAGAAGAAACCAAGTGGCAGAGAAAAAGAAAAAAGTGGTTTGAAATTTTCAAAAACTCTTCTAAGAAACTATCGCAATTCTTTCTCACCCCAGGAAAAATAAACCAGTAGGTGTGCCATGCATGGTGAAGCTTGTCAGTACGTGCTAGGAGCTCAGGCCACTTTATTTTTTTGAGCTGTAATAGAAGCAACCAGAACTGGGCTTAGTGGCATTGTCTGTATGACTAGGACCCAGTAGCTTCACAGGTGATGATGTTTTCACAAATAAATTAAAATAAATTGCAGAATAAGTACCATCTTTTCTGTTTAACATTGTTCTTGTAACAATAAATGTTACATGTTCTTGTAAATAAAATGTTCTACTGAAATATTTGAAAGTTTTTGAAAGGTAAGTAGTTTATATTTAGATTATGCCATAAAAATGTACTCTGGTCTAAACATATATGTTAAGATTTGTGTTTATCACTGCAACCTATTACAATTTCTCAGTAACTCCAAAATTACAGCAGCATTTTCCCAATGTCCAACGCCAGTCGAAATGAAAAAAAACCACAAATCTTCACTATTGATCAACTTTGTAATTCAACATGTTATTAGTTGTCATTTCTTATTATTCTGTTTCAATTCCTTGCAGATTAGAAAAAAAACAATAGAGGAAAATCACCCTCCTGGATCTTAGCCTTGGCCTTTTTCAAGCAAAGAGAAGACGAGCTGCCAGGCTTTGCACGTCAAGTGGCCACTCGGCTGTTTGACAGCTTCTGGGTTTCAACCCCGTTGGGATTGAGGCAGCTCAAGCAACCACGAGCGATGAGTCCTGTCGTCTGCTGACACTGCTCTAGCACCATGGCAGACAGGCTGTGATATGACAAGAGGATCCATCCTAGGGAGGCACCGTTGAGATCCATAATTGGCTTCCTGGGAAACTACAGCTGGTGGAGAGGATGTAAAAAGAGGCGCGCATGTGCCAGGATATTGCTACAGCCTTGTCGAGCTGGTGGATCCACTTGGAGGAGAGTTTTGCCACTGATCTTGGGTTTTTTCCCGGTTTGGTAATGTTGGCTTTGGGGAAAATTTCTGCTGACTCACCCACCCCTGCACACCTTTTGCGGAGTGTGGCCGGCCAGTGAAGAGATCCAACGGCGCCTTACCCCCACTGCGGGTCCCCTCCGGTAGCCCTTGGCACCGTCTTGTGCCCAACCCCATCCCCTGGGGAAGCTGCAGCCCCCCGCCCCGGGGGGTCTCCCACAGTGACCCCCGCACCCGGGGCGGGGGTGAGCGTGCCCAAAGCTTCCAGCGCGGCCGGCGCCCGGCAAGATTTTACCCTGTCTGCCACCGGGGCCCCGGTGCTGCCCCCCGCCAGCCCTGCCGCCCCGCTCGCCCGCCCCAGGCCGCGCAGGATGGGGGCGGTGCTGGTGCGGCGCGGGGGCTGCCTGCTGCTCTGGCTGGCCCTACTGCTGGGCTGCTGGGCTGAGCTGGGCAGCGGGCTGGAGTTCCCGGGTGCGGAGGGTCAGTGGACCCGCTTCCCCAAGTGGAACGCCTGCTGCGAGAGCGAAATGAGCTTCAACATGAAGACGCGCAGCTCCAGCGGGCTGGTGCTCTACTTTGATGACGAGGGTTTCTGTGACTTCCTGGAGCTCATCCTCACGCAGGGAGGGAGGCTACAGCTCAGCTTCTCCATCTTCTGTGCCGAGCCTGCCACCCTGCTCTCGGACACGGCGGTCAACGACAACCTCTGGCACGCTGTTGTCATCCGCCGCCACTTCAAGAACACGACGTTGATCATTGACCGAGCCGAGGCCAAGTGGGTGGAAGTGAAGTCCAAACGGCGGGACATGACTGTCTTCAGTGGGCTCTTCCTAGGAGGGCTCCCGCCGGAGCTGCGGTCGGCGACACTAAAGCTGACACTCTCCTCTGTCAAGGACCGGGAGCCCTTCAAGGGCTGGATAACAGACGTGCGGGTGAACTACACACAGGCATCGCCGGTGGAGAGCCAGGAGGTGCGGCTGGACGATGAGCAGAGCCGGCTGTGCGCCAGGGACGATGTCTGCCTCAATGGGGGCGTCTGCTCGGTGCTCAACGACCAGGCCGTCTGTGACTGCTCCCAAACGGGCTTCCGAGGGAAGGACTGCAGTGAAGGTAAGGGGCCATTTCAGCTCGCCCCATCGCCCCCCTCCCCATCGCTCTGTGGAAGGGACGGGTCGGAGGCCAGGCCTGCATGAAGTTTCATCTGTATGAGTGGATCTTCCTCCCTCCCCTCCCTTCCCACCATGTCCCCAGCTCCCCTCTTCCCCACCTTCTCCTCCCTGTCTTCCATGTGTCTCTGTGGCCAACCATGGTGCCATCACTCTTCTGTTCTCTGCGAGTCTGGGTGAGAGGAGGAAGAGGATGTTATCTGATCATCTTCCAGAGGCAGGGCGGGATTTTGGGTTGTTCTGGGTAAAGGAGAGATGGGTGCTGGGTACCAGGTGTCACCCAGATGACAGGGGGTGGCTGGAACCACGCTCGGTGGGAGCTGAGGGGGGGATGTGCATGCTTATCACAAGCAGCTGCTGGTAATTAATTTGGGGAGCAGGGAAAGTGATGCTGGGAATAATTTAACTGGATTAAAGGAGACCTGGGTTTGGTTTTGTAGGGTAGAGGAGACCCAGAGTCCACTTTGTATTTGCCTCTGCTATGTCATTGAAATAAAATCAGTGATTTATTTGTGAATTCCTTAAATTGTTGCTGAGGAGGAAGGGGATTAAACAGAAGATTATGTTTTTACATGAATGTGGATGGTACTGCTTTGCAACATATTTAGCAATTCACCATGCCAGTTAGACAGGGAGAACACAAAAGGGCAAGGAGGAAATACATACTCCCAAGACCACAAAATGACTGAGTAGTTTTTCCAAGGAAGAGGGAACCTAGAAAAAAACAGCAGTTTCCTTAATCTCATCTACAAATAAATCACTGGGTAAAATATGACTCATATTCAGTGCCCATTGTTTTTGGCAAATGGAAAGAATGTGAACGTTTACTTTGCAGATGCATGCAGGACTCTTTTTTTTATTATTTTGTTAGTAAATGTACCATTGCTTGCAGCTCCTTAGGCATAGAAATTATGTATATTGTGTACCTAGAGCAGGACATGAAGGTGTATAAATGAAACAAGAGCAAATGTATCAAGGGGAAATATGATTATCTTGTCAAAATTGAAGAGCAAAGACCTAAGTATAAAATATAAAAGGTAAATATGAATAAGATATTATCAAGGCCAAATTAAAATCTTCACTGAGTGGCTGCATGACATTTATGGCTGAATAATTTGCCTTTAGCATTTCTATCAGATTTCACTCATTATAAGAAAGAAAACATCATTTGTGACTGTGCTTTATTATGTAACACCTTCTATCCTTAGTGTCAATACTCAAAACACTACAGTCATACTGCATCCTGTTTACTTTATCAGCTGTTTATCTCTCATCTGCCATTTGTGAAAAATTCAAACCCTGTTAACACTTTAAATGATTTTTTATTGGAGCAAATAATAGTTTCAGAAAATTAGTCATTTGTACTTTCAATTGCACCCATTCCCAGAAACTGTAAAATGAAATATCTTTTATATTAGGTAAACCATCTCAATTGATTTAGTATTTGAGTATCAATTTTAATACATAATACTACATAATATATAGGTGTATGTACAATATTGAGTTGTCTTAGCATCTCTGAGTTAGGACCTATTACAAAGAAAAAGAAAATTATGAGGTGTGGCAGTTTTGTTAAAACAATAATGGTAATTTAAATACTATTAATACTATTATACATTTATATGTCCTTTACACTAAAACATAGTTTCTTTAAATCATTTTTCACATATAATACTTATGTGGAAGACTTCACGTAATTGCATGTAATATCAGTCAGATAAATAATGTCCTTTACATAATAATAGATTCAATGGCTATTTTTAAGGAATATTTTTATGTTTAGATCAAATATTAGTGAAATACATATCTATATTTATATTTAGTAGAAATTATATGGAACTTTTAAGAAGACGACACTCAGCATTTAGAATCACCCTCCAAATTAATGTAAAATGCTGACTTCATTTAAGTGCTAGTGGTTTTACAGTTGCCATCGGTGGGATCAAGATTCTCCTCCTATGTCCCTTGACTACTGAGAAGCCTTATAAAATAATACCAAGACTTATAATTTTAGCAGAAAGTATTCAGATTCTGATTTTATTTGAAACAGGAGGCAACATTTGACCTGACAGCAACAAAAATGGAACTACATTGCAATTTATACCTATTAATTGAGAAAAAGTAGCAACTGACATTTCCATCAGTCAAGTTTTGATGAAGGGATTAGAAGTTACCCGTATGTGCCAGCAAAGATATTGAACTATTATAAATTATTTATTATTCTAAGAAACAGAAAAGGCAGAAGGACAAGTAAAGCCTTTATATCTGCCAGGAAAGAAACCTTGGCTTTTTCTCTTTAGTATTTTGTAGCCAGCATAGACATTAAGCCGTTGAACTTTGATCTTTTGTTCCCAGAATGTGTAAATTTCCCACAAGCCTTAGAAAGACATGGCCATTGCTAGAGGATCATCTCAGGCTGCAATTATCTAAGGGGCCTTTTGAGTTTTCACTCCTACCCTTGTTTTGTTTTTTGTTTAAAAATGGGTTTAGATAGGAAAACCCCCCAACTTTACATTTTTATCTGAAATTGTAGCCTCGTGTCCTAGTTGATGCCTTTTCTTTAAAGGTGAAAGATGATCATTATATTCTATTTTCCTTGAATTTTTTTTTCTTGGATTTGTTGTTCTATATCTCTGCAGTCTGGTAAAACAGAGTTCCTCAGTGTAATAAGGAGTGTAAGAATTAATATCAACAACAACAACAACAACAAAGAAAACCTTTTCAAGATTTTCTACCCTGACTTGCATGTTTAGGAATTAAAAAGTAAGAGAAGAGTCAAAGTTTCAAGATTTAAGATGCCATTTTTAATACAAGTTCAGTTATTTTCAGGAGAAAATCTGGTGGTTTTATTTCCCTGATTTTCATCTTTGAAAAGCTTACTAATGATCCCTAAAATATTTTTCTTCTTGTAAGAATAAAGTTCAACCAAGTTTTGGATTTGGTTTTTTGTTTGGTTTTTGGTTTGTTTGGTTGGTTGTTTTTTTTCTTTTTTTTTTAACCCATAGTAATATAATATAGTTTTATACCTGTCTAAATCAGGAGTAGCTTCATTTATGTTTTCTGAACTACACCAGTATGAGAGCAGTGCAAGCTAGGAAAGATCCATTCAGTCATTCCTTTTGTTCCAGCAGGATCTAAGTTCTCTTCAATGGGAGCACTGGCATAAATCACAGAAAAAGGACTGGAATTTTGCTTAAGTGTCAAGGTTGTGCAGTCCATAGCAAAGAAAAAATATGATCTCTAGCAATTCTCTGGTTGATACGCCCCTGAGTAAAAAACAGTACAAGAGCCTTCTAAAAGAGAAAATAAAATCTCTGCGTTGTACTGAAGAAGGCAAGGGTATATTATTCCACGTAATAATAGTGACTCAGTAGAAGGAAAAATACACAAAATTATTATGAATTTTATTACGAATAAGACTAGCATTGAAATAAACCCTGATTGCCATATCAATTTTCTCATAAGTTTTTGACATACATTTCAATTTTCTATTCAGTGAAAATTCCAATATTTCCTGAAATTACTGAAATTGGTAAGACTTGATTCTATGATAAGGAGAGATTTTTACTAAAAAGATCAACTTTAAAGTCAGATTTTTATCGCATTAAGTCAAAGTCCTAGAAGCTGAGGAGAATACATTCATATCAATGAACCTCCATAGTTTACTTGTAATTTTGCTCTAAGTTAAAATTTCAAAACAAAAACCCCTATTTTGCCTATTAAATTACTAAAATAGTGACCTTCTGACTTTAGACAAAAAAAAAAAAAACAAACAGGTATCATTTTCCTTTCATCCTCATTTATATAAAAATAGCCTTGTCAGTATCCTGTCTGAGGAAGTAAGCAGGTTGCTCTAAAAGAGGTAGTAAAATACACATGATGCATTGAGTTGGAGGAAGTTTCTCACTGATGCTAACTTCTCGTCACTCTACGTCCTTCTGCTTTTCTATATCTTTAATGGCTTGAAAAAGTTGCAGACAGGATACTTTATCTGTTTAAAATATAGTTTCCCTACTTACCTCAATATTAGCATCTGCACAGACAATTGCTCAGTGAATTCAAACTATTCCTGTTTATAACATGATGTATTTTAGCTGTTCTACTGAGTTCGTGGTTTGTGAGAAAAATGAGGACTGTTCAGGCAGCTGTTCACTGTAAGAGATACTCTTCCTTGTCAGATATTCAGAAGCTGATGCCAGCTATGGTTTGAACTGTGAAAGTGATTTTTGAGGGAGTCAGTTCCAGATGTCTCAGCCTAGCCAGCATTTAGATTTGTTTGTTTGGGTTCTGAATATACTATATCAGTCTTTGTTGTATTTCTTTTTGCATGTTAACCTTTTTAAAAGCCATCCAATATTTATATCTCTTTGAAGTTTTTGATTTTTTTTAATCCATTTTGTTCCCTTTTGTCTTGAATGAAACATTTGAACTTCTTTTGGCATTAATTATCTATTGCAAGTTGCATGTTTGAGTGAGATGTTGTTGAACTCATTGCCTATAGTCAGTCTTAACAGAGTAGTCACCATGGTCCTTATCCCTCTTGAATTGTAGCTAAATGTACTTTGGACTAATAAATACTTCAAACAAAACTTACCTTTTTGATTTACACTTCAGAATCTTTATCTACATGATTTGTATTTCTTCTGCATGCTTTCTTGTTAGTGGCCATTGGGATGATGTTGGTTAAGAAGGAGGGCTAGAAATGCACCAGAGATTGTAATGAAGTTCTGTATATGTACAAATTATGTCAAAAATTTAACAATCATTATTTCACTTTATTTAATATTTTTAAATGATAACTCTGTTGTCAGAGTAGAATCTTGAGAGTAGATAGTCAAGTAATCAAAAAGTCATTCATCACTGCGTTACATCTGTTACATTCACATTTAGTTACTTTAAAGCACAATTTTGCATAATTTTCCTAATGAAATTTGATATAGTATTTTGTTTGCCAGAATTTAGCTTTATAGGATATTGATTTCAATATCTGCCTCATGTAAAATCATAGGAATTTAAATACTATTTCACTGGTAATTAAGAATTGGCAGTCTGTTTTATTTTATCTTCTAAGGAGGTTTCTTGTAGAGTATTACTAATCCTTTCAAAATGCTGATCTTGGAATACTATAGCCTACATCTTGGTACTCCAGGTAAATAATATTTTAAATAGTGAGGTTGTTGCTTGGTCCTTGTTAAATCTAAGTCTATATTGTGAATTATAGACAGCTATTACACTAGAAGAATTTATATCTAGCACCACAGGACCTTGTATCAGATAGATCATATTCATTCAGAATTTCAAAATAATATATATTAAAGTTGTCTGTGTTTTGATGTAATTGCATCTCAAGGCTTGCAGGCATTTTGGACCAATTGTACTTGATTTTTTGTCTCAGCTGAAGGTTGACTCCCTGGGAGTCTTTTAACAATAGACGCTAGCCACAGATTTGTGGGATTTTACCCCATCATCATTACTGACATGATGGACAGGAATGAGGAAACAGGCTGGCAATTAAAAACGAGTTCCTGATAGAAATAGCTTTATGTAGAGGCTAACATTAACACATCCATATTGGAGGGTTCATGCTTATTTTAATAAACATATTAAATTTGGTTGGTAACTTAAAAGGGAAAGCTTCATCAATCTGTCTTGGTGAATTTAAAATGATGTTTTGTCTACCAGAAAACTTGGTGTTTCTTTCAGAAAACATGAAACCATACCAGTTTCTGGAAAAATGCTCTGTCCTGTTTGTTGTGCTGTAGTTGAAACTTGTGTACCTTCATAAACACATAATTTTCCATAATAGTGAAGGGCATTCTGAGGTGTTGAACATCAGGTGTTGAACCTGTAGAGACCAGATATACTTATTACAGGGAATGATTGGTTAGGGTGCAACAGACATAACTTTAATTGGGTTGTTATATATATAAGTGATTAACAAAGTCAGGGTAAATAATACTTCCCTGCCTTTATTTAGTTCTACGCTGAGCTGGAATCATAATTTAATCTTTTACAAAAGATGTGCACTTTCTTGAATGGCAGTTTCTCCTTCTGTACTGTGGTGATGGTATCTGAGTGTATCACAAGCACTTCACCACCCTGGATTGTATTGTCATGTATGCAGAACTCAATTTTTCAAGCTCAGGTGCTCTTCTGCCAAGCTAAAAAGTAGTTGTGTGGGGTGAATGCATGCAAATGTGCAGCCATTCTCCTAGATCTTGGAGTAGAATCAGTAAGATCAATGAGTGCTTCAATGGACAAATTATCTGCAGTAACTAATGAAGTAATGAAGCAGGAAAACCCACACGGTTTTGATAGAACATTGCTTTCTCAGTGACCTGGCCAATTCATACCACTTTTTCAGTTTGCTGTCTAATCTGTAAAGTTAAACTACTCCATACAGGAGCTTTTTTTCTGGTCATCAGATACTTGAAAGATCAGAATTTCTATTAGGGATGTAGGAGAGGAAGTCAAGACCTGAATCTCCCTTTACTCTTGTGCAACCACTTTAGTCTACAGAACTGATAACTGTTAGTTGGCTTTGAGGTTGCAGGCCTTCCTACTGCCTATCCATAGCTGAGTGTTCAGAACAGTGTGCTTTTTTCTTGCTTTTTTGTCTGCCACTGTCTGCCATTGTTCGGACTAGACACTGGAAATGATGTAGTTTGTCACCTGCCAGCCACTTCTCCTTTGACAATTCAGCTCTCCTCATGGTCACAACAGTTCTCATCCTTTGCAACGTTACACCTGTATAAAAGTCATCCTTATTACTGTGAAAGGATCCTTATTACTGTCGAAGGATCTAGGATTTAATGCCTGAGGAGAGTGAAGAACTCTTGCTCCTACTCAAAGACCACATAATTTTTTAGTTTCATTCTCTTCCTTCTGAGGGTGAAAGTGAGAGGTGGCCTCAGTTATGCCTTGTTTGAGCTTGTCAAGAAATGAGACAGAGGTAGCTGGCAGCTGTCTGCAAGAACAGGATTCTGTGATGAGATTTTAGATTTCTTTAATGATATGGCGTGTATTAGGAACCTACAATTACATAGTAATGTTCTAATAAGCAGCAGATTTGGCACCTTTTAGATATCTGAAAAAAGGTGTTCTGTTTTCATTTTCCACTGGAGTCAATTTGAAGTCCCATTGACTCAAGTTTGAAATTAGGGCAAACCTAATAACCTGCTGATTCTGAACTTATTATTCAAGTAGGAATGTGAAAACAGAGAGAACTGGGGCAAATTAAATAACCTGCTGATTCTGCCTGTAGTATTCATCTGGGAATGTCTATAGAGAAAATACTTTTCATAAATTCTGATATTTATTACCATGATCATCATCACTATAATTATTCATTAATTCAATATGTGCCTTATGAACCATGCTGGAAGAGTGAAGGTATATGACTAATTTTGTCTTACATTTAAGACTCTCTATGATTTGAGGGAAAACCTGGTTTCCCAAACAAATGGATGGTGCATTCACTGGAATCACATTTTCAGTTGCTGCCACTACAAACTGTGAAACATTGGATTTTGCCTATGCAAGTGTTACATCCCAACAATGCTACAGAGGTGTGCAAGTCACAGATTCCTTTCAGAGTTTGCCACACTGCACAAGGTCTTGAAATGAGAGCATTTGACTTTTTTATTTTGTCTAGAGGAAGGGCTTTGCATTGCTTAAAGGCAGAGAAACTTGTTTGATTCTTCCCACAGTACTGTCTTTTTATAATTAAGTGAATGTGTACAGCCATTAAGGAGGCCACTGGCATTACCCTATGCACCTGGAGATGTATATCACAGTTCCAAAGTTTCTGGATTACATCTTAATTTCTGATGCAGAATGACCTTCTTGTTCATCTTCTTTCTCTTTTGTGCTTTTTAGCTTTAACAAAAATAATTTTAAAATGACATTTTTGTCAAAGGAGGTATTTCCATTAAGAAGAGATTCCTTGAGAAAAATTGCATGTATGTAATATGAATTATATGTACTTTCTTTTGAATAAGTGTATAGAAAATCACACAATTAGTGACTAGACATAGAGTGAAGATCTGTATCTCAGTGCTCCCATTTTCTTTAAAAGCTTATCCTGGTACTTCTTTGTTTCCAAAGGTGACAACAGGAATCTTCACACACATATCAGCATTTTTACAATGGGTGTCTAGGGCACAGCCGCAAAGAATAGCTTTATAATGAATTACGGTCTCGTGATGTAAAGACTATATTCATTGTTAATAAAAGTGGGAGAATGGGGCCCTAATGCTAGGAAAAAAGTGCTCTTCACCCATAAAGATGTTATCTTTCCTGATTCTGAATCATGCCAGTGTGATAAAAGTGATATAAAAAAAAAATTGGATTCTACTGGTTGTTGCACAGCAACAGGCTTACATTTTACGTTTGTAAAACCAGCTCTTGACCTGGAAGGTCCACGGACAGGAGTCAGAGAGGCAGGTGAGACACAGCAGCTCCTTCCCAGACTGCACACACTGCTGTGTTTAAGCACAGTGATCTTCAGGTGATCCTCAGTGATCTCAGTCTACCGGGGTGGGCTGGTGCTTCACATGACATCCTGCCTTACAAAAGCAGTGGAATTTCTACAGGAAGTTTCCAGGAATGTTGGTTCTGAAAGAGAGATTACTGGTGTTGTTAATTTTGAATTTGCTTTTTTTTCCCATTTTTCCTCATCAGAGGAGAGACAGGTGAAAATGGAATTTAGAAACCCATAGCTGTAAGTCACTTAATTCTTAAGACTATTGTAGGGGGATATAGGAAAGGTTTGTAAACAGACTTTTTAAGAACAGAGCCAAGCCCTTCTTCTACATCCTTCTCAGATGAATGTTGCCCAGCTTCTCAGGAGCTGGTTCTCTGTGATATTTTTATTTTCTGTGATACTGCATAAAAACACTTTCTGTAACAATATCACATTGCAAAGACCCTGGGAGGATTTTTTTAGAACTTATGGACTGTCATTCAACATTAACAAAAGATTTGTCTAGTTCAGTTAAGCATTTACTTGAAGAATTCTGAATTTCACATTCTTACATAAAACATTCCTGACTTAAGTGTTATGAGGAAAACATCAGCATTTTCCCAGTAATCTTACACCAGAAGAAAATATATTCAAATCACATTCTCTTTGTTGGCCCAAAATCTCCACTACTTTTCTACTTTTCTGTGAGCAATGTATCTGTTGTAGTAGTTTCCAGGAATTTCTTTGGGTTTTTTTTGTTGGTTTGGTGGTTTTTTTTGTTTGTTTGTTTGTTTGTTTTTTGGGGTTTTTTTTGTTGGTTGGTTGGTTGGTTTGTTTTTTGCTTCTTTTGGTCTCTTTTTGTTGTCACTGTTCTTGGACCAAAGTACTTGCAGGAGCAGCTAGGATTGAAGTTAGCCTTGAGTTTGTTCTTTTTTTTTAATCTGCAGCAGTTAAACTGAGTCTGGAATTATGGGAAGTTGTGCAGTAATAATAAACAGTACAGCACAGGTTTGTTTTTGTTTTCCACATTACAAGTTTTGAAACTCAAAATGTAGCAAATAATGCATCAGGTTTGAAGTTCTGAGAGAAATATTTTCACACTGTTTCCTATTCAAGTTTTTATAACAAAGAAAATTCCTATGACAAAAAAGTTCAAATGATAGAAGTTTTGACTTGCTATTCTTGCAAATCCACTGACAACCACAGTTCATGTTGACATCCAGAGATTTTACCTATTGTCTTAGCATTGGCTGGATCCCATTCTCCTTTTTTAAGTATCATTTGGGTCTTTGAATACGTAAAGTCGTTTTTGCACATTATAAATACCTACATCATCCAAGTTTGCTATTCAGGCACATATTACCCATTGTGATACTGTGAGTCATGCTGGTGGATTTTGTAAATCTTAAACCATGAAGGCGTCCACAGTGATGCAAGGGAAAAAATTTCCTTCCAATTTCTCCCCTATTAAAAAAATACAAACAGAAACATTCATTGCAATCTAAGTTAATGGCACCACAGGAATTCAGAAGCAAAGCTGTTTTCAGTGAGTGGTGGCTTTCATCTCTTTTCTTGATTGTGTTTAAGCATGGAATTTGTCTCTCCATTTTATTCACATTTGCATTAAAAATAATAAAAAGCAGTCAGTGATGCTGTATCTATTGTGATAGAAGTACATCAAATTCAAAAGCATGCCTCTAAGGGCTCAGAAATATTTAGTTATTTTGATTTTGCACTTTAATTTGGGCTCATTGCTTCTTGCATAGCCTAAACATATAAAGTGAGATGGGTACAGGTTTTGATGTTACTCATCTTTGCGCTTCCATAGCTTCCTCATCAGAAATCTGAAAAACAGTACATAAGTATGTCTTGGAATCTTGTCCTTGCCCAGTCTGAGCTCTCAGTGACAAATTAAGCTTTCAGTCATTAGAGAATATAGAAAGAGATACTAAGGAAGTTGATTACCCAAAGAAATTGGAATAGAAAATGTTCTTAGAAACTATATATATTGTTCTGTACAATATTTCTAAAATATTTTTCTTTTGTAGATTTTTCACATTCAGTAGTAGCTCTGTCAATTGATGTAATAAAATAATTTGTTGCAGTAGTCCTTTCTTGTCTGTCTAAATCAGGATTGATGTCTCTTGAAGCTGGTATGTTAAGCCATTGTAGAATAAGAGTAAAGTCAGAATTAGGTCCTCTGATTAGGAAAAACAAAAAATCCTCGAACTGTATTAATATTAAAACACCCCAAAATGTCAAGAAATAAACAGGCTTAATCTTGCCCACTACTGTGTAATGCTACTTTGCAATCTTTATAGAAGATTCCTTTTCCATTTAGATGTATAGAAACATCTTACCAGCACAAAAATGACTGGTGGGAAGCTTTGCCTACTTGTCTCTCACACCTGTAGCTTGCAACAACTACTTTTTCCACTCTTCAGTTTTCTCTTATTGTAGAGGTGTGGTAAGATCTTGCAATGCCATTTTCCCTTGCAAAATTATCAATTAACGGCTAAAAAGTCTAATATTTTTTACCTCACTCTGACCCCCATTGATCAGATGATCTATTCTGTATTAAAATGCTTGCCCTTGGAAAATAGACTGTCAAGTATTTTGTCATCTACGTGTTTGAATCAGTCTTTGCACTCCTTCGGTTACTTGTGGACACACGTTCAGTGCACAGGCTTTTAGAGCACAGCTCAGTATGGGTAGTTTGCATATTCTCCAATCAGCCTAAGTCCTCAGCATCAGTGTAACAGGTATGAATGTATTTCACTCAAAACTTATGTTCAGGGAATTTTATAAATTAAAGCACTGAAGCACTTAGAAGCTATGAACTGTCAGGATAAAATATGCCATGCACTTTTAGTTTCATCTGTTTCTGTATATCCTTTATGAATTTAATGTCTTTAGTTACATGATCATATACCACTTTATCCTTGAGCTTTCTGCCTCCTTTAGCGCATAGCCTGGATAATAAGTTCTTCAATCTTTTGTTTTCTACTTGCTCTGTTTGTAGCCCTGAGCCTTATTCATTGTCCATATTAAAATCATTTCTCTGAAGAGAAATCAGTAATATTTCCCAGGCTCTTCTAAGGTTTTCATAGCTACAACACCTGAGCTGCTATGCAAATATTGAAAATTGCACAATGCCCATGTAAGATGACAGATGCTCTCATTTGTAGTAGAAAACTGAGGCAAGAGAGACTGTGAGTAAAAACATTCCCTGCATGCCCATTTGAAGTTCTTCTGAGTACTTCACAGATAACACCACACAACACGCTAAGCCTCCACTAACACTTCAAAGTACAGCTCACTCTGTGTTCTGGGATATCCATCACAGTATTCTCTCCAAACAAATACTCAGAGCAGCATTAGGAATGACCCCTCCCGCCCCCCTGCCCAGAAAATGCCCGTCTTTAAAAATCTGACCAAAATCATGTTGGATTTTTAGGACAGAAGGGGATAGAGTATATTTTTTCATTCAGCTCTCCTTGTTCTGAAGCACACCCCACTCCTTTTCAGCGAGGGCAGAGGCACTGCTCACTGGCACAGCAGCTTTCTGTGGTACTCAGTCATTTCTTCTGGCTAAGAATAGTCCTCCTCTGTGTGCAGATCAAGTGAGGGAAGCTCTGGAGAGAATTGCATTAAACTGTGTAATTAAAGGCTATATCTTACCCTATATGAATAAAGTAGATGGATCTCAGTTACGTAAGAAGCCTTATGTCTCAGTGCTGCTATTTTTGACTTTGCAATAAAGAACATTCTTTTAAGATAGTAAAATAGTCAGTGTGTATGATTTTTTTTTAAAGTTTTTAAGACTCTTCTCCCACGCGGACATCCCAGCCCATTGTGTTTTCTGCACTTGAATGAGGAAGCTGCCTTTCTGAATTTTCCAGGGGGGAAATTTACTGAGGGACTGACACTCCCTGCTTCAAAACTGAGTAGCTGGACCTAGCAGAGGTTACAGAGTTTTGAATGACAGGGAAGACCTGCTGAGGCTGAAGTTGAAGGTCCTCCAGGAGTTTACTGGTAAAACCCAAGACATCTCCACTAATGCTGTGCATACACATTTTAGGAAACATTTGCAATTTGAGAAAATTCTGATTGGTTTTCAAGGACTTGGCAAAAGGCTTAAACCCAAAAGTTACTCCTGTCCAAATGGTTTTTATATGTCTGCTTCAAAATAAGACTGAAGTCAAAAGGAATCAGAATGGAAATGAAACTTACTCAGAGTTCCCTTGGGGTTATACTACTGCTAACATAAATGTCAGGTTTTCAGCTGAGAATTTTTTTTTTCCCTAAATCAAATACAGTTTTTAAGGCTGAAAAAAGAAGACTTCCTTACTATACTGGGTCACTCTATTTTCATTAATTACTGTAATCAACACTCCTTTGTAGTAAGTATGCCTTTTAAACAAAAACATTTAAAAAGCCACATGAAAGTCTCACACAAAATTGTTTCAATAATTTTCAGAACCATTTTTCCAAGGAAATTATTTTTAAAAATAAAATATAGACATAGTATTTGCATGTCTGCCTATCAGTATTGCCATTAAAAAAAGGGCCTAAAAATATTTCTTAAACTCTCCCTGTAAAAGTTTTATATAAGGAGTAGTATAGCCATGATAAAATATTCTGTACACAAGAGCCAAAAATGCAGTGTTAATCTTTGATGTGACCAGACAATATTTTTAAGACACTTCTGTCTTTATAAGAGCAACATTTATTAATGTTACAGGACCTTTGAATACACCTTTGGTATTTTTCCTTCTTGTTTAGAGATTGTTACTTTCTCTACTTGCAGAACTAGATGCTCTTCGTTTCCCTGTGTGTTAAAAAAAACTATAAAGATTAGAAATATTTGTTTTCCCTTTTCCTTTCCATGATTTATCTTGTATCCACTGCAACATAATATAGTAGTTGCCTGCAAAGAATACAAATAAGAAGCTTTTAGGGCAGGAGGTGAAGACAGAATAAAGTCACAGTCAAATTCTCACTAAATTTCTTTCTTATCACTTAATTCACAGATGGTCCCACTGTATTTGGTTGGATTATTTATATGAATAATTTTATCCCCTTGATCCCCAGTATAATTAAATGTATGTATTATTATGCTGCACATAACCAGACTTATTTTAATAATACAATATGGCTGTTTACAAGCATATGATTATCTTATATGTTACCTCATGGTTTCAATCATCCAGTGACATTTTCAGGAATGTTAAGTGTTATTACTCCCCCTGATTTAAATGGGACTGTGTGTGTTAGAATGAATAGAAAAGTTTTTAAAATAAATAAGTTCAATAGTCAAAAAAGAATTAAAAATTGTGGTTTAAGCAGAATGAGATACAAACTAAACTGCAGAATCATAGATGACCAATGAAACCATTGATAGTTTTAGAGAAAACTATCCATGTTTTTACATATTACAAATGTCATGCCTAGTATATAATCTAATTAGATCCATCTTTAGAAATGCCTTCATAAATGAATAATAATGACCTTAAGCTCAGATGTCTGTATGCATATCAATTTTCTTCAAGCTCAATGTATGTGTCATTTACCACCTTTTTGTTGCATTTGCTGTGAAAGAATTCCAGTGCTGTTTCTTTAGGAAAGCTTAAATTCTACAGCAAAATAGTACCAGTCAAAAATCAGAGTCCTATGTAACATCCCTAAAGGCTGTTTTTTGCTAAGCAATGAAGGGAGTATAATTTAATCCACTGTGATTTTACTGTCATTTAAAATATGTACCCAGCTCAGCAGTACTGCTCTGCAAACTTCATTTCTTGCTTTTGAAACATAGAAGATATATAAACTGGAGTGAAAGAGTTCTGTAGACTAAGGGGACCATAGGATATCAACAAAAATGTGTTGACACTTCATCATCATTAAATCTACTACCTACACTTCTCAGACTTCTCAGACTTATGTGATTGTTTACAACATTCATGCACTTCATAAACTGGCTAAAAACTCTGCTCAATTTAATAAATTTACAGAAAGCAAATTGTCCTAAAATGTGACTTTACAAAGACTCCTAAACTAAAGAACAACAAAAAAAAATTGAAATTAAATAATTAAAGGCAATGCTTCCCTTATTAACCACAAGAATATCTATTTTACAATTGTTATTGTGCCATCTGTCTATATGGATGTGATTTATTCCTGCAAGCATTAATTATTATCAATGCTCTGGCCACAACAAAAATTATATAAGGAATTTATTAGAAATATTAGGAAAGCTTTCAGTGATTTGGAAGATATTTTCTCTCTTTTAAAGGAGTTTTCAAAGTATTTAAGGTAAAATTTGTCTCAATAAGCCTGGTAGCCTCCTTGTACTCTATTTTAATGAAAATCATGAAGTTTTTCAGCTGAGAACTGGACCTCTGTTTTCTGAAAGTCATTAGCATCACTTTTACATCAAATCTTGGAACACCTGTTTATAACAAAATTTTTGTAGCTGTCAAAAATATTTCTGAGAACTTTCCTTTTCTCTGCATTCAAAATAGATTTCTGAATGTATTAAATTTTCTGAGTTTTTCAGCTAAATATCAATATTACTTGGTGTTTGACTTTATGCAAAAGACAGCCTGGAAAACTGTTGGCAAATAAAAAAAAAAACTGGCAATATTGTTGAAGCAAACCTTTGAGAACCGAAGAAAATATATCAGCAAAAGAATGTAACAAAAATACCTGAAGTTTTATTAGATATTATATATCAAGTTTCAGCAAATCATTGGTCACTGATTTTGTTGTGCGCTGCCCGTCTCTAAAGAGAGAGCAAAAGTCTCACCATGAGTCTCATCCTGCACTTCATACTGCTTTTTTTTTGTCTTGATAGAAACTGTATGACACTTAATAGAAAGCCAGCTGTAAGTTCTCCTCCAAAACATTAGGTTCCTTCAGAAAATCATTTAAATTGTGATAGTGACCTTTGCTTCTACTGTTTGCACTTGGGTTTTATTTTTCCAAAATTGGCTAGAGATGAGAAAAACTTTTATGAAACAAGCCTTTTTGGCTTTGGACCCAGATATTATTTCTTCTTTAGAAACTGGATCATTCATAAATGATTACATCAGATGAAGGGTAGACATCTGGAAGCATAAAATGGGAAAAAAAAAAAAAGAAAAGAAAAAAAAAAGAGAAATTAAGAACTGAGAAGTAATTAAGTACTGGAAATGGGATTTGGAATTGCTATTTTATTTTCACTATTCCATTACAAGTTCTTTATATATCTCAAGTATTTAATCTTCCTCACAGTTTTTCATCCCTGAAATAAGGTTAATAATTCACTGTCTTCTCTACCATTCCCTGTCTTTTTTGTTTAGTGATGTCTGAAGTTTAAGAACAAAGTTCGTTATATTTTTACCAATACCTACTGCAAGATCCTACTTATGTCAAACTTAGATGTGACATATTATGCAAAATATTGAGCTGTAGTTGAGATACAAACATTGGAGCAAAAATTATGAATCAATTATTGTAATGCAGGGTATTCCAAATTGCTTTAGGGGCAACTAAAGTCCTGATGTATTCAAACATATTCTTTATAAAGAAATATTCTTCTTTGGAATAATCATGGGCCTGGTTTGTGGCTTATTTCTCATAGCATGACATTGCAACAAGATCTGTTGTGTAAAAATTGTTTATCTATAAAGTGATCCTTAAAAGATGTACCATCAAAAGAGTCTTAATTTTATCTACTTTGCAAGTAAAAGCAAAGATGCTTTTTAGAAATGAATTGAAAACTTCATAGAATACATATAAAATTGTATTTTATTGGCATAAATGTCAGCAGGTAAGAATTTTCTTAAGTGTACTGCACTCTAATGTTATTTGCTGATGGTGTTTTATGAAGGATTTTAGAGCTTTCCAGCAGAAATAATTTACAAAATGTCACAGAATGTAAAGGTCTAAGGGAGAAACAGTTATTTTCCTTAATATCTGGTTAGGTAAAGGCTATTCTGAGCAATAAAGGCTGATTAGTTAGTAAAGAAGAAAAAAAGCACTTTTGTAAGCTTCCAGATTTTGGTTCTTCTGCTACTAAGAATTTGCCTACAAGCATAAGATGAATTCATTCGTCTGTATTTGAATTGAAATGAAGATCTGATTTTCATCAATGTAACAGTGGAATGATTCTCCTCAGGCAGTCTTTGAAAGCAAGGGAATATTCTTTCTGATTTCAGAAATTTTTGGATCAAGGGGTTTGGTTCTACCTCAGACTGCTTTAGCTCTCTGTCATGGTGTTTAATTATATTGTTTTTCATGAAAAATGTATCCAAATGTGTTGCTTTTACTATAAATTTCTAGAACAGGTTATGCAGAAATAATTCCAATCTGATCTTTCTATGATGAAATGATGTTATGAGGGTTTCAGTGTTGTGTAGCTTAAATGACTTTAGCTACAACATTTGATGTCATGGAGGTCTCATGAGGGTATCTCAAGATAGCAGTTGGACAGTACATTAACTAAATTCATTCACTTGTTTTTCATGCACGAGTAGTTATTTTTAAAAGGATGGCTAGACTGTCCAAATGGCCATGTGAAAATATGCAAGTGAGGCTGACAGTCCAGCTCCACACTGTTTGCTATTTGGATGAAATGACCAGACAGAGAGCGAATGACACCTGTGTCATAGCGAGGGTCACCTACTGAAGAATGCAAAACCTACAGAAAAAACCCAACTGGTTAAACATATGCGAAAGGGAATCCTAGGTTGCATCCCAGTTCCTGTGTTGTTATATATCATCAGATAGTAGAGAGCCATGAAGTGCCAGTGATGTGCCAGCTCCTTTCCATGGGGACATCTGCATGATACATGCAGCTGAACAGCCAGACAAGGCTGGTAAATGGGATCACAAGGAAAGAGTGATAGGCAGAAGCTCTGTCTAGTGACACAGACAGAATCCCAGAATGAGCAATCCATGGTGCTGACCCAATATTCTCAATTTCAGATTGATTTTAAGCAGATTGACAAGGGGGTTGGAGAAAGCAAAGCACTTTGGCTGAATGAAATGTCAGCAAGTCTGTGATTGCAGGAGGGAGCATGGAGAATTCACTCCCTGAAATCTGTGAGCAAGTCTACTGAACGTGTAAACTCCTAATCAAAGCAGAACTAAAGCATTATCTATGTCTTACATGTTTAATTATCGACGGAATACAAAAAGAAAAACAATAATAAAAGAGCCAGTTATTTTGTACTGTTGAACAGATTACTGGGATTTGAAATATGTTATTGAGTAGAATAATATTGATATATTTATTTTATCTTCAAAATCTTTTTAGTCTGATATTTTAATTTCACTAAGTAGTGAGGTAATATAGAATCTGTACCTTTGAAGATCATAATATTGCTCTATTCACTCCTCTGGAAAAAAATAAATCTTTGTTATATTTTACAGATGTACTCAAACATGCTTTTAAATGGAAGTAGCCATGACCATAACAAGATTTTATGAGTTTTTCTAGGCATAGAGTGTACTTACTCACCTCCCATGATATCTGTAGGAATTTGCTGACAAACTAATGAGTGCGTCTCATTCCTTTTTCTTTCCTTGTCATAGCTGTGGATGCTGCTATGGGATTGCTGGAGGTAGCACACACACTTCGTGGAATAGTTTATGATGTATCTAATATACCATTCCAAAAAAAAAAAAAGTAAAGTACTCTTTGAAACATCTACTAATCTCTGGCAAATTGTTGCATTCCAAAATCTGAATAATATATTTTTTAAAATTGCTGGTAGGATTTGCATATGCCCAAAACCTGTTGCTACTTTTGATCAGCTGTTTTCACTGGTGGTTTTGGACAGGAAATTGCATGCTCAATTTCCTTAGTATAAAATATATATTTTCTTTAGTGGAAACATCAGAAAGTAGTTTTTCTTCTCTGTTCATCAAGGTACACTGTAGTGCAATTCTATTTCAGCAAATGATGACACAACACTTTTTCTTTGGGTGGGGCAGGGAAAAAACATGCATTTTTATCCTACTGAAATTGCTCACTTGCACAGAAAATTCTGGGAGTCTGGAGGAATGTATCAAGTTGTTTCTGTACCCTTTTCATAAACTGGTTTTTAGCAGACACTATTCATCAAAGAAATTTAGGGATGTTTAAGGAAAACATGGCAGTAAGAGAGACAATATTATATGTTTATTTTAAATTTCCATGTGCCTCCTTTAAAAAGCCCTCAAAACATACGTATAGTTCAAGCTGTGAGAAAGAGCTTTGCATGGTCATTAGACTTGGGACTTGGAACTCTTATATAGTGGGGTTTTAAAATTTCAAGAATAATACCAAATTGTTGACTGGTGTTTAAGTCACACATCACAGCAATGAAAGACATAAATCTCTGTTTTTTCTTGACAAAAACTCTGTGTCCTCTACTCAGATCCACTGAGTAATAAATTGCACATTGCAATTTCAATCAAGAACCAACTAGAGAGAGAATAAAATACTAAAGGTTTTATGATCACCCATTAATTGATAATAATATGCTAACTTTCAGATATATCAGGCCTGTAGTTCTTATATTTGGGGACTGCATTTGATTTTTTAGATTCAGTCTTCTTTAAATGTCAGTAGACGTGAGTGTGATACCCAATTTCTGCCTGGAACTGTTTTCTCTTATAAAAATATTAACAGTCTTGGCTTTATTTTCTCTAATCCCTGTGCAAAGATGTTGAGGAGGATTAGGTTATTCTTGGGTGAAATATCATTTTATTGTATTTTTAGAAATTTTATTATATAAAAATCTTTCTTGAGCTACCTGACTTAAACAGCATGGCTGTTAAAACTTTCTAAGTATGTTTTTTTTGTTGTTGTTTTGTTTTGGTTTGGTTTTTTTTGGTGGTTGTGGGGGTTTTTTTGGGGGGGGTTGTTGTTGTTTTTTTCTTTTGGTTTTGTTTTGTTTTTTATAAGTCCTCTTGAAAGGTTGCATTCTCTCTGTGTCTGAAGTGAACCTGAAGAACTTTTAGCTTGTGGTCTATACTGTGTTTGCAGTGCTTTCAAAATATAAGACTTAATGGGTTAGTGGGTTCTGTGCTAAATGCCTTTTTAGCATAAAATTTGCATTGCACTTAAATCCATGAGAGTTTTTCAATTCCCATAGTTTATTTGTGGAATTAATGGTATGGTTGCACCTGTTGTGATGCACTAGAGTTCTTTAAGGTTCAAGAATGACAAAAACAATTTGGCAACTTTGTGCCCCTCATGATCTGAAATGCTTGAAAATTGTCTTGTTCTTTGCATTTGCATTACTCCTTCTGGTATGTGCCTGTGAAAGAAAGAGATAACAACAGAAGTTACCTAGTTTGCTGAGGGAATGTAGACACATATTTTTTATTTAATATCTGACTTTGATTTAGAGATAAGATCAAATGGGGTTTTTTTAGATTATTTCCTCAAGGACCTTGTTGATTTGGCTCTTTCATAAAGAATCACTATTTTCCTGCTCTTCCCTTTTTGACAGGACAGAATATTTTTATTTGAATTTATGTTCCACTTATAGAGAAAAGAGAAGTGTATATTCAGAAGCATAATGACGTATGAAAGAATTACAAATTATAGATGATAGATGATAAAGATACACTGAAAGGAGAATTCTTACACAATATATGTGAAGTTGAAAAAGGAAGTTTAATTGTGGAACATTTCTTAATGAATATGATAAGGTAGAAAAGATAGAAACTGATATAACTGGTTGTATTAAAAAAAAAAAAAAAAAAAGAAAAAAAAAGTACCTACTCCTTGTTATGGAGATAGACCAGACTTCTGAGTGACAAAGTGAAGGAGGTATTTTAAGCTCATTGATTAAAGGCCAGTGTAGAAGCTAAGGAAAATGAAGGAAATCTACCACTCAGGTGTACTCTTGAAAGCAGCAAAGTAGGATTCTTGCTTTTGTAGGAGATGAGATTGCTGTAAATGTAGTACAAGAGCTCTCCAAGGGGTAAGACCTTCACACTGGCCATTTCAAAGAGTAGCCATTCCTGAGGAAATTATCCAAGGAACTAACCATATGGCCAGTCTGGGCCATGGGAAAAAATAGTAGTAAAGCAGCAGGATGCAGTTGGACTATATATTGTTGGACCCAGAACAGGTGCTTTCACATTAAATTCAGGACCTGTCCAAGAACTAATAATTGAACAGCAATGCTAAGGTCAGAATCTGATAGCAGCACTGAATGTGTCTTATCTTGCTTGGAAAGGCAAGCCCATAGGGTAGCATTTTCCTAGAGGATATCCTGGGGCTTAATCTCTGAATAGGTGAAGATTGTTCTGCTGTATTTGTCTCTCTCTCAACTAAAAAAGCCCTTCCCCCAATTTATGTTCCTCTTTTAACTCCTCTATTACATCTACAATTCCGTTTATTTTCTCGTTCCTCTTGTTTGTACACTTTTTGCTTAATTTTGGAGCCTCTTTGGCTTTAGATATTAAATAAATCAACCAAAAAGGAACAAGTCCAGTAACATTCCATGTTTTCATGCTATGCTTTTCCAACCAGGCTGGTTCAAATTTCTGAATTTGTTGATCAGAGCAACCAACCTTTTATCAGGATACAAGTCCATCATAATAGAATGCATTTGTCCTCATTTCCATCTAAACTTCTGCCAAATAGATTGTAAAGATTATTATTTAGTCTGAATTGAACATTTTTAAGCCGGTAGTGTGTACACATACTGCAAGACCAGCATCTCTAAGCATTCTAGCTTGTGTTAATCTAATGATACAACTTGGATTTTATCTGCCACATATCTCCAGCTCTAGGAAGATACCAGTTGAATTGGCCCAGGTTCCTTTAGAATATCACCAAGAGCCTTTAGGTCAGTGTAAACATCTGCTGGAATTTCATGCTAACTTTGCCACTTGACTGTCACTGTGTGCTTCCTCTTGATTCTGCTCACAACTGTGTGCCAAAAAATGCCATATAATCTTCGGTTCAGCACTCCTGCAATCTGCTGTTGGTATCTCTGTCAGCTGCACTCATTTCATAGCAGTGCTCCTCTTTTACTTCACATGCCATTTCAATTTAAGAAGATACACCTGTTACTATCCATTCTTTTTATTTTTTTAATGAATATAATACTCATCTTATGTTGATTACATTTTCCAGAAATGACAGGTTGTCTGACATTCTCATGAACTTTCCTTTTAGCATTCCCCAGTTTTCACATCGCCTGATTTGCATTGCTGATTCTTTCTTGATGTTGAACCACATTCCACTAAAATTTCCTCCCTCACATATTTGATTCTTATACCAAGACAGAATTACTCATATTCCTTATTGAATGATATTAAACACAGTAATAAAGATAAGGAAATGCATGTAGCAAACATAATTGGTTTTAGATGGCCTGTGTTACTGCAGATGGCCTCTACAGGTTTGAAGGGTTTACATGAACTATTTTATTCCTTTCCAATCTCCTTGAGTACCCCTTACTGCTATGTCTTCCCATTCCTTTTCCTTAAAATCTGTTCCTTTTCCATTTCTCCATTTCCTGTGTGGTGATTTTTTCCGATTTTCAGTGATGCTGGCCTCTTTCAATCTCCCCTGTTCTACCCCCAGCCCCTTTTTCTATAAAGACCTGGCTAAGGGTTAACTGTTTTCAAGGGGCTCACAGTTCTTTATTCAGTATTTTTATTCTTTTGCATATCTTTCTCCTTTGAACCACTCTTTCTAACATTTGGTCACTCCCTGTAATGACTTTTTTTCTCACCCACAGTGAAACCTTTGAAGTTGTGTGTGGAAAAGTAAACTCTTTCTACCTTAAGGTGTAATTTCATTCAACTTCTTTTTACTGCTGTCTCCAAAGGTGGGATTTAGAGAGCTTTAACACAGTGGTGTGTTGTAGTGCTGTCTATTGTAATGCATAATACACTTTATTAAATATATATGATACAGTTTCTTATGACTGTACCTAGAAAGTGACACAAATGGAACACAGAGCACCAGGATCTCCTGCTCAAAGCTGTTAATGCTGTTCATAAAGGAAATCCATATGCAGTACTACAGAGCTCTCATGCCTTGAAAATCATGCTGAAAACGAAACTGAACACTTGTTATACTGGAAAAGTTTAAATCAAACTGCCTACAGAAGCTCTTTTGGGTGCTCACATTTGGGTTTGATACAGCACTTGTGTGTTTTTCAGTGCAGGCTCTGTAATGCAGCTGTTGTTGTTTCTTCTCCCCTGAGTTCCAACATGCAGGCAGAGACGCCTCACCAGCCTTGCAGAGGAGAGAAAATGCTCCAAGAAAGACAGCTGCCTGGGATTTCTGTGAAATGCAATTGTCTGGGAAGATCAGCAGATAAAGAGAATTCAATTTCATTCCAGCTGATTCTGAAGGCCGTTCATGTCAGACCTGTGGTCAAAAGCTAACATTGCTCTTGCCTTACACTTTATCACTGCAGTCATAGAGAGGGCCAAGTAAGCTATTAATAAAAAATAAAATACAATAAATAAATAAGAAGCTAAGGCTTCATCTGGGGTGATTTTTTCCCTCTTTAGAATCAAAATAGCTGAAGAAGTCAAACAAAATTAGTCCAATAACCAAGGGCTGAAAGTAAGGAATTAATCAATTTTCCTGACTAGCAGCACATTATGCATCACCAAGAACAAAATAGAAGCAATGAGAAAAGGTCTAATGATGCAGCTTATAAATTGCAGATGGCCTGTTTGGGAGACATAAAAATCGATTATAGTCTATAAAGATTGTAATGGTCTCACTGAAGGTTTGGAAACACTGTCTGTCATTAGAATTCATGAGGGGATATATTAGCCTTTCCCTCAGTAAAGATTTTATGCTCACCATTTGACAATTTGGAGACCAGGTAGCTTAGCCTGTAAGCAATTTCAACATGAGGTGGAGCTCAAGGAAGCTGAGGAGCTTCTTCTGACAGAACTTCCATTGCCTGTAACAGCACTTCACCTGATTTTTCCCATGGAAGCAGAGTGTTTTCTTTTGTTTTCACTTTTATCATTGCCAAAGAAAGAATGAAGAGAATGATCTGCCCCTTGCACTGAAAACATCATAAAAACATGGGCTAAACTCTGTTCCTAACCTGAGATAATTACAGAGGGAGATAGTTAAGGTCTTCCAGCATCAGCTAAGGAGGAAAAGAAGCATGGCAGTGCATTGCATGCCTGAGCTCAGGAGAGAGGGAACACGTTTATCCTTTTAACATTTGATCTTCTTGATTTTAACCTTTAATTACATCAGTGACTCTCTATATGAGAGGGGAATTGGAATCTATTCTGAGCTGTGAATTCTAAAACCTGTTTCTCTATAGGGATAAATAATTTATACATTCTTGCAATCCAGCAATTTAATGAGCCTTTATGCATGAAAACAAATTTGTAGCTCTTCTCAGCTACTGCAGAGCTATTCAGTAAAAATATCTGGGGTGAAAACAGGCAGAAGTTGTGTGCAGCTTCTGGGATCTCACTTGAATTTTAAAAAATGGTAATGCCGTGACAATTGTCTTCAGAGTAGTGAAATTACTGTTTGACTGCTATGAAGGTCTGGAGCCACCAACTATGTGTTTAGTCTGTGCTTGTGTAATGCTGGATCCTATACAATACAGGCCAAACCATTTTATATAATAATTTCTTAAGGAAAGGGAATTAACTACCATATAAGTCCAAGAGTTTAAAAATGAAACAGGAACCAGCCTACAGGAAAATGTGATCTGGAGACACAGAAAACCATATTTACCATTCACATATTTTACACTATCTCTAGATGGTCCCTACTGCTGTACTAGACTAATAAAAAATCCACTTCAAATAGCATTAAGTTTTCTTTAATTTTGAAGCACAAACTTATTACAATATGCCTGCTGATTAAAATATGCTTACACATAGCTAAACTGATTTTTTTTAATGAAGTGATTCATCATTAGAATATTATTAAGAATTTTAATGAAGTACTCCCACAGAAACATGTCAGTTGCAAGAAATATGTCATCAAAGATAACCCTCAGTTTAGAAATGGAGAGCTGTATCCCGGCATCATCAGTGGTTTAGTGGCTAGGGCATTTATCTCCAATGCCTGGGTTTGGGGTTTTTTTTAATAAATGAAATATATATGTGTGTATATATATATATATAAAATTCTCTTTAGGCTAAATTTTACCTAAGTGGGCAAGTGCATCTCCTATCAACACATAAAAACATGAACATGTACAGAGATGAAAGGGATCTATTTTTCTTCTGGGTGAAAGCAAGCTGTAAAAGCCTCTACATTTTTTGCTTGAAGTCAAGTTGAAGCCTTAGCTCCAGTTACAGAATATTGGAGACAAGATCCTTTAAAACTTAGTGTATTATTGGACATGTTTTTCTGACAAAGTCATATTCAAGGCATTTGGACTTCATTTTGGTATTTGTGAGGATGTCTTTATCCAGAATTAGACATATCAAGGTGCCTGAGGTGACCTGTCTCTCCCAAAGATTATGATTTTTCAATGAGCATACAGCATCAGATCATGTGTATACTGGCTGCAAAGCCATGTCTCCATTCCTAAGAGTCCTTATAGATTAATTTGCAATAATGCTTTAACTCCCTATTTCCATGTAGTCATAAAGCAAGAAAAGGAACAAACAAACAAACAAACAAACACCAACAACAAAAAAACCCAAAATCAAAACAAGGAGAAAACAAAGCATCAAAGAATTGGTAGCCTCCTGTATAAGTTTGCTTTGAAGATAATTTACATATGTCTTAGCCTTATGCAATAAGTATGTTTAAGCCAGTGCCTTTATAAATTAATGTCAGGATGTTTTAGAAATCACTTGTGTTGATGGGAAAGGTTCACAAGGGATATGGCCTTAGTCCTGTTAGCTATCAAATAGTGATTGTCCTTTACCATTTACGATTTGCACTGAAAGGCAAGATTTGAAGAAATCATACATAAATGTGTGTCACATTTTCACATGAAATTACTAAAGTTTCAAAATCAATGACCCTAAATAAATCTTTATGCCAATTTTTTTTAAAAAATATATGACATCTGTTAGCCAAATCCTGGCCACATCACTTTTAATTGAAACGTATGAAAGCTTCTGTCAAGTAAAAAGGTAACCTTCTCATGTATCTGTCAGAAAGCAGAAAAGGAACTTCTTCAGGACATCTATACTGATATTAAGATATGAAATGGCTGCCTTGTTTCAGCTGAGTTACTTGAATGAGGAATATAGTGCCCAAATGGCTTGGTCCTTCACAGTCTCTCTGGGAGCCAACAGGTATTAAAGAAATAAGAACCTTATTGACCATTTAATATAAGCCTGGAGCTCTAGCATATATTACCTAAAGATGACACAGCCATTAGTGTATCATTGCATTTGTTAGTTTTTCTGATCACTTTGGGACTGCTGCTTACTTACCTGCAAGGGAGAATTGGTTATTCCCTGCTTTTAAAAGTATTACATGGGCAGGTTTTCATTTTTGATTTATGTCAAAAAGTTAAAGGAACACTCAGATGTCTCCAGTACCTGAATAAGTTAGTGGTTAATCTTGATATGTTAGAAAGAATTTTGTATATTTATGGCATTTTAATATATTTTTATAGCCACATTGGCTTAGGTTCTAACAATTTTTGTTCCATAACATTTTCCCACTGAAGAACTTGAGACAGAAATCTCCCCCAAAGGGACATGTAATATACTCAGTTATTTTTCCTTTAAATTAACATAGAATTCTTTCTGTCATAGCAGAACATTTATTGGGCTAACACTTGTTTAGACAAATACCTGAAAGATGCCAAAGTAATAAAAGGAAGAGTGTAGTGAATGATCACTGCTATTGTTATGCTACAGAAATATTAATGCATGTCCTCAATATCAGTGTGCCTTGAATGAAGATGCCACTTAGGAAAATAACAATGTTTTAGGGCTCTAGTGAAAGAATTGATATTTAATTGTTTCTTGGTCAAAAAAGCATCAACATACACGTGAAGCATGTGAAATCTCCATATTCTAATGTTAATGGTTATCTTTAGTTCTCTGTCTGGACATCCTAAATGGTGATAAGTGAATTAACAAATGCAAGGATGAGAAATGATTCAAACACTCTGTTCTCAATATTAATTTTTTGAGATGCCGGCAGAAGTTGTATAACCAATAAAGGAAGAAGTGCCAAAGTGTATTCTCACACCTTTATACTTTGACAGCTCAGAAGTGTTTGGAGGAGAGGGGCAAGTGGCTACAGTGCCTTAACAGAGAGGAAGGCAGCCAAAATGGCATTTCTTTGTAAAGCGGCTGCTAATTTCAATGCCTCCTTTTTATTACTGATAATATCCTTTGAAAACTGAACAAAATAATGAATTATTTATGGAGAGATTAGGGATGTCATTCTCATGGAGAACTGTTTTATGAGAAAATAAATTCAATGCCAGACATCTGTAAGGAAAAAAAAAAATCATTTAATAAAGTTATTTTTTTCAGTGATGTTAAATGGCACCCAAAGAAAGAGAATAGCTCCACTATTCACATGAAAATTCCATATCCTTCATTTTGAGCACAAGCATATTTCTGTTTATCTTAGTTCATTGTAGTTTCATACTGTATGTGGAAAAAGAGGCATAAGGATGCAAATGTGGCTGAGAACAAAAGTGGGAGAAGAACAGAATGAGTTTAAGAACACTAGAAATATTCAAAAAAGTAATACCAGGAAAGAGGAAAAAAAGGAGTTCCATATGCTCAGAGAGCAAGAGTATGAAAAGAGAATTGTAAGATGATGAAAGAAAATGTATGGACTTATGTGCTAAAGAAACTACAAAAAGAATGTAATAGAAGAGCACTAAAGCAAAGTAATAAATAATAAGTAATAAATAACATTACAAAAACAAGATTCTCTCCTGAATAAACAGAACTTCTGCAGTAAGTTCAGTTTCATCTACACTTATTACTGACAGCCTGGTCTACAGTAGCAATTTCCCTGTGGTAATTAAAACAAAAATTATTGATTTGAAATAGTTATAGCTGAGCTCTCTGCATCTCTGCAGTGTCTAGGATGAGCCTGGCTTTATGCTGTATGTCTCCCCACAAGACACATTAATATTATCCCTAAATTAAAGCAGTCCCACAAGCCTGTGCTTCCACGAGCACAGACTTCCCTAGGAAGCAGCATGCTTAGCAACACTGGTATCCACGGCAGTATCTGCCACGTACGAGTCTAAATGTGGAAGTTCTTTCCCTTTTCACAGTTTTTTATGTCACTACGATCACGCTGCCTGCCATCAGCCTCATTCACAAGCTGGAGTCAGAGCACGGACAGACGCACAGGAGACACGGTCTGACGGCGGCACTCCCCCCCTGCGAAGGCCCCGCTGCCCGGGTTGCTGTTTCAGGGTTCTCAGGTCAGCTCTGGGAACGGCTTGGTGGCAGGCACAGAGCTCACTGCCCCGCACTGAAGTTCCCAGGCACCAAATGGCAAGACCACCTTATAGCCTGAACGTGGATTAACCTGCGTGCAGTGCTGTCAAAGGGGAAGCCCTTTGAAGCCCTTTGCCAGGAAAAAAAACCCCAAAAACAAAAGCAAAGCAAAGCAAAACAAAACAAAACAAAAACAAAACAACAACAACAACAACAACAACAAACCAAAAAAAAAAAAGTCAAAAACACAAACAAGCAAACCCCCTCTCCCCCAACCTTTTCAAATGCTGTGCCAGAAAACTGTGCACCGTCTTTACCACGGCCAACAGCGGCATTTTGGGGGGTGTAACTGCACTGAAGGGTGGGCATGCAATCTCCAGGTGCATGTTGACGAGTCCTGCACCAGGCGATGGCTGACTGAGGCTGCTGTACATTTCAGAGCCTTTCTAGGAGCACGGAGGAGCCTTTCCATCCGCAGAGCAGCCAGGAGGGCTGGGTGCTGCAGCCGCTGCACATCGCGGGGTTCTCCAGCAGCCGCAGCCTGTCCGTGAGGCTGTCAGCGTGTGCTGCTCCTCGGTGCCGGCTATTTGGGTAGTACTTAAGTAGACAAAAGTATTTAACTGCTTTATACAAAGGAAAAATATATTTTATTCTTAAAATGGGAATGTTCTCAAGTCTTTGTTTCTCAGTCTTTTTTTCTCTTCCGTTGGGATGAGCTCTGGCTCCTTTCCCCTTGGTTACGGCTTTTGATTCTTCTGCTCCTCTCCCCATCTTGTCCCTCAGCAGCTGTACCCTCCTTCATCCATCACAGCCTGTTTGCAGCTTTGCCATCCCGTCCACGCCACTGCAGCTGTTTGCCCCTGTTCCCAGGGCTCTGTTTGGTGCCCGGTGCCTCTCCTTCGGCCGCAGCAGCTGCCTGGCTCTGCCCTGCGGAGCCTCTGCCTCCTGCGGAACGGTGCGTGCCTTTTCCTGCCAGGACTCTGCCCTCCGCCCTGGCTCGGAGCCAGGACGCTTTCTCCTTTGCCGCTCCCCCTGTGCCTCCGGCTCCTTCCCTGGCCTCGCCTCGTCCTCAGCAGCTGTTGCCTTCACCCCTCTGCGAGCTTGGCTCCAGACCCTCTCCCCACCCCGGCCAGACCCGGCTGGGTCCTCATCCCTGTTCCCAGATCCCAGCAGCTTTTCCAGCCAGCTTCCAGCAGCTGTTCCCGGACACCTGCCCCATGCTGCTCTGAGCCCCGCTCCCCCTCTCCGAGGCCACAGCAGCTGTTGTTGTTCCCTTTCTCCAGCTCCTGGCCCCTCTCCCCACCTTTCCGTTCTGGTGCTGCCAGCTGGAGTGTTGGAGCTGGGACCTGGTGTCAACTGAATTCCTCACATCACACTTTATCACAGTGTCCTCATGCCACAGCTGTTCCAGGATGGTGAGCAGGGGGACAACATGGGCCATGGCAGAAGTGCTGCTAAAAGGGAGACTTGTGGGACCCACAGGAAAATCTCTAATGTGCCATGGACAGCCTGGCCCTTGGGATTAGTAGAAACAGAGGCACAGTGCCTGCGTGGTGAAAAGAGCAGCCAGGACAGCTGTGGGATAAGTCAGGGCTCCCTGCAATTTCTCCTCAGCAGGCAGGACCTTCTCACGGTGTATAAATGGAAACCTGGGAAACACAAATTGCTGTCCCAGTTTTGGGTAGGAAGAAGGCTTGCAGCAGCTGCCTGTGCTGCTGTGATGCCTGTGGTGTGTGGAGAGTGGAGTGGCTGTGTGTGCACAGATGTGGATGCTGCTCTGGGCTTTTGCATTCTGTGTCTAAGCAAACTGCTAATTACGGACCCAGGGACAGGACTGTGAGAGAGGTGTCTTGCAGAAGGGACTTCCAGCAGCCCCCATGACCAAGATGACATTTAAAGATAGCATCAGTCTCCTTTTCTGACACACTTGTTTACCTAGAGAGTTATGTAGTGTTATTGTACCACCATAAGCTGTGAAAAAGGATGGTGTGATCAGGGTGCTGGTTGGTGGATAGAACTGTACCTCAGTGTTCAGGGATGTCCTGACAGAAGCTCTGACGATGGCAGCAGCCTTGCATAGCTTCTGTCCTTCTTCCTCTGCTGCCCCAGGCACGCCCTGCGATGAAGGAACCAGGAATTCACCCTGGCTGGCAGCTCACTCAGGTCCCCACTTCCAAAAGTGATGTAAAAATGCAAATTTTGGACTGGTATAGCAGTTAATATCTCAGACCTTCAGAAACTTAATCCATTTTTATTTTTTTTTTTAATGTTGAAGAAGCAGCACTCTATTTTCCTCTTATGTCTAACAGCAGCAAATCACCTGGACATCCCTTGGTACTGCCTCATTATAGTCCATCTGCTCCTAAAACCCAAAACTCTTCCCTCCACAGCCAGACGAGTGTATGTAGAAGGGAATACAGGTAACCTTGCCCCTGAAAAGTAACAGCTGTGTTAATTACCCAATGCAGCCTTGCCCCAGATGAGTCACAGCCATATCCAATAAAGGTAAGTGTGATAAAAGGGAGTGAGTTAAGGGGGAGGAAGAAGTAGGATCCTGGACAGAGAAACTCATTTCTGTGAGGTCTGTCTGGGTCTGCAGTTAGAGCCTGTTTTTGGAATGTGCAGTCACAGTCTGGCTAGGTAAAATCCTGCAGTTAGAGTATGCAAACTGATCCATGCAGTCATAGCTTAGCAGGAGATAATCAGCAGTCAGTCTGGAGTCAGGATGGCTGAGCTGTGAAGAGGAATAAACCAGGACTGTTTTCATGCTGTGATAAACAAGAAGTCTGTATTTCAGCTCAATTCTACTCTCTAACAAGAGGGCTGTTGCAACAAGTGTAGGTTATTTATTTTAGAGGCACTGGCCAAACTGCCATAGAAACGCTGCTGAAAAAAAAAATCCAGTGAGGTGGGATATGAGCTAATGAGAGGCTTCTGCTTCAACTCCACCCAGATAGGATGAAAAAGTTTCTTCTGTCATGATGCGTTCAAGAGCTAAGCCAGCACATAATGAATGGTTATGTGTGGGGGACACCCTGCAAATACTCAAGCTAGTTCTGATTTAAAATGCTAATTTAGGTGTTAATATTGCCTGACTTAAATCAGTGAAAGATCTGATCCTATCTCTAAAAGGAATGAAAAGTTGAAATGCATGATGGAACATTCAACTGTTTATCTCTTAGGTCTCAACTTAGCTGTACTGGGGGTGGGGAGGGTGTTATGATTTGTGGTGGTTTTTTTGTGGTTTGTTTGTTTGTTTGTTTTTTTTTCTGTGTGCAACTGCCTTTAATTACTTCATGGCTTCATTATCTGCTACTAGATGTACCCTGTAGGTGAGCAAAAAAGCCCTGCACTTATGCAGACCTGTGCTTGCCATTCTGAAAAGCAAAATCCTTTAGAGAATACCATTTGATTCTGCTGCAATGCAGTGACTGGCTGGGGTTAAAAGCCTTGCGCACAATTCCTGCTAGCTGGTCATTAATCTCCAGGAAAAGTCCCATGTCTTAATTGCTGTTGTATAATTAGTAACTTCTTCCATCTAACCAGTGTTAAGCTGAAATACTTATGTGCCAAGTCACCATCATTCTCTCTAAATGAGGATCTGGAAATACTGCTCAAAACAGCGTGTGAGAGTAAAATTCTTTTTTTATTATTATTCCTTTGAAAAAATATTAAGACCAGCACCTTCAGTGCTCTATAGCCAACTCTGAAAATCCACAGTGCTGCCACAGATCACTGCAGCATAAGTGGCTAAACAAAGTAATCCCCAAAATTGAAAATGTAAAGATGAGCAAAGTCTGTCAGGCTTCTTATATAACTTATGTTGTAAAGGAGCCTAAAATACCAGCCAGGAACTATCTCTTGATTTAGAGAATATGGAATTGAAAGTAAGAAAGACTTTAATGCAACTGTGAACCTCAGGGCAGCCAAATATAACTAGGCTTGAAGAAATTGATGTATTTTCCTTAATATCTATGGCCTGGGTATTTGAATGTTTGATATTGGATTAATTGATAGCTCAGCATCAGTCATAAATTGATTTAAGTTTCCCTGTAGTATTTAGTATCTGTGTCTGGAAAAGGTTTCTGTCCTGAGGAAAATACTCTGTAGAAATACAATACAGAGATAGAAACACTGACATATTTGATTTTGGTAATAGCAAATTGATTCCTATCAATAACTTAAAAAAAAAAATTCTCAAAAATCTAAAATATCATGTGAAGCAATATAAACTAAAGGAAAACCAAGTTCAGATGAAGACACTGTTTTAAAGCTATTTTGGTTTTCTTAGAAATTTTCATCTAGGTGAACCTGTACTTTCTGAGAAAAAAAAAATTATTCTCAACCTTCTTTTCCCCAAAAATAATTAGCATTCAGCTAGTTAGATTCTTATCTTCAGTGTGATTGTGAAGACATTTTAGAAAACTGACAGGGCTAGGTTGAATAATCAGCCATAAATAACAGTGAAATTGTACACAGGAAATTCAGTGACTGTTTTCTTCTTATCAACACAACTATAATTGGCAAAACAAAATTCATGCAAAGGAGATGAGCATCTGTTTTGCCTTAAGAGAGTCTTTCCTGGTGTAGTTTTCCAGGATTTTTGCTGGCAGATAAGACTATAGGATCAGGCCCAAAGAGTTGGTGTGTACTGTAGTTTTGTGCTTGTGCAGTCGTGAATATCTAGTTTAACACTGCTCTTCAAGCAGGGCTTCATCTTTTCTATTCTTTCATTTCCTTCTTTCTTTTCCTGCTTTTGCCTGTGTTACATGGTTAAAAAGACCGAGGAGTTTAAACAATAAAACAGAAGTCCTCAAATGTCTCTGAGAAGAGCTTGAAAAATTCAGGTGAATCAGCAAGAGATATTTAAATTGTTCCTCATTTTATTCAACTGGAATATTTTATGGCATACTTAATGTGCTGTCAGTGGATTTTTATAAATGTTCATGTCCAAAAAAAAAGAGGTCAGAAGCTCTATTGCCCTAGTCAGAAACGTTTTTTCTAGTTATTTCATTTTCTTCTTATTTAATCCTCTGGACAGAAGCATCTTAATATTTAGCACTCAGTAATAACTCAAACATAATTTCCCTTTTCTTTCATGCTTTGCAGAAGTTTCTTGGCGCTTAACATAGGTTTCCTTATTCTTGCAGTAATTTCCAATTTTCCATAGTATCCTTTTTTTTAGCTATTATTTTATTTTGAGTTTTTCTTGTTCCCCATGGCCTTAAAAAAATTAAGATTTTTAGCATTCTTTAGGTTTGGAAAGGTGCTTTTCTAACTAATTCTACGAAGCATGATAAAGCCCTGATCTCTGTGGAAACTTCAGCTGCTGTTTTATAGAATTTAGAAGTGGACTCTAGAATTTCTACAGTTGTTTTCTTTATTCTCATCACGTTGAAAAACACATTTGATGAACAACAGTGATAAAGACAAGTCCTAGGACAGCAGGCAAATATGATATTAGAGAGAAAATATGATCTGTCTTTAAGTTCAAAATGTTGAGTTTAAATGTTGTTCCCATCATTTTAAATGACCCAAAAGACTAATGGAAAACCAATGAAAAATGAAGAGGCATTAAAAAGAGAAAACAAGAAAGAATAAAAAGAAGGGCTCTGGGTACTGGTTCATTCTGATGAAATTCCTTGGGATTATGTAACATTTATTCTTTATTGCTTTGATTGCTTTTAGTCATTTCAGATGAGCCTAAACCTGTGCTATGTAATAATTTAGGCAGTACAAATGTAATGCAGGTGTGCATACAGAACCAAAATTTGGGGTTTTATCTTACACCCATGTTATGGGGATTCATGCTAGCATGGGAGTGTTTCACTTCTACAAGCAAATTCAGAAGCTTTAGAATAATAGAAGGAATTTCCTGACACATTATTAAAGAAAAATGACAGAAAATGTGGAAAATCAGAAACAAAGAATGCATTTCCAGACATTTTTCCAATAAACATACTATGCTGCTTCATGTATTGTAGCTGATTAATATCTTTTACTTTTTTTCCCCAAGTTTTTATGTATGATCCTTTACTGTGAGCAAAATGTAGGTGATAATCAGGTTTTTCAGCTATTAGGAGACATGTAATAGAGAAAAAGAGTCTTGAACAGTCATAAAAGTTTCAGAAAGGGATTCTGCATAGAGATACTCTTTCCTTAGAGAAATGTGTTTAGTTAAAAATAGTCTTAATACAGCTGCTTATTTCACCTTGGAGACAGAAAGTTGCAATGGTTGCTTCATAGCTAACCCACTTCTTTGAATCAGTGTGTTTAAAGAGGTGAAAACCACCAGCGGATGAGGGAAGCAGGGTTGAGAAAAAGGTGGCTGTGAATAAAAGCCTTATCAATAAGTTACTTGTGGAAGGGAGAAAGTAATTGATGATTCGCACCTATCTGCTTAGCTTGTTACCTCTTTGCCTCCTGGGTTTCTCCCTCTTTTATTTTATTGAATGTTATTTGTAGATAAAATTTAAGTTAGGAGATGTTTATGATTGTTGCAGAAAAGAATTGGCTGTGTGGAGGAAAGCAAATAATCTCTTGCAGGGATAATAAAAAGGTAAACTGTTCTAATTTGAGAAAACAACAATTGGCAAGCAGGCTGGTGTTTCATAGCACTGTTTTCAGAAAGGCCCTATCAGAAATATTTCACTGCAAATGTTATGAAGAAACTGTGAAGAGCCACACATTCCAGGCCTGAACCCTCTTCTGTATCTCTGGAAAGAGATTCTGTCAGGTCTTGGAGAATTTCACAGATCTGCCCACCAAGGACCACAGAGTACTAAGAACGCAGTGAAGTGTGTCCTTGTATTCTCCTGAGCGTAGATCTTTGAGCACTGGTAGGTACCTGCTTTTGCTAAATTATCAAAATTTGAGATGATAACCGAAGTTGCAAATTGTCATCAGAAGAGAAACATACAAGGAAGCAGTTGTGAAGAGAGCAGTTTAGAGAAGCTTGAGTGCTTAATGGCATTTAATATTCTTTGATGTACCACCTTCGTGCTATCCATTTTACTCTCTTACCCAGAATACATAAGAGGCCTGGAATTCACCACACAAACCATTGTAATGTACTTAATTTGAGTCATTCCTCTCTACATTTATATTATGTCCAGAATTGTCCTTGTTATTTTCAAACATTAGTATTCTTCAAAGAAATCTGTCTAATCAGAGTGAGTGACTGCCTGGGGTTAATGGCCCTTGGCACAGCTCCTCCTAGCTGGTCATTAGTCTGCAGGAAATGCCCAGTGCCTTAATTGTTATTGCCTAATTAGCAACCTCTTCTATCGAAGCAAGTGCCATATGACCTGAAATAGCAATGTACACAGCAACAGTCATTTTCTCTGAACGTTTGAGCTATGCCATAGGCAGATCTTGTGCAAGTGAAGCAAAGCATGGGAAGTTCATGTATACTCAAATAACATGGGTTATGCCACTCTGCTGATAGCATTCTGCTGATACAATGATTGACAAATGCGTTTTCTTAAATTTCTGGGATGGCACTAGTTTAAATCAGTGACTAACCAGAAGCCTAATATTTTGAAGGAGAAAGTCTGTGTTTGCCTTATTCCTCACACAATTTAGTGTTCCACACTTCTTATCAATGCTGCTATTATATTTTCAGTCTGTCAGTGTTTAGCCACGTCTTTAATCACTGTGTGATTAAAGTCTGTGTGAATGCACAAAAACAAACCCAGAGCACATTCCTACACCATTAACATGCATTTTTGCTTAATTCCTGGGTCATGAGAATCTGTTCTCTGTATCCTTGGCCATTCACTTCTCTTCTGTTGCGCTTTGTTTTCTTTTCCCATCCTTTGCCTACTTTCAAGTTGCATATTTTGATTGTGATCCCTTGCAACAGTAATTAACTCTTCTGAGTGCATGTGTGGCACACTCCTGGAGTTCCAGAAGTTACACACCCCTGGAATATAGTGTAGAGAGACAACACAGAACACTGATAAAGGAACTTTTAAAACTTGAAAGTAGACTTGCATCCTTGCAATGGACTTTATAGAAAAAATAGAGAAATTATTTGTTGAATGTAGAATACAAATATGAGTATTTGTATCAGTTTTCATTTTCTAAAATTTCATATTCCTTGTGGGTAAAATCTCAACTCATTTGATGTTTTTCCACGAGAAAGAGTAGGGATCATTCTACAAGTGTAACCTTGACTAGTTTGGTTTTTGTCTAAGACTATTTATAGTAAGTGTCCATCGTCAGTATAACTCAGACTACTGAAGTCAATGGAAATAGGTCCAGTGACATACAAGGGCTCAGATTCATAGAGATAATTTTGCAAGTATAATAGTTATGGACACTCTTTCCAAAAAGAAAATTAGATTACTTGGAAAATTAGATTACAAGCTGGAGGAACTCCATAAATGTGGATGGTTCAGCATATGTGGAGTTTGAGTCCTGTTTCTGTAATAATTTTTCACACATTTTTCTGACTTATCAAATGGCAGCCCAGCTGTTCTACTTTACTCTGTAATACCACTGAAAGTCCAACCATCTTAATCCACAGACACCAGTACCAATGTCCATCTGCTTGTACTAGCTGAAAAAAATGGAGTCAGAAGAAATAGAAATCTTAACAAGCTCTTTTTAGCCGTGCTACTGGATTTTGTGAGTTTCTGAAAATTTTAACTACATAGAGATATTATATGTTTGTCCAGCTTTAGTTCTGCATGATAGTAACAGAAAAACTGTGTCTCCTGAAGTGGGAGCAAGTGTTGCCCTAAGCATGTACTGAGCCATTTAGTTTCTGTGCATAATTTTAGTTCAAACTGTGGACAAGATATTCAGCTTAGTTGAACTTGGGGACTTCTATTGCTAATTGGCCTTCAAAATCTGTTTTGCTTTGACTTACCTACTTATTTACAGGTTAAAAAAAGTTCTGTTTACTTTAACTAAAGAACTACCGAAAATACTCAATATAAATGTTACTAAAAACTGAGCCTGTTCTTAAGTCTACATAAAACTTGTGGTAACTAAAAAGAAATCTAGCAAAATCAAATTCATCTCAGAGCTGTGGAGACAGATACCCAGGTTTGGTCCCGACCAACAAACATTAGAGAAACTTGTAAGAGAATAAAACCCTGTAGCATTTATTGGAGAATATGTGACAAAATGCGTTCATAATTTATCATACTCTATGAATGCCATGGGAATAAGTTTTTCCTTTAAGTACTTGGCAAACAGTGCTAGTATCCATTCAAAAGAGTAATGTTCCACTCAGAGAATTTCGTCTTGTAAGCACTCATGGAAAGAACAGCCAGCAATACAATGCTTTCTCTGCAATTCTCCTTGACTATATTAATGTAGTCAAGACAGGAGCTTGAAATGGAGAAGAAATGAACAGCTGGTATTAAAACAACAATTAGATGCAGAAAGATCATCTTGTCAGTAGAACAGAAGTTTATGGTTATTATGTGCTTGTACTTGTTAGTTTTCTGGTTTGTGTCTCTAAGCAAAATTCTTTTGCAGTTTGAAGCAAAGTTCTACAGTCTTAAATAGATTTGCAACCTTAAATGGGATTCACATGATAGACAAAATCACCTCCAATCTCTGTGTGAACTGCTGTGCTATCTTTTCTATAACTGAATAAGTTATGCTATAGGGACTGGACAAGCCTTGTTAAATAGGTCCCCGCACCTCAGTTACACGATCTGCAGGATTTCAAGTTTTATAAAGAAAATAAATACATTACCTGTAAGATAGTGAAGTGATGTATATGTGCATAAATATGCACCTAATTAGTAATATGGGTCTATTTAGTAAGGGAATATAGATGCAGCTGAGCAAATAGATAATGGTTTACTTAAGTCTGTTTGCAGCTGTTGTGAATTGTCTCTTAATCATGTTGTTTCAGCTTGTTGCCTGCACAGTGTATTGAAGAGAATTATTTCTGCTGTAGCAATTGCTAAATTTTCAGAGTACTGTTAGATTCTTTGTTCTGTCAGTTATCAAAAATTTCAATTCACAGAGAGTCAATGTCTTTAAAATATATATTTGTAAATCTTAGTCTTGGTATTGCAATAGAATTTAGATGTCACCTTGATGCCATCTTTGTTTGGGGTTTGTAGAAGCCAAAAGTGGAAGATTATCCTAGCGGCATTTCTCTTATATATGAATTTGGTATTTAGCTTATATCTCTATGTTTACAATATATCTGAAGTTCAGTGAAATGACATTTAAGGAGCTCTGCATGGTTTAGCAGAGCAGTTTAAACTTTTTCATCAGAATATAGATACTTTCCTCTCTGAAGATACACAAACTGCAACAAGGTTCTACATAATTTTTGATATTTTCAATATATAGTGTAAATGAATTGGTGGAAATGCGGTTGTCATCATGACACATAGAAAAAATTTTCCATGTCCAGTTACACTATTTCTATGCCTGGGGCTTTTTTTGTGGTCAGAAATGTATGGACTTCTCACTTTTAAACTACCTTATAGACTAGAGTTCAGAGGGTGAAAAAAGCCACTCTCCAATTTTGTTAAAATTACCAATATTAACTCACTATAAACAAGTAAATATTTGTACAAGCATAGTGTGCAGCTGGTCAATACAATATTTCATCAATATTTTTGTCTCTAGATACACAGTTTACATTTTGCAGAAAGGTAGTTTAAGATTCATTTTTAGTTGTGGTTATATTTTTTGCCAAAAAAAAACAGCAAAGAAAAATTCTGCATTTCAGATCAGGCAACCGTTCTTTATGCATCTATCCTTCAAGGAGAATATTAAGGATGAATGGTGTATTTTCTGCTTTGCATTTGTTGCTTCTGTCAGATCAGCCTTGCTTCTCATTCAGATTAACTTCACACAAAAGCATCTGTCAGTTATTCTCTTTCGCTTCATCAGTGTTGTGATATTTCTTGAAGTTATAATAACTTTTGCAATTTAGTCTGCTTTTTAGGAAGCCATATACTTGAATGGCACTTGAAAGTACAGACAATTTTTTCTTTTCTCTTTCTAAATTCTTCTTGTTCCACTGCAACATTGCATACTAGGGCAATACTCTGTAGTTCTTACACGGATGGAGAAAATAAATCTTTGCCTATCTAAAAATTGTTTCTATAATCATAAAGTAAATGTACATTAAATGTACAAAAGTTCTTATGCAAAATATCTTAAAGGACATCTGGCTATAACACCAGAGAAGAACTGAGACAGAGGGTTTTTCCCTGTATTTTCCTACAAATCAAGTGCAATTAAATTTGCCAGGAAACATTGAGAAAAATAAAAACCTAAGATAAAAACCATGGCTTAAGCTCAGACACATAAAATACAGAAATGGCACAAGCCTTTTTTCCATCCATGGGTTTTTGGAAGTGGATCCAAAGAGTGTAGGCATGCATTTTTCTGCCTGATGCAGATGAATTGTCAAAATGCAATGTGGCAGTTCAACTGATTAGAGATCTAACAAAATTTTCTGCAAAGACAGGTACAAGCCATTCTTGAAAATGCTTTTCCAAAAATGCATGACTGATACTCAAAGATTTAGTAACTACTTACCATTTTTATAAGACTTCCAGAATATCAGGTAAAAACATTTAATTTCTTTTATCAGCGGAACTTGATTTTTGAAGATAACAGCTGGACCAGATTAATTCCTTATGTACCAGATAGAGTGGTAACTAGCCCTATAACTTTGTAGATATTAAATATTGTGTATAACTGGTTCATAAATTGTTGGTTACCTTATTTGGAAAAAAATAACGAAATTGTAATTACTAACAAAAATGTGAACAACTCTTAGGTATAAACTAAAAAAAATATATATTATATGTAGCACTTTACTGTGCACATTATAGTGTTTAATGGATCCTTGGCATTGCTTTGTATGACAAATAGTAATGCAGAACTTTCCAGTGTTCTGAATAAACTACACTTGCACTTCTTGCTGTCTTCTTAGTCTCTACTTAAAGTCTGGAGTGCATTAAAAAGAATTTTTACCATTGTAATTTTTACCATATATCACAAATTCTAAAAATTCTTAGTATTGTGGTTTTTGCAATTGCATATCTAATTGTATATCTTAGACTACTGTGGATATTCTACTGCATAATTTGATTTTTTTCTCCCCTGTAGTTCATAAGCTATGTTTAAGTTTTAGTTAATTACCCTATGATCCCTTGTCTCATTCTCACCCTAGACACAGAACAGAGATAAGTGTTGCAACTGCAAGTCCACCTCTCTTATTCAGTTTTATTGCTCAATTTTGAAGCTTATTCTTCTTTTATTTGCAATGATGGTATTAAAAAAAAAGAAAAAAAAAACAAAATAAAACAACCAACCCAAACAATACAAACAAACAAACAAACAAAAAAACATAGAAAGAAAGAAAAAAACCCAAACCCACACTGTACATCTTAATGTCCAAAGGGTTTTATGAACTTACCCAAACTGTGTTGAAATCAGGAAATGGTTGAAGGTTTATATTTTATTTTTCTGGTTTCTCGATGAATACTGCTTTCACCTTGAGTGAAAAACGAGGCATAGTTATATTAATTGTTTTTTAATTTTGGTTAAATTGGTTTAATTCTGGTTTTAACTGATGAATGCCACCATCATATATTGGTGAATGGATGAAAGGCTTAAGAGAAAAAAATCTTAATAATCCATCCATCTTTCCTGCCGTGTTTTACCAAGCTTTAGCCAGTTGATACCTATGCACAAGCTGCTCTTGGAAACAGGGCAGCGGGAATGGCATAGTTGTCAAATGACATGAGGCAAGGGGAAGTGGATGTCATTTCTGCACTTGATGTTGTGGTGTCTTATCAGATCCCCAGTGGCTTTCTACAAGCATTTAATTGGTCAGAATGTTCTTCTTCTGCTGTAGAACAAGAAAGTTTTGAAAGAAATTAATTTGTGGATGTCATGCTGGCTGGTATTACTGCATGTAATAAAATAGACTATTTTAATTATATCCTGGGATGATGTAGACTATTAAATAAAAAATTTAACATCTTCCTAGCAACGAGAGCTGGAACATGTACAAATAAATGTTAGCTCTCGATCATGGAGACTCTTGGCTATTAAGGTTGTCTATAACTTTATGTCCAAATCACTGAGGATTATAATGTCCGTGAATCATTGCTTTTAAGACACCCTGAGTTGTCAGGTATGGATTTACTCACGAAAGTTTTAACTTCTGAGATGTAAGTTCAAGAATTGTATGGATTATTCTTGAAGAAAATATGGTTTTGCTAGCTAAAATTAAAAGTGAAAAAGGCGCAATTGGGAAGCTGACACAGATATTGTCATGTGATTATGAATATAACTCTTTATTTCAGTTTTGCAGCTCGTGATATTATCTTTTGAAAACCTCATAAAATTGAAGTAATTAAATATTACCAGACAATATTCATTATTTAGCAATAGCATGCGTAAGACCAAAGTCTGTCTGATGTTAACCCAACAGTAAATCTGATGTAAAAAATCACATTTTGTTCACTACAAGTCAAATTATGAACATTTTTAACCAAATAAGTGGAATGAATTTGTAGTAGAACTAAACTTCTGATGGTACTTGCTATAGATTTTCAAAAAACCCAAAAATCCTCCCCACAGAATAACCCAAAATATAGAAGGAGCCTGATTCTGATCTCAAAATAATTTTATATACTTAAATAATACTTAAAATAATACTTAAAAAGCAATAAATCTTATACCCCTCTGGTATAATTTAAATTAAAATGAGTGCATCCTTAGCTCATATCAGTTGGCATGGATCTCTTTATTTTAGTGAAGCAATATAATATTAAATCAGATGTGGTCTTTGAATACAAGAAAATCTCAACTGTTTAGTACAGTTATTGTACTAGTTTAAAATAAGCAACAAGATACTGTCTTTAACGGATGGTGATACAATTTATTTTAAATAAGTTCTAATAAATGCCATATCTACAGGAAGATGGAGTTTTTCCCAGATGCATCATGTTAGTTGTCATATATATCATAGAATATCCTAAGCTGGAGGAGATACACAAGCATCGTTGAGTCCAACTCCTGGCCCTGCACAGGACAACCCAAAAGCCACACTGCCTGCCTGAGAGCATTGTTCAAGCAGTTCTTGGACTCTGTCAGGCTTGATGCTGTGACACTGCCCTGGGGGGGCTGTTCCAGTGCCCAACAACCCTCTGCGTGAAAACGTTTTCCTAATCTTCAACCTAAACTTTCCCTGACACAACTTCAGGCCATTCCCTTGGGTCCTGTCACTGGTTGCCACAGGGATCGGTGCCTGCCTCTCTGCTTCCTCTGGTGAGAAAAGCTTTAGGACCACGATAAGGATTTTCTCTCAGCCTTCTCTTCTCCAGGCTGAACAGACCAAGTGATCTCAGCTGCCCGTCATGCAGTTTCCCCTCAAGGCTCTTCACCATCTCCATGGCCCTCCTTTGGATGCTCTCCAAGAGCTTTATATCCTCCTTTTATGGTGGCACTTGGTTCTATAGGTGAGACCTCCTTTAAAAAGTCATAGAATGGTTTGAGTCAGAAGAGACCTTAAAATCACCCAGGTCCAACCCCCCTGCTGTGGACACCTTCCACTCAACTGGCTTGGTCAGAGCCCCATCCAGCCTGGTCTTCCAGGGATGGGGCAGCCATGACTTATCTGGGAAACCAGTTCTGTTGCCTCACCACCCTCATGGCAAAGAATTTCTTCCTAATATCTAATCTAAACCTACTCACTCAGTTTAAAGCCTTTCCTCCTTATAGAAAGTCCCTCTCCAGCTCTCTTGTAAACCCCCTTAGGTACTGCTAGGCCTCAGTAGGATCATTGTAGAACCTCCTCTTCTCCAGGCTTAAAAATCCAACTTCGCTCAGCCTTTCCAGTGTCTTCAAAAAGTTCTTTAAGTGTTTATCTGGCTTGACTGTCTGGTTATATATTATATTGTGAGTTGCAGAGCTGCCTTCAACTGAATACAAGTATTTCCCCGAGCCAATATATTCATACTGGCAGAAACCCGGCATGAGAAGGAGCCAAAAACATAGAAAGGTCCAAGCCTGTAATTCTTACAGCCATATAACACATGTAACAGGTAGATCATCCCCATCTCTTTTTCCTTTTTGTTCCATATTTACAATGCCTTCACCATTGCAGATATAATAGATTTTACCTCTTGTTCTATCAATTTAGTAACAAAATCAAGCCCCAAGTAAACACACAGAACAGACAGAAACACCTAAAAATGTTTAACAAGCATCACAGGTTTGTTGTCATAGGCAAAATGGGCTGAATATTGGAGCAGATTATGAAATGTGGTCATTTCTTCTTTGTATGTAAAGAGATACCTAAAATAATAATTTATTGTGTAATTAAGAATTGTAAATGAAATAGTGATAGAATCTGTACTTTTAGGGGAACACTGTGAAGAGTGAATAACCTTTTTATGACTTTAGCAGAACCTAGGAAAATCTCCACACATGCTGCAGGGGTGCAATGTGTTTGAGGAGGTAAAGTTTTGAGAAAGACTGGATATTATTAGAGGGATACAGTATTTGAATAGCTGGAAAAACATTTTTCCATTGTTGAAGATGTGTGGAAATCTTGGTTATATTGTTTGGCTAATGAAATTTTGGAGGCTGGACAATTAAAGAGTAACTGGTGAGGTAAAATGTTCTCTGGCACATGGAGACTCAAGAATGGTATATATAAATGTTTGTTTAGGGTATCTGCCATTGTTTGCTGATGGGAAAAAAATGGTAAAATAGACCATTGCCAGGTTGTTTCTCTGATATGTTAGTGAGGTAGCTGAAAGAGGTCTGATTTTTGTTTATCTTACTAGCCAAGCCCAAGCTTTCACAGAAGAAGACTGAGAATGCAGGCTATTAAGCAGGGTAAATTACCTAAGGCAGATCTGTAATCGCTTGGCTAAGAAAAGCTATAGATGAGCTTTATCAGATTTTACCCATTACAGATAATTCCATGTCAGAAGGTACCGTGGAATAATATTTCTGACTTAGAAATCTATGAAAGAAGATTTAAGTTAGGGCTGTGATATACCTCAGTAGGAAATGAGGACCCAAATTTATGCATTTCAATCACATTTCTTCACTGGTATGGTACCTGGGAGTGCAGAAGTGGCAATAGAAGCAGAAATAAATGCAGTCCTACTGAGCTTGTAATTATTCAAGGGTGGCAAGTTTGTCAGTTTTACAGCACACCTTCCAGAAGTGTTTACAATGCTAATAGAGTTATATAAAGAGAAAGTTGTGATTTTAAAGGGTGCTGAGTCACATTTTACCCTCAGTGAAGTGGAGTAATCAGTTGCCAATACAGACGCTTTACACAGTGTAATGTGAAATCAAAAATCTGTTGGACACATCCACCAGTGTCCAAGCAGAAAAGTTGTTGATCAACATGTGGAACAGCTGTTAAGAAGGGAAAGCTCTTATGTCTCAGAAAAGCCTGGCAGTTACTCCTCCTGGTAAAATTGCTTTTCACAAGTGAGTGTGAGGAGAGTTGCATTAAAATCTATTAGCGTGGGTTTTTAGAAAATCATGGGATGGAATAAAAATAAGCCCCTTCTGCTGCATATTAGCACTGTTCTAAAGTGACACTGTGATCAAATAAGAGATTCTCTGTAAAGAAGGGAAAGCTGAAAGTATGACAATTGATAGACACATGACATGACCAGAGTTACTCAGCAGAAACCATTGAAAGTTTTGTTTTTCCTGCTCAATTGACAGAGTTCTGTTCATTCTTCAAGAAAAGTAAAAAGAATCAATTATCTAATTTTTTAATGTGATCTCTTTAGGACAGTCACTGAAATTATTTAAGCACTGGTTCAAAAATAGAATGCTTAATCTATTGGAAATGCTTTGTCTGAAGGAGCTTTTTAAAATACCCCACCCATTCAGAAATTAGTGACAGAAATAAAGGCACTTAATGATTTTTTTTTGTGTGTGTGTGTGTGTGTGTGTGTGTGTGTGTGTGTGTGTGTGTGTGTGAGGAAATAGTGCAACACATTTGCTTGTGGTATAGAAATGGATCTGTTACGCTGTAACTGGACTGACACATTCTTACTCTGGTTACCATAGAAGTGGTGGGGTCTCTTGGAGAGTAGTTGAAATATTTATATAAAGCAAACCTGAAATTTGTCGAAGTTGGAACTGTCAATATTCAAATAGGAATTTAATTATGAACTGTGAAATTACATCAACAATTAAACCAGGAGGACAAAGCAGAAAACAAAGCACATCATGGATGTTGAAATAGGAAGATGATGCCTTGTTATGCAATTATAGGCCAGTTGAAGGCATAAGACTCTCTTCAGTACTAATGTCTGGAATCATCATATAAAATAAATAGTAAAATCTAACAGATATGTTTTATTATCTAAGCATTAAGCTTAAGAAAGGTAATATTTAGTGTTCTGTTTTATTGTCACAAAAGGGGTTGTTAGGTTTTTAAAAAAGAGTAAAAGCAGCAACGCTGACACCTGTCAGTGTAGTCTGGCAAATTTTCTGATGTTATCTAGACTGTTCCCAACTGCACAGCAGCACAGACAGTAATCTGAGTTATGCAGGCAAGCCTTCTTGCATTAGTCTTTGATATCTGTGTTATATTTGTGTACTTCCTGTGGGGGCACAGTTATATTGTGATGATTTAAGCAAAAATAGTGTCTTTGGTGTATGCTGAATATAAATCCAGAGGAAATGTAGGCAGGTGAATTTCTGCATCTTAATTACTTCTAAATGTCTCCCTTTCTTTTCTCAAACACAAAGTGCACCAATTTTTAATTCTTATTTTCATGTGAGAATGTTAATAAGTGAATGACTCAGGATTCCCAAACTGTAGAAACTTAAACAGAAAAAGAAAAAAGTCCTGTATTTTATTTACCAAATTTATTTTTGGGAATTTATAGTAACTAGCTAAATGATATTTCTTTGTAGTATTATATTTTATTTTCTTTCTTCTATTCTTTTACAAGTCAAACTATATATGGTGTATGTCATCAATTTAAAAAAAAATCTTCAGCACATTTTTGAGAGCACTTTCACAGACAAAAAAACCCCAACAAAACAAAACAAAACAAGAACAACAAAAAAACACAATCAGGAAAGAATTTTACCTTCAGATAACATTAGAACATGGCAGCAGTTACTTGGTGGAGTTTTTAATTTTACAAGATCACCTACTTTATATAAATGGTGATATAAGAGGTAAACGGGATATAGTGAGTTGCCTGAAAAATGAAAAATAAAAATTTAAGAAGCTATATGAAAATATACTCCAGTTCATCAACTTTCTTTGTTGATCTCAGTTCTCTCCTCAAACTTTTGGATAATATTAAGGTATAGAAGCCGGGAAAAAGATAAGTTTTCCTCATAAGTAAATGGAAGAGGCTACACTTGGCAATTCTGGTGTACACACTTCAAAGTCTCTCAAGTATGAAGGAAATTTAGAAAACACTACATAAGAATGTTTTCAACAGGTCTTTAGGGAAGCAAGTGCTATTTATTTAGAAAATGCTTGTATTAATTGGATTGATGTATTACCGTGGCCAGAAAGTAAACCCTTGTACAGCTAAATGTAGCATTTGTGGAAGACTTGATCCTCTTGGTGTAGTTTCATTGAATTGAAAGGAGCAGAGCTTGTTAGATACTTTTTAACAAGTCAGTTTTCATTAATAAGGTCACTGGGTTAAGTGGAAGTGGATGTTACACAGATGTATCTTAATTCAGGGATCTGCTTTCACGAAATCAGGCTAGAAAAAGTTTAATTCTTTTGTGCAGGTAAAAATTAAATATTTAAATTGCCTATCTAATTGTGGGGATTTATATTACTTTTTTTTTCCCTTTATTTTTCAGGAAGTGATAATTATAAAAAGCCTTTTAAGGGTGATGGTCTGAGTTAGTTTCCTTAAATATATTTCCTTAGATATTCATGAGCTCTGATAACCTTTAGCCATTTACTGGGAAGTGAACATTTTCCCCACACTTTACAGTGTTTCCTTTGTATTCACTACTCTTTTGTTTGTTTGTTTTGTGTGTTTTGTTTGTTTTTGTTTGGTTTATTTATTTATTTTTTAATGCTATGCTGAGATTCTCAAAATAACCACTACTGAGCAATAGTTCAGGAATTAACATAATGGCCTTCACATGATTCCTGTCTGTGTGATGCATCTCAATAGGGAGCTGTGAATTCTCTCTGCATCGTAGGAAGATCTGTCTGGCATCATCTTTTTTCATTATCAGCTTTAACTTTTCCTTATGATATGCAGTGGAACACTTGAAGGAGTAATTTCCATTGCTGTCAGTGCTTCTAGTTTTATGTTCAGAGCAGGTGCAACCCCCACTAAGGTCAATGAAAAATGCCCTTTGAATTCAGTCCTCCTTATATGAGATTATTTATGTCTTGAAATGTATTTTTGTAAAATAATGCCTAAAGTTAGTTGGTTTATAAGTATTTTCATTTATCTTTATTCTCCTTAGTAATGGAAGTAAGTGGTAAGTATTTCGGGTTTAAGCCAGCGGGAGAGGTATGGATTCTGTACTTCTATATAACCAGAAGTAAAAATCATGTTGAAAGTAATCAGGGAAGACAGAGAGTCCATATTTCATTAATGAATTTTCACAGATGAAATGGAAACTTTTTATTGTTTTTAAATACGTGCTTCAAGATGTATATTTTAAAAGATAAAAAAAAAAAAAAAGTGTAGGAAAACTCCCTTTGCTTCCAGGTTTTGATGTATAAGCTTAAGTAGCCATTGAAATGGGAAATGATCCTACTGTAGTTTATAGAATATCTATATTCAGAATACTGTGAGCACTAGATAATTCTAATCATATTTCGAAGTAATTATTTGTTGTTGAAAATCTATTATGAAGAGCAAAAAATTAATAATAGATTAGTGAGTTCATAAGGAAAACAGTTTTTTTCTTTGGTTAATTATTCCGAGTTTTTTTATGGTGCCTTATGTAACAGAATAAAAGAGGTGTCATACATGTATATAGAGGAAAATAGGTATATGTAAAGGAACACTGTGCAGTGTGAGCTTCATTGAAAATACAATGCTGTATTTCACATGGTATAAAATGCCATCAGCTCAGCTAAGCTTTACTAATCTTCTATGTATTCCTGGAAATTTAGCTACAGCTGTAGCTAGATCAGAGTTGAATCGAAGCATAAGTGAAACTTCTGGGCTTTATGAGGAACTCAGGTTTTATCACTCATAACTGGAAGCTGATGGGAAGCAGTAATAGAGTTTTATAAAATAGCAAATGCCTCTGAGAGTCAGGGGGTTTTGTGTCTGTGGAAAACACTGTTTCTTGGGAACAATGATTATCTGAGACTCACTTTCAATCCAGCCTCCTCTCTGATTTAATTACTCCCCAAATTCAGTCATCTGAGAGACACAGGGAAAAGCAAGAGCTACTTTTCTCACTGTTCACCAGTATGATCATAGACTGCAGCTCTTTTTAGTAGTCATTGTTCATATTGTTAAATTTATTCAAAATCTCTTCTCATCTTTCAGTATATTTTCATGGTGGAAAAGATTCTGTGATAATTATTATCTTTTTTGCAGTGTTAGTGAACAAAATCACAACAAACAAGCAAACAAACAAAAAAACCCAAGAGAGATTTAAAGAAAGCAATCTAGAAGCTGCTTCCAACGTCAGATTTGTTTATCTGTTTGATAGGGTTAGGTTTTTTTAGGAAATACTAAAATTTCACTTTATTTTGGTTTTATGACAGCTTTGTATCAATCCATATCCTCTGAAATTAGGTTTAATGATCTACAATACTATGCAAATAAGTAATTCAAACTAACCCTACAGTTCATATTCACATAAATCAGATGAAAATTTGGTAAGAAACTAGTTGAAACTACAGGTTTTCCTTATTTTCTTTTCATTATAGGCGAATGATCTTACCCTTTCGGTCTTAGTTCCTTCATTTGTAAAATGGGCCAGATATGTGGATGGATTCCTGCTTGGTATTGCTCCTGAAAGATATTTTAATGTCCAACACATAACCCGAAGAAAAAGTTGCTTTCACTTATGGAAAATTGTAAATGTCTTTCTGTTATGATGAAAAAGACAGTAAAGCAACTGTTCTAGTTAAAAATTGCAATCAGGAAAATATATGCCTGCAAACGTTTGAAACTCCAGCTTTGACCTGATGAGGAAAAGCACATTTTCCTTTGTACTTCTTCTAAAGGATTGTTGTTTTTATTTTAAAGAAGCTGTGTCTCAAGCTAGAGGCCAGAAATCTTATTTATTTCTCTACCAATTTTGCTCTGAAACCATAAATATGTTGAAAAGAGCGTAAAAGCTTTTGCTAATACTTTTCAGATGTTCACAGAACAAAATTAGCCTTTGACATTTTACTTAGGCTAAGAAATGAAAGGCATTTAATCTTTGTTGTTTAGAGTGCAGATGGTTGAAAAATTGTATTAATAACAAAAAAAGTGTTTTACTGTTTGTACTGCTGCCAGCGTGTGTATGACAAATAAAACTTAGAAAATTCAGATTTAGAGAAACAATACGTGACTTGAAGGTAATCCATGGCTGAATACAGAGTGGTTTTAGAAGACCATGAAATTTAGTATACTCGCTCAAGCCCTAAATCCTATTGTCTTCTAAATGCCTAATGTGTCTACATTTAATATTTTAAATTTAAAAATTCTCCCATAAAGCAAGAAGGCCACTTTTGAAAGATGCAGATGGTGGTGAAAAAGTCCCCTCATTTTCCCCTCCTCTTCACCATTGACCATTTCAGTCCTTAAACACAATACCAGATATTTTTTCTGTTTGTTTGTTTTCTAATATATTCTTTTTAAAATGATAATAAATTTGTAGTAAGGCTGGAATTACTCCAGTTATTTTGCCTCCTCCAATGATTGCTGTTTCTCTGGATGCACATCAGTGCAAACATTGTTAGAATGAAGGCTGTCACACTTTTTTACTTGTTCTGGGATATATTCCTGGACTTTCTGTTGCTTTTTACAATCACAGGCATAATGTATGAGTTGCTGAACTCAAGCCTCCAGACATGTGAGTCTCCATTAGCTCAGCTAATAGGGGAATTGACTTTTGTAAATAGAAAGTTATTTTGTGATGCAGTGGCAGATGTATGACACACAACAGTGCCACTCCTATGGATCAGACCAGAAAAGCACACATGATGTCCTGAAATGGTGTAAGTTCACATAGCTTCATCCACTGCAGAGGAGCTGACCTGATTAATACTGGGCCTTCCATGATTGTAATCCATAAATGATTAGTGACCAATGGTGTAGAATGGGATGCCTGATTCATAGGGAGGATGATGAGATAGAATAAGGAGGATGTGAGAGGTAAATGTAGTAAACAGATTACTTTTTTAAAAGTGTAATTTTCAAAGTACAGTTTTGGGACTTGTACTAAATTTAACGGTGTTTGAGCTGACTTAAATTTACAATAAAAGAGAAAAAGCAAAAACTAGGATCATTGAGAAAAAATAAACCACAAAAAGATAACAACTAATGATTTTTATTCTGCTGAGGGACTAAAAGGTGTATTTGTCTTGTTACTGATAGAAAATACAGAAGATATTGTCTCAGAGACAGGTACATTTTCCTGAGGGAAAGAAAGATGTTGAACACCTTGCTGTTATGCTGGAAAAGACCATAAAGAAACTACTCCAGTGAAAATCTGCGAAGCATTAGGCCCATGTGAATTTGACTGCTGAGCTCTGAAGAAAATAGCGAGAAAAACAGTCAAAAATTACAAGTTGCTTTTTTTTTTTATTCTTAAACTCAGAGGAAAAAAAAGATATTTTGGAGGTCGTCAACTTAAGTGTTCAATGTTACATCCAGGATAATGTCAATAAAATTGATAAAGGAAATAACAAATGTAAATGTAAATGACAATTTAAATAGCAACATATTAAAAATTTCGCCAGTAACAACAGCTGGCTAACTTGCTTCTCTAGAATCCCAAGGTGTATAATATCCAGTTAGGATGGCTGAGAGGTTGAGCTCTGTCATTTTTCTCCTCCTACACTGTTTTTGCAGTGTAATGCATGCCTGTCAGTACCGGATTCAGTAAACCACAAAAGTTATGAAAATGTCAGCAGTAGTCTGGTACCTATTTAAAGTAACATAAAACTTCAAAATCTAAACACCCTAGGTGTGTAACTATTTTCACACATCATTTAGCAAAATGCTGATCTATACATTCATGCAAACCTGTGGCAGAGATTGCATTGCAACCTTAGTACAGAAAACAGCAGGAAATCTTGTTCTCTAGACACAGAATTCAGACCTAACTTTAGCAAAATATGTAAAGCTTTGACTGTAGATGATGAATTCCTTTTGTCTGAACTTATAATTAGGAGTAAAATTCTTGGTTCAAAGCCTGTAAAAGTGCCATAAGGCACAGATATTGCCAGCACTAAACACATGGTAAAAACTTTCAATATTCACATCTTTATTTGAGAAATAAGTAGATTTTTGATATAGAATATATATGAACTCTTGTCACTGCCATGCACAGAAACTGTGGCTTCTTGAAGTGCAATCTGCAGGGAAAGTGTAATGTAAAGTTTGGATTGTGGAAACAACAACTCAAGCAACATTTGCTAGTTCTATCACTTGTACAATGAAAATTAACAAAGAGTTTGTTTGTCTGTTTGGTGAGCTTCCATTTTTTCCATGGAAAGCCAAAAAATAGTTTTTACAGGATGAAGTAAAGAACTAAAACCTGGATATGAAAGCTAAATGGGTGGTTCAGTAACACCTGTAATTTTAATCAAAACACTGTATTTTAGAAAATCTACAGAAATCTGTAGACAAAGTGAAATCCATACTGTGCTTCTTATGTATTGTTAAATTATTTTAATGGCCCTGAATCAGTCAAAAATTACAGTGTAATTACTTTGTGCAAAAATAATTATCCTTACCGCATGCTATATAGCAATTACTGTCTGAACAGGATTCAGTATACTTTTAAATAGCTAAACAATCTTTTCCAGCAGGCTAAGCTGCCTGTGTTACTAACTTTGCTAGAGATATTTCTCTCAATGTTTTTACATGTAGTAAAAACATGACCTGAGTTTTTGGGGATGATTTTGTTCCATCTAACACACTTGTTGTCAGTCTACCTCATCTAGAAGCTACACACTCATCCAGCCACTCTCTCACTTTCCATCAGCAGGGAAGGGGCAGAATAGGAAAAGCAAAATATGAGAAGTAAAAGCTTATGGGTCAAGATAAGCACAGTTTAATAAATGAAGAAAAGATGGGGGAAAAAATCAAGTTATGGAGAGGCAGCCACTTTCTCATTTGGGAGACTGATTCCCAGCCAGACTCCAACAATGGCTACATTTGAAGGAAAAACCTCCCAGTTTATTGCTTAGTGTGGTATTATGTGGTACAGAGCATCATTTTGGTGAGCTCAGGTCAGCTGTCCTGACTGTGTCTGGTCCCAGCTTCTTGTCCACTACCAGTCTTCTCACTGGGTAGCAGAATAAGGACCAGACAAAGATTTGGTGCTGTTTTAGTCACAAATACAAACCACAGCACTTAGCACCATAGACTGCTGCTGAGGAAGTTAATTCCATCTCTGCCAGACCTTACATACAACTGTGGTTATTCTTCGGTAGGTCGGGTACGTGTTTATTTTTATGGGTATTCAGAGCAGTTGCGTGACCTAAAATATGTACTTTGACTGCTACAAACTTTAATGTCTCAATGCAGATTAAAATACTTCTGAAACAAGTAGCAAAATATACTCACTCTTTGTTGCTACTTTGTTCTTAGCTTCTTTAACAGGTGCATGACCATCCTGCATAAGTACTTGAAATGTTCATCAGGAAAATGGTCTATTCTTTACATATCAGTTTGTTCAGGACCTTGATACCCATGCAGTACATGAATTAGCATGATGTGATGAAATGCACCTTGATATTTAACAGAATACTGGCCAGAAGCAATCTAACCTCTGTTAGAGGTTTCCTATAAGAATGTTCCTAAAGGCATATGATGTTTTCAAAGACTGCAAGAGATGGATGTCAGTGCCAAATTTTAAATTTGCAATAAAATCTAGCTTGCCAGGCTAACTTCAGTTCCTGGAAGACTTTGGAACAGATCAATGAAATTATTTGTTAGCAAGGCAAGAAAGAGAGATTACTATCAGTAGTTCAGCAACAAATTGCAATAAACCAATTATTCAACAATTGTTAGAGATTGTCAAGAAGCAGTAGGTGCCATGTAAACCTAAACAAATCTTTAGGCACTGTCTAGCATGATATTCTCTTAAGCAAGCTAGAGAATCTTGGGCTAGATTAAGTTTCTAAATTAGTAGTAAATTGCATGCAAAGTTGTCTGGATAACTGCGAGTTGCCAGTAATTGCCTGTCAAAATGAAAGGACAAACCAAGCACAAGGCGTTCCTCCTGGAATTAATTCTTTGCTATTTTCCTTTAATCAGCCTGGATGGTAGAGCACAGACCAAGTTTATTAAATCTGTGATAATGCAGAGCTGGGGAAGAGAAACCACATATTCAAGAGCAAGCTTTGAATTCAAAATCAGCTTTGACAAATTAGAGAAAAGGACCAAAAGATATTTTAAAACTTCTGTGGAAGCAAGTGGAAGGTGCTAGGCGTAGGAAGAAATTATGGACAGCAAAAATATGGTGTAGAAAAAACTTGGTGAAGTACTGTTTCTTTGGAAAAGAATCTGTGAGTCTGCATGTATCACATTCTGTACAGGGGTTAGCAAAGCCATGAAGTTGTAAAAAAATCTAGGGAACATTTTATCTCTTGTAAATGGAAATACAGCTTGTAAGACATGGTGAAGTAATTATCCAATTCTGCTCAGGGCAGTACTCAAGGCTGGAATTCTGCATTCAATTTTAACCATTGCACATCAGAAACAAAGCAGAGCTATGAAATAAAAAACTAAACCGTTTGGGTTATGTACAATAAAGAAGAAATGACTGAGGGAGGACCTGATGGCAAAGATCAGGTTTGTAAATTATGGTATAAAAAGGAAATAAATAATCTGGGGTTTTTATCATTGGTGAATAGGGAATGGAGTAATGGGGTAAATTGCAGCAATTAATTTTAAGTATAAACAGTCAGAAGATCTTTTTTAATTATGCCAATAGTGAAACACTGAAATACATGTAATGGGACTGGGAGATGAGAAGATGTTAGATAAATATTATAAGGACTGACATAGATAGAGTTTATCCTACACTAAGAAAAACATGCTGGATGGTTCTGGTTTTTATCACAGTTAATTACATTGATACATCCCTGGTAAAATATTCTGCTTAACAGCTGGTGGCTACAGAATTAAATATTCCAATACACTAAAGGCCAAAGACAAAAACTGCTAGTAGCTGTAGTAATTCAGTGTGTGATTATTTGATTTTAATATGAAATATTTTTGCCTTTAGTTTAGAAGTTGTGATTTGGTTTTTTTCCCCTTCTTTACTCCTAGTAGTTGTGGAAAAATCCTATTTGTTTCTATGTTGACTAATCACAGAGGATGAGGGTTTCAGCAGGAGTTTGTTACTGGAAAAGGGGAAGGGGCAAGACAGAGGATGGTGGTGGTAGAAAATGTGGAGCCATGGCAGTTTTTCTAGAATGATTAGAAAATAGGAAAAGAATCCAGCAACACAAACATTATTTCAGTTTTCTTGGTTTGGAATTTACCGGTCATGAGTAGCCCAAGAAATGACAGAATTAAGTCCAGAAAAACAAAAACCTTTGGTGAAACTTGTCTGCTTCTCATGTCTCTACATTTTAGATCCTGTAGTGTAGAGGTAGATGAGGAAGTCTAAGGAAATTGTTTGTATTTACCTCTTTCCTGAAGTGGCTTGTTTTGGCACGTAATGTTATTGCAATGAATAATATGTGGTGCTTTTGTTGTTCTGGTTGCTTTTTGAAGACCCTGTAGTTTTGGACCCAACTGAACTGAATATTTCTCTTCCATATTTCTCTCCTGAGAAAGTTTTTCTGCATATATAACAACATTCCTTCTCTATTACGCTTGATAAGAAGAGATTTTTTAACTTTCCTCTTGGTGGAAAAAAAAGTAAGTCTTCTTTATTTTCTTCTGTTTGACATTTTGTTCTTCATATTAAATCTACAATTCTTTCTACAGGAGACATAAAGCTAAAGGGAAGAGGGAAAGTCTGCAAGAAATTAAATTTGCACTTGGGAGGTGTTTGCTAAAAATAAGTATATGTGTCTGGGGTGCAGAAGACTCTAATCTGTTTCTTGCCCACTTACTAATAGTAGGAGAACTGCTTTTTATTATGATAAAAATTGCAAAACTAGTAGTTCAAATAGTACTATAGCTAAAAACAAAAGGTTGTCTAAATGGGGGAACAACCAGGATCCTTAGAATAAACAAACATTTAGAGCATGGTGCTAATAAGGTCAAAGTTCAATCCCCATATGGGCCATTCGTTTAAGAGTTAGACTCAATAATCTTTGTGACCTTCCAACTCAGAATATTCTGTGATTTTGTGATTTTAGACAACAATTTCCATGGGAACTTTCCCTCCTTATTTTCCTAGCTGAATAAAATAAGGAGGTCACAAATTCTCACCACATTCCACACAGCATATTTTCATCTGCTTAACAAAATAGAGTTTTAGAATTAAATTCACCACATAAAGGATAGCAACAACTTTCACAGATATTATAGTCTAAAGAAGCAGTACTAACCACAGTTTAAACAATTCTCCTGTTTCAATAAAATATTATATGTCTTATATGATTCCTACCCGCTTTCCTAAATCTGGACGTCACCTACCTAAATTATATGTCTAAGCCTAGCCTCCTCTAGCATGGTTTTTATTCTTCGTTTTTCCTGAATCAATTTAAAATTCCCCTATTGTGTTTTCTCCTGCTCAGCTGTGAGAGGAAAAAGTCCTAGATGCACACATTCACCTCAATTGAATGCCTCTCATACAAGTCTCAAGCACCACTTCTGCTTGCAGAGAAATATTAACTAACAAATTTTCTGTCTGCTGCATGGAGGCATTTATAAGCATAAAATGCTGAGGTCCTTTCATGAAACATGCTGTAGAACCATGGAGAGGTTTCATTGCTTAATGAAGTGTGAATACTTCATCAGTGCACTAAAAAGATTTCTCCCTTCAAAGTTATGAGCTCAATGCTCAAAATCCAAGTGTATAGAATCACCTGAAAACAGAGAGATATTTTTAGGGATCAAGCTTCAAAAATTAAAAGTAGAAGTAGATTGAGCAAAAATTAACCCTAAGACAAATTTAGGAGAGGTTTTTTTCCCAAAAACAAAGTAGTAGGTTTACCTATAAAATATAGCCTTAGAACAAGATTAAATGCTTTCGTTTGATTCTGTACTGGAGTCACAGTATATCTATAGCTGCCTTTAGAAACCAAGATCCATTTTTTCTCTTGATATTTGTTTACTAGTAGTCTTGTGAACTGTCATTTCCATCTTTTTCATAATGTCAGAGCTATGTGATTATTTTCTGTGAGGAGTGATGCTCATGTCCTAAGGGATGAAAATGCTTTCTCAGATTCTGATTTTTCAAGGTACTGTGTAACTCCTGCATGGGTTTTTTTGAGGGCTGAATGGGGGAGGGGTTTTCCGTACATATGAAGAATGAGTGTGCTAGAGTTTCAGAGTCTACTGAAGTATATTTTGGATCTCTGTAGCACAACATGTGATATTGCATATTATATGTAAATTGATATTTGCATCATCTCCTCTAGAGAGGGTCCTGTTCAGCAAGGTAATGTGTCCTGTTTTACCCCACAGTTCACCCATTTCTGTTGTTCGGTTTCTTTACAAATATTTTGCCTTCCATTCAAATCACTCTTATATTAGCCCTGTAATGTTTTGTTCACAAAACAATATGTAACAGTGATGGGATTTGTTGATACTGCACTGGAAATTGAGTTTGGGCATATAAGTTTGCAAATTTCTTAGTGAAAAATTGTATACTTGCCTAAGCTGCTGTTTTACATCAGCCTTGATTCATGTGAACAACATCTCTCAAAGTCAGTTGGAGATGCTGGTAGAGACTGAGGACAATGATACACACTTATTACTTTGTTTTCCGTGCCAGAGAAGGCTGCCAGAAAATCTATTGCCTAGGAATTCTTTTGTTTGAGGTATTGCTAGTGAGACTCTCTATAACTTAAGACTGTTCTGCCAAATGCTTTCTGAACAATTGCATATGGGGTGCTATTTCACACTGATGGATGAGTGTAATTTTGGGGTTTTTATCCCTGGGTATCAAATTCAACTAGTCTTAGTCTAGCCCTGACTGGTAGACTGACCTCCAGCTTCCTTTTAAAGCTATCAATAATTCCCCATGCATTCCACAATGGGCAAAGTCTTCAAATGGCCTAGGGAATCACAGTCATGTTCATAGTCTACCCTGAATTTATTTCAGCTATTCTTTGAAGATGGAAAAAGGCAGTTATCTTTATGTATTTTTTTTTTTCCTACCTAAGCCTGGAATTACAGCTCATTTTTTAAATAAAATATTTTAAAATAACCCCAAGCACAAAACAACCAACCTTAGTGTAGTTTATTTCACATCACCATGGGAATTTCTCAGAGAGATATACAGAAACATATCTGAAATATCAGTACTGTTTCCTTTAATTGGCCCCAATAAATATATTATTTAAAGACAAATTTATACAAAAAGGAAATAAAATCACTGCTTATGAGGAGGAAAATGAGAAAAGCTGTCTTCAATGCTTAATAATTGTTCAGAAAATATTTGTGTTAGGACTGACTCCTGAAAAGCCTCCCAAGGACAGTGAGAGTCATGAGATTGTGCTAAGTTACACTAACTCTTAAACATTTAGTTTTCCCAAAAGAAATTGCTGTTCTTTTGCTTATTTCCCCCCTTTTTGTTTTTAGTTCTTCTCCCACTATCGTTGTTATTGTTGTTCTTCTTTAACGTGCATGTCATCCTTCTATTTGCTATGAAAACTGCCAAATTTTAGGAGGGAATACCCAGTTTACATAAGTGAGATCACTTTTATATGTAAATGACACCAAATGAGCATAATGACAAAACTCTGTTCCAGCTTCAGCCTTTTCAGCCCAATATTGTAATCCCATTGCAAGGTTCCTCTTGACCTGAAATTTCCAGTGAGGCATTTATTTCACTTCAGAGAAGCATGGCTGCTGTTGGTGCTACAAAGTGAACTTTGATTTTGCTTTGTACCATTGTTTCTTCCGGCACATGTGAAACACTGTTCTTCAGTCCTGGAGAAACTGGGACTCAAAAGATGTGTGTTTTTCCTACATGAATCAAATCTGTACTCCGCTCTTCACTGGATTTAACTTGTATTATTTATTGTTACTATAGCCATTTTTTACAGAAGTTTGACAAATAAGAAAAAATAGTCAACACTTGTACGTGATCTTTTTTTCTACATGCCTTTGTCCTCTTCTTAAACTCCAAAGTGTATGTACTTGAATGATGCAACTCTAAGAGAAGAATTCAAATTTTAAATGAGTTTATGGGGGTTTCAACCAGAGATTTGAACTTGTGTTATAAGGGACTTAAACCAGTCTGTATACATTTGAAGTAGCTCTCTTTTCTCAGTGGAGATTTACATAACCAAATGTTCCATCAGAATCTGCACTTTCCCATTGCATACTCACTCAAATCAATTTAGATGGAAAATTTATTTGACCTATTTTTACTGTCTCCAATCACATCTAAATATGTATCTGAATATGTGTGTATGTAGGCATCCGCAAATAAAATATATGAAGACCATTTCCCTGTGATAGTATCAACACCTTCTGTGTTGGTTTTGTTTCATCTGCTAAAATACCAGTTTGCACAAACAGCCTTGACCTAATTTATAATGTGCAGCTTGGTGAAGTAACTACACACTAGAGATGGCACTAAGCTCATTTTAACTACAACATAAACCCAGATCTTGAAAGCTTTGTGGTAACTTCCATTGCACTAAAAGCTATTGATTAGAAATGCTTCCCTGGCAGAGAGAGCAGACTGGTGAACTCATTGTGTTCCAGTGATTCACCGTGAGGTCTCAATGGGAGTTGCAGATGATGAGTAGCAGCACAGCAGTTAAACTATGAAATTCATGGAGGAATTCAGGTCTTAGCCCAGCTGTGTAAATTAATGAAAACATTTCTGTCCACCTGAATAGATTCTAAAGAGGATCCCATTGTATGTCATAAGAACGATTCCTGCCCTGTTTTTCTGTTCCATTTATTTTTCACTAGTTCTTTACATGTTTTGAGTATTTCAATTTTATACTTCTCATCAGACTACTTGTTACTGAGGACAGGAAAACTATGTCATGTAGAACATTATATAAATGATGTGTCCTTTTTAGGTAATTTAATTGTAGTGTTTGTTAGGACACATCTTTTTCATGTCTTTTAAATCCATATTGCTGCAATTTGATGCAGGATGTGAGAGAGCAATAATATCAGTGTTATTTAAGGGTTGTGCCAATGCCCTAACCAGAAGGTTGTGTATTTTAAGAATTTGGCCCACTACAGAAAACAGTGGGAACTCACTAAAAATGCACACTGAAAATAAAAAATTGTAGTTGCCAATACTGAATATTGAAGCACATTCAAAGTGATAAAAACACTTGAGACTGTTGTATTCTAAAGTACTTTTTGGAGACAAATGGTCTGTTGGAGAGGGCGAGTTGGTTTGTTTTAATGACAGTAAAATGAGGTGACTGCTCTCCATGTATTATAAGCATGTTTTGGGAAATGTGCTTTGATTTTTTTAAAGGTTCTTTGTTTTTTAAGAAGGAAATTATTTATGAGCATTAGATGTTCTTCACAATAGACACTTTCAGAATGAGTACGCATTTCATAAAGCAAGAAGGCACTTGCTGTAAGCTGCAGAAAGCAGAATAAGAAAATGGATCAAGCACTTTTTACCTGCTGTATATAGAGGCTTTACAATTGAAAGTAACAATTGCATAAATTGTGTTGTTAGTGGGTTTTGTACAGTTTTTATGGTTTTGTTTTGGAGAAAGCTATAATTATAGAATCACTATTTCCTTCAAACAAAAAAACATACAAAAAAAATCAAAATCCTATTAATTGGTGCTCCTTTCTCAAATTCCACACTTTCAAATGCATTAGATTTTGTTTTGATGTATTTTAAAGAGACTTATCCTGCAGTTCAGTGTGATCTATTTCTGTTCCTTGGCTTGATGTGATGTTCTGGAGTTTTGTTTTAGTGGAGTAAAATCTTTTTCCTGTGCTCAATGTGAAGATTTTTTCTGTTTTGGCATGACTAGTTGGACCATAGTACGTAATTTATTGTTCACTCTGTTGGCTTCATTGATTACATCTATACACCTTTTACATTGCATAAGGCATTATTATTACATTAATTTTCATATTCTGATGTGGTCTATGTATTCAGAATATACTCCTAAAAATTCTACTTCCTTCAAACATGAGTTTCTTTCTTTGTATATGGGAAGATTCTTTGTTCTGAAAACGTGATGTAAAAAACTATGCAAAAATATTTGTGCTTTGTTTAGGAGGTTTGTTAACTTGATTAAGTACATAAGTTATATGATACAGGATACTTGCTTTCATCATTATAATTCTGTGAATTGCCTAATGGCATAAATACTCTGCTGGAAAGAAATTTTAATTATGGTTTAGATGTAGGAGTTTTCCACTTTGGGAACCTCAGAATTATTCCTCCTCTTCATGAATTAAAACTAGGACGCAGATGATTTTTGTGTTCATTTCAATAATGGGCTAACAATCAAACAAGATTTCTGTTATTTGCCAGCATTTACCTTACAGAGCAGGATTTTTCTTGTTGGAAGTTTGCTTAATCCCCTTATTATTTTGCTTTAAATATATAAGAAATACCATTTTGTATCATGCTTAAGAAGCAACCTCAAAAAAATGCAATCTAAGAAATATATTCAGAATACATTTTAATAGATATATTTATTCATATTACTGAACCAAGAATATTTATGTCTCCCCTATAGCTCTACATTTAGATGTTCTCATTAATTTCCTTCTAAGATCCTAGTTGACTCAGTCCCATGAAAGGTCATTACAGTGTTCCCTACTGTCCCCTTCATTTGTACTACAAGGCAACACAGAGATAACTTTTTGTGAGGAGGAGTTTTTATGAGAAGGTGTTAGAATTGGTTCTGATAAAGTTTTATATCAGAAATAGTTCTTCACTATAGAATCCTATATTTATTTTTCTTGATGCCATCTTTGTTATCCTAACCAATTTTCCACCTGTGAAGGAGCTAAAAGTGGAAAAGATGCTTTCCCACATTTTCATTGGCAGCATGCTACCATGCTGATGTACTATGATACATGAATTACATTACAGCATGACTAAACAAAAAATAACTTCACGTGGCCTATACTGAAGGGAATGTGGGCTTAGGAAAAAATGTGAAATGATTGAAGATGAGCATCAGGATACAGATCTGAGCAATTTCTTTCAGAAAGGAACAAAGGTAATAAGGAAGCCTTCAGGAGCTGGCAAAAATGACATTATAGAAGGTGTCTGCTATAATCCACTTGACCAGGAGGAACAAGCAGATGAGGCCTACGGACAGATAGGTGGAGCTTCACGCTCACAGGCCCTCGTCCTCATGGGGAATGTCAGCCACCATGATGTCTGCTGGGGGGACAACATGGCAGGATATAAGCAGTCAGGGAGGCTCCTAGAGTGTATTGATGGTAACTTCCACCTCCAAACAAGAGCAGAGCCAATAGGACAGAGTCTCTTGGACTGCATACACTGAAATGGATGGGCTCATTCAAAATGTGAACATCAGGCAACTTTGCAGTGACCATGGTGGAGTCCAGGACTGTTAAGACACAGAGAAGAGTGACAAGAAAACTCAGTTGCCTTCAGAAGAGGTGATGTTGGCCTCTTCAAAGGTTTGCTCAGAAGAGTCCCATGGGACAGGGTCCTGGAGAAAAAAATTTCCAAGAAAACAAGTTAATATTTATGCATCACCTCCACACACACACACACATGCACATTTAAAAAAAAAAAAAAAAAAAAAAAAAAAAAGACTGCAAAGGGTGGAAGCAAGGACAGGTAGGGCTGGGAGGAGTACAGAAGCACTGTCTGAGCATTCAAGAGTGAAGTGAGGAAAGCCAAAGTCCAAATGGAATTTTAGCTGTCCAGGGATGTCAAAGGCAGCAAGAAGGGCTACTATAAGAACATTACTGACAAAAAGACCAGGGAAAATGTGGACCCATTGGCCACAAGACAGGGGACCTGGTGACACAGGACATAAAAAAGAATGAGGTCTTGAATGACTTTTTTGCCTCAGCCTTTATTAGTGGAATCAACCTTCAGGAATACCAGGTCCCTGAGCAAAAAAGGTGAGGGTAGACCAAGAGAGATGTACCCTTGGTGCATGTCAGAGAGTACTTATGCAAACTGCCCATATATAAGTCCATGGCACCTGATGGGATACAACCATCTATGCTGAGGGAACTGTCACCTGTCATTGTGAGGCCACTCTAGATAGTCTTTGATTAATCATGGCAGCTGGGAGAAGTTCCCAAAGATGGAAGAGTGCGATTGTCATTTCCATCTTCAAGAATGGCAAGCAGGACCAGGGAGCTACAGGCTGAGAGTCACTGCATTCTCTGGGAACGAGATGGAGCAGCTAATCCTGGAAACCATTTCCGGGTGCACTAAGGATGAGAAATCATCAGGAGTAGTCAGCATGGCTTCACCAAGGGTAAGTCATGCTTGACCAACTTCACAAACTTCTATCAAAAGTTGACTGATGGTGGTAGATGAGAGCAGAACACTGAGTGTTGTCTACCTGGACTTCAGTTAGGACTTTGACGGTGTCTCCCATAAGATTCCCTTAGGGACAGCACAGCTTACCCAGAGAGATGGTGGAGTTTCCAACATAGGATATATTCCAGAGCCATTTGAGCTCTGGGTGACCTGGCATGCACAGGGAGATTGGGCCACATGACCTCCAGAGGCCTTTTCTACCTTAATCATTGTGTGATTCTGTGCTGCTGATTAACTCATAGGAAGAGAAGAATTATGTGTCTTGGGTTAATTTCTATAAACCCCAATTATGGGGCTGTTTTGAAATATTTACTATTATCCTCTACCACTAGAAATTTTATTTGTGTAGTTCTGAGATGGGAACAGTCATAGATGATAAATCTATGTAGCTCATCCTAACACCATGGGTTTGCAAAAGCACATCAGGTACAGTTTCTCCTTCTCAGAACCACCTTTTTACCTATACTAAACTAATGCCTGAACGTTTGTTGCATGACTTAGGAGTGTTATAAAGGTTACAATATATAACCTCATGCCAAGAAAATAAGAGTTTGACCAATTCGTATCAAAGTGATTAATGAAAATCAAGAGAGCTCTAAAGCACCTCACTGTTTGAAATGTTTGTAAGTAATCTGGACACATGGAAGCTCAATCCAGGCATTCACACAGCTAAAAAAAAATTCTTTTGTTCTTTTGCAGTTTCTGTAAAGTCTGTGGAGGAAAGAAGATATGTATCAGTTCTTACTTTAGCTAGGGATGACCAGATTTTAAGTGAAGAAATGTTGTTTTTTTTTTTTAATTGTAAAATTTCTTGTAATTAGATTGTCATTATCTATAACAACTAATTAATCAGAATAACATTCAGCATTAGGATTGAAATGATTGTCGACTAGTAAAGGAGAAAATTAAGTTCATTTAAAAAAAATAAAGATATCTATTTTGTTCACTTGCAGTCACAGATAGCTATGATTAAATTTTAATTTGGTGTCAAATTAAGGACTTGGTTACAGTATGCTGACTTCCAGAGTTCAGCTCTACTCACTTCAGAGGAAACTCCCATTTCAATGAGGAGAAGGTTTGTTGTATATCATTTTAATGTCTTCCAAAGGCAGCTTCAGGTCAGTTCACATTCACAAAATGAATCTCAGTAGTAGCCAAGAAAATTTCATGGTGGCGAGCTAAAGAACTATACAACAAAATGATTTTGAATATTGGTACTCTATTTTTAATTATGTACAGTGTGTCTTCTACATTTTTAGCTGCTAACTCTCAAGAACACTTCATACTAAATCGTCTTCAGCCGCCTATGTCAAAGTCATGGCATCAGGATAGCACATAAACATTCCTCCCTTTTTTTTTTCAATAGAGACAGTGTGTGAATACAAAAATATGGCTGGCTTTGCATGCTGTCCTGTTAATTTTGATGTTGTACAAGTCTGGGAAGGCACAAATATCTAGCTACAAAGTCAGGGCCTGAGTGAATATCTCAGATAGGCAAAATGTGCAGTCATATGTCTTCTTTAGTAAGTTCTATAAAGGAAAAATGCTATATTTGCACAGTCGAGATTGTGTAAGCGTAGATAGCTGCCAGTACAGTGTACAAAAAAAAAAAAAAAAAGTAGAAAAGTTTTAGGAAGTATCATGTAAAAATAATATCCCTCTCATAGACAAAACCCACGACCTCTCCTCCTTTGAGTGTCCTGCTCATGTTATCCACTGGATCATCACCTCCGTAAAGCTACCATCCAGTTGGAAAATTGCTTCTGCCATTCAATCATTGAACAGCATTTTTACTCTCTGTCAGCTCACCTAATCCTATTCTATTAATGGGTCTAAGAGACCAGTTTTGCTGGAAGGATCGTTGGAGAGGGATTTGATTTCTTCTGATAGTAACTGGACCTGAATTTGCAGCCTGTTCGATAGCTATAATTGACTATGGCTGCCTATTGACAAAGCACAGTGCAACAAGGAAGTGTTGTGCATGTTTCTACTCTCACATACATCAAAACAAGCATGAGTAATCCCCCAAAAATCTCTATTCCTCATTTCACAACATTTCATTAAAGAATGTGTTGAAATAAGTTGCATTATGAATTTCTCAAATTAATTTCAAAATGGGTATTCTTGAAATATAAATATCTGTGTCACCCCACATCACTTTCACGGAACATAATCTGTACTTGACATTGCTCTCCACCAACCACAAGAGTTAATTCTGTATGAAAGGTTTTGATAGGAATAGCCTGAAAATATGTTTTCATGCCATGTACCCAGCAGGACAAAACTGAGGAAAATCCAAAGGAAGAAAAATAATACCAGGAAGAAAAGAGGAGTTTAAAGTGAACCATATACAGTAGTTCTAGTCCGTCTATCCGTTCTCTGTGACAGGAAATAATACCTCTCCTGACTACAGGGAAGAGGTCCTAATGAACAAAGCAAGGTAAAATGTGTAAATCCCAGAGATTTTCAGTGGAAATTGGATTTTTCAAATCCAGAGAGATAGTTCCAGAGGACAAATGGGAAGAGACCAGCAGTTCTTAGATAGATAATCTAGAATATCTGATTACTGAGTAAAATACATAGATTTACATTGTGTTTCATTTTATACTTATACATGGAAATTAAAATACTGAGAAGGGGATGTGGTTATTTTATTCAACCTCACATATGGAAATGATTTATTTCTCTTTGCCTTACCTTTATTACTACTACTAAATTCAATTGTTAAAAAAAAAAAGTGCTTCCTGGTTGTGGTTACTACAGCCATGACAGAGATTCAGGAATGCTTGTCCCAGTGACTGAAGAAAATTTCTTTAAAAAATTGACGTATTGTATGCAGGTGTAAGTATAGTAAATATGAGAGTAGCAAGACCCACTTTGGAGAAAAAAAAAATAAATAATGAGGTAGGAAAATATGGCCAAAGTAAAATTGCTTGGAATTGTAATACAATTAAAAGCATTTTTAATTTTTATATAGACATGATCTCTTCACTGAGACTGTAGAAGTTTGTATGGTAAAAACTACTAACAGAAGAGAACAAGTAACTTTCCAAAATTGTCAGTTTCAGGAAGCAGTTAAGAAAAAGGACATGAAAGGTTCAAAGGTGTGCTTATTTGTCAACTCCTGTGGCACCAAGGACACAAAATCCCATTCCAATGTGCAGTATCTAAAAACACGTAACAATAAAATTATCAAGGATTAATAGCATTAAAATAAAGCAATGTCGCATGTCTTCATGTTTGATACACTTGTGATAATAAATGTTAGAAAAATGATAAATCTGCACAGGAATGAAATAGCACCAAAAAAGTGTTGCCTCGGAAAGAGTAGTGATTTAATTATGCCTTGATTTTGATTCTGTTTCTCATCTGTTTCTCAGATACCTGGAGAAGGTATTAAAAAATATAACAGGTGATAGAAGTAAATTGTGCCTGGAGATATTTTCCTGTTGTGAACCATAGGGAAAATAGGTATTTGTCTGAATGGGTTTTTTCACCCATTATATTTGAATTCTTCATGAGAAATATTTCTCTGTGAAGTCTTTTTGTAAATGATGCAGAGATTGGTTCTGAGAAAACAATTTATTTGAACAATTTTCTATTTAACTGGGTGTCAAAGTATTTGCTGCTGTTTATGCTTGGTTTCTGTTCATTTAACTAGAGAAAATTCATAGATTCATAGGAGTTCTGTTCAGAATGTACCACTATGAAAATATTAACTTGACCTTCTAAATGGCAAAAGGCAGAATCTCTTCCAGTGATTCCTACAAGGTAGCCCCAAAACAATGATTGATATACAGTCTCTGATAGAGAAAATCTCTGTCTTAAGACTTCAGGGAAGAATTTCCTAGAATTGCCAATGCTTATTTTATCTTTATTGAATATTTTTTGTCTTCTTTTCAGTTTGAACTTTTCTGACTCTTGATCACTGTCTTTGGTTGAAAGGACTTCTAAGCTATCAGGAACTTTTGATAGTCATAGACTGGGTTCAGACACATCTTTATCTATCTTGGATATATTCAATAGATTGAGCACCTAGGGGCTTTCTTTGTAAGACATGGTTGCTGAGTTCTCTTAGGGTTTTAATGACATGAATGACTGTGGGGAAAAGTTTTTCCTGAAACCTCTCTCATTTTTTACTTCATTTTAAATATATGACCACTGAAACTAAACATGGTAATGGTTTTAATTATGCCACAAAAATAATGCCATTTTCTATTTCTGTTCATTATTTCTCTGCTTGTGCACTCAAAACTTGCACTGTGCTCCTTACTTGCTGCTTCACACTTGGAGCTCCTCTACAGTAGCTTAACTTAAATGATCTTGTCATTATTTCATTTTCAAAGCACTTGGGATACTGTCCAGAAAAGATGACCTCACTTAGAATAAATTCATGGATGTTACTAGGATTTACAGAAGCATGCTGAATTTGTGCTGATGGCTTTGTCTTGTAAAACGCTGGTAAAAACATCTAATTGTGCCCTAATGATCCTCATTTGGTAGATAGCCTTGTCTTTTTTTCAGTCAAGGCAGTCCATTAATTCTCCTGACAGGATCTCCCCTTCCTCCCAAGTCCTGGACAGGGCAATCCAGAAAAGAAGGCATCCTCAAAGAGATGTAGGTAGAGAATTAAACTGAAATGGGGCCGAACTCCTGTTATTCTGAAATTTCTCCTTTCCACCTAAAAAATATTAATGAAGTCCCTTCATATTTCTACCAACTGCACTGGAAAGTCCTCTGAATGGGTCCATCCAAAGCTGTGTGGAGACTAAGAGGGGCTGTAACATTGATTTCAGACCCAATGGAGCCATGTGGAAATGTAGGAACTCCTAAACCCTCTTGTCTAGATTCTGGTAGATTTCTAGATTTTGCTTAAGAATCCCAACAGGACTGGGAAATGCTATTTCCCTGTTTACTCAGTACTCCAGAAGACTGCAACAAAAATCAGTACTAGATACTGTACTGTATCTTTATAATCCATTTCTGATTATTCATAATTACAGTCAATAATGGCAATCAATATGTGTGATACATTTTTCAAAAGTACATTTCTAAAAAATGCAGATAATCCTAATGGAATTTGTCAGATACACAGCACTTGAGAGGATCAGTGATCATGACTATGGATATTCAAGATATTGCTTTAGTTCATCATTATTGGTTGTATGACTGTTCATGCTTTATAACAAACTTCATAACATACTTCATATTTTCATATCCTTCCCAAATTTTTTGTTTTGAACCCCATGTCAGTAGAAACAATTTCTCTCTACCAATTTGAGAAACGGATGGGACAGGCTAAATTACACTGTCCAAGAAACGTTAGGAGCAGTTCCACAGATAAAGCTGCCTCTGAAATGATACTTCAGAGTACTTCCTGGTAGTTTTGTTCGGTAGATAAATTTAGAGAGAACTATAATTATGCATTATTGTTTGAGAAAAACAAAATATTGTATCTTAAACTTCTAGCCAGCAATTTTGTTGCAAAACACCTTCATAATATAGCTTTGTTTCATGCAATTTCACCACTTGCCATACTTCTGAATCTCTTTTGAAATTTCATAAATATGTCTTCAGTATGTTATGTCCTTTCTTGCTGGAATGTGAACTAAATTGTCAGGAGAAAAAAGAAAAAGTATGTAAAGAGAAAAAGGCTGTAAAGAATGCCTCTGCTAATCTGCTATTTCTTATAGTGTTGCTTCTGTTTTTGTATTTTCAAAATACTAATTACTATTTCTTCTGTCTGACATGAAAATACAGTTCTTACCTAATTGTGTGGCTAAGGTGTAAATTCTCTAGCAGATGAAAAAAACATAATAGCAGAAATAACCACTAAACATAGAATGAGTCAGGATTTTTTTTTTTTAATCGAGGCTTCCATGAAGAATCACCAAATATTAAGACAATTCTTTAATTAGTAAAAATGTTCTGTAAAAATATGATTCCCATTTTCATATCACTAATTCACAGTGAAACACTAAAATAATTAGAATAGGTTGTGCTTTTGCTGTAAAAAATATGGAGCAGAATCTGCTCTCAGTTCAGTAGGGACAGCCTGAGACAATTCATCTGGAGATAATAAGCCAGATTCACAGCCTGGGTAAGTTGTACAGTTCCTCTGATTTCAACTGTGTCACACCAGATTTAAATCAACTCAGTATTTGGCTCGATATGCACAGTCAACAGATTACACACATAGCACTGAGAGCAGACTTTGGCTGGAAGAATTAGGTTGCAAACACAGAAAGTAGCAGGGCAATTAATTTTTTTTGGTGGTGGGCATGGGGTAAGGGCTTGGAAATAAGCATTTGCAGTGGGTAAGAACTCTCTAATTCTTCAAGTGAGGAGCTTGGTGCAATGTGAAAAATACAAAAGTCCCCACTTCTCTTTGACAGAAGGTCACCTGTTTTCAGGGTGAAAAGTCCTCGGTACAATCAGCTTATGCAGAAAAGGAAAGAGCTACTCTGTGCCACTGCCTCCAGCATTTGGAGTTGGCATTTTGGGTCCTGAGAACCTTGGGTTCCAGTGCTGTCAACAGAGCTAGTCAGTAGACAATAAGGTCCTTCAGAGCTGATGGATAGAAATGTGGGTAAATTCTGTGCATGGCTGAATTTTCAGCAGCTACAGAAATGTGTAGTATGGCTCTACTCTCCTCCAGGTACAGACATTGTACACCAATGCAAATCTAATGACATAAATGCAGTTACTCCTGATTTAATGAGGAAAATTTTGTTCCCTCTGAACTGCAACTTGATAGTATACATGGCTTTCAATGATCTTTCTTTTTTCCTCTTTTTTTTTTTTTTTTCTGTTTTGTTTTAAGAGTGGCTGGAGTAAGCAAAATGAATATTAAGCAAGGCTGGAATTTGGGCCTTCTGGCTTCTTAGATTCTGCTTAGAAGAATAGACCATGCCTAGAAAATAGCAATCAGGAAAGCCAGGTGAAGTGTTAGTGATATGGAAATATATCAGCCATCACAAACAGACTACCTTAATTAAAGAAAAGTGTTCAGTGCTAATCTAATGTAAAAGCCTTGTAAAGTACCGTAAAGAAGCTGAACTAATTTTTTTTCTTAGATTGTAAAACTGTTTAAGATGGTTTAACTTACCATGAAAAAAACCTGTGGAGGAATGAATTTTCATTGCTGTTTATTAGTTCATAGGGGTTTGGCTATACACACTGTTTAATTCACGGAGTAGGAATTCGACTTCTTCCATTTTATTGAATTCAAAATGTTTTGACAGCTTAACTTGCTATCACTAAAAGTTTAATCAACCAGACATTTAGGGAAAGCTGCTCAGCTAGTATAAATCTTTCTGGTGAAAGTCATCAAAAGAGGCATACTGATTATTGCTAAGATGAGAACTCATGATATAAGACAATATATGCTAAACCCTGTGGCTAGGTGAGTTTAACCATTTGATCCTGCCTATGATGTAATTTTCAGAACCTTTTTCTTTGAATCTGACATCATGAGGAACTGAACTGGCCTGTGAGCAAGTTCATATGCTGATTTTTAAATACTGTGTTAAGCTAAACATGGCAATCAAAAAGAACTCCATGGCAATATTGGTATTGCAATATACCAACACTGTGATAGATGAGAGCCTGAAGTTATCCAACAATTGAAATAACTAATTTATTTTTCATTGAGTTTGGGTAGGTTTTTTTTACTTAAAGAAAGGAAATTACTGTATGCAGTTAAAGGTAGAAGGCTCTTCCAGAAAAGTTTTACTAAGACCTGCTCCAAATATCACTCCTATTTACATTGTGTATAGGGCATAATATCTTTATCTTGTGAAACTGGATGTTCCTCATCATCTCAGTGAATTTTATTCTATTTCTTGATTTACAGTGTGTGAATGGAAAAGGCGAATTATAATATCTAAGTGTATAACTAAACCTTAAACCCTTATTGTTCATCATTTATAGCAGTTATTATTTTTAAAATGGTATACTTTTCAGATTATTTGTTGGAATACTGTCAAGTTTTGATGACCTTTTTCATTGTTTTCATGACATCAACGTTTCTCCTTTTCACCCTGAAACGTGACATATTCTGGGAGGAAATAGCTGTGATTAAAAAATATTAAGACCAGTTCTGTGTAACTTGTTTTCTTATTTTTTTATGGGTTACAATATATCAAAATTGGTTTAGTCTCATGGTCGCATGAAAAGGCATTGTTCCTATGGGATGGCTTTCTGAGAAATGACCAATAAGGGCAGAACTGGCCTTCAATATGCACTGGCATGCTCCCTCCCCAGGAAGAGCTGGTGGAGATGACATAAGCTTCAGCAAGAAATCTCCCTGGCAGTCAGACTGCTGTGTTGTCACCCTTCCCCGTCTCTTTGTTGGTTCCACACTGTCCATCTCCTTGACTTCTGTGATGGTTTTCCTTCATTATCTTACCTTTCCCATTTTCTCTCTCCTGCCCCCTCCTCAGTCATGATCATAATGAGTAGCACAGAAATACTCCCTCAAAATCACCTCCCCAGTGGAGTAGCAGAGGGATATAGAGACTAAAATGGGTTTTAGGACACTGAGCCTGTTCGTCAGCTTTAAATTCTGTCCACTTTATTAACTGGGGCTCAATTCTTAGTGCCCTTTTACTTTGTAAGCTTTGGGAAAACCTCCTTTCCTTTGCCCCATATTGATGTTGGGTTGGGTATAAACAATGGTAAACATAATTTCGTTTTGATAGCAGCCTTCCTTAGGCAAAATGCCCTTTGATCTAATCAGGGGAGAACCCATCCTTGGCACTGCTGTGGCCTTTACTGGCTGTACCAGGCAGAGAATTGATTGATTTTTTACAATGTCCAAGATTTTGATGCTGACTAATTCTGTAGGACATGATCCAACAATTCTGAGTTGTTCCACTTTTTCCCTGCTGGATTCGGAGATTTGACCAGAGTGCCCTTCTAATGACTGCAGGATCAGCCATGCTGCCTGTGGTAACATATTCACAGCACACTCAAGAATTTAAGTTTTCTGAAGTTTAAAATCATCTACTTCATCATCCAGGAAAATTCAAAATGGAAAAGTAGAGCCAAATGAATTTAGAATCCCTATCACAAATGACTGGTGGTTTTAAAAGATATAGTTACAAAAGTCTTATGAGAATATTAATAACTGATTAATAACTAACAATAATAATAGTTGCATGTACAAAGAGCTGCACTAAATCCTATACAATGTTTGCACTTTGGCAAGAGTATTTTGTTTCATATCACATACATTTTGTTAAGTAGAGGAAACACTGCTTCCCTGGTGCTTTTGTTTTTCCCTCTGGATTGTAGCAATGGAGCACTTGCATGTTGTGTTTGATGCCTTGCATGATAGAGACATGCAATGGCAAGTTCCAGTCTGCATGCTGCTTAATGAATGTTTTCCTTTTCTTTCCTTCCCTGTTATGTGCTTACAGAAGACAACTATGTGGAAGGTGGGTGCTTTCTACCTTATTTTCCTAAGCTCTTGTTTTTCCCCTCTGTTCAGTGGGGTTTATTTTCCTTCTTCTGCTTAATGTTATAACAGTACACATATCATTCAGTACGGTAAGTTGTACTCTTCCCCCATAAAGGCATACAAGTTTATTAAATAACTGTGATTTATTTTTTCATACAGAACACAAGCAAAGCTCCTTGGCCTTATTACTGTAATTCCAGAATATCCCCAATGAAGCAACAGGATTTGTACTTGTGTGACTGACAACATATCTAAAATCTTTCTGGAGATTTGCAGGACTGATTTCTTCTCATGTTCTGTATGAAAAACACTTTAAGAAACCATTTGTCTCATTAATGTAGAGCCTAAATCCTCCCAATAAGATAATAATGCATGTTAAATTCCCGTCTTTTAATTGCTTAGGAAAATGGAAAGCGCTTTTCTCTTTAATACCAGAAACCTTGCTTACTCTAATATCCTTTACAGCACAAAGCTTTAGGAAAATAGGTTTTCTGTCTAACTTTTCAGCACAATGCGCTTGCCTTTTTGGATATTGTGAAAGAAGCAGCATGTGATTTTAATAATTACACTGGTATGTAATTAAGATCCTTTAAAGAAAGTATGGCATAGGGCAGTGGAAACTAAGGCACAATGCCATCTATCCTGAATATTGGTAAGTAAGTCTATTAGCTGGTAAAACATGCAAATATATGATAGTTTTAATGTCTTTTTGCTTATAAACCAAAAAGTGCAGGTGCTTTTTTTATGTGCAAATATCTTTAAAAGTCTCTCTGGGGTGAATCTTTGCATACCAGATAAATGATTATCTGTTTGAAAAAAATTAGTTTACCTATCTGAACTGAAAAATTGCTTTCATTTTATTTAATTCCATTGTTTTAAAAGCTATTTTAAAAGCAAGGACTTTGTAAATTGACTCATATGCAAATTGACTGTCCTGGAATGACTCTGACCCAGGGTGCTCATGTGAGCTACTCTGGGGCCTGAGTTCATTCAGATATCATCTCACCATGGACCACTGCCTGTCTGTTCAGGGGTGGCTTTCTCAAGAAGCCTTGAACTGCTGATGCTTCATTTCTCTATGCTGCTGTATTCAAGGGTGAAGACAGGTGCTCAGATTTAGCACACAGATGATGCTCTGCAATTTTATTAATATATATGTTTTCCCAAGGAGAAGGAAAATTCAGACAATTCTGGTGCTTTACTTGTGGGCACTGTTATGCTCGCACATGTCAATAAAATTTCATTTTCATTGGGAGATAAAAATGTATTCAACAACATTGAGATAGAAATTCTAGCTGAAAAACATAAAAGCCTAGAAATAACTACCTAATCTTGTATTTGATCTGTGCATAAAACTCTTACTGGTGTCAACATGAGTCTCAAAATTTGAATTAGGTTCAGTATAACCAGATAAGGAGGTTCAATTGCATTTCACATATTCATTTATGCACAGCAGTACAAGATAAAACCTGGATAACCGTTAATCCAGACTTTACCTGAACCTAATTCTTAAAACTGCAACCTTAAATTTATTCCAACGCAGGTCTGGTTACTTATGCATACATTAAACTTAAAAAGCATGAGTATGTAAAAAATGGAAGCATAGAATTGTGTATCCACAGCACACCTTGAAATCTGAGCTAAAATTTTTCATCTTTGATCTCTGTGATATCTGAGCATCTCTGTAAATTAGGCAACATAAGCAAACAGAAATATGTAGTATTCAATTTTGTATATACTGCTGGTAAAAAAGGCTACTGTGTTTTCATTTTACTGAGGTTGTACTACACTTTAATACCTTCACTGCAGGTTTATCACGTTTAAATTTTGTTTTGGCCTCTGCATGGAACTCACACACCAAACTATGACAATACCCTATCTTCATATCACCTTCCACTATCCCACCCTGTGCTCCTTAACTCTCTCCTCTCAGAGCCAAGTTTGGTAGAGAGTTGGAGTGGATCACACATGAGGGATTCCTTCTAAATCTTGAATTCCCAATTCACAAAGAAATTGAAGTAACGGTGCACAAATGAGTATTTTCAATGTATGGGATACCTATACATGGCTACTTAAGGATAAAACTTCCCAGTCCATTATACACAGACTTTCATTTTGCAAATCTAGTAGTGATTGCTATCGTGGCAGATATAGCTGTATCATTTTAAACCACTCTGTGGAATGAACAGGTACAGCACTAGTAATTCTTCACTCTTCAATAGCCTCCATCCATGGATTGCAAAAATATAAAATAAGGTAAGTATCATCATGTGCCTTTAGCAAGGAAGTATAGGTGACCTTACTGCTTGCAAATAAAGTAACACAAAGAGTGAAACAAAATACAGTGTCTTGAGTAGTACTGAATTTTTGAATTGGTAGATGATTGGTTTGAGCAGTGTATGTCTTTTAAATTCATTTGACTGCCTTTTTTCATTGAGTGACTCTTAAAATTCAAGTAGTTTTTATGATGTTTTCAAGAGGTACTTCTGCTATTTACTTTTTTTTTAAAAATTATGTAAGAGTCATCTACTTCCAACTTACCAATTTCACATATCATTTTAACAAAAAATAGTAGCTATCTAGCAGTGATAATCTGAAGCTAAACTTCTGTTTAGGTTCATATAGTTATGAAGTTCATATGTAAATGTGAGCTACTAAGAGATCACCTTCTTTGCATTCCCTTGGGAGACAGGACAATGATTTGTTTGAAAGATCTCATATAAAGGAGTGGCTGAAAAGTCACTATTTCCTTAAAGAAAAAGATGTTGCAGTATTCAACTAGTTACCATTTTCCTTTATCAAATAAAAGTTAGGGTCAAGTCAGAAGTCTGAGATTTCTTACTGTAGTTGCCAACACAAAAAGTTTAAACCCAAAAGACAATTTAATCAATCACAAGAAGAAATTGAGACTTCCAAAAGGCCACATGACAGGGAATCCAAGCAAGAAGACCCAGCACTAAAATAATTAATTAGAAAATATCATCTGGTCTTTGTATATTCAGCAAGCCTCTCTTGCAGCAACACTTACAGAGAAAGAACACCCATGAAAACATTTCTATTCCCTTTCACAAGCTGCAAACTGCCAGTACAGCTGTGTGATGTTTCCTAAGCAATGCTGATGCAGGCATCCCTCCAGGATAGCAGTCAGCTTTCGTTTACATTGCTGTGAGCCCCAGGTAATCCCACCAGCTGCAGAGCTCTGGATTTAGAAACAGAATTTATTGCACAAGAGATGAGGCACATCAGGCCCTTCAGTTTAACTACACATCTAAAACGGGTGACATTAAAAAGCAATAATTCAACAAAACCATTGTTAGTCTACTTGGAACATCACTTGAGATTTGGAACTGATAAGAGACGAATCATTTAGACTGATTGCAGTCAGGAGTATCTTCTTTGCACTACCCCCAAGTAGCGTGAGTCATTTGTGCACCCAATTTTCCTTGTGAATTAGAAATCACAGAAACTCTCTCTCTAGGAAGTCTGCTTTCCAGTAAAGAGCAGGATATTTTATTGCTCACCTTCTTTGTGTGAATTAATTGCAATTAATTGCAATTAAGAAAATAATGTATGGCTTTTTGAGAAGAGGAGCACATTTAACACATGAACAATAACTTCTGAAATGCATCCTAAAACGGCTAAATTCAACAATAAACCTGTTTTTTTTAAAATCAGGCATAAAAAATTAAAAACCTTCATATATCTAAGAAAAATATTCTCCCAACATCACATTATATTCAGTGAGATTTAAGTATCATTTTATTATCGTGAATTAAAAAAGATGAATATTTTTCCTTGAAGAGTAACAAAATTTGGCTCTGGATGAGTGATTATCATTATGGACATCTGCTTTGAAATGTCACTAGACCTATTCTGGTGTGATGGGATTTCATCTCACAATACAAGTATAAAGCAAAATCTATTTCTCACAGATTTATGAAGCAGTTGAAGAAGCTGTCACTTAAATTTTCTTTATTACTATGTATTTTATATTGCATATGTAATAATTTGCCTTCTCTGGAACAAATTCTTTCTACTGTCACATTTCACACAAATAAGGAGACATTCTTTGCATTATCATTTCCATGTGATGAAGAAATTTTATTTAATTACCTGAAATGCTCATTTTTATGAGGGGAAAAAGATCAGACCCAGCCCATTTTTCAGGTTTAAACTTCTTCAGGGTTTAAACATCATTTCACATGTAGAGGACAGGAAGTCCTCTCATCAAAGTGTTCAAAGCAATATAATCAAAATATGATAAAGACAGATTATTTAAGGAATTGGTTGGATTTGAAAGCATTTTATTATTTTCTGTCATTGCAAATACTGCACAGAAAAAAATACACAATAAACAGCACCCAGTGTTTGAATTGCAGTTCTGTTACTCGTAGCCCAAAGCATTCCAACCAGTGGTTGAAAAATGCTCTTTGATTTCCCTCTGTGATACAGACATCTTATAGGAAACAGATGCCTGTCACAAAACATTTTTGTCAGTGTGACAACACCACCTTCCCGTGCTCCCTTGTTCATTGCTGACTGTGCTCTTGTTTCCCTTCAAGGTCTGGCGCACCTGATGATGGGCGACCAAGGTATGGGCTCTGTTCCTTTTCCACTCTGCTTTCATTGTTTCTTCTTGTTCTGTAGCTGCTTTGAATCCATCACTGCAACTGATGGGCAAATGCTTGAAAGCTGTCTTTGGCTGCAAAGAAACATATGGTTTTGGTCACATCTTTTTCTTATTTCATTTTTTTTTTTGTTTGCTCCGTGAGCTTTTGTCCTTCCTGCCTCCTCAACTCCCCCTCTTGCAATGCAGTAACTAAAAAGAGGTGAGAGAAATAAGAAAGCGATTAAGAAAATTTCATGTATTTATCAGAAAATACAATTATGGGTGATCCTGTAAAAGATAAACAAAATGCAAGACCACTCTACAGATAGCTCCTGAAAGAAGATGCTCCTCTTGTGACATTGTACACATTGAAGAGTCCATTTGCATTAATGCATGGCTGATTGGAAATGTGCAGAAAGCACCTGCTCCTGGCTTCTGGAATGTTGAGAGTACAATATTGCTACCTAACAAAACCAGTGATTTTTTTTCCTCCTAACCATTGTCCATGTTACCTTTGTGACAGTCTTTCTTGTCTTAGCATGGGTTATTTCTGTGTTTCTCTGCATGTACATGATTGGGAAGAAATAAACTAAATCCCTAATATGACACTGATTGCATCTTCATTTGTCTTCAGACACTTACCTTATACTTTGTCTCTTCATGTTCAGATACTATTGCATTTACATGTACTCATGACTCTTACTGTTGTTTCTCTCCTCTTCTTTATTCTCTTTTTGTCTGGAAATGCTTTCTTCATGGAACCATTTCACCAAATCCATAGGTAAAAGTAAAGGTATTACATGATTTTCTTTATTTTTAATGCCATCAGTATACTTTAATGTATGTGTAAATAATGCAAGTAAATGTAAAATTTTTTTCACTGATAACATAAGGTAGGTATATTCTTACAGTAAATATTTCATGGATATTAAGGTAAGGAAAATTATCCTAAAGTACAGGCTGACCATTTTCTAAGTTTGTTTCCTGGTTTTGTGAGAGATGTAATGCTTTGGCAGTGATAAAATAGGCTACAGCTATAGGAAGTGTTCAGGATGAAATAACAGCCACATTTTGAGGTATGCTTTTTTCTGTTCTCAAAGAGCTGTAGTCTAAACCACCAGACACAGGAAAAAAAGTGTGATGTTGTTCAGTAGAGACTCTCTGGAGATAATCTGTGCAGGGTCAGTCCACAGCTTGATGTACGTTTTACATGGGAATAGCACTAACTTTAGCAAGTCTTTGCCCTGAGAGTTTCCTTTTATATTAATCACTTGGAGCATATCTGAGATAAGAATTGGACAAAGGAATGAGGAAGTACAAAAACCAAAGGGAAGTGTGGGGTTTCTCTCAGATTTTTTTAATTCTTTTTTGTTTCTTTATGTAAAGAATGCTAGCCGTGTTTACTTCCCTTCTCCCAGAGGAAACAGTACAGTAGGGGTAAGATTTTTTTTTCCTCCATAAATAAACATCAGGTTTTGCAACAAGGACATTTGTTCACAGGCATTGTGTAAATATATTTTTATGATAAGAAGCTGGTCATTAAAAGCCATTTAATCTCTGTTACATATGATGAATAATACAGTTCTACTCATCTTAAGCATTTGTCAGGGGGGTGCCTATTCTTTGTAGAAATCAGAAATCCAGTCTGTGTGGTTGTACTTTCCTAACTAATTAAATTAGAAACAAACATCCAAGTTTGTTGGTGTCTTGGCTGATTTAATGTTTCCATACCTAGAAAGTTCATGTGATGCAAAGACTGTAAATACAAGTCTGTAGTGTCCCATTCCTCTTCATGTCAGACCCCCTGGAAATACTCTGTACCTGTATAGGGTGGATACCATTTAAAGGGTTGTGTGTGTTTTGGAGCTCTAAGTCTTCTTACTTAGGAAAAGTTTTAAGCAAGTATGGAAAACAATCTGCTGATTTCTTTGTTTTACGGGATCATTTTTTCTTGTTTGCTGTGTAACTAATCCTTGTGTTTTTTAACAGTACCTAGTATGCATGATTTCCTTATTACTTATTGCTATCTTACTTATTACTTACTTATTACTTAAGTCAGTAGATATCCTGGTTGCAGTTACCTTAAAATGATATTTTTTATTAAGTGAACCTTGACACTATAGATATTTTTATTAATAATGCAGAATTATTTTTCTAGATTGTTCTGTACACAGAATAAATTATGTAGTCTGTACAGCACCAAAGGGTTTTTTTGTATGAAAGGATTAAAATATAATTATTATGAATATTTATTATGAATAGTAGCTGACATGGAGAGCAGATTTTTATTTTTATTTAGAAAAATAGTTTTTCAAGTATTGTGCAACAATTTAGACATTTATATTTTTTAAAGGTTTGATAACTATATTAAAAAAAATTACCTGTATATATTACCTGCATTTAATGTTCGATAATGTGCCATGTAACATAATTTAAACACCAGTCACCAATCATCTAATCATTTGATTACATTTTTGCTTTCATATTTTGATTTTTATTAGATTTATCCAGTTAATATAGAAATAATCATTACTATGTTTTGCGAATCACAGTATTTCTGCACATATAATGGTGTATATTTATTCAAATTGATGGAAAGGGTTTATATGTGTACCAGCTCCAGTTGCTTGTAACAGAAAATATTCCTCAATGTTGAGCCATATCCTCAACCAGCAAAAAACAGGCTCATTTTGTTGACTATCCTCAAACTTTACTAATATCAGGTATTGAAACATGTGGCCTTGAAACAGTTGTGATAACACACATTTGTTAACACATGACAATATGAAAAATGGGTGATGGAAAGGAATAAAAGGAAAAAAGAGGAAACACCTTTGTTATAAGTTCCTTTCCTTGAGAGGTATGCAAGGGCAGTAATTGTAAAATTCTGGGTGATTATATCATGAATTCATCTTATTTTGGAAATATAAGCAATAAAACATTTTTAAGAACCTTTGCAATGTGATTTGTCCAGAAGAGGCTATAAATGGCTGAAGTATCACCATCTCCTTTAATTGTGTAGATATTCTTTGGGATACTGGAGAAGGAGAAATAAAATCAGTGTATCTTCAGAATTAGAGCAGGTTTTTTATAAGGTAGGGACCTGGTACTGACAGAGGAAGGAGAGATGAGGCAGACTCTCCAACTGGGCAAGCAATACTAAGTTCAGTACCATCTCACAAGGCCCTTGATGTTTGTCATTTAGTTGTAAATTTAAATTAGGATACTCTGGATATTCTCCCCACATATTACTCTTTGTAGATTCTATGCCTAATTCTAGGAAGATCTCCAGTCTTTTAATTATACTGGCATTTGTTTATTTTCTGACAAGCACCATCTATTCAGAAATATTTTGGAATTCCTTTTTCATCCCCTGGAAAAAAGGTACCTATATAGAACTTTAGCAGCAGGGTTGTCACAGCTCTGATGGTGAAAAGACATAGGCAAGGTAAGGTTTGTAAATGGTGTTGATGTTTTTGTTAGACCACTTGAAAATGCTACTTGGAGCAATTGTTTGAATTCGAAGCAAACCTTAAATCTGCTGTTCGTAACAGGTAGATTTGTTTGCCCCAAACAAATTTGTGCCCAAACAAATTTTTTCTGCTCTCTCCAACTGTTGGACGTGGTCTAAAAACCATTTCCACTTATAGACCTTACCTCATCAAAGTCATGCAGGATTATTTTTTGATGAATAATAATACAACTAAACCTACATGGCAACTAATGCAAAACACTCAATTTCTTTATTAAAAAAAATCCTATCCTTTTCATGTTCTTTTGGTGAGCAATGAAAAGAATTTATAATTCAGAAACTCTAACAGTGACGTGTATTACTTCCTTTTTATACTGTAGTTCTCTTAAGTCTATATATATTTTTACCTATAGTTTATTTATATGTAATTATCATACTTTTGACTACATATATTTCTCATTCTGTACCTAAATACTATGTTCATATTCCTGTTCTATTATTTTAGAGGTTATATTATGTGCAGCTTTAAATTATACATGAGTCACTCAAGTTCGTAAAAAACTGTTAAATGTTAGCTAGCTGAGCAATAAGTGTTTCTACCAAAAGATTGATAGTACAACTGCAATTTATCCTATTAGATTGCAGACTTTTGATGTGCTGATATTTGTTATGCTGTGTATAAATGCTGAAGAAAGACTCCAGAATGGTAATTTATGTATGTGTCAACATTCTTGACAGAGGTGGGCAAGTTCTTTGTTGCACATACTATCATACAATATCTGTAACACCAAAGTGACACCACTAATTTTTTAATTATCAGTCATGCAATTCATTTGACAGCTGGAAAAATAGAGCACTGAAAAATAAAAGCAATTTAAATCCTTAAACTGTCATGAGCATAAAAATGGTGTGTTTTAGCTAAGTAATTATGTAGTGCTTGTGTCATGCCACACAAATCTCACCTTGTGCCAGTAATCTCCCCTAACCTCAAACTGTGTGGAGTTTGGTCATTAACCTTCCTGCAACCACAAGTTCATCTTATTGTAATGACTTTCACGTTTGCTCTGGTTTCGAAGAACTAAAATGGTCTTGGCTTCTGGTGCTCTCTGATCTTTCGCAGATCGTTGAAATGCCTCTCCTCTCCTCATCTGCTTTTGTGTGTGCGGCTTCAGAGTGGGCCTGAGAGACGCCCATAGCCCAGCATTCCTGACCCAAGCCCCCAACAGTCCAGAAACCCTGTAAATATTTTGGTACTGCCCTGGACTCAAGCTTATTTTTGGCTCAGTGCCCGGTTGACATGGATTCAGTTTCATGCCTTCTCAACTGCAGCTGGCTTTTGCCTGGCAAGCACAAAACACGGATGGAGGGCATTCCTGACTCTCTAGACTTGTTCACATAGTTATATATCCTAGGTGATAGCAGCAGGTTGGAAAGACTCCCTTCTAGAACTGAAGCGAGGTAATTTAGGGGTTTGACACACAATGAGGTTGCCAGGGTAGGGTAACTGAAATTGTTTCTGGGTGACATTACAGGAGAAGAATGGGTAACTTGAACTTCCCCACTCAATATTGTAGTTGCTTCTACTGATAAAAAGGAACAAATCAACAAGGTTTAAAAATTTAACCACCATTTAACAAATCTCAAACATTTTCAAAGTATTGGAAAACTTACATAATTATGAGCATAAGAATTTTAAAAATATCTCTATAAAATTGCCATTATTTTAAATAAGCATTACAATTTTTTAATAAATTAATGAACTTTATGTTTAAAGTTCCTCAAAGTACTCCAAAGTGCTTTGTACTCCAAAGTACACATCATATCTCTTCTATAATGGCTTTTTTTTTTTAAAGAACATCGTCAGTATCTTTAAAGAGAGGTGGATGTTCACCAGAACTATTAGAACTAAGTTTTTGTGTGTAACTGCTACCCCCACACCTATGAATATATGTTTCAATAAATATTTGTACTATCCTCATATTTTTATGGATCAATATGTTCAAATTTTGGTTGAATATCATAATAAACTATACACTAAGTGTTTATTGTGATGCATTGGAGCAAGTAATTTCCTTGCACTTCAGTGAGTGATACCCTGCAACCCTGGAATATTGACATTTGAAGCTGCAGATTAAAATTTATGTTGAAATATGATCAATTAACAGTTCCCAAGGAGATAAAAAATTACAGCAAAACATGGCTGCTGAAGAAGTTTTGTATCTGAAGCACATGGCTCAGAAAAAAAACGACATCAGGAACAGAAATGCAAATTCTTTCTTGAGACATACATACTCAAAATTCTATCTGAGATGGCTCATTCCTATCAGCAGTATGAAAAGAAGTTGTAAGGACCTGGCACAAATATCAAGAAAACATTCTGATGAAAGGGGAACACATTTATTTTTAAAATAAAACCACCACATGGTAATGTCCAATCCACACCAAGAGTTATAGTGCCTTACCACCATGAAAATAAAGACTATATCATGTTCTGAATCATTCTGATATCATTCATAATTATGTAACGTGTTTTTCATAGACTTCCTATGGATTCAGAGGAAAGACAATAAATGTGTAACTCTGAAGGATTTAATGTAAACAAGTGTTATATTTGCAAATGTGTAGATTTCTGCTGGGTCCAGTAAACATTGTGGTAGGAGATAGTACATATGTAAGACTTTGGCTTCCTCAGCACAAGGCTCCACTTTGAGCATAGGTTATCCAGAAATGGGCATGCTGACAGAGAACCTTTCAAAATAATATTAAAGTTCTTTCAACATGAAGGATGTGTATTTCAGGCCAAAAAGTATGAAGGGATTTACTGAGGATGTAAAACAGTTAAGCTGTCACTCTGAAGAGGTAAAAAAAAATAATCAGCAGGTATGCAATAAAGAAATAGGTAAACTTAGAATTTCTTCCTTAAAGCAAACTTTTCTTTTAGTGTATGTGTAAATCTACATAGAAAATGAGAATTTAAAATTGCAGTGGTCTGTATCTTTTTTGCACAGTAAAATTCCATATTTCATAGAAATTTCTCATGAAACAGATGTTTGAGAGAGGTGTATTCCTTGGATACTGGGATATCCTTGAACTTCCTTGTGAACCAAATACATCAGCAGAGTGACACTAGATTTCAGTTTCACCCTAAGATTGCACTGTATCTTCCTAGGATAAAACTTAGTCCTTGAAATATTCAAGAGCAACAAAACAAATGAGCCCAACAGAATCCAATTTCTAATATTTCAGTGAAAATCAAAAGTAATTGGAAATTATTGTACCTCTCACTCAGAACAGAAGTCTCAGCTGATTTTAACATTAATCCAATCAATCATGCTCAGTGGAGTTTCACCAGCTAAGTGGAAAGAAATTAGAGCCCCAAGGAAGAGTATTTTCGAACATCTCTAAGATTTGTCTACATGCAGGATTACAAAATTCTGGACCAAACTTTATCACAGTTTCTAAAGAAACTAAATCAAATGAAAGTGAAGAACTCCTAATAAGATCACTCTGAAATTGTACTTGTATAACTGAAAATGGGGACTATGCTCTTTAAATGCACATTATAATGATATTTTGCTACCAAGAAGAATTCCCTGCAAAGGAATCAAAACATATTTAAATAGTCAGGATCAATCCTTCTTGTAGAAATAAGAATGCTACATGCAAATTTCTTAACCTACTCTTTACAGAAATTTTGTTTGCTGGTAATAACATGCTAAGGTACTTAGAAAAGACAGAAATTTGAATTACTAAGTCATCTTTAAACTCTTTTAATTAAACAATATAATTTGCACTGATGCTACTAATACACCTCTTTCCTGATTTTCAAAAACTTCTATAACCCTGATGTTCTTAATTGATTGAATGTAGCTTTCTATATTTACTTCAGGGTCCACCTAGAGCAATTAAGCAGAACAGTGAAATGGTGCAATGAACTGCGATGTTCAGGAGCATAAAGGAGGACTCTCATAGGAAATGAGTATGGATCGTGGAATGTGGATTTTGCTGTGAAATTCTGCCCTTATCATTCTTTTAATGGTTTTCATAGATACCAACCTGTTATCCAGATATGGTTTTTCTGAGACTTGGGACAAAACAAAAGTGACTGAATCTTTTTATTGAATGAATTTATTCTAGTGAAAGGAGTCCTTTCTTTCCCATTAAATCTATATTCAGGGCAAGAGTTTTTTTGTGGTTTGTTGTTTTTTTTTTTTCTGTTGGCACCCACTTACAACAACTTTCTGATCAACACTGCATTTCATTTAAAGGCAGTTTTTGTAATTTGCTGCTATGATTTAGAGGTTCTGGTACATTTTTTTTCCCGCTCAAAGTAGACATTTATTCTTTAAAGAAAGGAAGCATCTGGACTGATTCACTGGCAACTAATAAAGCTGTATAGAAGCAACCTTGGATAACAAGAGGCTACCACAGAACACCTGGCACTGCTGGCATCACAGCATTGACTTCAGTAGCTTCTCTGTATTGAGGGTGGGAGAAAAAAAAAGCAGCTGAGTCTAATTCCTTTCATCTGCCTTTGCATATTCTTCAGACAGAGGGGAGTCTGCCTGGAAAGCAAAATTCAGCATTAAGTGAGTATAAGTCTGGAAAATGTTTACTGGGTTTACCCTTAGCTAACAGGTCTGTCCTGAATTCCATATCATGAGCTATGGTTATTCCATTTTCAGGAGTATCCACCCAAAGGGAAGGAAGCTAAATATCTTTCTGTGACCATTAATGCTCTGCTTCTGAAGCACCTTTTAGCTGACAAAAACCTGAGAGGTTCCTGATGACAGCTGCATTGGTACTTACATGACCCCACTCCTAACCAACAGTAACATCTCTCTCTAGGTCTAGAAGTCAGGAAGAATTTGCTTGATTTCCTCCAGTTGAACCTTATTGTCTCTGTTAGGAGGAACCTGATTTATATCAAAAGGTGCCAGATAAGTGGTTTTGATCTCAGGAAAAGGACAGTGCAGGCATTTTGCTGGTAGTACAAGATGATCTTTTGATTTTTCTCAGTTAATGTCTCTGCTTAACCACTTGGTCTTACAAGGTATTTACAAGATACATTTAATATTTCCACAAATCCCTAAGAAATATTTAAAAAACCCAACCAAAGTCATTTACATGCAAATCACCATTGAGAACTATTTTTACAAGTTGTGATTTTACTATTGAAGCTGTGCAATACAAAGCATAAATTAGTTTTAAAGCCAAATGCCTGTTTGACAATGCTATTTGGACTATCAATGGATGTTTATTTAAATGGGTATTTGATATTATTTGTATTAACTGCAACTACTGACTATAATTTTCAGTTTTAGAAGAGTCGTTTTGCTGTAGTTATATTGAACTGTAACACTACTGTATGTTTGCATCATCACAAAAGTGATAGGAGATTTCAAAGTGTTCTATTTTAATTTAATCTTCATTTATCCGAACACCCCTACGTCCTTTGGGTACAAGTAGTGAACTGGTGTTTTCATTTAATCCAAATGCCTCTGAAAACCATGAATGTTGAGGTTATCCCTCTAAGTTCTTAAGTTCTTACATCATTATGCACCTTCAAACACAGAAACTGCAGCTGTGACTGTGTCAGTCATGCAATGATATTTTTTAATGTCCTTAGCAGACTTTTTTGTCTCTATACTTCTCTGCAATGAATTATTCAAATGAGAATACTGTCTATGACTGTGACTGTGTTATAATACTGGAAGAAGACTTATATTTCAGAAAAGAGCAATGTAAAAGTATCTAAGAGCAAGATTGGGCCAACTGTTCTTATGCAACATATTTATATGTATAGAACTTTTATGCATCCTATATGAGACAGGAAAATATCTGTCAAGTCTATATTCTGAGCATTACACAAAGCTACCTGAGTCCCAGTGTTAGACTACTGCTACATACTTCTCCAGAGCAAAGAAGGGGCTGTTCAGGCTACTGTAAATAGGATAAGTTCCTGTATTCTTTTGAAAATATTGGGAAGCACTGAATACACGGAGTAAAACACAGTAGGTTATTCACAATTCTAGAGGACAAGTTCCTCAACAATTTATATTAACGTATACACATTTACCATACATACATGGAGCCACATTCAGGATGTAGTCACGTTAGCAGGTAAATAGAACCTGCTGTACTTCATCACTTTACCTCTCAGAAATGGCTCTCTCTCAGGTTTTATAATGCTTTATATAATGACAAGTATATAATAAAAATTACTCATGTGTCATTATGTGTCATTTCTTCTCTCTTCCAGGAAAACACATGCATTTGATATTTATCCAGTGTTCTAAAATAGCTGATAGAGTTACACCTTGCTAACAAGACTATTCATTTTGGTTGTCCCTGAAATGAATAGGCTTGTTAAAGAAACAGGTTTTTGAGAGTTCTGCATTTATCAAGCTGCTATAAAAGCAAAATGAAAGTTTAATTAATATTTTTCTTTTCAAAACACCTAAAAGATCTGTATATCAGCCCTATAGCTTTTAATAAGTACATATAACTCTCAGAAATGTACATATATCTAGGTCATGCTAATTATCCACCTTGGGAGGCAAGAATGCGCCTATACTCCTCTACCTAGTTGGCATACTCCTGAGACCCAAGTCAGAAGAGCAGGCTTCAGAAAGTCTAAAAATACATTTACTAGGTTCTTAGCCATTAAACTGCTTGAAGAGGAGGTCTCTCCTGTACTAGCTGACAGCCTGTAATTTGTATTATGCAGGAAATGAGACTAGATAATCAAAAAAACAACCTTTCTGGCCTTGAAGCCTATGAATCACACAGAACAGAAAAATTACTGTGGTAACATGTAAGAAAATTGTCAGACATTAAAAGAGCCATGCCAGTTTTGCTTTATTAGTGACACTTTTATCAGGTTTCTTGTGTAGATGGAATTATGTGTTAATGAGCTTCCCCAAGTCGAACCCTTATGGACTAACTGAAAAAATCATTCAAAGCATTCCCTTAAGCCAGGGTGTAACATGAAAACTGAAACACCTTCATGAGAAAACCTCAAACATATATGGAAGTGTGAATCAAAGGGAGGTTAATCCTCCTCAAACTTCAGTATTTGCTGTGGGTATTTATTTTGAATGCTTTGAATTGAATACTGCAGTTAATCTCATATTCAGGATCGTTATGCTATTCGGTATTTTTATTTTATATAGGTTGTCATAACACCTTTGCAACAGGTTTTGGAGGCCTTCAAGTTATACTGTAAGAAATGAGCTTACCTTGTCATGCAGTGACTGACCAGATAAACCCTGGGAAAAACATTCTATGAGCAGCTTCCTTCTTGGTCTCAGTGTCATCCTTCAGCTCCAGAACTGGCAGCATCTGGTATTCTCAGAGAATTAATTTCTGGCAAGTATTTGAGAACAGGGCATATTAAAATGTCACTTCGAGGATGCTATCATATGTTTGAAGGCTGATACAGAGGAATTGACAGCAAAAAACAAAACAAAACATTAAAAAATCCATTCAAAGAACAACCCTAGACCCTTTAGCAGTTATAATTAGGTCATTTTGTATAATTTATGTTGGATTATAATATTCAAATTCACGTAAATGAGTACATTGGATAAAAGCACGACACAATCTCTTTTTCCTTTACATTTACAATACATTTTATATTTTTTCTTATCTTGTGTTGCATCTGTTTACAAGAGACATTGTTTAGCAGGAGAATTGATGATGCCCTGATGCATTCATAATTGCACGGTATCTGTCATTGTGCTGAAGGACTGAGGAAAACTTAATTGGCAGTTAAAGCATGAATTTTCTGTACCTCAAAATATGGTTCTCATACCTATTTTGCCTGTGGTGCGTCTGCTGACAGTTTCAGCAGATGTTTGAGTATCAGTGAAGTGTGGTCATAACTGTTGATGTAGTCAGGCATGTTATTTGAAAAAAAACATCTTTCCAGTACTCCAGAATGTGTCTGATTCAAAATCTAAATTAAGTTGGTTTTAGTAACTCTACGTGGAGCACATCTGACTGTTTCAGTATTTGAGCTTATTGTAGTGGGTTTGTCTGTAAACAGGCTTTAGGAATGAAACCAAGCAGACATTAGTGCCAGTCTGGGATGGTTTGGGAAGAGAAATTTATCAGCAGTAACACAGAGCAAGAAAGAAAGAGAAGAAGCTTTGAGTGGTGTGTATTTTTATTTTTTTTAAAAATAAGGTGTGCAAGTTGCATTTGGGCTGTTTTTCCTTCTGCTTTGTTTTGGTTTTTGGGTTGTATTTTGGGTTTTGCTGTTTTGAATTTTTTCAAACTGAGTAGAAAACAGGGTTTCTGTGGTCTAAGAACAAAGCCACTGCATGTGTGGAAAGCAGTGAAATACTAATTGGATTACAGGTGCTTTTAATTATCATGCACTGAAGGTGTTCAGTTTTCCAATGATCAAGGCAATAGTGTGAATATGGACTGCAAGAAAGAGGATTTTTTTCTTATGCTAAGTGGAAAGCTGAGGGAATACAAAAAGGGTGAGTAATGCTGATGGGAACTTTACTAAAACTTTATGCATCTCTTGTCTCTCCTTTTTTCCTGAAGGACAGTGTTTTTTCTTATAGTGTGAACATTTAGCATTCTTTTGTGAAGCACTTTGCTAATTAGATACCTGTAACACCTCTGAGATGCTTGGAGCGTGGGAGGACAATGACTTCTGGCACAAGGTAGTCCGAGCAGCCTGTTCTGGGTTATTGTATTCAAAACTTTTCCCTGAAAAACTAAGGCATTAAGTAGAAAACTACATGGGGAAACGTCAGTGTCCTGACATTTAAACCTGATTCTAGACAGATTTGAAAACTACCTGTGTTTGTGAAGTCTCAAAGAAGGCAGGAAGGTTCTGAAGGTCCATAGAAGTACAGGCATAAAAAGATTTTATTATTCTATTCTTTTCTCCTACTGACTGTGTCTCCCTGTTGCTAGGAGAAAGGTAAGGTAACTGCTCCCAAATTTTTAAGACACCATAGCTATTTCCTGCCAAGTTTTCTCCTAGGACTGACTGTTCCAATACTCAGTAGGCTCCAAAAAAACCTTTAATAAAACTAACCACTCATCCACTTTTTTCTTATATTCCAAGGGTCAGGAAAGGGAGAATTTAGAAGAATGGGAAGGTGAAAGAGCTGTTGCTGTGTGAGTGGATCACTATTTAGAAGTGGAAAACCCAGACCCGGCAGTTCTTGGTCCTGGCTTGGCTTGAGAGTGTACAGAAAATGCCTGAGAAACCTGGAAGATGTGCCTTGTTCAAGCTCTCTGGTTGTTCATTTAGTCTTTAAAAAGAAGAACACTGCTTAGGCATTTCTGTCACTTTTGATGTGTGATCAGAATTCAACAATGCTACATTTCTGTCAAAGGCTCTTCAACTCCAACGCTTCCATATCTTCAATTTTCATAATTGATTTGATAACAAAATTACTTAATATTAAGTTCATGACAACATTTTTCAAGAGAGAAAGGCTTCCTTCAACCATTCTCCTCCCCTCATTACTGTATTTTAATTCCTATCTCTGAAAGTAATATTAAATATTTAGGCTATAGACCTGATTTGATCATTACCTGTACATCAGCAAAGAATCTTTGCAAATACAGTGAATTAAAAAGAGCTGTATGTACTTTAGCATGGATGATTTAAGACCAGTTGAGGAGAAGGATATTATGAGGTAGATCTATATCAAGAGGAAGGTTAATGAAGACAAAACACTGAGACCTCTAGGTCTTAATAAGAGGTCTATAATATTTGCCTAGCCAGATTAGGTCCAGGGGCAAAGCTAAGTAGCAAAGTGCTCTGACATAATCAAGGTGGCAAAGTGCTCTGACATAAAATGGTGGCAAAAGAAGAAAGAAAGAAAAAAAGCAAAAGAAGGCATAAGAGAGCAGAAAGAATTTTGCCTCTGAAATCAGCAAGTGGAAATAGTCAAACCCAGTTTTATTTTATACCTATTTTACCAATGACATGTAGATAGATATTCTCTGTTTCCACTAAAATTTCTATTATGTTTTGTGTTTCTAAGCCATAAATAAAGGTAAATTGATCAAATAACCTCTGATTCTCCAGAACATGAACATTTAGTTATAGCTTTTTAAAAGTAGGAAAAATACCTCTTACATGTGCTATTAGGTATTCTAGATGCCTATTCCATAACCACATTACTATTATAGTTTAAAAGACCTTGAAGCAAAAATGCTTCAAGTCTAATGTGATATATAAATGTATAAGAAAATAGAGTGAAGAGAATCAAACAGGTAGAATATATGTTATTATGTAGTAATGTGCCTGAATATGGTGCCCAAACATATGCATTTGCCCTAAAGAAATGTTTTGAATTTTTTATATCTAAACATGGAAAAAGGAAAAAAGCTCCAAAACCCACACTATTTCCTAAGTCAAAAAATTTTATGAGGAAATAACATACATTATATACATTATGCTACATACATAACAGACATTATATACACTCAGTCATTACTTATGTGCATTAAAATACCAAATGATCCAAAACAAAAGTAGCACTCTTTCAGAACTACCGAGTTTTTTTTTTTGTAAATCCAGGAGCAATATCTGTATAAAGTGACTCTAGAGCATGCTCAAGGCATTTAAAATTTATCAGCAAACTCCCTTTAGTTATCAAGCTTGAGAACATTTATCCTATTCATTACTGACATCTCCCAGAATTCTTTCCATGGTTTTGTGCAAATAGCTTGTCAGCTTTTGGCAAATAGAGGTGATTTTCAGTAACATTTTTCAGATACTTCAAATTGAATTATACATCTAGAGGCAGTCAATCTTTCTTACCATTAATTTTGCAGGGAAAAAAAATTCCTTTCATATTGAAGGCCATCTCTACAAAGGGGACCTAAGCCTTGCAGTGCTAACTGGGATCTAACCAAAGGGCTGGAGAAATTCTGCCCACAAGAATGCAGAACCCTTGCCTCTGCACACAGGCTTGTTCTGCAGTAGAGGGGGAAAATATGAAGTTCCTTTGGGTACCGTGGATATTTTAGCACTCTGAAAGTGAAAACTCTGAGGTTCCTGAGTACAGGTTGTGAGATCTAAACAGTGCTTATCAAAATCTACATTAGGAATTTGCTTACATCTCAGTTTTGGTGTTCCAACATGACAACATTAAGAAGGCACACCCATGTCCACATGTGTTCATGCTTATGTGGCATTTTGTGGCAACTTGTAGCTTTTGTTTTTTACTTTGATTTCTATTATCTCAAACCATTTTATTTTAAAGTAGCTCAAAAAAAAAACATGTTTCTAATTGTAATGATGGTTATAGACTCTTTACCTAATTTAAGTAACTCATTAAGATGTGAGATATATTACCATTTGATTAGTCTGCAAATATGGGCAAGATCTTTATTAGGCCTTTAGCCTCTCTTTTCATGCCTACTGAGGGTCTGGAAGGAAGGTATAAACAGACAAAGATTACAGCAATATGTGGACTCTCTGTATCATACCTAGTCCCAAAACTGGGAATAAGGCTGAGTTGTAGCCTGGAGTCTTCCTTAAGCATGGAGAGCAGAGTCACTTCGATGAAACAGGTTGATCCAGCACAGACAGCAGAATCGCCAGCATGGTGGAGTCTCACATGCAGAAATCTTTTATTGCTATTGACTGAGACACACTCAGAAAATATTTTGGTCAGCCTAGACTATGTGGGGCATAAATGATTTTCTTTCCAGAACTCAGAGGCTCAGGACTCATCAGCTGTTATAAAATGGAAGTGGGAAAGTTGGGGTATGCTAAATGAGGTGCTATCCAATGCATTGGGCTTGGTGTATCATCTTGTAATGAAGTCTGAGGTTCCTTTTAGCTGTCAAATGCAGACTTCTGCAAATGTTAGGTGAGTTTCTAGATTTACAGATCAACTTTCAATGATTTATCAATGTCCTTAAAGAAAACAAGTGTTAGTTTACAAGGTAGGATTGAGGGAAAATGCCTTACAAATCCATTGAGAATTTGCATAGGAATTATATTATCAAATGTTAGCTGATAACTACTTTTTTGTATGATAATTCTAGCACTTATTATGAAACTATTTACGTCATCATCTAGTTTTCAGTTGTCTTAGAGCAAGAACGTAGATATATCTGTGTGATGGTGGTCAACAGCTGGACAATGATCTTAGAGGTCTTTTCCAACCTGAACAATTCAATGTTTTTTCAATGGGTTTTATGGATCAAAATAAGAACAAATATGTAGGAGAAGGGAATACAAGTGACCATGCCCCTGATAAGTAAGAGCTACGTTAATTACCCAATACAGCATAGCTCCTGATGAGTCACAGCTGTATCCAATAAAGAAAAGTTTGATAAAAGGGAATGGGTTAGCTGGTGAGGGTGGGATTCTTGTGGAGGAGGAACCTTAAGGATTGTGAATGAGAGACTCATGAAGAAGCAGGAGCAGGATACTGGGGAGAGGGAATCACTGCTGTGAGGTCAGTCTGGGTCTGCAGTTAGAGCCTGTTATTGGAGCCTGCAGTCACAGTCTGGCTAGGGGAAAGCCTGCAGTCAGAGTCTGCAATCTGATAGTTTAGCAGGAAATAACCAGCAGCCAGAGGCTTCAGAGGAAACCTACAGTAGGGGCTTACTGCAGCCAGAGTCAGTGAATGGTTGGAGTCAGGATGGTTGAGCTGTAAAGATGAATAAACCAGGCCTCTTTTTATGCTGTGATGAGCAAGAAGTCTGTGTCTTGGCTCATTTCTACCCTCTAACAAGAGGGCTGCTGCAACAAAAGATTGCAAAACCTATATTTTTCTTCATAATTTTACTTCTTTGGAATCTTCTGTGGAAGTTCTACTGTTCTGTGTTTTCTTTGGAAGGAAGGACAAAACACTTCATGCCCTATATTCAAATCTTACTGTCCAGCTGCAGGAAATGTTCCCACTCTTGATAAGAAGGTATCAACCTGCAAGCATGGCACAGAATGAAATTTCATAGGGTTGTTAAATTTAATGCTTTATTAAATCTGGAGCCAGATATTTCTGCAGCTACTGCCAGTTACTGAGCAGGATGAGCCTAAAGCCCAAGAGGGTGGGGCTGGAAGTGCAGGAGAAGATATGCCTATTGTGGCAGGTAAGTCCAATGTGGTCAAGTGATGAAAGAGACTGTCAAGAATGGAAATTTCAAAAAGCACCTTTCTGCTAAGAAGGAGTCCTCAATAGGCAGAAGATGCTGGCGGGCATTTGGGGTGAATTCCTCTGTGGTGAATTTCAAGCTGGCAGAGCAGGTTTGCGGTGCAGACATGTGAGCGGTGGTTTCTTCACAGTGAGAAAAGTTTTCATAGTCCATCCCTTGGTATTAACAACTAATTGCTCTAAATACGTAAGAGAGTAGACCATAGTATTATTTACTGTAAAGGAATTGGATATAACTCTAGAAAAGCCAATATTCTGCCATGAAACAAGCTACTAATTTACTTATGTGGTAAATTGAGAGTGCTGCTTTTACAATTGAATTACTCATAGGAAAATGGTAAAAGGCCCCACCTGCTCACCTTCATGTAGCCCACAGATATTATTGGCAGGCTGATGTGGTAGAAATTTGTTTTGTGTTCAGAATTATGGTAATGAAAAGGGTCATCAATATAGTTGATATTACTATTGATTGGATATTGCTTTATTTTTTTTTTTTTTACTTGCAGTACTGCTTTGCAATGATCCATCTCTCTTGTATGTGCTTTGTTCTCCACTTCTAAGAAATGAAAATAGACATCCCTCAATCTGTGTCTTGAAGTAGTCAGTAGCTGCTGAAGGCATGTTTTTAACTTTGGGCTTTAATGGAAGTCTTTAAGACTTTGAGGTATGGCAGATTATGTCATTAAAATACACTTTAATTTGTGATATAATTTATAAAAGTGTAGGGGGTTTAAATATTTATAATAAATGGATATATTGTTATCAGTGTGAAAAAGCAGTAGATTGAATAGTATAAAAGTCAGTCACTAATTCTGTGTTTATATAAATTCCGTTTTGACGCTTTTAATTGAATTAATCAATTTAAAATCAGATTATTCAGACACATCAAAACTTTAAATATATTGACATTTTTTCACTCTGAGCTTTATGGAGTAAACATAACTACTTTTAATCAATAATTTGGCTGTGAACTTGTTTATTAAGCTCTGGAAGGGCAATATTACATTCTTACTGAAGTCTATGGCAAAATTCTTGACTAAAATGAAGTTTGCAGTTCAGCTTTTCTATTTTTGATGATTTAAAGTCATACATATTACAGAAATTTAAAAGAATGATTCTAAACTTTCTCTATTTTTTTTTTTAATATGGGAAATATATAGGAAGGAAATTACTATTTAACACTCAACTATTTGAACAAACATGCAGAAACTACCCCAGTCATGAAAATAGACTAGGCCATAAATTAATGGCAGAGAATAAATTAGCTGATATTGTGAAGATATCGAGTTCAGCAAGTATTATTCTTAATCAAAGCTGGTAAGCAGTTAATGTTAATTATTGTATTAAAATTAGAATACAGATGACGATACAATATACTGTATTACTTAAGATGCAGTTTTAATACGAGCAATACTAAGGAAAAATTGCTTTCAGAGCTGGGAATATGCTGTAATTAAGATAAAATTGCTCAGACCCATCTGACCATTGATTCTGTTTTTCATCATGTTCTCTTACTGAAAAAAGTTGTAGTCGATCAAACATGACTCTGTTGTATGATGCAAGCAAAAGCATAGATGTACTAAGTAGATTTTAAGCATTATGCTGGTTTTGATTGCTGCAAACTATAAATCTCTAACTATTACCCTTCGTATGAATAATCTTGGCTTTTAAAGAGACATTATTTTAATAAGAAATATGTGGTTTTGGTGTCTGAATAGTTTGATCTTAAGGCACAGGAATAACAAAATGTGTTTTGGGGCTTACAGTCTAAAGCCAAGTTACTATATTTGACTGCCCCCCATTCAGTTTTGCTCTGGGGGAGGACCAGCAACTCTTTGATTAATTTACACCTGTTTCAATGTGACATCTTATTCATGGCATTATGGTGGCAGGTCAGCAGCAATACCCCTTTCAAGGTGCTGTCTTTGAAAGGCTGGAAGGCTCTGGATGTTGCTTCCAGATTTTTTTAATGTAATTTTTCTCTACATTCTGTTGAAGATTTTTTCCCATTGCTCATAATCACATTGAGGAACAACATCCTGGCTGCTGCATGTTCATAAAACTCTATGTTCATGCGAGCAATTGGAGAGCAAGAAAAGGGCAAAAGAGCCAATGGGTATATTTTATGAGAACTTATGCTGTTTCATAAATTCTACTAGCAGCCAGGATCTAATTCAGCCGCTGTCGAATTTTGGGCCACCTCAGAGGTACCCACGAAAAATGATGTAACTTCCAATGTCCCATTATCCCATCAAAGATTAATGGGAAACAATGCTGCTTGAGGAAGGCTCTTCATTGTGGCAGAGTCACATGAAGTGGTGCTAGGGAGCCAATTTGCCAACAACTGTGTGCAATGCAGGGCTTTCCTTCCTGCTGGGGTAAGTCCCAGACAGCTGGCTAACCTGTGTTAGTAGTCTCTTTTCTGTCATCAGACTCCTGTGAAAATATGTAAGAAAGCTGTAAAAGTGCTGTCTTGTCCTTATGACACATGGCATAGCATTTGTATAATTTTTTTTCTCCCTTATGAGTTCATTTGGAATTCAAGAAGCACTTACATGAGACGGTTCTGCAGATAATCCTGACTTTAGTTTCTGTCTTTTTCAAGACTATGCTATTCTATACCTACTTGAAAAGCACATTTATGCCTTCTCTAGTTGAATTATTCTCAAAACTTTGGTTATTTCTGAAGAATATGAATTGTTGTGGTGACATACAAAAGTATTTGCTTAAGAGACGTGACTGTTAGTCACACTAATCGACAAACAAAACCTTTGAAACCAAGCTGTGTCTGGGCATATATTTCTATTACTGACTCCGTGCCTGAGTTCAGGGGCTTATTATACCCTAATAAGGAAAAAAAAAAGAAAATATTAATTTTGTGGTGCAATTTCATGAGAAGAAGGTTACTTGTGAATTCTCTTTACATTCACTAAGCCAATATCGTGCTTGTTCTGACATCCTAAAGGTCATTTAAAATATCTTTCTTGAGATTTTTACATGCTGTTAAAAAAAAAGGCAAATAAACATTAGGAAAAATAAGATCTCATCACAGTATTTGAAAGTTTATGATTCATTACAGTTTGCATACCTTAGTTTAATTCCATTCTAGATTTTGTTTTGTATGATTTTCACAGCAAGAATGACATTTGGGGAAAAGGGAAAAAAAAAAAAAGATACCATCCTCTGTGAAAGAAATCTATTTTAAGCCTCTTTCTTTCTTCTCCCTGTGTGGTTCACAGAGATGAAAAAAATGTATTGATCTTAGCAAGAGATCAATAGGCAGAGCCATTCACAATTAGACATTCTGCAGAAAGTAACTTGAATCAAATTAACCTGGAGCACCTGCTGCAGTTTTGCCAGGTAACCTTGCTCTCAAGCAGGTTTTAAGTATAATAAATTATATTTATGTGGTAAAAAGCGGTGCCTTGTGAGTTGTTAAAGATAGACTCACTAGGTTGCACTGTAATCCCCTTTGTAATCACCCGTTAGTATATCTTTTATGCTTTGAGATTATAGGGTTTTATTTCAAAAAAATGGTGGTCATACTGTTTTTATTACTTTTACTTCTAAAGGTCATGTTACAGTTGTCAAAAATAAGTACAGATCTTGGTATTAATATTTTAAAACACAATGTCGGCCAGCCCATATTGTTACTCGCCCCATGGTAATTTAAGGTTGGGGAGCTTTACTGATTAAACCCTTCATTTTAATTTTCAACATTTGCATTTAAAAGGTAGCTCCTTTGACTGGTAATAAATGAGGCATTGGTTATATTTAATAACTCCTATGCATTGTGGTGTCACAGCAGACCCACAAGATCCTACATGCTGTCACATTTAGGATGATAGATTTTATAAAACTGCGTTGCATAAAGATGAACCCTTTTGTGCTACCTTGCAATGTTGCCATGGTGACAGAGCACTGCTTCATGGGAATTTCACTTTTCTGGTAATGTTAGTTACTGAACCCAAAGCTGCTTCTCTAGATTGTTCTTAAATCTCACTTTTAATACGATATCATTTTGTAGAGGCTTATAATTCATCATTTGTATCTTTATTTCCTCAGAAATATCTCCTATAATGCTGTCATAGATAAAGTACTAAACGTTGACTTACCAAATTATGAGCATAGTAAACACTCGAAAGATTTTGGGGTTTTATGTTCCATGCCATTGCTCCATTTTATAAATATTTAGGATATGTTTTGCAATTCCACACTTTCTCTGAACTATAAAAAGAAAGATCTCAGACCTCTAGCTTTGGAAATATTTCTATCAAGGGAAAATATTACAGATAATATGCTGTAGACAGATAAACCTTATCTTTCTTTATAAAATTATTTTGTTAGCAAAATGAATTTAAATTTTATATATATGGAAAATGGTTACAAAATTGTTTTTCGGTCTGCAAATAAAGCCACATTTTTTGGGGGGTGTTACTGTTTATTTCTCTGTAACAGGTGCCGTATTTTTATCCTCCTGTATGCGTAAGAAATCACATGAGAACTTCAGTTGATGTGACATTCATAAGCCAATGGTTTTCTTTACAAATAAAAATAACTGACATAGAAATCCTTATTCCCTGCCCTAAGCCCTTATTTCTGAGTGCTTGGCTGTGGATTGTTCACTGTGCTGAATCAGCCAGAGTTATAATGTTCTCAAGATACAGCCAACTCCTTGACATATGGCAGAAAATATATACATGGATATAAATTGTACCACTTGGTACCCAGTTGGAGCTCCCTAGCTAAGCTAATGAAATTCATGCAACAGGAATATTTTTCTAGTGGAAGGATCTCTTCTGTTTTCAGATGAAAACAGATAAAGTGCTTTCCCAAGGAAAGCATTGGAAGCTGTTCTGCACGTTCTCCAGCCCCATTCATGTTGAATGTTCCCCTAGACTGCTGCAACATTTGTTCAGAGGACCTAGGGGAAAGCATGGCAAACATCTTGCAAATGACTGAGCCAACTGAGAAAGGGTGCTGGAAGATGGGAGCCTCTTCCTGCGTGGGGAAAGATGGCACTGTGCTCTCTGCTAATTAAACAGGCTTTCCTTTCCCTCTTGCTCCCATTTGAAGCAGTCTTGGAACAAAAGATGTAGAAAAGGCCAAAAAAGGGAAGCCTCAGGGGGAAGGGTATGAAATGAGGGAAGACCTTTTCTTCTCTACTTGCAAAATTTTAAGTATCTTCCATCCAATATTAGTGTTTAAACCCATCTACAATCTCTTCTGCTGCTAGTGAAATCATTCATTCCTTGTAAACTTGCATGCTGTCCTCATTTTCCTAAATTTGGCAATGATAAGATTTACATGGAACTATTGTGCTTGATATCTTTCCCCCTCAAATATGTAGCATTTCAAATGTTTGCATCATGTTGCCTGTATGAAGAACTAAAAACTGTTCAGCAGTAGCTTTTTTTTTTTGTGTAATCTTCCTATCACTGGGTAGAGTTTGTGTATGAAGAGCAAGAACTTTTAAAAATGTTTCTTTGCTTGAGCTTGAAACTTCTGGTTTTGTTATTTTTCTTAAGAGCTACTAGATGTCGGAATGTGCTCTGAGATCACCACAGATTCAAATAATTTTTCTGTTTCACAAATAACAAGAGTTGTTCTTAATAATTTTTTAAGAAGCAATTTTAAACTAAAATTTTGGAAGTGTCTTTTATGGAGTATATGAGGTTAGCAATACTTTTGTTTTCATATTTTGTAAATAATTTAAGCTTCAACATTTTTCTCCAGACTATCACGGTCTTTAAAAATATAGTATGATTTCAGTCAATTGTCCATAAAATGTGTAATCAGTAGTAGATTCCATTACTATAATTAAAGTCACTGCGTTCTCAATAGTAGGTAGGGGGACAAGTTGGTAAGGAAGGCTTAAAAAAGCTCTACCACCCCTCTTACTGTGCTTATTCTAAATGATCATGGTAGTTCCCCGCTTTATGTAAATAATTATCTATAGAGAACCTCATGTCCTCAAATACCTGTTCATCAGGAGACATCTTAGTCCTTCTGGCATCTCCTAAAATATTGTTAACATCTTTTTTCTCTTAAAGAGGGAATGTTCCCCTGTTCAATATGTTCAACATGCACAATGCATGTGATTTTTAAATCTGCTGCAATAGATAGAAGATCTGAAGACTCAGATCCTGAGCCTTCTTCTCAATCATAATATAAATTCAGGCGATATTTGGGATAACAAGCCATGCATTGTGATCAGAAAATCTTCTGTTGCTATTAACACCTCACTTCTGTTTGATAAAGAATGCTTTTATAGAGAAATGTACAATACTGCAAACCAGAGAGAGAAGACAGAAATTCTTTTTAATAACCAGGTCCAAGTTATTTCCAAGTTATTTCCAATTGATTGTTTTAATGCACTTTTTTTTCCACATACATGAATAGTAGAAAAATCACTTCAGATACAAGCTGTATCCAGGATAGCACTGCAGGCAATGTTATCATTGCAAAGAAAGTGCAATGACCCCTAATATAGAAAAGGTGAAGTAGTCTGGTAGCACTCACATTTGTGTATATTTACTGTGCTAGCTCACTTCTTCTGTGCAGCCTCCCTCTTGCATCCCTCCCTGTAATAAGGAAGTCATAATCTGTAAAAATAATTAATAATTAATTTATTCACCCTCTGCCTGACAAGGTGCATACCAACTTCTTTCAAAAACTTAACAATTTCTTTTTTTTTTTTTTTACAAGCTGATTTTTCACTTTCAGTATGCTGACAGGTATTGTGTGGCAGGAATGTAGCAGGATGATGCTGGATATTTCTCATAAGCAACAATAAATCATAGGACAACTTGAGTGCTCTTCAAGAACTCTGTACTATTGGTGTATTTATTTATTCAAATACAATTTGAATAAATGCAATAAAATAAATACAATTTTCCTCAGTGTATTTTCAGAAACTCATGTGAGCAGCATCATGGCTGAAGCTTGTGTAGGGAAGGAAAAAGGCCAGAATCAAGAATAAGATTTGGAGTTTCTTCCATAAATTAATGTTATCTTCCTGCACATGTCTGAGCAGGGATCAGTAGTAAACCAAACCAACACCTCCCAGGAGAGAGGACTGTGTCCTCTCTCTCATATAACCTTAAAATAAAACCTAAACAATCAAGTTGAATTAGAGAGGAGATATTTATTTTGTAGCAATTTTTTCTGAAATACATTTATTTCATAGCACATTTCTCAGTTTTGATTTCAAGTTATATTTGAGATATATTGTTAAGTCATTGATGAGGTGCTCTGAAGAGTTAGAAAAACAAATAAAGTACTGCTCACAGTATTTTTATTTTTAAATGGGAATGGATACTTACATATTCTGTGCAAAAGGGAGTCAAAAATAACAACTCTTTAAAAATAGTCATCTTAATAGTAATTAAAAAGACTTAATTAACTAGATTATGTCGATGGTTTGGGTTGTTTTTTTAAAAAATCTGTTAGTTACAGAAAACCTCTCCATCTCAACAGTGTACTCTAGTTAAGGATCTGATCTTTTTTCACCAGTTCCATGGTTAACATCTCTATTCCACACTGAAGACAGCCAGACTAAGGGTGAACATTCTCAGCTTCTGCTGCAAATTTCGTTGTAAGAACTTTATCATTTTTGTTGTTGTTGTATTTATTTATTTATTTAAATGTAACACTTAGAGTGGAACAAAGAGCCTAATGGGAGCACTCTCAGAAGTTTGTGTAGACAAGACATAGATGTTTGTTTGGTTTCTGTCATCTAAGTATGTTTTTTTTTAGTTGGTTGGTTGGTTTTGTTTCCTTGTTAATGAGTGTTTGAACAAAGACATAATGTTCCAGCAGTGTTGCTCCCTGTGAACCTTATGACCTTGAGTTTATTTAAATTAGGAAAGTTCTCTGAGTGGTTTTAGAGGTGAAAATAAGTAGGCCAAGGAAAGCAACTGAAAGGTTGTTTACTAGATAACATATTGAATTCAGAGGTGATATTTTTACCTTCAGGAATCAGCATATCTCAAGTCCATAACAGAGCAATAAAATTTAAAAACCTTTATATTTGCTTTAGACCGTTGTGATCAAAAGGCCTAAATAGGCCTTTCCTCTATAGGAAAAGCTGGAGTTTAAAAATTATTTTCTTTTATTTATTCCCGTACAAACTGGGTTTTCAGAACTTTCTGTGAAGTGACGCATTTTGTCGATGTTGGCTATTACTGAAATAGTGTTGATGTGAGATTCATTGAATCATAATCAGAAAAGGATACACAGCTACAAATCTGGATGCAATCTGGAGTCTTCTTGGGCCACATGCTCAGCCTGAGCATCACATGTGCCACAGGGACTTACCTCATCACATTGCCTCGTAGAACTGGCTTCTGCATTTGTAAAATGCAACTTGGCCAGAGGAATTTGCTAGTACACTTCTAAATGCAGTATAATATGGTGCATGTTAGGTATTTTCTAGAAGTGTATGGCATTTTTTCTGGGAGGCTCTGATTGGACTTTAGAAATAAGTCAAGTGTGCTGTAGAAAATCACCTAAATATAGGTAGGAAAGAAAGGGACTCTTGAGAGGTTCTTGAAAGTGTATGCAAACCTTACTCATTTGGGCTTCATTTAAGGGTTTCTGAAATCATAAACCAGAATATGCAGTGGGAAACAGCATTATGTTCTAACCCAGTTTAACACTGACCCACATTCAATGGCAGTGACAGATGAACGGATAGATAATTCTTAAACTGTTTCATTTAGCCTTCCAGGGAAGAAACACAACTTTCTAACTCCATATTCATTCCTCCCCCTCAAAAGATATTTATTTACTTTTGTTATGACAATTTATCTGTGTTGTTTTCTGAACTATTTCTATTAATTTTAATAATTAATACAATTTATATAGTTATTTAACTGTTTCATCTCTCTACAAGTACCTAAAATGAGGTTTTGTAGAGAGGTGGGGTTTGGTTTCTCCCAAGAAAAAAGCAATGGGATAAGAGGAAATGGCCTCAAGTTGTGCCAGGGGAGTTTTAGACTGGCTGTGAGGGAAAACTTCATGGAAAGCGTTGTGAAGCACTGGAACAGGCTGCCCAGGGAGGGATTGAGTCGCCATCCCTGAAGGTATTTAGGAGTCGTGTAGGTGAGGCACTTAGAGGAATGGTTTAGTGGTGGGTTAACAGTTGGACTGGATGATCTTAAAAGTCTTTTCCAGCCTAAATGTTTCTGTGATTTGGAGAACTTTAATACTTGATTATATTGCTGCTTATTTATTTCTATTTAATTACTATTCATACTAATGAGGAGAATGTAAACATTATGAATACCCAATCTCTCTCTCTTTGTGAATATTTGAAGCTATATACCTTTTCACAGTGGAAAAAGTGTATTAACCTTCTGACAGTTATCTGAAAATGTGAGAGATGTGAGAACAGTCTTATTTCCAGAGTAAGAAATCTTCTTTCTGAGCTCTAAATAGATGTGTGTGCTGTAATATATTTAGGGTACTGTTGGACTGAGTTTGTATTGATAGAAAACAAAGACAAATGCTGTAGGTAAATGTGACCCTGCTTCTCATTTTATGACAATCAAGAGTTTCCACATAACTATAGCCAGTCTTGAAGTGTCCTCTGACCGCTTGTAATTGCTGGTGCAGATGCACTGAACTTGTTTTCCAGTTTCTCTTTATTTCCTACCTTGTTCACACCGAGAACCAGAGCAAAGGCCTTTGCTTGCTCCTTCCCTCCATGTCAAATCAAGCTCAAGCCTGGAAGGCCAAAATATTAATAAAAAAGCAGCCAGTTTTCCAGGATCTTTATGGCCCAAAATAATTAATCTAATGTATAATTATGTCTAGCTACAAAAATAGAAAGTAATACAGTACTATTTTTCCTAGTGTTGAAAATGCATTGAGGTCTCTAAGCATTTTTTCAAGGAAAGGTCTATGTTACTTTTTCACTACCTGGATGAGAGTTGTGATGATTTATTTCAAAGAATCATAGATTGGATTAGAAGGGACCTTAATGATGAATTTGTTCTTCCCTCCTGCCATGGGCAGGGACACCTTCCACTAGACCAGGTTGCTCAGAGCCCCATGCAGCCTGGCCTTGAACGCTTCCAGACTTGGGGCATCCACAGCTTCTCTCGGCAACCAGCCTCAAAGTAAAGAATTTCTTCCTAATTTCTAATCTTAGCCTTTTTTCGCTTGATATTTTCTTGGATTTCCTGGCAGGTGCTTTAATTAATTCCTGTTTAAAAAAACCCAAAAACATATGACTTGAAAAAGTTGTGTTGGCATCGTAACTCTTTTACATTATGTCCTAAGGTCATGAACCAAATTGCAGACTCTTCATGCTACCTGAGCCAAGAGATGCTATAGACAGCTGCGATGCTACTTCTAATAAAAAGAATTTGAATTGACCATGACATCTGAGTACATTTTTCAACTATATCTAAAGTACTGTTTGCATTAACATCTACCTTAGGGAAAAAAAAAAAAAATCATAGGTTTTACTTTATTTCTTAATGTACATTTTGGATTTTAAAAGATAATTTTTCATTTCTAGTCTATGGACTAAATTACTATTTTGATGAAGCAACTCACAAATACTTTTATAGAACAGCTGGGATTTTTGGCATGTTCCCTGCTGACAGTTCTTAAGAAATGTGTACCGCTACTCAAGATTTTACATCTTTTGAGGTCTTTTTAGGATCAGGCTGTTGCAGGCAGACAAGGTGTTGGTGTGGATTTTCACCCAATACTAAACTATCTTCTTTCTTTCCCTGTGGCACTTCAATATTACAATTTTTTTTTTAATAAATATATAGCCATCCTAATTTGAACTTTTGCTAAGACAGCTCTATATATAGTGTTGTATGATATTATTTCAAGTCATGCATATTTTATTTATATCTTTCCTAACTTCAAGATCCACAGCCATATGTTTCAGCCATATATCAGCAGGGCTGAGCATCTGCTCTCTACAAAGATGAAGTAGTTTCAGGGGAAGCTGCAAGTGATAAAACCCTTTTCAAATCCAAATTCACAGAATCACAGCACAGTTGGTGCTTGAAGGGATCTGTGGAGATCTAGTCCAACCCCCCCTGCCAAAGCAGGTTCACCTACAGCAGCTTGCTGGGATCACTCCCAGCCAGGTTTGGAATATCTGAAAAGAAGACTTCACAACCTCTCTGGGCAGCTTGTTCCAGTGCTCTGCCACCGGCAAACCAAAGATATTTTTCCTCACAATCAGATGGAACTTTCTATGTTTCAGTTTGTGCCCATTGCCCTCTCTTCTGTCACTGGGCACCACTGCAAATACTCTGGTCACATCCTATAGGCACCTACCTTTAAGAGTTTTGTGAGCACTGATAAAGTCCTCTCTCAGTCTTCTGTAACTTAAACAGACCCAGAGTCCTTCATTCTTTTCTTCACTCACCTCACCACTTTCATAGCCCTCTGCTGGACCATCCCCAGTAATTCCTTGTCTTTCTTGAACTGGGAAGCTCAGAATTGGACACGGTGCTCCAGATGTGGTGTCAGCAGCTCAGAGTAGGGTCAGAATCACTTCCCTTGACCTGCTGGCCACACCCTTCCTCATGCACAGAATTTGTCCATCTTATTTCCTTGCTTAAATCTTCTGTGTGAGCTAGCAGGAGAGCAATGAATCTCATCCCAGATATGGAACTACATTTTAAGGAAGCATTTTAGAAATATTGCAGTGGTCCAGGCATAAGTAAGCTGGAGCTACAGGTTTCTGTCTCACACAGTCATTCAGATGTCACTTACAGTCTAAATCATTTCAGGACTATGTGGCTGAATCTTAATTGTAAAATTGTAACCAAAATGTTAGTGTGAGTTATTATCACAACTATTACTATGAAAGGAAAAGGTTGGAGTTTATGGGAAGCACATAAAGAAGCATTGTGCTCCATTAGCCCCTCAATTAGGATATGTAAGGACCCCAGACTAGGATTTAGCTAAAGAGGGGAGGAAGGAGTAGGTGTGGCTGCCTCTAGCACAGACCTGTGTGGAAAACTCCAGAGCCAGACAGGAAGCTGAAATCCCATTCAAGATCACTCTAAGTAAGGATGAAATTGTAAAACAAGCAAACAAAAAAATTCTTTAGGATGTTGTAGTCTCTGTTCAACTGTTAGGACAGTGTAGTCAAGTACTACCCTTCTGGATTTGTCATCCTGTGACAAAGATGGCTTTTGCAGACATATACTAGGCAGTTTCTATCAAATTTGGTTCTGTCTTAATGTAAACTTTTCTCCTCTAGGATCGTATTTGATTGCATGTATAATTGTTTTTATTTGCTTCAATGATTTGTGGAAAATTAATGCATCCCTCAGCTTTTCTTCTTTATTAAACATAAAGGTGCATTCTGAAGAAAAGCCTATACATCAGGGTTAGTATTTACTTAATGTCCTAAATTTTGGGGCTGTTTAGAGGAAAAGTATTGCCAGTTCAGCTACATTTTTTCATGGCCTGTTATAAATCTTTGATGTCCAGTTCTGGAGGGAGAGAAAGAATGGAAAACGTATAAAACTACATACTATATTGTCTTCTTCAAAAAGACTGGCTTCTGTAAAAGCAGAATTCAAACAAGAATGGGAGATATGACCCCCATGGGTACAGATGATGTGTTAAAGGAAAATTGTTCTTTGTGTGAATCAGGTATTGTTGAGATTATATAGTTAGAGAGCTTTTTATTTTTAGGCCTTTAGAACGTTGGGGAAGCTCTCTTAATGCATTCCAAAATGTGAATTTGGCCACCTTCTGGAATTTCTACAAGTTTATTCTTACCATATTTTGCTTCAGATGAGCCTACCTGTGTACTAAATGCACAAATACCTCTCTGTTTAGGCGTTAGTTTTTGGAGATCCATTATCTAACCCCAGTGCTTCTAAGACCTAGCTCTATATATACTAAGAAAGTAGAATTCAGTTTTGATTCTAGACGAGACTGGAACCCAAGAGATTTCAAAATTATTTCTGGGCTCTTCGTTTTAGTACTTTGTCTTCTGAGGTCTGGGTTTGTGTTCCATCTTTGTTCGTTAGAGTAGTAAAAGCAGAGACTGTTATACACCATATCTCCTAAATGGGAACTATTTCCTCAGCTTCATTTCCCACTATTCTACAATATACATGTGTTGTGTAAAAAAAACAAAAAACAAAACAACAAAAACTGAAACTATCTAGCTCCTTATTAGAAACATTTTTCCAAATGGAATTTATCATGTAAAGATGGTTGGCCACTACAGGACATTAAATACTTGGGATCACCATCAGTTAAAGCATCATTAATTGCAACTGAAATTACACGTATGCCCAAAATTAGGATATTGCTAATCTGTCACAAAAAATTTCTTTAATCTGGTGAGTCCAATGTGTTGATGTAAATTATAGGCTTATAATTCAAGAATAAGAGAACCATTAAAGGTCATATAAAATGCTGAAAAACAGATTTAATACTGGAACTGTTCACCAACTAAATCCGTTCCCACCTCTGTGCCTTTTCCCTTGAATATTCAGAGAGATATCCAAATTGTTTTCACTGACAATGTAAACTTGAGTCATAAGGGCTTTATAGGATTGTAGTACTTCATCCTTTGCTGAAAATATTGTGGACAGAAACAAATAGGGGATTTTGGGGGAAGAAGAATGTACAAAAATATTTTGTTTGCTTTAAGAGTCCTGTCTGTTTTTTTTGAATGAGTTTCCCCTTTGATTTAAGCACTTCTTAGGGAGATTTACTCCTTTCTAAAACTTACCTGATAAAGTGACTTTTAATAATTCATCTCCTTGCCTCACATAATTAAATGACCTATAATACAAGCATTTAAACAGAAATTTGGATTGCGAAGTAAGTTCAAGTAACCATGACACAAAGCTGTTAATGTCCTTTTGCTCATTGGCATTTCCAACAGAGATCCATGCCTAAATACCTCCTGAAGATTTTAGCAAGTGATCATTTGACTCTGCTTAAAAATTGTCTGGGTCATTCTACATTGTGAAAAGGATCAGAAACTTCCCATCTATTATATCAGGATGGTAAGCAAAATATCATATAGAGATACTGGCCCAGTTCCCAGAAACAACAGGCCCAGACTAAAGAAAAAACAAACAACAACACCCCCTCCCCCTGCTTTTCTGGAGAAAAGCTGAGCTAGTTTAGACACAAGGGATCACTGATGCAGATAGTTCATTCCCATTCTTGACTAGATAATTCACTTTCATCTCAAGGAGCAGATGGGAGATGCATCTATACCCTACATGTAGCACAATTTGGAAAGGTTTTAAAAAAGATTATACTGCAGTGTTGTCAGCTATGTTTCCAAGACTGGAATTTCTGATTCCCATTTATTTTACCTCTCATTGTGAGGATTTAGTGTATGCTCAAAAGTTGATACCTTTCGTCCTCTTTCAGGTCACATGCAGACTTTTCTGATAGCTTAAAATCTTTTTTTGTTTGTTTGTTTTTCTCTCCAGGTTAATACATGTTGATTATTAACTCCTGAGTTTGCATCATGCATACACCAAGTAATTCAAATAGAAATCTTAAAAAAACCCCATGCTTTATGTGAACAATTTCACATTGACAATGAAGATGAAATGTTTATATCACTGAAGCAATTCTAAAGCACAAAATTTGTTCTGATCAATCATTAGTCAAGACTCAGCACATAACTCTGAGATGTGAGAGTGAAGAAGAAATATTAAAAACAAAAAATGTATAAAACTGGGACAGAATTAGTATTGAATCTGGCATTCTACCAGTACTGGACATAGCCTGCTAACAGCAAAATCTGTATATCATCTATGAAATAATTGCTGAATTGGAATTATTTATTGATGAAAACTGTTCATGTCTGCTTTCAAGATCTTCAGAAGTTCTGACTATGGGAAAAGATAATTGCTGAAGTCAGTGTTGTCCTGTGTCTCTGTGGAGGTCAGGGAGTAGCTGTAGGGTGTCAGATAGCAAAGCCAGAGCTTAGCAAAGGTTCTGCTCCTCAATTTTGAGATGAAAAATAGAACTGCTTGTTTTTCTACTCTTTATTGATGTTAATTATTCAGTACATATGCCCTGGTCACCTCTTGAACAATAATATGTCTTTCTCCATCCCTAGAGATACATTTTTACTACCTCAGAAATCTTCCAACTGTAAATTCCAGCTGCAGCAAATCCTCAGTGTTTCCACGTAAACTCATGAAATGCACCTTTCCTGAACAGCATACAACTTGCTAACTTCTCCAATGATTTTATTACAATTTCAATAGGGATTATCTTCATATTGTCATTTTACATTGGCCAGAATAGCTTGAAAAGATGTTATATTCCCATATTACAAAAATGAAAATTAGTTTATCAAGCAGCTTTTATTTCCAATACTCCCTATTTTTTGTGTGCATTCTCAAGCTTGTTTACAAATGTCGTAGATCTATATTATTTTTTAGTTAAGTTGGTGTGAGAAATGATTGCACAAATTACTCTCTTCATTATAAAAAATTATCTATGTCTTCTTTTTTCATCCCTCAGAGCCTGGTTTCAGGCTTTTAACCTTGAAGTAGAAAATAAATGTTATAAATTATGTTCTTCAGACAGGAAGGTGTGACAATATATAACTAGCTTTTGGCTTTTATTAATGGTCTCTTTCTTTAAACTCTGAAGACATGGTTCATTGAGAAAAGGCCAAATATTAGTCAAAGAGTGGGACTTCATGTTGCTTGAAAACAAAGATGAAAGCAATGTTCCTTTTTTTCTTGCAAACTGAGGAATAGGTATGGAACAAAAAGGGGAAAGAGGAGAGGTGGTTGTTGTTGTTGTTTGGGGGTTTTTTTGTTCTGTTTTTTTTTTTTTTTGTTTGTTTGTTTTGGGTTTTTTTGTGTGTGTTTTTTTTTTTTTTTAATGGAATACTACTTGTTGTCTTTAGGGAAGAAAAATAAAGGTTGCTTTGTTTCTTGAAAATGCTATAATATTCAGATTTAGAGAGGAGTATAAATACCATAAGGACAAAGACTTCAGCTGCAGAGCAGGCTGCTACCACTTTTGATAATTAAGGTTTCAGCTGGAGTTGCTGGGTCTGCACCAATTCACTCCAGCAAACTGCCAAGTCATAAATATATTACAGCTTTGTTGGCTTCCATTACAACTTCATTGACCTTTAGCTCAACAAAAAACCCCTTTTTTTTAACTAAGGATTTTTCTGCTTTTCAATTAGATATGTTTGTCAGTTTTCCCTTGATGTGTGTCTGTGGCACTGCAAGTAGGTTTTTAATTTCTTTTAGAACAAAAGCAGCATAAAACTCTCCCAGCTGCACAAACGGAAATAAATATTCAATTTAAAGAAATGTTAACTAGAGACGACTCTTGGCAGGAGACAATCAACCTTCATAAAATGTGGTATCTCTCTTCCCCAAGTGAAAGTGAATGAGCCATAGCATTCAGTTATCTCTTCATAGGGACCAATTCATTGGCTGTTGACATTAATTAGATGTACAAGAGAAAACCTGTAGTAAAAAGTATACAAACATCAATAATTAGCTTCACTTGGTTCTAAAAACAAAACTTAATGGAATTATAATGTTGGGTTTTTTTCCTTAGTATGGGATCTTCATGTAAATTTCTATCAGCAAGTTTCACCATTTCATCTCTATGTTGTCCCTCTCACTAATCAACATTCTACAGCAGAAACTCTCAGGGATTGTCTTCTCCATCTCTCCTGTATTTCCTTTTAGTCTAAAATTACAAGTTAGAGGGAAGAAAAAAAAAAAAAGGATTTGAGTTCTATAAAATAATGTAACCTAAACCTCTTCTTGCAAAACATGGGAACTAGAAATCTCTATACAAACTGTTAGGTAGATATTAAATGGCTCTTTTAAACAGGTGAAGTTGGTTAATTTGAGTTTTAAACTGCAAATGAAAAGTGCAAATGTCTGTTAAATCTTATGTCTTAGTCAACGTTTGTTTCCTTAAATCTTATACTTGGTATTTAGCAAGTTGCTGACCTATATTATGTTGGCTCTGGTTGATGATGGATTTTTTATAACCTTTATAAAATCATGCCAAAATTTTATATAAAAAAACTTCTTAACTTTACTGTTACAGTACTGGAACAAAAAGCATAGGTTAAAGGTCCTACTGAGATAGATAAAAACATAGCATATTGTCCTAACGTGATTAATTTTTGTGCTAGATCCTCATTTCAAAAGAATTTTTATTTATATATATATATAATCATATATGAGGAAGTCTCCAAGTCCTTCATTAGCCATGTGGTAAATATATCAGAAGTTTAGTAATATTTTTATATTATGCCAAGTTTACCTGAAGTCCTGCAAGCAAAACTGGCTCATCTTTGCAAAGCTCAGTACACATTTTTTTTCTTAAGAAAATTGGCATTTCAAGATGAGAGGAAATGTACATCCAAAAAGGCATTTCCATGGGCACCTTCTGCACTCACTGACTGAAGGAGTTGTGTTAAAGTGGGCCTTACTGCATCCTCCCACATAAAGCAAAGTACTGAAAGTATTCATACTTGTTATTGTTGTTATTATTACTATCATGTGATTATGGCTATTCTAGTGCACTTTTTTTTTTCTGTGTTAAAAGAAGTTTGCATCACTACCTAGCAAAATAGGCCTGAGCAAGGTACCCAGATTGAGTAGATAACAGTAAGTGCAAAGAGGTCACTTAGTAAAATCAGGAAAATAACATTTTCTTTTCAAGCACAAGATCTTGATGCCAGTGTTATCCCATAAGAAGTTCTATCTTGCAGGTCCAAACAAATACATTATTATATTTCCACATGCTGAATGTTAATTAATTTTCTTTAATGTTCTGAGCACCTGAGCCAATCTGCTCTACAGTCCCACTGGGAATACAGCACAGCTCAGAAGAGGCAATAGAAGGACAAAAGCAACCTGTTCCTTTCCCCAACTGATGTGGCAGTGCAGCATCAGGCTTTTTTCATCCTTTTTAAAAGAGTAGAATCTAAATGCCTGTAATCTTCTCTTTCTTCATCAGAGTCATTTCTACCTAGAATGTATCTAGAGGCCATCTGAAAACTGGGTTGAATCTGTTCTTGAAGCTGGAACTTTGAAAATGCACAAATAAACTCTGTAATCATTATGAACAGTTTTTCATAACGATGTACTGAAATGATCCTCAAAGGGTGTGCATTATGCCACTTTCTTTAAATGCCATCCTTTTAGTTACTATCACAATAACAATGTCACATGAATTAAAAATACAATTAAGTGAAATAATTTCTTATAAGAGAGGAATAGAGATGCATGATAAAATGGATGTTCCCAAAGCAAACTCTAGGGAAAGACTGATGTGTTCCAGGGACAGACTTGCCAATCAATAAGGACATGCATGGAAAAAATCTCAGTTGTATCATAAACAGTAAAAAAATTACAGGGGATGTGGTTAATTATTATAATGGCTTAGTGGCTTGAATACTCTGGGGGATGTGATTTCTCAATTAAATACACTCCTCAGGTTGCTGCATTGTCACTTTGAAATGTCACTGGTTTTAATCCAAGTAGTAATTATTCCAGGATAATACTTGGATCAACGAAGTCTGGAAGGCAATGCCTATACCCAGGGAGGTTCTTCCTTTTCCATAACCTGTCCGGTTGTCCATCACATGTTTGGGAATTATTGTTACTCTATACTGTACCTGAGTCAGGCTGTTGTAAAGTTTAACCTTCAGCAAACTTAAATTATAAAGTATCCATTCAAGAAAAAAAAAGTTTTATCCAATATTCAGAGTTTATATAAATTTGTCAGTCTTTTGTGAAATTAAATATAAAAATCCAAAGGATCATTTAAAAATATGTCTAAGGCAATAAATTTCAAAACTGACATTTTTTTAAATTCATAAAATACCAAAATTAATATTGATAAGCATACATGGGATTTTTTTTAGAAAAAAGCAAAACTGAACACACCAGAAATATTAGTAATTTTAGTAGAAAAACTGTATGTTTTTCTCCTTAGATTATTATTTATATAAATACTTTGTACAGTCTGAAATGAAATATAGAATTTGAAAATAAATAAGAATTTTTAATTAGTATATTATTATTTTGAATATTAGCTGACTTTAGAGCTGTATGTAGAGAAAATATTATCATCAGCAGGGCTTTTTAGAAATTATTTTCCATAACATGTATCAAATAAATACATATTTATTTATAAATACATAAATAAATACATATTATCATGTCAACTGAGGATAGCCCAAGTGAACCCAAGTGAACCCAAAATTTCCCATAGGACAGGAATCTGATTGTGTTCATCTCTGGTGAGAAGATCTTGCACTTTTTTCATACATTTGACAATACTCTCAGAATACCTTTGAGATTTCCAAATAGGATACTAAGTAGCAGGTTGAAAACCTGAAAAATTTTAAAGACAAAATGTGTAGTAAACTATTTTCCTAGAAAGAAATGGAAGAAGATAATTTTAGGTAGAGCAAGGTATTTTGTACAACACTATTTTTTAACTAGATGATGTCCATGTTAGAGGATATAACTTCTAGCTTGAGATATATATTCCTTTCCAGTGTCATGCTCATTGAACCAATCTGCAAAGTAAAAATTCCATTTTTGTCTTGTTAATTCAGCTCACTAAGGAAATTAAAAGTTAATTATCTGTTCTGCTTTTGAAGATGAATTAAACAGGTATCAATGCAGGTATTTCCTATCTTGCCTGAAGGTGCGTGACAAAATAATATGCAATATTGGGTAAAAGTGTTGTTGAAATTTGCTTGTGACTTTTTGTACTCTGATCATCTGCTCTTGATCAGAACATGAAGAATTACAGACCAGCCTAAAGAAGTGATTCTGAGTCTAAAGAGATGATTATCCCACTGTGTTCAGTGTTGGTGCAGCCTCATCCCCAGCACTGTGGGAAGTTCTGGGCTCCACAATTTAGGAAGGACCTGAAGATCCTTGAATGCATCCAGAGACGGGCGATATAACCCATGTAGGTTAATGGGCTCCAAGTGAGCAGTGGGGTAAGGACTTTGAACTTGCCCAGTTTGGAGAAAAGGAGGCTGAGCGACAACCTCATAGCTCTCTGCATCTTCCTGGAGTAGGGAAGTGGGGAAGGAGGAGCTGAGCTCTTCTCCCTGGTATCCAGTGACCAGATGTGTGGGAACGGTTCAGGGTAGGTTTATAGTGGACATTTCTTTGTGGAGAGGGAAGTCAAACAGTAGAACAGGCTTTCCAGAGAGGTGCTCAATGCTCCAACCCTGTTGCTGCTTAAGAAACATTTGGACTTTCACTGCTCTGTCATTGTACAGAAATGCAAATCAACATTTACATGTTGAAGTAACAACATGTTATATGATGTTTTAACATCTGCAATCAGGTTAATTATTTTCTTGATTGAAAAAATGTTTTGTGTAGATTTAAGGTGAGTTTTGAGTACAAGGCAAGTAGTGCATTAGCTTTCCCTAATTGGGGAAACATGAACATGAGTTACATGCATCTCATCAACAGTCAGTTTGCATCCTCTGCTGGAAAATTAAATCCTGTGATGTTTGCATCAGATTGCATCACCTTATGGAGGTGAGATTATAGAGACCACATAGAGAAGCTCCTGAAGCTATTTAATAAAAAAAGATTATGATTGATTTTATGATTATCCTGTGGTTGTACTACTAATTTTCTTCAATATTTCTGTTACTATAAGGAAGCAGCTGTTGAAAAAGCAGGATAAAACATTACAGATATTTACTGTCCTGTGTAGTTGATTTTATTTCATCAGGAGGTACATCTTCAGCATAATTCAGGCAGTAAATTATATATGTATTGAAAAAAGAGCACAACAATGTTGGCAAACAGAATAGCAAATATAGAATTACAGCATAGCAAATATAGAATTATCTGTTATTTAGAGTTATCTGCCTTCTTCAACCCTATTTTGAACCATGGTCTGATACCCTGTATTTTTACCTGGAGACAAAATTTTAGATGCTTAACAGTCGGTCAATTCTCCTATTCTAGACGTCATACAGAATAACAAAGTCAGACAGAAGCTTAGTGGAAAAGACTGAGCAGCTTGTTCAAAGAGATTGAAACAAAGTAAATACTTAGCAGGTACCGTGGCACTTTTAAAACTAATGCTGACATAGCCACAAACTGGTAAGTCTAATGCTAAAAGAATACCTACCTTCATACTTGGGATAGTTCCTATCCTAGTACGGCCCTCAGATTATCATCCATTAATGATTTTTGAGGTAGTTTGTGATGAAGTTCCAACAAGAAGTCTGAGAGTAATCAATTGAGATTTTAGGGCTTTGGGGAACTAGTTAAAAAAAAAAATAGGAGTGCAAGGAGCATTCCCCTCTATGTTTCCTTTTAGAAGGAATGATGAGGGGAAAACCAGCAAGAGCCAGCAGATCAAGGTGTGGCTCTGAGCCTGGTGTCACCAGCAGAATTTTGGATGTTTTGATCATGGAATGGTGTCTCTATTCAACAGCAAGTCTGACCACGACAAACTGGCCCACCTGTTGCAAAGGGAGAAAAGGATCTTTGCACAGGAATTAGCAGGGTTCATTGAAAGTTTTGAACTAGAAATTAGAAGGGAGAAAGGGTTAAAGCCAGGATCAGGAGAGATAAGCATGGGGACAGCATGCTTTGAGTGCCTGGTGTGCCATGGAGGTCCCTCGGTCTGCTGTCTCAGTAAAGTGAGGGGATGGAGATCCACGTGGCAACAAAGACACAAGAGTCATTGATGTGCTAGAAACCATGGAAATGCTGGAGAACAGGCATAGGGATTAAGGCTTCTCCTTCCTAAAAGGTGGTGGAATGAATAGCCCCAGTGAAGTGTGTCTCCACCAATGCTCACAATGTGGGAAGAAAACAAGACAAACTGGAAGCCACGGTGCCACAGGAACACTGTGACATGGGTGGGCATGGTGGAAATATGGTGAGATGGGTCACACAACCAGAGTGCTGCAATGGATGCTTATAAACTCTTCAGAAGGGATCAGCAGGAAGAGAAGGGAAGGCAATGGGCTTGTGCTGAATGTTGGGGAGTGTCTCAATTGTTTCAGGATGTTTAATGACAGTGATGATAAGGTAGAGTGCTTATGGGTAAGAATCCAGCGGAAGGCCAACAAGGTAGAGAATCCTGGCCTGTTAGAGAACACCCAACAAGGCTCAAGAGGCAGATGAAATACTCTTATTAGCAGTTGGGAGGAGTTTCACAACTCGTAGCCCAAATTATCCTGGGGGACTTCAGCATAGCAGGAAATACAGTACAGCAGAAAGGAAACAATCGATGTGATTAAATTTTTCCAACCTAAACAATTCTGTGTTTCTATGATAGTAATATCTGAACTCCTTAGCCTTTTATTTTCTGTCTTTTACTGCTTCTATGCTATAATGAGGTGCTCAGGGTGTTTCAGAAATCTGGTTTTTCCCATTGTTTTCAATCTCTTTGAGGAATTCCACACTGCTCCGTGTTTGCAGCTTTTTACTAGAAGTGGCTTTAATTCCTCTCCAACATCAATACACACACTTGCTGAACAAAGCAGTGAGTCCTTCAGTTTGCTTTGCATTTTTAAAATACAGTTCACAGATTGCATACTATGAAGAGAGGCATTTCAGGAATCTCAGGATATAGGCAGATTTTTTCACATGGTAACAGCACATCATCTGGAAGCAAATATAGCCTTGATATAATTGTTGGTTCCATTTATTTCTCTGAATGAAGCACTGTCGTTTAGGTGATGTTGACCAGCTAATGGTAATTACTATAATTGATCAGGATGTTTAAAAAATTTAAAAATGTCCTCTCCATGCATATATTTGGTGCATGCTTTTTTTCATATTGTGTAATTACCATTAGTGGGTGCAAGCAGGCTCCTCAGATTACGAACAAATAAGCTTAGAAAAATTTGCAAACAGATGAAATGTTTAAATAGGTGCAGACTGTTAGGAAACTCTGCACCCTGATTAACCAGAGTTTTTGCTGAAAAAGTTCGGTTCTGATGTGGTTAGAAATCAGAGGCTGGGTCAGAACAACAGAGACCTTGACAAGCCCCTGCCTCTGTTCTCAGGGGAAAACACATCTGGTACAAGACATGGAGCAGTGGTAGGTGCCTGCAAGGAGCCACAGCAGCAGACAGGTTTCTGTGCATCAGGTGAGGGGACAGCTGGGCATGACAAGTGTCCTAGCACTGTTCCCAGTGAAAATCCAGGTGTTGCATCTCAGCTTTACAGAGTCAGGCATCTGCACTGATTTGTGTGATGCATTGATGCACCTGAGGCTGGGTGTCTCTTACTTAAAGCCACCCCAGGCGTATTTTTATTGCTTTCCAGTTGCTGCTGTAATGGTTGTACAGCTGTGAAAAAGGAAAATAGTGGAGAAAAAGAGGAGAGATAAGAGAGAGCGAGGGAGGGAAGGTAAGGGAGAGATGTATGTAAGGACAGAGAGAAGGAAAGCTTATTTCTCGGTATCTTGATATCCATCTTACTGGTCTCCTCCTGGGAGGCTGAAAACCAGCTAGAACAAGAACTTAAAGGACAGATGGCATAGCATAACTCTGCTGAAAACCTGTTCTTAATTCTCTGATTCAGCCTTTGCCCAATATGTGTTGTTCTGAGAAGTTGTAGACTGCAGTTTAACTTGCAGTAACGACAACTATTGTGTCAGGAACATGCATTTCCAGAAGTTTTTTGAAGAAAAAGCAACCAATGGGGTTTTAAAGCTAAAATTAAGATGTAACCCCTGAGTACTCATTCATATTTTGGGCCACAAATAACTATATTATCATAGTGGATTTATAGTCAATTATTGTCATAGGTAAAAAATCAGAGGATGATCTTCATGTGTGCAAGCAAACTGTCCTCAAAACAGGTGTGATATTTTTCAGACCTGGGAGGAACTTTTTGTGATATTTAAATCAAAACCTGCATTTTCTCTAAATGATCTGAAGGTTTTTTCCTAAAAATCTTCTTCAGAGATGCTGTCTCCAACTAAGGGAAAGGATGACCAGAAAAACAGACTAGCATTGAAAAAATAAGAGGGAGTGATGTAGATATCTAAAGTTCAGAAGGAGAAAGATCATTTTAGGGCTGTCCAGATGCATTAGGTATACAATATTTTGCCTCATTAAAATGACAGACTTTTCTTGTCTATCTTTACTTAAAACTGTGACTGCAGTTCATTCAGTTCAGTGGAAGACACAAAGTTGAGACCATAACAGGATGGTTTCTGCTAATGTGGCTGTCTTGATGTTATGTTTTTCATAATAGTTAAGAAGTAGAACAGCTTGTATGGTAGCAAGCTCAAGGAAGTGCTGTAAACATGCTTTCTGTAATTGAATCTTATTAACTTTAGTTCATATCCGACATAATTAAGCAATTCTTTTTTGCAATGTTGTCATATCAGTCAAAATCATCTGTTTTTAATGAGTGTCAAAGCAAAATGAATCTAAAACTGTGTTTATAATTTGGTTTATTTGTTGTTGTTTCAGATTTTTTCTCACTCTTGTTTTTAAAGACGATTTATCTTGACTGGAAAATATTATTTTTAAATAATGGTCTTTGTTTGACATGAGTTTGAGTGACTATTCTTACTACAGCAAAATTTGTAGTCACATAACACGCACTAAAATTTTAAAGCTGTTTTCTGAACAGGAGAAGTCATGGTAGAATTCTTCCATGGAAAAAATCCATATCAGACTGCTTTTCTATAAAGTCAGCATTTGCCTTTTACTCTCCCCATTTTCTGTCCTCTGTCTCAGACATTTTTTTTAAACAAAAATAATTCAAGCCATTAAATCTGTGGAAACAACTTGTATCACCATTCTTAAGAATGGTCTTAACTCTTAAGAGTTCATAACTCTAAAGCTGGTAACCATAGGGTCAGTGAAATGCCTCAGATTTGCATTAAAGGCCTTAGCTGTGCAAAAGCCACCTATTTGTCACTATTTATTTGTCAATAATTGAAATCTGTGTGGCAACTTTTGACTGGTGGCAACCAGTCCAAGAAAGAACAGTTTTGTTCGCTATTAAGTAGACAATAATGACATTACAGTATTCTCTTGATACTTGTGAGCTCTGAACATAGGAGCCAGCTGAGATTTGGGGTAAATTTCTCATTGTGCGTCAGTAAAGCCAGGGACTTGAAAATCAGCCTCCTCATGCAGAGTGTAGAATAAATCTTGTGTGTGTCAGAGCTACTCTACTTTACAATCCTCTGGGAAACCCGGTGGCTGCTTTTCACTGAAGAATTGACTGGGTACATTTCAGTACTTCTGAAACAGAACATCATAAACTTTCACTTACAAATCCATTTCCTGCCTTAGCCATTCATTATTTATATGGAATTATATATATATATTCTAAACTATATTTTAAAAATCTACTTTGAGGTGGAGACTTGAAATTTGGGATTTTGCCAGTTCTAATCTCCACCTCTTTTTTGTTTGGTTGCTTTCTTTAAAATAATCAAGAAGGAGTTCAACTGAAAATGTGGTGAGAAATTTTGAATATCTACACAAATGATTGTGAATGGCATTTTTTAACCTCAATTTTTAAGTGCAGAGAGCTTGGTATGGGGATGACATTGAGCTTAAAAATCACTGAGCTGAAACTTCTTTGATGTGGTATCTGACCATATGGAAATGACATGGAATTTAACATGTTTTGCAGTGGCAGGCAATTCTTCATTAATATGCCTACAGAGGACCAGTGCATATTAAACATTCTAGCTTGCTGACAGGGCTATATTAATACAAAATAGAAGTCAAGTTAATTACAGTTTTGTGTTTGGAACAGCGAAGTGTGTGAAATAGATCTTCTTAGATAGCCAAAGAAGAAACAATTTTCTCCTTTAAATGTACGTGTAATCTTAATAAATGGACAGCCAGTGAATTTTAGATGGTCTGCTATACTTTAATTCTGTACAGATTTTTAGAATGTGTAATTGAGCTCTTGCCCATGTAGAAAGGAATTTTTCCTTTTTACAAGGCTGAAGTTCTTGAAAAGAATATATAAGACTTAAATTAGCAATAAAAAAAGTTGCAAAAGTTTCTACATGGAAAACTTTATCTCAAGAAATCCTTAGCAAATATCTTAACCTTTTTTTTTTTTTTTTTTTAAATTAGGAGGGGGAAAAACCCACAAAAATTCAAATACAGAAATGGAAGAAAAGAGTAGGCAACGTTGCTGTAAAATCAGCAGTTAATGTTGGCAGGAAGTTCTTGATTCATTTTTCTTTTAATTATGGGATACATTTTCTCATTAGGCTTCTCTATTTAAAGCTAACTATAATTGGCTTACATATTAAAAATAACAGTGACAAATGCAGATTAGGATGCATGTTTGTATGGATGAGCACTTGAGAACTGGAGCCCTGGCAGAAAGTAACTCAAAGAGAATAATTGAGCCCTCTTTGTTAGAGGTGAGGATGAAAACCACTTCATTTCTTCTCAGAGAGAGTCTGAACAAAAAATGCTCTCTCTGGCTAAGGTATCTGGGTGTGGCCGGTGTCAGAGTACTGTGGTGAGGAATGAAGCTGTTCCCTTGAGTTGCTTTACTACTGGGAACGATCACTGATTTTTGGGCTTTGGTTCCAAGGGGAGCTGTGAGAGGCCAATGTGACAGAATTGCAAGAGCTGAAGGTGTGCCTGGGACAAGATAGTGTGGTGACTTACTGAGAGGTTCTAGAAGGCTTTTAAGGTGTTAAATCCTCCTGAATGTTGAGGAACACACCTAGTGCAGGCAGCTGGCTGGGAGCAGAGGGAGCTGCAGGCTGGCTGATGAATGCTGGAGCCCCTGGCAGGGGGCTGTGGATTGGCACTGACCCTTTGCACAGCAAGGGCACGGGGACCTGTGGCAGCATTCTGGTGACAGGAACCTGTCTCAGAGACAGCAGGAGCTCTGTAGGGAGAGCCCTGACTCTGGCTCACATACACTGTGAGGGTACAAATGCCCGGGGTGTCCCCAAGAGGCTCCAGCTTGAGCTGTTTCTGTGTTACTGTGCCAAGATTAAACTGCTTTCAGGATCATTGTGGGGCTGGTATAGGAAACCTTGTGTAAATGTGAGAGTGGGGTGTTGAGGGAGCCACGCGGAACACCTAGGGCTTCTCTGGAGCTGCCCATGGTGAAGGGGCTTTGGTCCCAGCAGTGAAAATCTCTGGTGGTGGGAATCTGACAGGCAGAGTGGCTCCTGAATTCTCAGACAGGAAAGTTTCAGGAAATCTCATTCCTTTCAATGTGCCTAAATATTAAATGTATAGAAATGTATTGAGTATCTTTGTAACATGGTTCATCTTTGTTAAATATAGGTAGTGGTCAACTGGGGACCAGTGACCTTTTTTAATAAAAAGTAGCTGTTTGAATTCAGCCTTGCAATAGCAGTCTGCTGGTATTGATTTGTTTATGTAAGTTACTATATTTGCATTGCTTTGCAGTGTTTATTCCAATGGTGTTTACTTTGAGTGTGATGGATAGTACTGGTTGGAGTATTGTTGTAAAACCACTTATTCTCAATTTATTTCCTCTACAAAAATTGTTTTCCACTCATTCAACCACCAGTGTAACTCTTTGCCCAGGGAAAGAATTCACTGTGATTACCAAGTTATTCTTAAAAAAAAACAAAACAAAACCAAACCAAACAAACAAAAGAGTAAATGAAAAAATACAGACATTGCTTATACATCTCTTTACATAAAGATTTCCAAACCCCCAGATTTCTTTCAGAAATAAGGAAATATTTCAAGAAGCAGCCATTGTATTTCCCAGGAACATCACTCACAAAGTCCAAGCACTTAGGAGCAATGTCTAGCTGGGCTCTCCTACTTCTCACACAGTCTCCAAACTCAATGTATAATTTGTATGCATAAAGAAACATCCTTAATCACAACAATCTAAATCAGCAATGAGTCATAGTTAAAAGTATAATTGCAGTTTTGATTTTGGTATCAAAATATTCATAGTTTTTATTACGTGACAACTATCTGATGACAGCTATTTAGTTCGTAAGTTTCCTCTGTGCAGAATAATGCTATATAGGTAGCCTAATTTTTTTTTTTAAATCTAGGGAAAATAAGAGAATATTGGTCATCAATCGTGTTGTTAAATTCACATTTCAAATAAAAAAAAAAATCATGTGTGTATGTACATTTGCTTGTTTTTTAAAAATTGGTTTGTATTTAGAATAGCAGAATTGTGTTTCACTTTATAAATCTTTATACTGGCTGTATGTCAGATGAGCATCAGTAGTTTTATAGAGCAGGTGCAGCTGTAGTGCAGATATAAGAGGTAACAAAATCAGCGTAATAGGATGAGTGGTTGCAATGTTTTATTCCATAAAACATGCCTATTGGACATTGCTACAGAGGTACAGAATGTAAAACAAATATCAGCTTCTACCCCTTTAGCCTTAAGTGTATATTTGTTAACCACAGAAATATACTTAGGTAGTTTAAACCACAAATGACTTATTGCTGGCCACATTCTATGTTTAATAACTGCATTGAGCTACAAGTCAAAATAATTTCCTGATTGTTTGTGGGTGCCTCATCTGATTTAACTTAACCCCACTTTTCAAGAACATACTGCAGGTCCTTTTCAAACCAACAGGGGATTAGGCAAGCAATGAATACCTCTATATAGAAGTGTAAATTTTAACTCCAATGTTGATTTTTCAGTCGATGTTCTGTGTGTAACTTTTACAAAAATCAAATTAGATCCTGTGTTCTTTTCTCCACTCCATAGCTTTGGATTCTTTAAATATGGCCAGCACAGGATTGTCCTAAAAGGTTTTAAACATGTGGAAAGCATACAGAGGTGACTTTTAATCTGCTTCCACACTAGGTGATAGCAGGAAACTACACTTTTAGGCAACCTCAATTAATGCATAAAGTCTCACACAGTATGTTGAAATAGACAATCAGAAGGACAGAAGAAATGAATGAATGAAAGGTGAATCATTTGGCTGGCTAGATATCTAAATATGGAAAAGTTCACCTGAGAAATACAGCAAATCAAAGAGAAGAGGTAAGGAGTGGAACCAGAACTGTAAATTAAACTTATCTTTCTGGCAACACACAGACTTCAGGTATTATTTTCATTAATTGCACCACCTTGAATCCAACCATCAAACCCCTGAACTTTATAATTGGTGATACTCTGAAGAGGTCTAATGAACTGTGGCTAAGACTGGGTGTTGTGTTTTGGTATTTTGCAATGGAGTGGAGTAACCAAATAATTGTTTTAATTTTACAGAGCTAAGAGTGATTCATACCAAGTGACTTGAAATCCTAAATACTTCATGGAAACTTGTGATTTATTTATCTACAAATGCTTAGCTGTAGAAAACTAACAAAAATGCTGATGAAAAGAGAGCAGTATTTACTCTAACAGAGAACAATTAGAACGACCAGTTAAAAAATTCCAGGCCAAGAGACTCATTTCAATTGCATTTCACATGCCAGGTTTGTTTACCAGTATTTTCTTTTTCAGTTCTGTTAAAGTATTAGTCCCCTCATTTTCAATTCATTACAGCTAGCTATTTTTTTTCCTTTTCCATGGAGTTTACTTGCATTTTCCAGAGAGGTTTCCATCAGACTGCATATTCAGTGGAATTAAATAGGTTTTTAGGACACTGGAAAACAAGCATCTGTAAAGAAGGTGTGAGTAGGTGGTTTTTGTTTTGTTTTGCTGTTAACTAGGATATGATTTGGCAGCCCAAAAATGAGATGTTAAGTCTGCTATAACAAGTAGCAGCCTAACTACACTGAATCCTTGAAATGTGTGACCTGGCCTACCCTCCAAGACCAGGGCAATTCATTGATCCCCAAGGTTTTCTCTGTCACCAAAAAGGCAGACTAATCTGAAAAGGATAAAGGTTTGTTGCAGCACTAACCACTGCACAGTGGCAGGCATGTGAGTGTTGGGAATGCCACAATTCCTTATTCATAACACATATCCCTCAGCTTAATAAGTCTTGAATACAAACATTACAAGCAAACCATGGTCTCTCCTTCTGCTGGCTGGCTTCCAGGGCCATTCTCTTGTACCTCAGAATGTGTACTTGTCACGAGACTACTTTAAAGATTCTCTGATTATTTTTACAGGAATTGGTATTTTCTATTTCTAGGTAGAAATTTTCTGATGATACACATAGAAAATTTTAAACTAAGCTTGTAAAACTTCTAAAATTTCAGTGGGGTCCTGCCCTGTTAGACCAACAGAAGGACAAAAAGAGACATCTTTGGATCTGGGAAGTTTGTGGTTAGCTATAAGTTAAAATGCTTGTGGTTCTAAGGTACCCTAATTAGAGAGTAAACCAAAAATTTGCATAAAGTTTGGAATCCTCATTGCTAACCAGACACTTCTACATGAAAGAGAAAGAAATATATATAAATCTGTGAATGTTTCTTCTTTTTTTTATAAGAGAAGAGAACTGTAAGGTTTTTAAAGGAGCTGGGCTGTGATGAAAACTGCCATTAGCACTTTCACACCTGATTGCAAACCACTGTTTGCAGTAGAACAATACTGTTCTACTGACAAAGCAGTGTCAGCCTGTCAGGTTGGGATTTAACTCTGGCCTTTCAAAGCTGCTGTCCTGAAAGTGTGGAGAAGTTAAATGAGACCCACTGATTCTCTTTTGAGTTTCATGGGTTTTTAATGAAAGATTTCTTGTGCTGCTGTGCCTGGTGTAGCTTGAGTGCTTCATCTTTTGCCACAATTCCTGCAAGCTTGAACAATTTCTGTATTTATGGAGGTGAGTTGCTTTCTGTATTTATCAGGTGCATTCACAGCTGCCAAGAGGAGTGCTAGCTTGAGGCTGCAAAGTTTTATCACTCTGACTCTAAATAAAATCCATATTAAGACTATCAACTAATTTGTAGCTGCTCTGGCAGGCAGCAATGACTTTTTTGGACATTATTGATAGGAAGTAGAGTGAAACAACCAAAGCTGAGCGAGATGAGGAAGCTTCACATCCCACTGATATGATGGTAAGTTGCCAGAATTTGAATTAGAGTACTTCTCTCAAATATATTAATCTCTATTCTCAACAAAGGTAAATTTTTTAGGGTAAGATGTGCTTTCTTCTCTCCAATTTCCACTCTGTCTCACAGCTTTAATCCCATATTCTGGGTAAGATCCTGACATGTCAGTTCCCTTTGCCCCATTCAAAAATCTGTCTAATGTACTGCTAGATCAGGATTCCTCTGTCTCTGGTTACTCATATAATTTCTCTAAGTGCTTTGATGAAGTGAAGTTTTGAATTTTTAAGGATCAGCTGCTTCTCAGCGGCAGCATTGCCCTCTGGTGGATGCATGACTCCAGTGGGAGAAAAGGGGGAGAGAAAGAAAAAGTCATGTGGATTGGCCCTTTTGTGTTTTTCTTTATTCCACCCAAACCTCTGTGAATTTAGAGGGTGGATAAAACATTAAAGCTACACTGCAGAATCTATTGCAGAAATCTTGGAAAATCCAAGCTTACATGATCTTTTTACTAATTAGTAATTATGTGAAATGTATGCCATTACTCACCACAACATTAAGTGGAGCCTTGTGGCAGATGGAAACACTTTTAAAAAGTGCAAGAAATCTTCAGAACAAAAGAAGTGTAAGTTCTAAGCAAAGGTCTTAGTTAGCATACAAATAAATTGAGAATGAGGGGAAAACACTTTCCAAAAGACAAAAACTTCTTTGCTGGCATCATTAAAATAATTCAAAAACATGCTTAATTGAAATTTCATATTTATAGCTGAGCTAGAAGCTTTAGATTCTGAGCCCAAGTAACACTCAAGGGACATAATGAAGCTGTTCACCAAAAGAAATGAAAAATAACTCTAAATGAAAAATGAAAAAGAAATAGCACTGAAAGCTTTGGAAATGGGATGCTGTTCTTTATGCAACTCAATAACTGAGCTCCAGATGATGATGATGATGATAAATCTCTGATGACTTCTTAAGTTTCCTGCATACAAATCCCATTTAAAATAGCATCCAGACCTTTGGCTGGGGTTTTGAAAGAAGTAGAGAATGATTGAGGTGTCTTTGGAGTCCAACACCTATTTACAAATATTTTGTTGTTTGGAGGTTGATAATTTTTCATAATACTTTGTGCTTTTAGCACACATACCTGTACATATACATATACATATACATATACATATACATATACATATACATATACATAACTGTATTCTGTTTTTTTTCATCAACTCCTGGGTTACTGGACAATATTCTGAGCTTAATATTTTGTACTGAGAATAGAAACAAGAACATAAATACCCAGCAACATAAATAGCCTATTTAAAGATTCCTCATCTGTGAGCTTTTCAGAAAACATATTGTTTGCACATATGAGGAACCTTTTAGTCCATGGGCTTTCTTCAGTCCACTTCTTTGGATCCCTCATTTTTGTGTTAAGGAACTTTGTTGTTGATCTTTTATAATTCCATGAAGGAATGATATATTAAAAACTGAGTCATAATTATTTTACGAAAAAAAGGAGAATGTTAAGATATATGAAGGTTTTAATGATTTAAAAGCTCTTTAATGGTCTTATTATATGTCTCTCCAGTGAAAATATGTGATTCTTTCTTTCTGGAAAGGACTATGGAACTGTTTGAAAGTATGAAAACAAATGAGAGCGCACAGACACTATACATGATATCTCATTTTAAGCATCTTAAAAATTGCGTGCTTCTTTAATGTGATAGAAGTTTAATGATGCAGATTTTAAATAATGGAAATGGGCAAAGTAAGCTGCTACTGGGAGAGATTTGAAGCAAAAGCTTTCAGATGATCTTTTGATGCTCATGCATAAACTCAAGCTACAACAAGTAAAATTAACAGATAAAAGTAATAATTTTTTGCCTTTTCTGCTCTAATTCATTATTGTTTTAAAAATGCAAATACTGAGAAGAAAGTAAATAAGAATAAGAATTCCTTCCTATTGGAAGCTCATTATTAAAAAACCCCCATTTCTGTATGAGGAATAAGTAACTAGAAACATAATAACAGTACAAGGGAAGGAAATTCTAGCTTTGATTGTTGTATTTCTAGCTAAAATCTGAAAATCTCTTTATGAAAATCACAGTGTCTGTGCTTTGGATGCTTTTAGATATGGAAAATTATTACTGTTTAAATGGAGGAGGAGATTAAAGTCAGATAAATTCTCTTTAATGTTCATAAGAAATAAAACTAAGTCTACTCTCATGTAACAGTTTTTGATGAAACAGTGTTGAAAAATCAGATTATCTAAACTGAATTTAGATCCCAGCACATGCTGAAACTCCTATTGTTGCCTCATCTGTAATTATTCAGAGATAATTCTAAGCACGTATAATAACAGACTTACAGCCCTAATCACAGTATTCACTGTCTTCCATGACACATTTTTGCTCCCATTTGATTTTTTTTTATTTCCCCCTTAATGATTGTGGGATTGTTTTCAGATTTCTTTGCAAATACATTATCGCTTTTTACCTAAGAGATTCACTTTTTATTTAGAGTTCTTGGTTCTAAGTAATTTATTTTTTCTATCTGTCTCTTTTATAGGCCATATTTGGAATAAAAAGCACAGAAGCATTATCTCCTTATTTCTCACAGCAGATTAATTGGAGTTGGGAGCAGTTGCGTGAAAGTACATTTTCATTGAAGCTTGTTTATCAAAACTGCTTGTATTCACAAACCATCTGCCAATTCCTCCTTAATTTACCAAAGCTTCTAGGACAATCTTGTCCTTTTATGGAAATAAAAGACAAAACAATGCTGAGAAATTTTGATCTGAAAAAAAAAAAAAAGAAATAAAAACCTTAATGGTTCTCTCAACAATAAAAGAAAATCTACAAAAATAGAACTGTGTTTAGACAAAGTTTCTTTTTCCAATTTGATTATTTTTTCCGAATCTATTTTAAATGGAAGGTTCTCTACATGTCTCCAATTAGAGGAGAATTCTACCATGAGTATGTGGATTTTGGCCTGTCTCATGCTTATTCTGTTTTATTTTTTGTTCTCCCTACCTTTTTTTGTTTGTTTGTTTTTTGTGACCACTTGGCAGTTCAGTTTAGCCTTGATTATGGTTCCTGCTGTTTGGAAAGCAGAAGGGAAGTTATTTAGTAGCATACAGCAAATTCTGGAAAAGCCTTCTTATGTAACTGCAAGTGATTGGAAGAGATCCTTTACATCACCTCTAGTATTTGCCAAGGTAAATGAAAAGGATTCTGGAAAAAGATTCTTCCATAATTATTGTCAAATAATTTAAGTTGGTTTTAATGACATGACTTACACTTTTTCAAAATTTCATGTGCATTAATATAAATATACTAATAATATAAATTAATATGTTTCTTCTTTCAGTTTAAGTAAACTTTACTGCCTTTGGTCTGTTCTGCCCATCCTCAACTTTCATGCCCTTTCAATCACTTCCAATCAGTTCATTTTTTGTGAACTCTTGTTTTCAGTCTTGTAGAAATACGTCCCATGAGAGCACTTCTATCAATGCATTATCCTTCCTGGATTATCACTCTGTTCACTATTAATTCATGAGATTGATTCACCCCCTTGCTTGTAGAGAAATATTAACATGCAATTAAGATACAAATCCAAATGTGAGAGCATAATAACAGGAAAGCCATCTGAGGGAAACAAAATTACAGTAGTGACATGTTCTAGAAGAGGTCTGCAGCTGAAGATTAATTGGTGAGCACTCATAGTGACAGCAGATAACTCATGTGTTGCATTGACAGAGGGAATGAAAGAGCTGGAATCTGCAGACTCTTTGTCATAAATAAAAGAGATGGCTTTCTGCAGAGCAGTGCTAAATCTGCTTATGTTTAAAATATTTTTCATGTTGAAAATAATTTGCTAAATGCTATGCAAAATCTCTATAGTTTCACTGTAGTTAGGTCAATTCACACTCTCTTGGCTCTTCTGTGTCATTTATGTTATCGACCAGCAGCTGTGAATTCAAACAACAGCAAACTTTTATTAAGATCACGCTAGTGGAGCATCAAATGGGTTAATGGCATTCTGAATTTGTGCTTTGCATTTGCTGCTCAAATCTTACAAGGTGTGTAAACACGCAGGGCAACACTTCATTGGTCTGGAGCTATCTTCTGTGTTTATGTGAATGTGTGTGCATGTGCTTTGCAGTAAAACCTCACATTCCTTGGGGCACTAACCAGATTTACTAAAAGGGAGGCAGATTGCATTTTGTAATGCATTACTACACTGGTGAAAAACAGGTGAAGATTTTTAAGTGGGAATTTTTGCAGGAGATGATTTGTGAAGAGAGGGACAAAGGTTAAAAAGAAATACGTTGAAGTCATGTGTCTGAAAATTACTTTCTCTTTGTTAAAGATTTTATGCACTGCAAAGAGGTTCCATGAAAAATTGCTTTGCTGAGAATACCACGGGATGAGGAGCACAATTCCAGTAACACCTTCAGAAAGTGATACCAATAAATGGAAATGCACATACAATTAGGCACTAAAATATTAATAACATTTCAGCAAAGGAAGTGTTATATTATAAGAAGGTAAGGTAGTAGAAGCAGATAATGAGGCATTAATAGCTAAATCTTACATAAAGTACATTTGAATCAGATGGACACAAAATGCTGCTCATATATTGTGTATGAATTCCAAGCATCTAAAAATTCTCATAGAAAGTGTAAGTTGAGACTACACTTCAAATTGAAAGGTGTTAGGGGTTTGAGAAATTCAGAATGAAGGGGTAACTAACAATTTGATCAACCAATAGATAGGGCACCTCATATCCCAGATCCCATCGGTGTTGGGACAAATAAGTTTCATCAGCCATTTAAGAAGGTTCTGCTGCACAGACAAATAAAGAAAAGAGATCAAAGTTGCCTGTAAATAAGACACATGGGCAGCCTGGGTTTTAATCCTGGGTTGTTTTGTCTTTTCCTTCCATGCAAAGATTAAGAGGTGTTTTTGGGAGGTCTCTTCCCTGAAACTTCACTGACTAATGATGGCTGATACTTACCACAGTGAGGTTGAATGTGAGAGATCAGTGTTCAGAATTGTATCTTCCAGCTGGCCTCCTTAGGAGTATATAACAGGAACATAAGTGATCCCCCTTCCTTCCCCAGTCCCATTCTGCCCTCTCTGTGAAAGGACAAACTTGGCTGACTCTCAAATCCATCTTGCAGTACCAGAGTGGTTGTATCACCACATCTGGTAGGCTGCTACAATGGTACAGTCATTCCAGTCAAACCAAAATAAGTGCATGAATGAATTACATGAGTTGCAGAGACACCTAGGAGTTGTGAATTTGGGCATGAAGTTCAGGCAACCATTTGTAACCTCATACAGTTCTATTTAATATAGCAGAGCTCACCACTGGAAATCAGATTCATGAAGCCTTCATCCTACAAGAAACACTCTGTTAATCTCTTTCAGGCGGAACAAGTGTGCAAAAGTCCTTCTCTCAGTAACTTAAACCATTATCAAAACATTACACTAGAAATCCTGCCTTGAATTTTCATTAGGAATATCCTATTAAAAAACTCAGTTTTGCAGCCCTTGGCTTTATAGTTTGCATGTGCTGAACAGCGAAATAATACTGAGAGCTGTGTATGAAAGAATGTGTGTCCTTCCTTCCCATCATCATATTCCAAATATGTTCACTAGTAGCTGGTGTAAAGTTAGACACAAAACTAGTTTGGACTGGAGAATGTATTTATCTTTTGATGGATGGTGTCATTATACCAAAAATAATTAGGATTGGCTTGAAAAAGTGTCTATTGAGTTGGCCGTTTTCAGCCATCCTTTTTACAATCATCCTGTCTCAACTAATAGAAAATAAATAACGGTTAAAAGGTAATGAGAAGTAATGGACCTTAAACAGATTGACTGTTGATTGGGTACCACCAATTTGCAGCATTTGTTCTTCCTTCAGGGCCCTCGAGCTGTGCAGCTCCCTAGCAACAATGAAATCTGCTCTGAGATATTCTCATACAGAAAAAGCTGCACTTGCCAGCACGGTATGGTGATAATCGAGCTGGCAACGGAGCTGAAATTGCTGTGCAACAAATACCCTTACACTCTGCAAGATGTTACGCTCTGCGCTGTGCATGGCAGCCACGATTATAAAGCCTCGCCTCTCAAGAAAATATTTTCATACTTTAATTTGTTTTCCATATGCAAAAGTTGTTGTGATGGGGAGGGGGGGTGTGTGTTCATCTTATGCTTACAGTGTCAGAACACTCTCAGTATTCTGGGGTGTTAATCTGCAATAATATACAAAGCTGTGTTTGGACAATCCAGATCTGGACTCCAGCTTCTTCAAAATATTTGTGTTGCACTTTGCTACATTTGGATTTAGAGGAATCTTTTCCCCCATGCCTTATTTTCTCATGTATGAAAGAAGACAATATTATTTACATGCATCATGGGGTTGAATTAAGGGAGACAAAGGGGTAGTTTCAGTGATAAAAATCTTAATTATTGTACTATTTTGTGAAGTGATTAGGTAGAGATGGTACTGTAATTTTCCTGCAGCAGGAAAATAGGCAAATCTTGTCCTATCTGCTCTGCTGGCTCTATGAGCATTATGTCTTGTTCTAGTCATACAGGGAAATGGCATCAAGAGTGCAGCATTTCAGTCATCTGCTGAATTTCTGTCTGTTGGAAATGTCTAAGTATGTAACTAACCTAACCTACCTTGCTGAAGACTTTTTTCAGCATAGAACATCGAACCCTCAGTTAATTTTCCCTAAATGAACTTTACAATAGATTTCTTACATCCAATTTAAATATTAATGTCATTTACATGTTATAGCTCTTTTTAGTATTTCCTGTAGTTGAAATTAACATTGGGCTTCAGTTTTGAGACAGAAATGTTTAAATGTCCTATTGTGGACAATGTCTTAGCACATTAATGTAAAATATTATTCTGATTTTTGTCAGAATATCTCTGTCTTTTAAATAGTACTTTCTAAATTCAAGTCTTGAACTCTTTTCAGGGCTCTACTCTTGTCACCTTATTATGCTCAAGTAAAATGTGTTACTGTATGGATGTTATATTTTAGGGTTTTTTTATTTTTTCTTTCCTTTTAAGTCAGACAGGAATACCTCTGATTAAAATCTGCATACATACCTGGTCTTGAGAGCATTTATCACTTTTTTACTGTTTATATATTTTTCCTTTACAAATGTGATTGTAACCCCCACAAATGTGCATGTTACTTTTGATTTATTTTTGGTTCACAAGCCTGGGATGAAGTCATTTATTTATCTGATAAATAGTGTGCCCTTAATGGATGCCTCATCAAATCTCTGAACTGTTGTAGCAGATGTAATATCAAACCATTCTGAATTCCAGCTCCTTGTAATTCCCTGCTTGTCCAAAAGTAATCTTGAAAAGAAGAATATTGAATTAATTTGTTACGTGCCCATTAGCTAATTCCAGTTTTGAGCCTGGCAGTGCCAGGGAGCAGCATACAAAACACATGGAAAGTAAAGTATGTGCAGCACATTGGTTTTATTTGTGACGGCACTCTTACCCCCTTTCCTCTTCCCCCAGAGATGGGCTGCAATCTTTGAGGTAGGGGCATTTCACTCATACCCTGGCTTTGGGTTGGTAACTTAAAGTCCTCACTTGCTGTTAAAACTAAGTTTTGGCAAATTTTATATAGGCTGCTGCTCTTCCTTGATTTGGCTCCCTCAAGTGTGACGGGGTTTCAGTGCACAGAGGATGCAAAGTAACCTCCATGAGGCAGTGATGTGGCTTTGCCCTAGATGCGAGTGCAAAGGCAAACCCTGAAAAAACACAGTTTAAAGAGAATACTGTATACAGTTAACTGCCTTTGATTTGGCATTAGCTTTGCTTGCTGTGGCTGCTGAGGTTGATGCAATTTAATCAAGGCAAGCAATTTTAAGTAGCCAAAGAAGGATTTAAAAAGAGGTGGTCATTTCTGGGTTTGGATACACCTGCGTCTGTGGAATGTGAATGGGAGAGTGGAATCTGGTTTTTAATTTCTATTGAGTGGCTTTGAAACAGGCACTGTAGGAATAAATACGTTTAGCATAGTCCTACTGTTCTTATTTTAATCTACCCTTGTGTGAAACATGATAGCTGCTTTTACAAAGTGTCAATTTTCCAAGTCTTTTGGAGCTCTGTCTTAATATTAATGCATTTTGACAGAAAGGAAGCTTAAGTTTTTGTTCAAAACCAAAATCATCTCTGATAGTGAAGCTCTGAGTCTTTGTGTTCAAATTTCTATTCTTCTGGAGAACAAAACTTGGTGTCTGTTTCATCTGCAATAAAAAGTATGCCAGGAGCGTGAGGTGTAGCAGGACTGGGTTTTCATATATGCACATTTTGGGGAATCTTGGACAGGTTTGAATTTATAACGGCCTGATTCGGCATGTAAATGAATCTGGTTTTGGTTTGAAAAATGTCAAAATGCTGCTTTACTCAAGATCATTGCAACTTTATTTTATTAGAGGGTTAAGATATTCGGGCATTAAAATCTGAGAATTTAAGCATTACTTCTGCTCCCTCCTAGAGAATTTGTTTTTCTGTTATTACCTTGTGAATTACATAATTATTTGAACTATCTGCATTTTCTTTTTTGACACAACCTAAAGTTGGAAGCTTTGGAAGCTGTTTGGAAGCTTTGAACTTTTAGTAGTGGAAACTCTTTTGGAGATCTGTGTTATTTTAGAAAAACAAAAACAAAACAAAACAAAACAACAAAAAAAAAAAAAAAAAAACCCCAAACAAACAAACAAAAACAAAAAAAAAAAACCAAACAAACAAACCAACAACAACCCACCAAATAAAAAACCAAAACCAAACAAAAAATCCAACCAAACAAAAAAAAGCCCCAAAAACACTTCAACCAGACACACGGAAAAAATAAGAAACCAGAAAACCAAACCCAACCAACCAAACAAAAAACCCCAACAAAAAGAAACCTTAAAATTGCCTTTTGATCTCAGAAGTCAAATACAGTTTTTGTGAGTTGTAACGTAAAAGTTTTGGGCAAATCTTCCATAATAACCAGTTTCATTTGTCAGTTTCTCTACCTGGCTCCTGTTGTTCCCATAAAATCATTGTCTGTATGTTGTAGTATATGTGTATTGTCAACAATTGGAATAGATGTCTTTGTACTTCCCATTCCTCTCCTCAAGATACAGCACAATGTCTGGGAACTTGCAAGTACTACCTGATGATGAAACTTAAGGGATGACTAAGACAAAACACCAAGGAAATTATTTTGTATTCTCTCTTTCCTATGGTTCATCCCCAGTGCCTGAGAGGCGGCTTCAACCAGCTGTAAACAGCTCTGGAGTAGATACATTTCAGCTGGGGATGTGCAAAATACTTTCTTTTATAGTGATTGGACTTGGCGGTACATTATCTTTACCAGGTGTGAAGATACCAGTGGTTTTTTTAAGAAGGATATCAGGTGTTTTATAATTAGTGCTGGGTGTGGCTTTGGGTTAAGTGGAATGACTGACCTAGGAAACAATGCTCATACGGTTTATGAGTCTCTTCTGCCTGGCACCTACTCCTGGACAATTCCAGAAAGAGCATCAGTGCAGCTAAGCATGAATTAAGACTGCTCCAGGGTACTTGAAGTGTTTGTGGCTTGTAGCCTCCTGAGTGACAAGTGGTATCTGCTTTTGATTGCTAAGTTTTTATTCCATTTGATTTTCTAATCCATGTTTGAAATAAGGTGGCTCACTCCTACCTTAACTGTGAAGTGTGTGAAGAGTTCTCTCTTGCTTTTTCTTTGCTTCTGCTTCATTCAAGGGCCCTGTGTGTTTGCATTGGGGAAAAATTGTGAACAGTATTAGGTTGTTTGATCACTTTCCCATTTTGAATGTGACTTTATAGCCTTCTGTAATATCAAAATCAGACCAGTGGTAGATGCTAAGGTAGATAAGTCTTTTTTTTCAGTGAATTTTGGGAGCATCTACTGATAATATTTATCAGGATATTATACAAAGAAGAAAGGAAAGGAATGTAAAGTTGGGGGGAAGCCCCGAAGATATTTGAAACCAAAAGGCATTGTGTGAAAACTGGAGGATATGGAAGCTCTGCATCATTTCATGAGCATCTAGACTTGAAGGAGATGTTTAAAATCATAAGTTATTCAATCACTGTTGCATTACAGCTCTACGGAACTATGATAGAAATCCCTGGCAAAAGTTCTCAAACTTAGTGAGATTTCTGTAGTCCTAGTGGTTCCAGAATTGATAATAGACTGTGAATATTTTGTGTTAAATTTTAATAGCCTGTGAATAAGAGGATTTTAATTGCAGTCCTGTATTTTGTATGAAAGTATTTTGAGTCAGCATGTGGAAGAAAGTCAAATCTGAGGTCAGTGATTTGGAAGTTATTTTAACAGATATGGGCTGCAAAAACAGCTCTTGGTCCCCCAGTCTAAGCAGAAAAATAAATTGGATATGTTTGGGGTTTTTTTATCTATAGAATATAGAATTAGACTTCAGATTCATAAATGCAGTGTGCTGTTGGCTTACATTTAATTGACTTGTTTTCTGAATAAAATCAAACATGAATTTCTGAGGGAACAAACACAGAAATTTAAAAACACGACTGCCTTGCAGGCAAATCATGCCATTCTTCAGCGGCCCATTCTTGCACACTGATGATATGTTGAAGTAAATAGAACAGCTCTTAATCCTGTGTTGTCACTAGCTGCATTTCTGGGGAAAAGTTTTTCACTTCTGTGCAGGTTGTTACCTTTCGTAAACATCTGAGGAATCAAATTCTGTTAATATGGTATAAGCAGATTTTGGTTTTCCTTCATCTCCTATCTTGTTCAGAGTTACTCACATGTGACTGATCTGTTCTGCTCTCAGCATCAAGTGCAAATGGCGTTTGTGGGTTTCTTGATTGGAAAAGTCTTTCTTAACTCAAGTTGCAATGTTACACTGATAGTGCAACCTGTGCAACATTGTTATGTTCTACTGAGCAAGCAAAACATTTGAGTCAGCAGATAAATGAAGTTTGCAGTGGCATAAACTGCCTCCCGTGTGTTTATAAATATGTATTTACAGTACACTTTCTTAGTTATGTTTTATAAATGTATTAAACTAGCATATTTATCTTGCAGATTAAACAGGAGCTTGTTATATCAGCACAAAGTTATTTCCAGAAAAAGTAATGTATTTAAATATGAAAAGTCAACGGTTGCTGAAGTACTATTTCAAATTTTCTTTCAAATGATTTTCTCTTTTTCCTCTTAATGCTTGTGCATTTTTGTAGCTGGAATGCTATATCTGCTGGTTCTGGCACTATTCAATTGGGTGCTATTACTATAAAGTTGCATTATTCGTAGCACATTGTAAACAAAAAGATCATCTGAAAGTTCTGATAATTTGTATGTTTAGGATTTACAGTACCAAACATAACAATTATATCCCCTGATTATTTTGTAATCCAGTGAGCAAATAATATCAATCTAGCTTTTGTGTTCTTAGTAAGTGAAGCAGAAAGAAAACAATTTTCACTGGTAAGGATGAAAATGCATGACTGTGGCCATTTTCCTAATGCATATTTGTAATATATGCAGGAATAAATAGCATCCTATCACTCTGCAGAAGCTGGTTGGGTTTAGACCCCTCATTAATTGGGCATGGATAAGTAGGTGGAGAGTAGAGCAGTCAGACCTGGTGACTTTGCATGTGGAGCATGCAGGTTCAGTGATCTAACCTCCTAAAATCTGTGGCAAACTTCAGTACAAAACCCAGTGGACTGGATGCCCATTTGCTCCCGTGGTGTGTTAGAGGCAACCTTGGAGCAGAGTTTTCAGTTTAATTCAGAGAATGTGCTTTGTGGTTCCTGGGGACCTGTGTAAAGGGATTGCTGAAGGAGGTACCTGAAAAGCATCTCCCTGATCTGAAATATTAACTTTTAGGTAGCTGGACCTGCCATTTCTACACTGCATGATGGGTTTTGGTGTCACAGGCACTACTCAGCAAAACTTGTAATGTGAGCAGACCTATGTTTCATTAGGAAAATAGGATTCAGGATGAAGAGTTATTGGTTTCAGAGTGTTTCCTGGAACTGCCATTGTTGTTTCTAAAGTTAAATACTTTTGTTCCTGCTTTTGAGGTCTGTGAATGCTTTCTTTAACTCTGCTAACTGAGACTACTACACACAGTAGTAGTGCACAGCAGGTGTGTTACAAATGTGTGTAGTTTTAACTGCTTGAAATGGCCTGGTTTATTATGTGAAACTGTTGGGTTTTTTTTTGTCTGCCATGAAAATTTACCTGTAGTCCTTTCAGTAATATGACATTTAAATAAAACCTCTATTTCTTTTATTTCCTGCTTATTAATGAGCTCTTAAGGTAGTTAGTCTGTGCAGCTGATCTGTCTCACATAGTTTTGTAAATAATGCAAAAACTAGTAAGATTTTAATCTTAAATGTTTTAATGATCTTTGATAATGGCATGCTTTAATATGTAAGACACAACTGCAAAAATTGTTATCCATTTTTGACATTGATCAGAATTCTCCTGTTAATGACTATTATATTCAGTTTCTTATATGTCCTTGATACACTCACTTTAAATCTATTGTTACATTTATTTGATTTTAAGCTTTTTGGCCCAGATATCTTTGCATGACCCTCTAAATTGTGTCCAAGTTTTTTAGTTGTGACTGGTGTTGTGAGCCAGTGTAGTGTCCTTTGGTTTTTAAATACTTCTTCTATAGATATATTTAATCACTTGTCAAATGTTGAACAAATGTGCTCTCTTTACTTCCTCAGTTACTTGTAGCTGTAAAATTCAAGAGAGTATCCCAATGTGAAACTGAGTCAGATTTGTGTTGGGTTTGCTGATCACAAAGTATCTATAACATTCTTTTTTTCTGTATCTCTTGAAGAAGTATAAATTAATAATATGACATTAACTGGCATTGATTGTTTAATAGGAGCCTGAAAGTCAGGATTTTTTAATATTTTATTATTATTGATGGCTTTTATATGTAATGTATTTATATGTAAACCATAATCTTTTTTGGTTGCTTTCATATAGAATTTAGCATTTTTGATATGCATTTACTTATATCATTAGTAGTATCAACAGTAGTATTATAATTAAAATGATGAGGGGGGAAATATACTTCCCCAATTCATGTGGTGTTAAGGTTTAGTTTAAAAATGAATGGTTTTTTATCTGAACTCTGATTCAAAGTCAGGTATCTCTCTTGGCAGGTGTCAGTCCAGGTTAGCTTTTTATCATCAGGTTTTTTCCTCTGGAATGGAAACCCATAATCTGCATGCTAGCAGGCCTTGAACTACAGTGGAGTTAGGATTTTACAACTATGCTAAACTATAATTATGCTAAGTAGTTTATGCAATGAATTGGGGAAGAAGAGTAAAGATAAGGATTTCATGTCTGAAGGGCCAAGTTAATGAGGTCACTAATTATGTAAATACAGAGAACACATTCATTCTTCTTACAGTTTTCAAGCTAGTTGTCTGAATAAGTAAATGATACAGTGCAGGATCTTGAGGTTTTGGGGACTACTGCTGGTGAGGAACATCAAATGTTGTTTTTAGCTAGTGACTGTAGAGGTAGTGTTGTCTATGGAAGTTCCAGTTGGAAAGAAAGGGATAGGATGAGCTACTGACAGTTGCCCTGGCATCAGTTAAGTAAGGCCCTACCAGACACTCGCTCAGTTCCCAATTTAAGCCCTTAATTGTTCTGTGTGCTTAAATTATTAACCATTTCCTGTTCCCCCCAAAATGTAAGATAAGGTGGAAAAGATGCTGTGCAGAGCACAATAACGTTTTTCTTATTTCATGTAGAGCTTAAAGCACTGTATTAAGCAAATTGCATGGAACATGAAACATCTTGATATTTCTTAGGGTTTGCACATCACCTTTTCCACTGCTGAAATGAAATCAATGCCAGTTGAGCTACAAGTCTTGCACTAGATTTGGGGCAGAACTTTGCTGTTTGATTTATTCACTTTCATTAGGAAGAATCCGTAACTTAGTTATTGGATACATTGCATGTGCTAAGCTTGTCCTGTGATAGTGAACGTAGTGCCAGATGTCAGTTAGGTTTGGATTTTATTTCTTCCTTCTAAAGTCTTGTCTTCTGAACCACTAAAAGGGATTTGCTCAAAAATACATGCTGCTTCTAGTTGAAACTTCTCGATTGTTGCAGTTATTTTTCAAGACAGCTTATTCATCCTGAATATCCCCTCTGACCAAATTAGTGAGCACTGTATAAGGTGTACTATGCTTATCTTCACATCAGCCCTCTGAAATACTGACATTCACTCTCTTTGGGTCTCTGCAGTACAGAAAAAATTCCTCATTTCATTGAAACCTAAAAGATACTTTTTAGGGGGTTTTAATATCTTTTGCCTGCAACTCAAATTTAGACCATCAAATTCTGCTCAACTGCCTCAAACCCTGCATATGGCAGGAGTCTCTGAGAGCTTGAATTTCTAATGCGCGTGTTCCTTCACTGCCTTATGTTGTGCTTCTGGTCCTAATCTGACTCACCTCAGATGCTGAAGTATTCACTAGTGCCAAGACTAAAACTTGATAGGATTTCAAGACGCGGGGATTTTTTTTTCCTTCCTTGTCTGAAGGTGCCTGTTAACTTGGAGTGCAACATCCTTCCTGAGTCTCTTATATAAATTGCTTAATTGTAAGAAGGTTCACATAAAATATGACAGACATAGTCTCAAATTATACTGTTGCCATGGAGGACTTGAATTTAATTTCAGCTCCTCAGTGCTTCAGTGTGGAAATGTAACAGCTTCAACAAAGAGGATTTGGAAAGCACCTCCAATGAAGAGCATAGGATTTTGGTTATTTAGGGGATAGGACAGCAATACTGCCTGTGAATGATTTCCAGTCAGCTGGGTTAGCTAAATTGAATTTTAAATATGAATACTAAAAACTGTTCCGTGGAAAGAAAAGGGCCTTTTTTGTTTTTCAGATCATTATTCTTGCCAGCTAAACCATGAATCTGAATTTGCTAGCTGTTTGTTTGTAGTTCCATATGTGGCAAACACATAACTTAAAATACTTGGATATTTATCTCCTAGCCATAAAACAAGGAATGTATAAGGAACTGGTAGCGAATTATTAGAGAACCCAGAAGTGAAACTTTAATCTCTTTTGGTGGTTTTTCTTGCAAGGACTCATAATGTCAGGTTCAGAGAATATCATATTTTTGTGCATTTAGAAAATTCTTATGCTGATAAAGAATTTATTGAATTGAAACTATTTGTTCTCAGCTTCTCTGAGCTCAAAACATTATTTGCTTAACCTAAAAAGCCAAACTATTGTGGTTATGAAATAATTAAACAGCCTTGAAAGCTATCTACTTGGACAATAATCTCATTGTAAAAAGTACCACCTTTTTCATCCAAATAATTCAAAATCTAAGTGCAGTATATCAGCCATGACCTCTTGGCATCTATTTCACTAGAAATTGCTTATATAATTTGTTTTGCCTCTTTAATTCTGAACTGTAGGTTTTTGTCTTCAACTGGATATTTTTTCAAAAATCCATGTTTGTTTTGCTAGGATGCTTCTTCTTAAGAAGGTCCCAATCTAAGTTTGAAATTGGGATTTAGAATAACATCCTGACTCTATCAAGCTCTGAGCTGTGTGTGCTCTGCAGTCTGTTCTTTCTTTATCAAGTGGATACTGACACAATAAGTATTTTTAAGGGGGAAAATGCACAAAAAATTAAAACATTTTTAGATGCAAAATATTGTGGAGAGCTAATAGATGTTTGATATTTAATATCAAACTCTTTTTTTTTTATTTACAATCCTCTATGGTGTGTATATATTGTTAGATGATGGCAGATCTACAATACAGCTGCAAAATCTTCTCACCTCTTAGTGTTTAATAAAGAGTAAAATACAACAAACCAAGAACAACTCTGCCCACCATATTTTGAAAACCAAGCATGGAAATGCACTGTTTTAATACCAGGACAAGTTCTGCAAGTCTGTTGATGATATTCTCTTTATCACAGAACCAAATTACTTTGAAATGATGAGAAGTTGAAACATTGTTTTGTTATCTGTGTTCAAAAAGGAGGAAATGAAAAGAAATCTTGTAATTGCTCTCTCACCCTTAAGAATTAGGAGGAACTAACAGAATAATAAGGAATAGACTCTTCAATTGTTTTACTTGGAAAATGAACGCCTTTTGAGGTGTTGGTGTTCCAGCTCACGTAAAATAAAGAAAAAAACTGAGCACTTCATTCAGCTCTGTCTTAATAGCATACTTGGAATGGCTACTGGGACTCTTACTTTTTAATCCAGATTAAAATGCTTGAACTTGTTTTGTAATATGGGAGCACATTGATGCCTGGTCTAACACCAAAGACTAATAGAGCTTTGTCCTATTTCAGCTTTGTAGTTTGGAGCAGCTCCATCAAATATTGTTGATATTGAAAGCTTTGAATATCAACTTCAGCCATTTGGTGAATTTGCAGTTCAAACCCAGGGGTTTTTGTTTGAGGAAGTCAAGAGAAGGTGGAGATCCATTTTAAAAATCATCTCTTTTTGATTTAATCAACTGTGTACTCTATAAACTTGTCTTAAAGGAAGCTAGCAGACCCCAAAATCAAATTCAGGCTGTGTGCAACATCAGGTGACACAGTTGCCTTCAGTGCAGTGGTATTTTGAAGTAGCATAAATGCTGAACAATCCTCGTCATCGCTGCAATCTTTCATGCTAACCCCACCATTATGGTGTTCTGGTGTCTCAGTTTAAGAGGCTTCAAATATGGTAGTCTTTTGCAAAAGTCTGTTGTAACCAGCCTGCTGTGGTGTGTAGCCATACTCTGAAAAGTAAAATGCCAGTGAAATGGTCTTATGTTGCTCTGAATACCTGTATGATGTAGTTAGAGTGGGAATGAGGAAATAGATTTCTTTTTTCATGGGTAGCGGGATATCTTCTGGTTTTGGAGTGGTAATTTGTGTAGCATCAATGATTTCTTTATTTTTATATATTTATATAAGTAAATATACTATTTTCTACTATCTTTGGAGTAAGATCTAAAACTAAATCAGTCTTATATTGTCTAGGAGTAAAACTATGATTTTTTTTTAATACCTCAAGCATTTTGGTTCTGTGATGTAATTGTAGTTGACAATAAGGTCTAGTCTTAAAATGCACATCCACATTTAAGTTTTAAGAGTTAAAACAGACTCTAAAGCAGAAAAATTTCACCTTAAAAAAATAATCAGAATAAAAAAGGAAGTTAAGAGATTTGATGTGTATGTGTAAAAGCTGCTCTTTGCTCCAGGCATTAGCTTCCTACCACATCTGGTCAAAAGTGTGTCTTTTTGAGGTCAGACTGTAAAATACTTGAAAAAGAGGTCAGATGAAGTTGTGTCTTACTTGTGTAAAGCCAGTAGACTTGTTTTGGTTTAAACTGGTGTTACTGAATTTAGATTTTAGCCCAGAGCTTTACTGTAAAAAAACCACAGGTATTAAATTCATGCATACAGGAAAAAAAAAATCTTTCTTCAAGTTGACCCTTCCCCTGCTACTTCTAGTCAGATCTGCTTATTTTTCTGTGGCATTTAGGTGTGGAAATTTTCTCAAGAAATTAAGATGATATGACAGATTACTGTATGCACAAGAAAGAGGTGATGACATTTCTTCCCTCCTTGACAGAGAGGAACTGTATGGTGATACAAGTTTTTTTAAATATATATCTAGTTATGAAATAAATGTGCTTTGTTTTACATTGATTAGAAATTCGTGAAGAATAGCTGATGTTATATTAACATTGATGAAGAGCATGCCTACTACATTTGGCATGCGGTTGCCATGGCAACCACACTGTAGAATGACCCAAATTAATTTTGCACCAGTCACTAAGTGCCCTGTCAGGTTTTTTGTTGGTTTGGGGTGGGTTGTTTGTTTGGTTTTGGTTTTGGTTTTTTTTTTTCTTGTGCTAGGGATAAGCTCTAAAGTACTTGGGGATTTTTTTGAGGAATCTTGCCTTAACAATTTTTCTCTTGAAAGCGATGGCTGAACTATGGTTATCAACCAAAATCTCCCACCTTTGTTTGTGCACTTAAATCTATGCTATTTAAATCTCAGTATTATCAAGAGAAACACTTGAATGAATAACAAGTAATTGAATTGAAGTAAATGTACAATATCTTCATAGTAATTGGACTAGACATCATAGTACGGTCATTTACAACCTCTGGCTTTGCGCTGCTCTGCTGCTTCCACTTCCAGGCTTCTAGGTCCCTCTTGGAGAGCAAGTCTTTACTGAGCCTGATCAGAAAGGGAGCAGAGAATACCATGCTCTTCAGATTTTGCTTGCTCTCCAGAATTCATTAGCAGGGTGCTCTGTGAATGCCAGTGGAATATCCTTTGGCAATAAAAGGATATAAATATCTCCATGCTTATTGCTGGCATGGAGCTGATTCCCACTTCCAAGTGCTCTTGCTTGTGTAGCTGGTTTGTAGTGTAAGTGACATGAAGTCGACCGTTCAAGTTTAAAGTTACTACCCTTAATAATTTGTCACCGTCATAAAAGACACCCTTTTGGTGCATGGCAATGACCAGGATGGTGGTTTGTGTCTGTATTTCCCCTTGCTAGATGTGGTTTTGCCTCACCCCTGTCTTTGTTCCCAAAGGATTGTATCTCTGTGTCAATGAATGCACCTTCCTTACTTCAAGCTCCTTTGTGCCTTGCCTGTTTTTGCAGCTTTTTCTTCTATAAGAATCATTTCTGTGTGCAGAGTGAGTGCATCTGTATTCATATATACATTACCTTTGTAATATGTAAAACAGTGTAATTGCTTTGTGTTATCATAGATAGGAAGTACCTTAAAAAACAGGATCTTAAAATACCATGTACACAAAAGTTTTGCAAGTATAATGTGTAGGCTTGCTGCTAACTTTGTAATAACTGTTCAGAATATATGATATTGTGTTGCTATGCTATCAGCTTATATCTAGACAATTCTCTTACTGTCTGCTTTGTTCATTAATACAGAGCTCTTAGACTGCTTCTGGTATTTGATAGCTATTTTGCAAAATATAAAAAAAACCCTAAACTTCAGGTATAAGACATTATTTTGAGAGGAGAATGTCTTTAATTGGCTTTTTTAACTATTCTGCTGATTCAAACAAGATTAAAAATGTATTTATTACTTGTAGTATGTGCTTTACTTACCAACTGCTTGAAAGGAATACGTAGAAACTCTGCAAGCATAATATTGCATTCAAACTAACACAAAGCTTTTAATCGTGAAAACATTACCTGGCGTCTCTGCACTTAAACCATTCAAAATGCTTGCATAGCAATTCCAAATGTGTAAAAAAGTTCTGTTGAGTTTGTTGTATTAATAAATAGACAAGAATTCCTGCTGATAATTCCTGTTGTCTTACAGCTTTTGAAGCAGGATTTTGTGTTTTTTTTCTGAACATCTTTTGTCGAGTAGCCTTTAAAAGAATAAATCTGTATTCTCAATATGAAACCAGTTGGCTGATTCCAAAAAACCCACCTCATCAGTAAAAGTATATTTATATGAACTTGAGGCTTAGGAAAACTTAACCATTATTTTTGTTTGAAGAAAGAGTAGTGTCTTATGGTGGTGTGGGTTTCACTGGATAGGGTATGTATACAATCACAGATAAAAGCACTGGGAAATCCAGAATGGTCTCTACCCTTGTTGTGGGTTAGTGGCTTTTTAAAAGAACCTGTTTTAAGGAAAACTGAAAACATGCTGTTGATGGCTAATTGCATTCTGCCTCTGAAATATTAACTTCTATGGAAGCCAGAGTATTTATGGGAAAAAAGCTTTCAAATACCTTGTCTTTGAAGATATCTTTTTAACTCTGAGAAGTAAATTTTCTTTTGACTCATAAAAGCAGACAGGGTTTTGAGGGCTGAACATGTACCTTTACTTTGTATTTTGCAAGTGGGTGCTGAGATGAGAACATCTAGTAGTGTACTCACTTTAAAGCCTTTCTGTAATCAATATGCATAGACCAAGTAATGAAAGGCACGGACAAACTGGGAGGGTAGAGTGTAGGATTTTGCACTGGGTGTTCTTTTTCTGTCCTTATGAACTGCTAAGACCATTGGAGTGTCATAATGAACTCCTGTGTGTAAAATCTTGCCCTCCCTATAGTAAGGAAAGTAAGTGGACTGCTTCTAATATGAGGGGGTGAAATTGGTGACCCAGGATGTCCTTTCTAGTTCCATGTTGTCTGCTATGACATGATGGTGTTGAATCCCTCTTGTTAATAATTTGTAACAATCCAATCAACTGTAAAAACAAAATCTCTATTCCTAGTCTTAAAGGAGTAATGTAGTGAAGTAGGTGGAAAGGAAGCTCCATCAAATTTTAAGGAACATACCAGATATCTGGAAGACCTATTCAAGAATAACAAACTGTGTGATTATACTATAATACTCTGTAGTCAAATATGGCCTTACTTCTGATTCTTGTCCATGAATGTGATGTGTAACAGCCTAAAAGACACTTGGATGTCTTAGATTGCTTTTTCTCTGCTCCTTTCTTGTGCTGAGGGAAGCTGAGTAAAGGCCATAATCAGAGCCTTTTTATTTATTTTTATTTTTTTTCCATTAGGCCTTACGCCTGCCATTGAAATTGAAGGTGCATTATAGTTCTTTGCAGCAAGACTCATAATTTGTTAAGAAAGGATGCAAGAGATTTGACTCATTCCTGAATGGCTTTCATCTTTCCAAAATGCTGTTCTTGTGCAGTTCTAATGATGATCCCAAAAGCCATTAACTGAGGTTGTAAAAGGATACATCCTGAATGGAATACTTGTCTTCCTCTATATGCATAGCAATACATTATTTATTTGCATGAAGACTTAAGGCCATTGCACCATGACTTTTCAAAAACACTGTGTTGCTTATGAGTCCCCAGAAAAGGACAGAAGCATTTCCTCTGTGCCTGTGTTTACCTGTAATAGAAAGTGGGGATTCTTGCCAGCATCTGCAAGGGGGACAGAGGACTCAACAAGATTAAAAAAAAGACAAAAACAACACCCCAAGAAACTAAAACATAAAGCTCCAAACTTTATAGCATATCTGTCCCCCTCTGCCTTTCCTCAAGAAACCCCAAGCTCTCAAGCCATTGCAGTATCTCTTCCAGTGTCATGGTTTTCTTTAGATCTTTCCAATAATCTAAATTTAAAAAGAAGGGATGGAGGAAGCCACCGTACCCCATCTTCTGATTCTGCAGCTTCCTATGCTCTCAGATTCTGAATGATTGCCTTGGAAACACTGTGGGTTGTCTGAGTCTTAACAAGGCAGCAAAACTGATGTCTCTAGTTGATGCTTGATCAACTTGAAAAACTTGGCTCAATACATATGAAATGTATGTTGAAAATTAATGCATATCAATGAAAAATATTCTGGTCATTTTTGAAAAAAGGCAAGAAAAATTCAAAGACATCCTGAAACTTTAATAAGCATAATGCTGATCTGCCTTATAAAGGTGGAAGATCTGAAGATTCTGAAATGCTTAAAACTTCATTTTAATATGGAAGAGGTATTTTTATTCAGTTATTTTAGCTACTTTGTTTTGAAGCCAATATAAAGATTTTGGTGATTAACTCCGTGGAATTTGAAAAGGAAATAAAGAACAAAGGTAGGATATACAAAAATGTGCTGCAGGAGGGTGAATGTGTACGTGTGCCTACATGTTGTAGTGCTTAAATATAAATTTTACTCATTTCCATGTGAGTGTGATAAGGCACAGATGAAAGGAGTTATATTTAGAGACCAGAACAAGAGTTTGTGATGATGTTTTAAGAACTTCCTTGTCCCTTTACCATCTCCAGTTAGATGGTTTTGTTCCTCAGGTAATCCTCACAGCTATTACCTGTTGCCAGGCCCAGAATAGTGAGGCTGAATAACCAGCTACTGAAGACTGCTTAAGTGTTCTACTCTGCTTTGTAATAGGGTTTAATTAAATGTTGTTTAGCTGAGGGGAAGGAAGAAAAAAGGCAATTAAACATGGTTAAGTATTCCAGTTTCAGTTGTAAGTCTTATTTTTCACTGTTGTTTCTATATCTGACTGAGGATGAATATTTATTCTTTAAGTTTGGGGATTTGAGAAAGAGGTCACATGTGAATGATGAGTGAATTCATACAGAACTATTATGTTTTCAGGGAATAAAGCAAATATTTTATTACCCCAGCATCAGTTGTAAGCAAAATATTAAAGTTTAATTACAACCACTGCAGAAAAGAGACAGAGGGGTTTTATCTTTCTCCTCTTCTGCCTCCTTTCCTGTCTCCATACAGTGGTTTGTTGAGGAGTGTTGGAGCAGCACCCAGAGGGAGCTGGATGCTACACTAACTTCAGGCACACTTGCACAGAGGGGATCTTGGAGCAGGGAGGTTTGGCAAAGTTACTTTAATTTCTAGGTGTTGAAAAGATCCATTTCCTTAGAGTATGCAGGAAGAAAGCTGAGAGAAGAAAAATGTTCTGAAAGCAGATCTGAACATGTTTGCTAAGTTTTTTAATGAGTGATTGTATGATGGCAAGCATTGGTGGAACTCTGCACTTTCCACAATACTGCAATAAATCTGTGGTGGTATAGCTTGAAAATGTTGTGGTGGGGGAAGTTGGTTAAAGTAGTACCTGTGGAAGAGGTTGCAGGATGCTTATTGACTTGGTCAGATTTCTGCATTCTCCAGAAATAGATGCTGCTGCTTAAAACCTTTCATAATTATACATGAATGCAATGAAGCAGTGTTTGTTCTTAATGCTAGGCTTGTTTTAGCTTGAAGAAGACAAAGGCAGCAAATACATGTAATGCAAGAGAAGGCAGTAATAAAAAAGGGAAAGGTTGTTTGGTTTGAATTCAAATTGCTACCACTCAGGGTAAAAAGGTTTGTAGTACTTCAGGGATGAGTAGAAGACTAAACATATGTAAAATGGACTGACAGACTTGGAGAAGGGGAAGGGGGAAGCAAATGCATTGCTTCATTTAATTAGCCAAATAGCCATTTTGTAACTGCTTGACTTCAATTTGGTTATAATGGTTTGAAAAAAAAAATCTAATTAGGAGAAATGTGATGGTCAAGAAAAGCAACATAACCTGGGATCTTTGTTTAAATTCTAGAGCTAGTGTTGGAAGGAGCTTGTGAGCACATAATTTTTATTGTAAATTATATTCTAGTACAAGTGTTCACGAACTAGCATGTTGTCCCTTACTAAAGAGTCAGCAAGTGTGGTTCTCTTTACACTGCTCAAGAAGCTAAATGATATCTACTTTTTTCACCCTTGTGAGCAATTAGCTTAGGAATGTGGACCATTTGCATAACTTAGTGAGGTTTCTCAGTCAGCTGTCCTGGTAAAATAAGGAGACAAGATCTATAAACTAGCTTTGCTGTTATGGCCATCATCTCAGAAACTGGACATTTGCATAAAGGGATAAAAGTCACTTACCTGACCCTCGGAAGTGTCTGTGGCACAGCTGCTCACTGAATGCAGAGTTTAATGGTTTCCATAACTTACCTGTAGCCTTGTCCTGTCATGTAATCACAAGCCCATGCCCCTGTGACCAAGCTGCTGCTATCATTGGGCTGCCTCTGTGAGTTAAAAACTCCACAATTATCAGCTGGGACTTTCTTGCCCAAGAAATGCTTTCCTCTTCCCCCTGTGCAGTGGCTGCAGATCCATGCTGCTTCCCTTAAGAAACCGAGCTTTGGAACCAGGCCAGGATCCAAAAAGATATTTTTAATCATCATTTAATCTTGGCCTGGGTCAGCCCTTTCATTGGCCTGTGTTGCCATGTAGCAGGATGAGAGTGTCTGTAGGAGGAAAGGAGACGCTGTGAGTGTGTGGTGAAGGCAGATCAACCTGCTCTCAAATACTCCTGAATCTGCTTAGACAGCTTATGAAACTGTGGCTTTATGGGAGTTAATAACCTTGTTCGGGGTTGAAATCCTTGAAAGTCTTCTAAGATCTGGCCTTTCTGATCTGTATTTCTTAACCACAGAAAACCTGATATGGGCTCAAAAGTAATGAGAGTTCAAATTTAGTTTTGTGCAAATGGACATAATTTTTTTATCTATTAGTCAAAACAGCTGATAACTCATAATTCTTAAACATGCCTATGAACTTGCCAGGATGACTGGACTGATTGTTTAAACATTTTTGCTGTTGACTATAACTCTTTTGGAGACTGTTTGCCAATGCCTTATTTGATTGCTGGGTGACTAAGCGTGCAAGACAAAATGCAATCTTTGGGTTTTTTTGCTCATTGAATGCGTTTCTGAAATTGGAAGCTAGTGAAAAATGATCTACCTGTAAGTAAACATTCTGCTACCAGGGAAGGAGGTAAGAAAGAGCATGTTGTTAGCCTTAAGGAATCTTTCTTTAGCAGGAGGTAATGGGACTGGTGCTCCAAGCCAAGATGAATTACTTGTGCAGCTTGTAATTTATTGAACCCTGTGGTCTTCCAGAATGATCCAAATTGGAGTTACATCACTGAATATATTTGACACCTATTTTTCTCTGGAAGCTGTAGCTCACCTTAATGTTTTCACCAATGGATTTTTCTTCTGAGCTACAAATCCCTGTTGTGTGAGCAGTCAGAGAATAAAGTAAATACTGGTCTCCCTTGCACATTTACAACAATATCGACATATAACTCAGGAGGTTGTAAAGTTTTTTAGTAGGAGTAGCTCATTATGCAACTGAATTCCAGCTCTCATCTTCTGAACCACACAGCAGAAGCTGGCATTGCTATTTCATGTGAGAGAATTATATCACGTTACATGGTACAGTGAGTGAAATTTTCTGCTAAAGTGATCAAATGAAAGTTTACTGTCAAGGTATGAAGCCTGCTTATTTTCTTCTGGTAAAAGCCATCATTAGTTCATAAAATGCATTCTTGAATGTAAAATAAACTAAAATTAGCTGATTTTCCTTTGAAAGCAGCGAGTCTGACAACATTACATTTTTAAAGATCTTTCAGAAGGCTGTGGAAACAAAGAACAAAGTTTTTTTGGGTTTTTTTTTTTTTGGTTTGGGTTTTTTTTTTTTTTTTTTTGTATGCCATTAGTTAAATGTGCTCTGTAGGTAATTTGCTATGCCGTGTGATATATCTAATTGATCACTGGGTAGTGTCAAGAGATGGTCCTCTGCTGCTGGAAGACAAAAGTCTATTTGGAAATTCCAGATCAGGGTTGTATCACAGTAAACCACAGGAGATCAGACTCTCAACTCTTGCGTGATTCACTCCAGGACATAGCTGCTTTTCAGATTTCTATATTTTTGCCTGAAAATCAATCCATTCTTTCTTGCCTGTAAAGTGTTTTCCATGTGTCTTAATAGGAGGGATGTTCTAAAATTGATTTCCAGGCACTATTGAATGTGAGATTTACTTTTTTTTTTCTTTTTTTTTTTCCCTAGTTTCTCTATGTACACAGCTGCAGTTCTTGCTTCTTGAGGTTTGTGACTCTGTAGTGAAATTTCTGGTGCTCCAATCCATTCTTGATTCCAGTGAGGGGATTGCCAGCAGAAGCATGCTTCCTGTCTCAGAAATATCTATCCCAAAATGATTAACAGTATTTCTGGGACAGTTAATAGGGGAAGGAAATTATGTTCATGATTTAAACTTTTTTTTTTTCCTTTATTAAAAGAAACTCTAGTAAGTAAATGGAAGTGAAAAATCATTTGTGAGCTCAGGAGAGTAAAGGAAAGAAAGTAAAGGTGTAGGGCTAAGATGAGATGCTGTTTCTTATTTTCCTGATCATTTAGGAAGTAGGTATGATATCAGAGCAAGCATGTCCTTGCTGAAATTTTGAAAACCTAGCAATTTAATGGGAATACTTTATTTGTATGGATTTTCCTAAAATACTTGCAAATTGGCAACTTGACAGTTCAATGTCATTGCGAAGTAACTTTGTAAAATACTTCTACTTAGAGATAGTTACAACTGAGCCAGTCGCATTTTATGTATTCTAATTTTTTTTTTTAGAAAAAGGAAACTTCTGAAAATGAACCTTAGGAATTAAATGGTTTTGATATGATTTCTTAATGGAGAGACTATTTACAAGAGCATGTAGTAACAGGAAAAGGGGGATTGGCTTCAGACTGAGAGAGTGTAGGTTTAGATTGGATATTAGGCTGAAATTCTTCACTGTGAAGCTGGTGAGGCACTAGAACAGGTTGCTCGGAGAAGCTGTGGATGCCCCATCCCTGGGGAAGGGTTCAAAGGTAGCTTGGCTGGGGCTCTGAACCACATGGTCCCTGTTCATGGCAGGGAAGTTGGAACTGGATGTTGTTTAAGGTCCCTTCCAGCCCAAACCATTCTACGATTCTATGATTAGTTATTTTTGAAATCTTTTCCCTATGCAGAAAGTGAACTCTAAGGCAAAATCCCCATGTAACCTCTGGAATGTAAGGATCTTAGACCTCTATTCAAGTTCAAATAGTGAAAACTACACAGAAAAGCTGACTTGTGAGAAATGCTTCTTATTCCATTAAGCATCCTGTGGCCATTTACAAAGAAAGTGCTTAAAGGGTTTTCCAAAAATCCACTTCCCATTAATCTTGCCAGAAACTCTTGTGCAGTATTACTCAGGGAGTTTAAACTGGGCCAAGATTGTGGTGCATACAAATTCAAAATAAAGGCCACCCAGAGGAGATAAGTGAATTAAAGTAACAACATGAAGTTGGGCTCTTTTTGCAGATTTGCTGCTTGCATGACCAGCTAAGATAGTAAGGAAAAAAAGGAATGTAGGAATGTCTCTTTGAGTCAGTCTGTTTGCCAACAAATGTCTGCAACCATGCAACAATGTGTATGTTTCTCTCCCAGCAGAGATTTGTATATTTTTAATACTATATTCTAGGCTATGATCTCTAATTTAAGGATGTCTTTGTTTGGCCAGAGATGAAATGTCTCTAGCCCTTGTGTTTTGTTTCCAGTGGGATGTCCAGCATCAGTACCCAGAGAAAAAAAATAAAAGGATAAAAGTGTAGTGAAGCTTTTCAGAATAAGATTCCTGGGTCTGATGATCTACCACTCAGGGAAGGATGGCTTGAACCATGGATGTCATGGTATTTAATTGGCTTTCAAATCCAGGAGAGTTTCCAGACCACTTCCTGATATCATCTCAACATTCTGGAACCATGTAAGCCTCAGCAGAAAGGTTTAAAGATTTTATGAATTACGTATTTATTTGTATTTTGTCTTCATGGAAACTTAAGATTTACAATAATAAATCAAAACCTGAAACTACTGTGTATCACATGAAACAGACATGAAAGAAGAACATGGTGGATAGTATCTACCACACAGAATTAGGAAAAAAAGTTTTTTAATATTCGCATTTAGGTTGTAGAGTAATAATGAAGACTATAAGCTCATGGAACACTAGCAATCAGTAAATTCTGTCATCTACATTTACAGTTTTAAAATTGAAATATATATAAGCATAAGGTGGCAAAGACTCAGTGCAAAGTACTGCAAATGATATTAGTATTCAAGCTTTTGAAGGGATCAGCTGGTTTAAAGGGTGGTTCTTCCTTTTCTGCAGAAGGCAGTTTTTGGAAAGTTTGAGAAGAGTTAAGTTGCAATGATGATATGAAGAAAAAATGTAACTGAAGGAATTGAGAACAGAGAGTTCTTTTAGTGTCATAAAACTCATTTTTGCTATTTAGAGCCTTTCCCACCTGTGAGGATGTGCAGCTCCTTGCAGTCTCTCCTTTGCAACCCCCTTCTATGGAGAATGAAGTAGGAATGATTTCCCCTGCTTAAGTATAAACTATAGATTGATACAGACTTAGAAGTGAGGGTCTCTAGGTGACCTCCTCAGTCCGAGCTCTCAGATTTTCAAGTCTTAAACTTTATGGAGTAGTGACTGAAAAATGCTACAAAAAATAAGTCTTTCCAAGTTAGGGAAGGAGAGAGAGAGTATTCTGGTTTTAAAAGGTGGAAAATGTTCAGTAAATTTAGAACAAGGGAATATACCAAAAGCTGATTTTTTATGTCTAGTTAGATCCTGATTTTCAAGAGTATCACACAAAAGAAAAGTTATTAGAATGTGTATTCTGTTGTAGCTCCCTTGAGTGTGCTAAAAATTCTTCAGGTATTGTAGGAAAGCAATACAGAAAATACGCTTTTAAAATAGAAAATGTCTAGTATTTATAAGAATCACTGTGCAGGTTAAAGTACCCTTGGCATTCCTGGTGGGATTTTTTTAGATATTGGGATACATACTTAAAATTCAGCATTGATTTAACAGTGAAACTGGAGCAAAGGGAAGGGAGAAAAGTCTAGTTGCCATTAACAGGCCCTACATTTGCTGAAATCAGTAGAGCTGTTTGCTTTATTAGGTGCAAAGTTAGTTAATGCGGGGAGAATATGAAGTACTATTCTGAATACTTAATTTAAGCCTCAGTTACTATGCAAAACATGCTCCTATAAAACTGCTCCTACAAAAACTCTGCCTTATTTCAGGGCTATAGTGGATTTTGTACAAGAACTTTATAGAAAAGGGTGGGAATTTATTCATGTAAAGAATACAGTGATGCCATATAAGATAGTTAAGTAGTCTGGCCTTTATTAATGAAATTAAACTTAGTAATTTAGAAACTTTGAAAACTTTAGGGAGCAATCATTTGGAGAGTCTGTTACTGTATTATTGGCTCACCATTTGTAAATAATGACCTGTTATTTCACAGAAATTTTGACATCTTCAGTCTTGATATTTACTTTTTGTGTGTGACTACTCTGTTGCCTTTGTTCTTTGATTAACCTTCAGGGTCTTTGGATATTTTTTTTTTTTGGCACTGCTTACATCATGTTGCCAGAAGGTCTGAAAAACTAATTGCTAGGTTAGCAAATGAATGATGCAGTACAGTGTAAAAGGAGACGGGGAGAAGAACTTCCCTCTTGTTTGAAGCACTCCTTGTTGCTGAATAAGGATAATTTTTTTTTTTTTGGTTCATGGTCATGATGTCAATTTTGATTGTCTAGGTATGTTTCACTTTCCCTCTGAGAAAGGAAAACACCCCAAACAGCTTGTGTTTACTGTTTTGGAAAGGCATGTTTAAGTGAGGAAATGAACTTCTATTTTCTTGGATCCTATTGTCTGAACTTCGGCCCTTAGGAAATGAGTCTGCTGAGAAAGTACGGTAGACATGTTCAAAGTGTGTTTAGATTAACCCTTAGAGAAATCTATATGAAATTATATTTAAAATCAATAGTTAAAGTACCTTGTAAAGGCAAGTATTTCTTAATTTCTAGTTTGAAACCCACTATATATATTTATATACACGCACACACACAAAATGCAGTGTTATTTTTGTTGTGGTCTTGAAAATCTTCAGCACACAGTCCCTGAAGTCAACCTGTTCCCCAATTTATGCAAACTAGCTGGAACCCAATATTTCAATCTGCACTTCTCAGTTTTGTCACACCTTTGTTACCTTCAAACATCTTTGTTCCGCTCTGCAAAAAAAAAAAAAAAAAAAAAAAAAAAAAAAAAAAAAAAGGCGCCAAACTAATCAGAGAGAATCTTCAGTGTATGTGGCTTTGATTGGTAAGAAGAAACTTTAGCTGAAGGCTAAAGTAATATTGGTAGTAGGAAATAAAAAAAACACTTCTATTCGTTTTCTTTTGGTAGTAAAATTTGATTACCTGTTTGTGAAAGAGGAGGTGGGGGAAAACCCACTCCGAAGTTGCTTTTTGTGTAAGGCATCTGCCATCAGTTCTGAGTTTCCCTTTTAGAATGTTTGGACAATGAATGTGCTGGTAATAACTTGTTTAAAAATTAATAGAAATGCAAATGCTTTCAAGAGTAATGTCACACATTCAATTCTCTGGAACTAATGTATTCAATTGGATCTTATTTTGAAGAGTGCCATAACACCAAGTAGCATAGCAACAGCCTTCTTTTCAGAGATGCCCAGTAAATATGTTCATAGGATGTTTCTTGTGTTCTGTCTTCCAGTCCCTCCTTTATTCTTGTCTCTCTTGGTTTCAGTTCTCAGTGATTTTTTTTTCTTTGTCTTCTCAGTATATATTCTCTGCCCAATTCAATCTTTCCTGGTCTGCTTAATTTTATTCCTATTTATTCTATCTTTATTTTTCATTATGTGTGGTTAGATGAACAGAGCTCAAGGATGCTGGGCAATAGTAGAGATTCTGAATGCACCTTTCATGCATGGCATGAAATGCAGGCTGATAGTAGGAGAAATACTATCTTATCCTGTGTTTCCATGCTTTACCTTGCTGGGTTGTTCAGGTTGTTCCTGATTTATGTGTGGAGAGGGTTGTATTGCTGTATTTATGCACAATAAAATTGAGAGAAGTAAATCTCCTGCTGAGAGGACAGGAAAGGCATAAGAAGAGAAGTGGCTAAGGAGAAGCCTTGCTAAATATGACAAAAACCTTGTGGACCTAAAGTCTTGAACAGGTGAGCAATGATGACATGGTTAGTGGTGCTGAATTGTAACTTGAGGAAGAGACATGAAGGTGTTTTGGAATATCTTGGTGTTTCCTAGGATACAGGGTGTTGTTCAGCTGCACAATGACAATAACCTGTTGGGCAATCTTTGTTCATTCTTGCATTTTAACCTTGCCATTTTATTGTACTCTCTTTTTAGCACTGCTGCAGGTTAAACACAAATAAGCTTTTGAAGGGAATTTAACTGAAGCCCAGCTGCATGCATTACCTATCTTGTGCATTCAGCCTTTTGAATTTTCTTCCTAATCTGAGGTTTGGTTTGCTGTGCTCATCCTGCTTTCATATGCATCTTAAATGATATTGATTCTCAGTTGTTCTCCGGCTGTCTCATGGCTTCATGCTTTGATGGAATTTTGTTTCACAAGTCACAACTACAATTCGTTGCTAATCTTTAGGTACCTTAAGACAAAACTGCTTTAAATGAATGTGAGACACCCATTCTGTGTTATAAAGAATGGTGCAGAAATGTGAAGATATGTGAAGCCTCATGCTTGGCCAGTGCCAGGTGAGCACTCTGCTGACCTGAGACCCTGCAGCTCATTTTGTGAGGCATTTTTACAGGTTTAAATGATGTTGTGATGTGTTGTGCAGCTCGTGCTGCTGTAGTTTCCATTTCAACACAGTTGTCCATATTTTCAGCAGTCAGGCCAGTTTGCTGCTCCTCATTTACATGTGTTATGCTCTCCAGTTTATGTTCTTAAAAATAGGTGATTTCATCTTGTTCCTGACTTTTTTGAAACAGCAATGTGGATCTAATGAAGGAAAGCAGTTGGTTTCTGGAGATACACATTTCTATGGAGAAGAGCCATGTAGTATATGAATATCATTACTTGATATGTGTTTGAAAAATAAGTATTTGGAGCTATTTAACAATGTTTCACTCTTAGAGAATATGCTGATGGATTCTTTTTGTTACGAATTCTATATGGAAAATTCTGCTCAGTGGCTATTCAGGGAAATTTGGTGTGAGTAATGTATGCAGGGATACATCAGGTCAAATGGAACATCAGAAATTATTGTCTAAGGTTAATTGAGTATTCAGTGTGGTTTTTTTTAAGTGGCACCAAAAGTATTATTAGATTTTTTTTTTACATATTTTTCAGCAATTACATGAGCAGTCTGAAAAAATCAGTCTTTTTGGTATGTTTTTTATTGACAAAAACAGTGTGGAAAAAACTGAAGTGAACTTGCGAAATGTTTTATCATCAAATATGTTTATGCTTTTAAAAAGATTTTGGATAGAAATTCTAAACTTTTTATGTAATATTACAAAGACAAATACATCTGTTGCATTCTGCAGGATTATTAAACCATAGGGGTTTTCTTCAGTTGGATGCTAAATTTTGTCTTTGATTTAGCCATAAAAATGTTTTGTAAATAAACAGAAATGCTGGAGGGTGAATTCTTTCTTCTTCATGCATGCAGGTGTGCCAGGAACATTTATAACTGGAAGTTACAGGAATGGGAAAAGAATTTGGCTTAGTTGTTTTGGTTTTGTTTTTTTTTTTTAACTGACTGTTTTGATATCATTCTGTCTTTGTATTATTCCTCCAACCCTGTGGTTGGAGGATATCTTAAAATATGGTGACTCTTAGAGTAGAACTGCTATATATGTTACTTCTATCAGTTCTGCGAAGACCACAATTTCCAGTACGTACCTTAATATACATTTACCTTAACTGGAAGGGTGAGAAATAGGACAAAAAAAAACAAAACAAAAAAAACAAAACAAAACAAAACAAACAAAAAAACCCCCAGGAAATTAACAATATTGCCTTCACATACTTCATTTTTCTAATACTTGATACCAGTGTTCCCAAAACCCAGTTATGTTTCTATGTTTCATTTAAAATTCCCAGAGCCAGTATGAAAGAGCTAGAAATAATCTAGAGTAAAATGAAGAAAAACACATCTCTAGTGTATTTTTGTTTACATGGGTGTGCAAATGGTGGAAGGAGTTCAAGCCTACCTGTTTTCTCTCAGAAAAAGGGTGGATTAAAGCACATCATGGCAGAGAAACATGGTAGAACTGCTGGATGCCTGTGGAGTTCAGCTCCCTGACACTCTATCACTCAAGTTCACGAGGTGCTCTCTGAAATACTTCCTTCCAATGCTCCCTACCATATAAACTTGGCTGCAGTGATTGCTTCACTTCCCTTTGATCTCCTGCTACTGCCCCCCCCCCACCTCCACTCCCCATTTTACTATCTAGGAATTCTTATCAGACTTGGGGAATAAAGTACTCTGATATATGAGTTTGTGGAGGATACACAGTATTTGTCAGCCTTCTCACACAGGATAGATAAAATATGGTGCTGTAATGCTGTTGAGGAAATTGGATGGGCTTTTTACAGAAATGTCTCTCAAAAGTAATTTCAGCCATCTTCCTTATGATGTTTTATACCATGTAAGCTAGCTGAACAGAATTCTGTGAAGGATGAAGGGGTAGGCCATTAGAGACAAGCCCTTGCCAGCATTACTCTAAATGGGTTGTATGCTCCGGTCCAAAAACAAGTCTTTTATCGATAGAACTGATGAATAAAGCTGCACATTTAAAAATATTAAGGTGTAATATAATTAAGAATATTATTATTATTTTGTCTGTGTGCAAGTACTCAATTTTTGAAAGAGTAGCCTGTAGCTGGAGATTTTGAAACACTTGGAATGAAGGGTTTTACATTTTGCTGATTTCAATGTCTTTCAGAATAGGCATTTTTCTCAAGGGTAAGCTGAGACATAATTATGTATTTGTATCTACAACCTAACATCTTTTGCCTACTGCCCATTTTCTTATAGCTGATAAGGTAATCTAAAGGCACCAAGTTTTTCAGAGTGAACTCAAAACACAACTGATGCAATCGAACAGCAGCTTTTCCTAGGCTGTCATGCCTGCTCTGCTTCTTGGTGCATAACAGTACCTAAAACCCCACGACCTGGGCTGCGTTCAGGCTGTGTTCGACAAAGTGCAGCGGAACTGAGGACGTTTGCACTTGTTATGCCTTGTTCTTAGCCCTTAGGTAATGCTCCTTGCAATTTTTGGTGTATTCATAAATAGTACTTTGCATTAACTAACTTACTTTGCATATTGTTGTAAAGGCTTAATTTACTTCAGTAGTAGGGCTTGGTTGGGTAAGACTTGGTTGGGTTTTTTTTAATTCTTTCTGCAAGAATATATATGTATAAGTTCCCCAGCAACAGAGAATGGGGTATTAAATAATTTTTAAGATGCTGATTGTTCTTAAAGATTTTTAACAGATTCATGTTACCCTCATGACGATGAGCATACTAATTTTTGCCATAGTCAATTACTACACTTTACATGTATATACTGATATATATTTCTTTTTTGTATGTACTAACTTGACTGATTGAGGAGTTTGCATGCAGATAGTGCAGTCAAAAATTCCTCTTCAAGTAGATTATCCAGTAAAATTAACTTGTAAATAAATTCAAGCAATATGGCATTTTATTGCCAGGAAGCAATTTCTCTGGGAGTCGCAGCTGTTACACCTAAGTAAAAATGGGGTGGAAAAAAGCCAGGAGAGTGTGAATAAGTAATTCATTTAATTATAGAATGGTTTGGGTTGGAAGTGACCTTAAAGATCACCCAGGTCCAACCCCCCTGCCATGGCAAGGGACACCTTCTCTTCATCTAGGTTGCTCATCCTGGTCTTGAACACCTCCAGGAGTGGAGCATCCATGTCTCTGGAGTAACAGAACCAGAGCCTTACCACTCTAGTAATGAAGAATTTCTTCCTAATATATCATTTAAACCTACTCCCTTTCAATTTAAAACCATTGCCTCCTGTCCTATCAATGCATGCTGTTGTAAAATATCCTTCTCAAGCTTTTTCATAGGCCCTGTTTAGGTACTGAAGGCTGCAATGAGGTCTCCCTGAAGTCTTCTCCAGGCTGAACAACCCAAACTCTCTCAGCCTTTCCTCACAGGAGAGGTGCTCCAGCTCTCTGATCCTTTTGGTGGCCTGCTTTGTATTCACCCCAGCAGGTTTGTGTCCTTGTGTTGGGGGCCTCAGAGCTGGATACAGCATTCCAGGCAAATTTTTTTTAAAAATCCATTTTGTATTCCCTGTGGAGTCCTTGTAGAAAGTTTTGGAGAGGATCTGATTCTTGGAAGAGTCCTGACCTGAAACAGAATGAAATCTATGAGCTTTCCACCTTACTGTGGGGAGGTCCTTCTGTCTGCATACAGAGGTAAAGGAGAACAGGAAAAATTGCTGAAGCTGTAAAAATAGATGGAGACTTCTGCATCCTCTGTAATCTCCTGTTTCAAACACAAAAGGCAAGTTTCCTCTGCCACATGACATTACAGTATTGTTTCCCTAGTAATGGGAAGTTTTGTTGTGGTGAAGGATTTCTGACTGCAGAATGAAGAGCTCTGTCCCTCCTTTAAAGCAGCAACAGTGATGGGAGGTCAGCCAGTCCAAATCTCTGCTTGAAGCAAGTTCAACTAAATCAGGCCAACCTGTAGGTCAGTGTGATAAGCAGAGAACTTGAGAGTTAACCCCAGCCTGTTGCTTAAGTTTGCAATTGGATCTTCTCTGAAAATATGTTTTTTCTTTAGTTGTTTAGTCTAAATGATGTTTATCTTCTTTCCTTCACACTGTGTTTTCAAAGCTTGTATTAGTAAACTTATGGTAAAAATGTTTGACATTCACTCTTCAAAAATACTTCTGTAACACTTTGCAACAGCATAATCTTGTGCTTGTATACTGCATACATAATTTTCTCTAGTCCAGACTAGGGGATTATTGTGTGGTTATCACCTCTAAATACGATCTGGAAATAAGTTGACCCTCTGTGCAGCCCAAGCTGTTCAATATTATCGTAAAGTTTCTTTTTCTGCCAATAGGTAGTTCCAAATGCTAAAAGTTTGGCAGCACTCAGGCTTTATTCTTCTGATGTAAAGGTAAAACAGATAAGGCTATTCTGACAATATCTGCTAAAAGTAGCGAATTAATCATTTAGCACTGTGCTTAGCTTAAGTTTAAGTTTTTGTGGATTCACTTATTTTGGAAAAAAAAATTTGATAGACAATGCTGTGTTTCTTCCAACCTTGCTAAATTTATTAAAAGTGGCTCAAGGTGTCAATGCTGCAAGCCAACTCTATTTTTTTTTTTTTTTTTCTGGAGTAAATAATGGGTTTATTCACAAATAACAGTAGAAAATCACAGTAGAAAAATAAATACCGGAGAAGTAATGCCTCTCCCTGTACTTAAGAAATACACACTCATAACCTGAATATAAGTTGACATTATTGGAAATTGCAAAGTTTAGGTGTGGGGAACGTTAATGATTCATTAGCTTTCAAATTTGCCAGGAAGGGAACAATTTGCCTGGAGTTCTTCTCACAAGAGGCAGAAATCACAGGTGATTCACTTGACTTCTTCAGTGTCCTTATTTCTATTGGTAGTGATGCCTTAAGATTTTAACTTTTATATTTTTCAAATCCTATACTGCATTAGTTCATAGTTCTAAATTCCATATCAAGTGTTAGTTACTGTCTTCACATTTTGGTCAAACAAAACAATCCCTCTTGGGCCTGTGATCCAAGGGACACCACAGCTTCAGGCTCCAAAAAGTATAAACAGAAGTGAATTGGAGGGAAGTGAATTGGGGGAATATGACTTCATTACCTGAAGCTGTAATTTGAGAATTAACCCCTGATATGCAAATAGACCAAACTTATATCTGTCTGAAAAACTTGGGACTATTGTCCGTCTTGGGTGTGGCCTCTGCAAGGCTTTTACACTTCCCAAGATGCACCTATTGAAGGCCTTTAATAAAGGCCCACTTTATTCTCTTAACTCTGTCCAACCTACTCTGTTCTAGGTAGCTGCTCCAAGGCATCAGTAGGATGTGATCCAGCTGCAGTGCACTGGTTTTACTCAAACACGGTGGAGAATACAATCTGTGACTAGAAGACCTCTCACATCAGCTCTCAGTGCAGTCTTCATCACTTACCACTACAGCACTTAGAGAGCCAGGGTAGCATCTTCTGTTTCTTCTAGAATTAATCCATATTCTTTCAAGAGTGATCCTTGAAGACAGGCATTTGAATACTTCTTTAATTAGCATCTGACTGAAACATTGACAAAAGTCTGGGTTTTTGCATTCTTCTTAAAGAGCTGTTTGATGATGTGTTTATACAGTCTCTAATTGTAGAATTTGTTCATGTAAAGCATCTTTAAAATTTCCCTTGGAAAACTAGATTTGATTAACAGTGACTCAAGGCCTGGCATCGGAAAGCTAAGTAGGATTTACCTTTTCATTAAAACAGTTGGAAGAACAAAGGAGGTTCCCACAGTGCCTGTCCATCCCATCTGGTCCTCTTAATCCTTCACTTTGATAAATGCTCAAAGTCACCTGGTCTCTGCATGTTTCACTCAAAATGATTGCAGTAAGTCTTGCTGTATAAACCTGTGTTCTTGTAAATCTGCCTGATGCTGCTCTCAGCTCAATTAAAGTCAGGAAAAGTTACCACTAGGAATATGGCAGGCTGTGGGGAATGGGGCCTTAGCCTGGGAGGGGATCCCTATTAAAACTCTGGCTGCATTTTGTGCCTGATATAAATTATTGATAGGCTGTGGGACACTAGTGCATAACAGCTGTGGAAAGTTACACAGTAACTAAACCTATGCCGTTGAAAAGGAAGGACTTGGAAATTTCCCTTGGACTAGGAGTTAGCTGTGCACCTTTACATATCTGCAGTGCTGTACTCTGACCTCCATCACCACCTGGCTCTATTTCTTCATGCTGGGTGACTGTTGGGAAGAAAGGGGGTGTTATTTCAGCTGTAGTTATCTGGTTACTAAAAAGCCATTATAAATTTACATTTTATTATCATTTCTAGTGCAAGACTAATATTTCCCTATTGTTCTTCTGTCTGTATTCTGACACAGATTTATTGTGCCTTGGAGCAAGTCATCAACCTGCCCTTTGTTTCCATTCCTACCTATGCTTGTACAGTAGAAACAACACACTCATTCCCTAAAATCAGTTTATTTGGCTAGCCTTTTGAAGTGACACGCAGAAATTGATGCAGGCATTAATATGTGTTGCAAAATCTGAGCCACTGACCTGTAATGCCATCTAGGAACTTCCAGGTTAGTTTAGTAATGATCCACAATAGAGATGGGAGAAAAAGGCAAACAGGATTCCTTGCTTTTGTTCAGCTGTTACTATTTTGCTGTGTTATTTCAGCCTTCTGTTCATCATAAGAGTAGCAAATGTATTCCCAAATCCACAAAGTTTTTATTAAAACTTTTGCATTGAGCCACGTTGTGCCTCACCCTGTTTAGAAACAGCTCATCAATGCATTGCCCCTTACAGGGAATACTGGAGAACTTGTGTTGCCAAAGACGCAATTGTAACTGACCATGCTAGGGATTTAAAATCTCCCCAGGTATTGGGAGAATCTTGAGTGTCAAACTGGTTATGAGAGTGTAACATCTTCATAGAAATGGGCAAGAATGAAAAGGCACTTGATCTACGTCTAAAGTCCTTAGCACTTACTGTTTCTTTGAAATATTGGAGACTCTGGTCCAATTAATTACTTCTGGAAAGGTGTAGAGGAACTTAACAGGTGCAGTGAAATAGGCTCTTAGCAATTATCCTTTCACTATGTACTGTTATAAAGAGGATTCATTCTTATAACTAATTCCAAATGCAAAGTCAGAGGAGGGTTGAGGTATTTATAAGTGGGATGAGAAGGAAGTGTTACAAAAAAAATGCTGTCATGGGCTCAACAACCTCAAACCTCATTTGCATTTCTGGAGTGTTTCAATACAATTCAGAATGAAACTTCAGTATAATAAGACTAAAATTATTTGCTTTGCTTTTTCAGCAGCAGAGGGCAAAAGAGCTGTTTTAAATGTTGTTCTTCATAGGCACTTCTTGGGACTGATGGGTTGGAAAAAAGGATGTGGATGGACAGAAACACTGAGTAGCAGGTTGAAGTAATAAGGTCTTTGTCCCTTAAGCCCTTATTAATTTAAATATGTTATTTTAAACAAGAATGGTAATAGTTTTGGCTCAACTTTGGGTAACTGAACTAAAACTACACAAGAAGGGGGCAGCAAGACTAAAAATGTATAGGAAAAACAAATTACAGCTCTAGAACAGAAAGGCTGTTAGAAATTCCCTACTGTTGGAGAAGGGCATATAAGAACATGTCTGGGAAATATACAGTGGAAAAGAAACACAAGAAATTTCATCTATTGATAAAAATTGGATTTTGGACATCAGTTACATAACATGACCCTGGAACTACCTGGTTTCACAGAGTCTGTACTGTGGTGTTTAATTTTTTTCTTGTTTTTTTTCTGGATGAACAGTGGCAGGCAGTAATCAGTAGTCAGCAGCTGGAAATGTGTTATAACATGTAGACCAAAGCATGTAGAATCCTTAAATCACAGTTTGCCATCTGGTAAAAAATGTGATTTATTTTTTAGGAGAAAACTGCTGTGACATGTGTGACTCCTGTACTGTGATTCATATACTGTAAGCCACAAATGGAAGTGACCACTTTTTTTTTTAAATCTTGAAATTTGAGAATTTTACTTTGTATGGGTAGTCTATAATGTCCACTAAATTGTAACCAGGAGGTGGTTACAAGTAGGGAGGGATGTTTCTTGATTGACTGTTGTCCATGAGAAATGTTGGATGTGAGTAAATGGGAGAAATAATTGTGAGTAAATGGAAAAAGTAATGATTTTTTCTAATGAAAAACTAATGATTGTATTTTTTTTCCTAGCCCGTGATAGGTTTAGCAATGATTCATCAAGCTAAAATGTGAAAACACCATGAGTTGATCTATTTCTGGGCAAGATAAATCAAAGAGATTCTAAAGCCAGATTTTGGGTTGATTTGCATACTCTCCCAACCCCATGAGTCCAGTGAGATCAGAGTTTAAATCAGGTCAGCATTTGGACTAGTTTCTGGCTAGTTCATCAGTTAAAGACCAGTCTTGTCAGCTGTTATATGGAAAACCTTCTGCTGAGTTTTACATGCTTGTGAAAAAGTTCAAGGGGCTTTATGATTTCTTAGAAGACTCTTAAAGTTGACTGTTGTGGCCCTCTGATTTAAAAGGGTGAACACACCTATTCAAAATTATCCAAAGAAATGACTGTATCCTAAACCCCTCCTTGATAACACCAAGAGGGAAGGTGATTAATGAGTGGGCTTAGATTGGAGGTCTCACCAGAGTTCTGGAAACTGGAGTCCTCAAAGCAACTATCAACATTAGTGAATGATGGAGCAGATGACAGGGTTGTCATCTTCGTGTCAGGAGTGGTGAGTTTATGAGGTGAGATTTCTCAGATTTTTCTGAGAAATACCAGATTTCAATAAATACCAGTGTGAAATCTTCATGGAAAACAAAGTCCCATTTTTAATATAAAAACAACTTGACATTTTTCAGTATACTTTTTAATGAGCATTGCTCTGAGCTATGTTATAATGAAATTTGCTTAAAAGTAGAACAGGCTGGTGATACTTGGCAGAACGATGTGGCATATGGTAAAACAGTTGTGATTTATTGGCAAGCACTCTCATTTTTGGAAAGAGTGGCTTTCAGCACAGTGATCTGTATCTTGATATTCAGGTCTTTAAGGGAAAAAAAAAGACCTGCTGAGAGGTATACATGGGATACTTTAAAAGGCCTTTCAATATGGGTAGGTTAGGAAGCTTTCTGTTTTGTTCTCTTTTTTACATGTGGCATCTGACCTTTGCCAAGATCTTTATCCTATTTTTCACCTTTTTTTGGGGAGCATCAAAATACACTGTAGTTTGAAGGTAAATGAGCATTTTAAACTTGTACAAGATGGGATTTCTAGAGCTAGCAGATCCACTTCATTGTAGCTGTTGCATGGATTTAATTGTTTATTCCTTGCAAATAAAATATCCTGCAAAAACTACTGATGAAATTATGGGTTCCCAATTGTGAGTATTCTCCACATTATAGGTCTTGAGTCTATTTTTACCTAATGTGAGTTGTGGGAGGAACCCAAACCAAATGAAGTATTTCTAAACTTCTCCAGAAAAAAAACCACAATTACCTCAGTGATGCTAAATGCTGTACATTTACAAACATATGGGAAATAGGAAATGAGATGCTAAATATCCTTTTTCAGGTTCTGTTCTTCATGGCTTGCTGTTCTCTGAATGTGCAGTCACAGATGACAATTCCTGCCAGTAGCTAAAGGGTTGTGGTGCTGCCACTAATTCTTGGTTCCTCAAAGAAATAATCAGACCTAACTCTTTGTGGTGGTATGGAGTTTTTAAATACTGGCATTCTTTAGAGACACTTTTTTTTTTTTTTTTTTTTTTTTTTTTTTTTGTGAGGATTCAGTGTTTTAATAGGACAGAGGTTCTTGAAAAAGGATTATAAAAAGCTATTGGATTATTTTTTTTTTTTTCCTAAAGGGTATGGCAAAGTTGAAATCCCCAGTACACTCAGAGGAGAGGTCTGTCACTAGAGGTGCATATTCCAGGTCACACAGGGAAGGAGTGGAGAAGATTTACAAGAGAAGCTGCAATTACTTTAACAGTTTGTTCAGATGTTAACCCACATTACAGGTCTCTGGCTATGACCCAGACTCATGGGCTCATGAGTTATTAGCCTGGCTTGTTTGTTTGTTTGTTTGGCGGTTTTTTGTTTGTTTTTTAATGAAAGATTCTTGCTCTTGTTACTTCAGAGCATGAAAAAATTCTCTGAAGAGTAACTTAGAGGGCAAAGCTTCTGTGAGGCAAATGCCCTTTGAATTAGGGGGCACAGCTACAAGCTGGGTCAATTATCCTGGTCTGCAGGTGAGCGTGTGGAGGGGTGGGGTCTGGCAAGAGTCAAGGAGACAGGTAGAGTCAAGTCTGAAATATCCTCATTTGAACTGGCTGCTTTGCAACTAATTAATTGCTCTGGACTAGGACCATAGCAACAATATGAACCAAGCTTTTGGTATCAAACACATTCAGTCCCACCCTTCCTTTTTCACAAAACTAGGAGTGACTTGTTCAGAATTGAATGTGTTTTGACTTGGTAATGAACTGGGAAATCCTAACTGTTTTGTTTGTTTGCTTTTAGGAATTATCTTATATTGCAGTACACCAAATATGTAATTACTAAGATTTGCTAAATACCCTTACTGCTACATACTCTAAAGCTTTCTTTAGAATTTAAATGATTTTCCAGGGCTTTTTAAAGAAGTAAAACAATTAATAACCTTTTTCCCCTGACAAATACTCAGTCCTTGTTCTGTTGTGTTTATGTGTGTGCGTATATATGTTTATATATGTAGTGCTGCTCTTTGGGTTGTGTAGATGTAATTGAGGGGTGTCTGTGCCAAAAACTCAATTAATGGTTGCCTTATTTGTGGTTTTTGACCAGCATGCAGGAAGTGTCTTAATTTTTCTTTTTCCCCTTGAGTGTGAGCAGTGAGAGGGGTTTCCAATTAGTGAAATTTATAGGTTAGTTATGAATCATCTCCTGAAATCAGCTCCACGAATTGAGTCATTAGTACTGGATGTTTTCCACTTGGGTCTTATGAATTTCTGCTTAGTGTTTGGCAGGAGTACTGTGTTTGATGTCCAGATGCAGTTTTTCAGGGTGGGCACACTCTAAACCTTGAATGGAAGGGCTCAGTCAAGATGTGACTTCCATTGGCATGTGTTGAACTCTGGGTTTTAGGGCTCTGCAAGTTGGGAAGGTGATATTTCACCAACAGATAAAAAGGTAACTGCGGAGATTATTTTTCTGTGTGTGCAGCAACTGCTATTGGACATAGTTTGACAGTGATGACATCATTTTATTTTAGGTTAATCTGGCTGCAGACAGTGAGGAAGGTTTGCTCTGCATGCTGTGCGCTCTGTGAGCAAGAGGTGGTTTCTGTCCAAAAGAATTCCTAGCCTGTAGCAGGTGTCCTGGTCCTGTTATTGGCACCCCCAGTTAAATGCCAGATCTGGCAGTGGTAGTGCCCAGGCATGAAGTAGCTGATAATGTCTTGATAGCATGTGATCATTGATAATTTTTGATTAGTTTGCTTTAATAGGCTAAATAAAGATTATAAAGGTTTAGGATTTAGGAGGGGTCTTTTTTAGAACAATAATTAGACTTTTTTTTTTTTTGCTTTTGTTGTAGGTTTAATAGTTGTTAGTTCTTTTAACTATCTATAATTTACCTTGATTTTCTTTTTAAAAGCTCTCCTTATGCATAAAGAAAATATTGAAAATATCTCATCTGAGGGATGATAAACTGTATTGAACTTTAATCATACTTTAATACAAGTAGAAACAACTCCTGAGTTTTCAAATATAAGCATAAAAGCTGAGAACTAATGAAACTAAATAGCACTGTGAATAAGCCATAGGTTTAAGAAAAACTTCTTGTGATCCCTAACTCAAAAAAACCCACACAAAATTATTTATGCCACCTGGTAATAATCCTCATCTGTTGAACATCACTAAGAATAACTATAGGTAGACCTGACACCATATTGTGAAAAATAAACCAACCCAAATCCTATGTTTAGATTATTTTTATGCATATTATTTCTGTCCATAGTGGGATGAAATGAATGATGGATGAGAGTAACATTTTTATCTGCTTAAATCCTAGTAATTATTTATTTGTTGCAGAAGAATCATGTAAGTACTGAAGTGTTTTCTTATCAACATGAAAACTTGCAGCTTATATTACTGCATAACATGTAGAAACAGAAAAAATATATTTTAAATCAAGCTCCTTGCTGACAGAGACACAAGAATGATCTTTACATGAGAGCTGGGATAACAAGAATCCTTCCAACAGTGATGTGAACTGTCAAATGTCCCATTTATAAGAATGGTACCAGATTCAGATTGACAACAGAGGTTTTGCTGTCTACAGAGTACATCTCCACAAAGATGGAACCTGCCAGACCCCTTGCTGTTCCTATAAAATACTTAGCAGTAACACAAAGAACAAAGTAGAAGTTCTTGGTGGGTTTCTTTTTAGGATCCTCCTCAAGGAAGTGGTTACTTGAAAAAAATGGAACAGTTTGGACAGAAGTGATGGAGTGCATTCAACACTAGCGTATTCCATAGGTTTTGAATTTGAACCACCCTCCCTTCTAGGAATCCTAAGGGATAACTTAACCCTTGGTACAGGGATGAATTGCACCCAAAACTTGCATGGGTATTTATACTCCTAAGTTCTCACATTGAAAGTAAGAAAAGATTTTCTTCTTTCTCCTCCCTGATCTACTTAGTTTTATATTTCTGTTTGTTTTCATTTTCTTTGTGTTTTGTAATAAGACCCAAACTGAAATGTTGTAACCACTCCAAATGTAACCAGATACCTCTCTAGGGAGGCAGGAGTGGGGGTTTCTCCCTTACCTTTTATGAAAGAGTAACTAGAATGAAGTGAGAAGGAGAGAGAATTCATTACTGGGTCACTTTAAAGTCTTAGGTGTGTCCATTCTTTGTAGCTGTACTGTGAAAAATTATCAGTGAAATGATGATGATTACTGTGAAATGTATGTTTCATACCTTTTTCTGTCTTATTTAAGTAAAATATTTTAATTTAGAGAATGAGAGAATCATACAAGTATTAATAACATAGAAATACTCTGTATTAGAATTATAGAAATAATTTATTTGACAAATGCCACTGTTTTAGCCAGCATTTTGATGGCTGCTTTTGATGCAATATTTGTCCCTGCCTCTGTTCTCCCAAAGCAGACTTGCACATGACAAGGCAGCTGCTACAGGGAGAGCACTATCATTGGCAGTGTGTGTAGCAGAATCAGGATGGGAAATCAAGCTCCAGAAGAGAACAGTTGTTCCTTATGGGGAGGAAAAAGCTACAGCAGCTGTTTGTATTTCAAAGGATGAGTCTATAGAGAAAAGCAGCCTCGGACTTTCAGAAAAGAAAAAAAAAAAAAAAGAGATCTGGAGGGACTGAAGATACATTGCAAATAATTTATGTGAAATATTGCTGATGTTAAGTGGGAAACTTAGTGGCAAATTCAGCATAAATGAACCTGAAGAAAAATTCTAAAGCTTAAAATAGCTTTTTTTAAAAAAGTGATCTTAGACATCACTTAGCCATGCAACTGAAATAAATAGAATCCTTGATATAGAAGGAACCTCTGTGATCCCTCAGCTTTGACCTCTGAAATTGAGGCTATAGTTATACACTGTACAGAATCTGTATTGTATTTACATGTTTTCAATTTATCTGCCATCAATCTCAGAGTATAAGAGAGCAATTTTGGGGACTGCATGACAAAAGGATTCTCATCACTTGTTTAACCTTGGTCAAATGTTCTTTTAAGTCCATTTTCTCTAATCTCTGTATTAGATGCATGCCCTACCATTATGCTTCATAAACTTCGTGATCCTACTCAGTGTCGGGAACTATAAATGTAAAAGAGTTAAGTGGTTAGAAAAGTATGTATTTTGATCTGCAGAAGAACAAAATATTCCAGAGAGCCTGTTTTGAAGAGCCAATAGCTTAAGATCTATGCCTTGCTGTCTAATCTTCCTTTCCTACTAAAAGTACTAAGATGTCAGTGAAACTGAGGTACTTCAGTGTAATTGCATCATTATTCTCTGCATGCTTAACCAGGATGCTTCTCCTAGCATGGAGAGGCAGCCTATTAAGAGAAGTTCTGATCTTTTTTAAAAATAGTGGAGCTTACTGTATGTAGGCTGAAATGTCAAATATTTTTCTAATGCTATACAAGCTTTCTCTCTTTTTTTTTTCTTTTTTTTTTTTTTTTTTTTTTTTTTAATTCTCATGGGTTTGACTTTGAGAGTTTAATGTACAATAAAGATGATCTAGTGCTGCTTCTTGGTATGTGGTCTATTGAGCGAGCCTGAACTGACCTAGGAAAAGGGATGGAACAGAACAACGTCTATGGAAAGACCATAGTCTTGCTGTGGCTGTTGTAGCTTTCAGAAAGCTGGTATTGAAAGATGTGACTATTGAGGATCTGTGCAGGCTCTCCTTTTTTGTGAATGGGTGAGGTTAGATGAGACCTCTGGGGGTTTACAGTGTTCAGCCCCTTTGCTCAAGCAGGGTCACCTAAAGCTCGTTGCTTAGGTCTGTGTCCAGATAGTTTTTGAGTATCTTCAAGGACAGAGACTTTACAGCCTCTCTGGGCTGCTTAGTCACCCTCACAGTAAGTGTTTCTTGATGTTCAGAGAGCATCTCCTCTGTTCCAATTTATGTCCATTGCCTCTGGTCCTGTCATAGGCCAACAATGAAAAAGAACCTGGCTCCACGTTCTAAGTTTTCTTCAGGTTTATATACATTCATATATACAATTTATATACATTAATAAGATACTCTGCAAGCCTTTTCTAGGCTTAAGTCACAGGTCTCTCAGCCTTTCTTTGTATGAGAGATGTCTAAGTGCCTCAGCTGCCTGAATCTCTCAAGTAGCTTTGTATCCCTCTTGCACTGAGGAGCCTAGACCTGATCACAATGGCTTTTGTTTTGCTGGCAGATGCAGACATGACTATTTAGTTTATAAAAGCTGATGCTGCATGTTCAGGACAAGAAGAGGTGGTGTGAGAGGACCTGCTGACATCTGAAAGTCATTACAGTAGAATTTCATTATTCCCACTGGTTTAGGAACTTATGAAATAACGTAACTGAGTTCACCTATTGGCTTTATATCTCTGTCCTTAGAAAGTGGGTTCCTCTTGCAAGATGTTGCTTTTGTTTTAAATATATAGGTGTCAGCCTTTACACAGTGAATAGCTATTTATCTCTGAGGTGTGAATCTAAACAAGAAATCACATATATTACAAGTATGCATTTGTTCTTGCTTATAAAGCCTGTGTGTTTGAGGCAAGTGTAGCGGTTTCGTACTGGTTGGGTGTTATCCATTCATTTTTCCAAGTAACACTGTTAAAGAGAATCAATACCCGATTCAAAGGCTGAAATTACATACATATTTTTAAAAATTTTGCCTATACATGCATAACTGTAGTAAAGTCAAATGGCTTCATTTCAGTATGCTAGGAAATAATAGATGAAGAGATGTGAGTCCTCATAGGACCTCTGCACTGCCAGTTGGTATTTGAACAGTGTTCAGGCTTCAAAGCTGAGCCCCAGTACTCAGTTACTACAACAAGGGAAGGATGCATAAGCTGTGGTGTCCATAGTAAAGTTCAATTTCTGTTGTGGCTGAGCAATGCACATGGTGTGTCATCTTGGGTGCTACTCTTAGATTCCACTCAAAGTTAAATAAATTTGGGGGACTCAGCAGTGGGTTTTTAGTTTAATTTGCTTTGGGGAGAATTACTCTACAGGTTCTGTAAAAGAAATTATGTGACTGAGGGAAATAACACCTCTCCCTCACCCCACAGAAAGCTCAGTCCTTGATTGACCATAGACCCATGTGTGACTTTTAGACGTAAAACATTAATAAACATGTGCTTTGAGATAGTTTTGTTATAACTCTATTCAGACTTGCAAGCCTGAATTTTATGTTAGCCCTAAACTTTTAATTATTTCTATTTAACAAACAAAGCATTGCCTTCCTGATTTTGCAGTCTGCACAAAGATGAATAATTGCTTCTGAAGAGCTGTAAAGGGAAGCCATGTGTTTTGGTTTTAGCTGGGGTAGAACTATTTTTTTCTCCTAGTAGCTGGTATAATATCATGTTTTAGATTTAGGATGAGCATGGGATGGATAACACACTGATGGATTAGTTCTTGTGAAACAGTCCTTACCTTCAGTCAAGGACTTTTTGACTTCTCACACCATGACACCAGTGAGTAGTTTGGGGGACACAAGAACCTGGGAGGGGGCACAGCTTGGACAGCTGACTTAAACTGGCCCAAGGGATATTCCATGGCATGTGATGTCATGCTGAGTCTATAAACTAGGGGGAGAGCTTGCCAGGGGCTCCTGCTGGGGAACAGGCTGGGCATCTGCCTGTGGGTGGTGAGTAATTGGATTGTGGATCACTTCTCATGTATATTCTAATTATTTTATTGTTATTATAATTTTGGCTTTCTGTTATGGTCCTGTTAAACTATCTTGATCTGAAACTACACATTTTATTCTTCCCTCCCCCAATTAATTCCACTGTGGTGAGGCAGAGAGTGAGTGAGGTGTTTAACTGCCTGCCAGGTTACACCATGGCACTGTGCTAGGAGGAGCTGCTAGGTTTTTGTGTGTGTCTTCAAGGGGAGATGTTAAAATCCTCTGGTAAATTTTATTGGTGAGGAAAGAGAAAGAAAGCAAAAGCCTCCTGAGATTTGTAGCATCTGGTCTTTGAATATGGTGAAACAAGGCACTGAATAGTACACCTTGAAAAAGAAACATGAGAGGCCCACAGCAGAAGTAGTAGTGGACTCTAAATTAAATCTGGGCAGCTATAATGACAGGGCAGTCTATAAAGAAATTTTGAGACTTGTGTTGCTGGAGAAGAAGCTACTAATCTTTGTCATGACTTTAGTTATAAAATACTGAAACTTTAATGTTTTTCAGAAATTTCTGTCTCATCCATAAATGCCAGAATATATAGGAAAGATGTTGTATGCGGTTTTCCTACAGTTTTTGAGAGAGATTCTGATTTGGTAGACCTAATCTAAGTCCATAGCTTTCACTGAATAATAATTTTCTCTAGTAGGAGACCTTAACTGTGGGGTTCTCTCCAAAACACTGGATGATCATGTTATGGAAGCATTATATCCAAACTGGATGATACTCAGAATGTAAGAAACTTGTCTACACTCTGTACCAAGGAATCTTGCTATATCAGCACCGTATTTGTTACAAAATTATTTGAATTATTTGAGTGCACTGATGATTTACTTGGGGTCTTTGAAATTGATTTTTTTGGGTCTAACCTGGTACAAATTTAATGACATGTTGTCATGTGTTCATGGAGTATGTTGGCCCTTATAATTGAGGTAGCTGGAGGATATATAGTTTTGCTGTGTTTCTATGAAGCCTTTGTAATGAAGCCTTTGACTCACATGTAATGAGCACAAATATTTTTGTTCTTCTTAAAAAAAACCTTCAAGTTGACTTACAAGTTACCTTTGCAATGTTGGGTGAAAGAAGGTCCAGAGGAGGGCCACACAAATAGCCAGAGGACTGGCACTTCTCTCCTGAGAAGAAAGTCAGAATTGTTCAGCCTGGGGAAGAGAAGGCTCTGGGGAGACCTTATTGTGGCCTTTCAATGTATATAAAGGTGACTAATGAGAAAGAATGAGAGATTTTATTGCCAAGCCCTGTTGAGATAGGATAAGGTGTAATGGTTTTAAATGGAAACAAGGTAGATTTAATTTGGTCATGAGGAAGTTTTTTTATAAAAATTGCGGAGAAATATTGGCAGAGGTTGTCCAGAGGTGTTGTGGATGCTGCATTATTTGAGGTGTGCAAGATCAGGCTGGACAGGGCTTTGAGCAACTTGATCCAGTGAAAGAGATGTCCCCACCTGTGGCAGGGAGGTTGGACTGCATCTTTAAGGATTCCTTCCAACCCAAACCATTGTATGATATCTAGGGAGGATTTAGGCAGCAAGAATGATGTTGTTGCCCACTACTGTTGCAGTTTGTCTTCGCTCCCCCTTCCACTTCCTCTTAGCCCTTCTAGACATCATTCCTGTGCTGACATTATTCCTGTATTTCCTAAGATGCCAGTAAGTATTGTGCTTAGCATTTGATACTTGGTTTGATTTTACATTTAAAATCACTTTTTCAGTAAGACTTGGTAGTTGCTGACTTTATACAGCCTCATTAAAATTGCAAGCCACTTTTAAATACTTGTTTTGTTATGTTAAAATTACGTATTTGTGATGCCTTCATGGAAATTTACCTGACTATGCTTTAAGCTATAAAGTTATCCTCTAAGAAAATAGATATCAGAATAATTTTTTATCTAAATGAGGGATCACAGATTACTTGTTTTTCAAGTCGGAAAGGGCTTAAACACACAGGTAAGGGCAAAACAAAATAGTTTTAGAAGAAGCATAATTGAAATGATCAGTACTGTGATGGACAGAAGTCTGTGTTGCTCATTATTTCTCTGAAATGCCATTATTTTCTCGAAACTGTAGGGCTTTTGATTTAAGGGTGTTTTTAGAGGCAAAGTCTTTTCAAATAGCTTGTTAATCTCTAAGATCAGGCCTGTCTCTCTCCTTTCTTCCCTTCTTGGCACTAGCAGAGTGCTTCTTTGTTTGAAATTTTCACAAGAAAACATGTGATTGCTTTTTAAGCAGATGGAGAAAGGGAAAGAATTTTCTTTAGTGTGCTAGGTTTGTACTCACATCTGCAAAAACTGCAGTTGGAGACCAGCAACTGGCACAAGAGCACAAAATTACAAAATTGATCTGCCTTACACAGCAGATCAATTTGTGCTGCTGGAAGATTTATTTCTCTTGGGTCAGTTCTAAGTTTTCTTGTTGATTCGAGTAGCTTTGTGTCTTTGCATCCTTTTACAGTTCCTTACTTTATGAGAAACCTCTTTGCTGTCTCTTGGCATGCTTGCATGTCAGGTCAGAGTGTAGTAGGGGGATGCTCTAACAATTGAGCCACCTCAGGTATCCAAAGCTTCCAGCCATGACAGAATGGATCTCTGCATGATTAATTTACTCCTACCCTCACAAGCTTTGTCAGGCTGCAGTCAGGCTCGTCAGAGAGATGATTCATTTCTTCCTTCTGTAGAATCTGGGGCTTACGATACATCTCTGCTATAGTAAGATGGGTCGTGGTAATAAAAGCAAGGAGGATGAAAAATAGAAAGCCTAAGTTTGAGGAACTGACCTACTCTGGAGGTGTAATGACGCATCTGTCTGAAACTTGGTGGTAAGAGAGAGAAAAGGAGTCGTGCCATGTCTAATTGGACACCACTGCCTTACCCTGTCTGCTCTGAGACACACAAAGTGGGGCTTGTGGTGCAGAATTCCAAGCTCTTGGTCCCTTACTCTTCAGAAGGGATGTTTTTGTTGTGAAACTTAAGGGTCTCATCTCAAATATCTCAATATTATTTAGAAGCATTGTCAGTTTACAAACAACTTCTTAGACTGGAACAAGTGAATGGGGTTTCTCTTCCATTCTTAGATGGAAGGGAATAATAATAACCTTAATAATCAATTTTCAAATTCAGTTGTGAGATTGCTGTTTAGCATCACTTGTAAGGAATTACAGAGGGGCAAAGATTCAGTGTGTTTAATGTTCCACAAAAATCTGTCAAAGTTGTGAATTCTGGATAGTCCATGAAACCCTCAAGCCGGAATTTAGACTTTTAATTTAGGCATTATGTAAATATTTGTATTTATAGTTTCGTCTTGTGCTTCTGTATATATGAAGGAAATTGTTTTGTGTACTCACTATTTAATACAGCAATCTATGGAGGTTTGAGAATATGTGCACTGAGCAAACGAAAATAGTAATAAATTCTAGTTTTCATAGATATTTGATTTTTGGGAGCTACATTCTGAAATATTTCTGTTAATTAATTTTGATGTAAGGGATGAAACCATCTGTCTCCTTCTGACTGAGATTGTTTTTAAAACCAAAAACATTACATTGTTTTGTTTTGTTTAAAATTGAAAAAATCCCCTTAAAAGCTGTACCCTCTGCAATTGTGATTGAACAATTAGTTCAGCGTGGCTGGGCATCTGCTTCCTAAATCAGTCCCACTAACAGCATTGGGAGGTCTATGTCCTACAGCTCTCAAAGAGGCTAGATGCCAGAATGTGGTGTTGAGGTAAGTCTTTTTAAAGATGTTTCTCTGTATTCCTTTACTTTCTATATATAAAATGCTATTTCTGTGGAGCAGTTCCTGTCATTGCAGGCAAAATACAATTTAAGTCATGCAGTCTGCACAGACTTGTTCCTTTCTGATGTTTTTTTGTTGAAGGGTAAAAGTATGTATTCATAGAAAGCTGCCCAGTTGCTTGTTTCCCAAATTCAGAAATTTACCAGCTGTGAGTAGGATAAAAACATGTCTACATCATATCTTCCCCAAAAAATATATCCTCATTCCTAAAAAATAATATTGCATTAAAGCACTACAGAATAACTTGTAGAGATTTTTGTAAACTACCAATATTCACACAAAACATGCCTAAAGGTTTTGTTATAATAAAGGTGATAAGCAGCAGAACTTGAATTTGTTCTGTATTACTCCTTTTTTATCTTTTTAGGTTATGTGAAAATGAACTCCAGAGTTCTAGAAATATTAGTGCTTTCTCTTAAAATAACATTAGCAGCCAGAATGAGTATGAAGACATATTCTTGGTTGGTACCCAGCCTCGGTTGGTATGTTTATCATGTAGCTACTGGAAGCTTTCTTTCATAAAGACTGGCTGTCCTCTCCCGTGTTTTTAAATGACATGTTGGCTAACAACAGAAAATTGTGTTGGTTGATGGATTCTTATGTTCCCTCGCACTTTTATTTTTGGCAGTAAATTACCAGAGAAGGGCCTTGACTTAATTCCTGATGCATAGCTGCTGTGAGATTGGAATGTATTGATGAATTATTTTAAATGAGTTGGCAATGACTTTGAAGACAAAATGTTGTATTGACAAAATAGAACCATATTTTTAAAACAATGACATTACTTTTAGTTTTTTCCATTACCAGGAGGTATTTATTTCAAGAAAACCATAATGAAGATTTTCTGTGATAAAGCATTAATGTGAGGAAAAAGGGAAAGGCAAGACTGAAGGGGGAGAATCCCAGAGCAGTTGCCTTGTGTTCTGTGTGTTTTTTATGAAGTTTGGCTGAACAATCCAGAGTATTTCAAGTTACTATCTCTTAATGAGTGTTTTCATGAGACTCAGATTGTGAGGTTTTGGTATTTCTGGCTCCATACTTCCTGATTTCCCTTGATTTCCCTTGGTATTTCCAAATAGTAATCATTAGAACTTACAGGAGAAATATTGGGAGGAGGATCTCAGGGTTGTTGTTTGAGGCTTTCAGGAAGATGTTATTTCTTTTTCCTCAAACAATGCAGAGTCCAGTTGCAACTTCATGCCCCTTTGATTGTAATTCCACAAAAAATCAAATTGATGACAGCAATAATTAGCTACTGATGGTAGCCACAGTGATTTACTATTTTTTTAGCAGCTGCCTTGCAGTTGGCTGTTCTGTCAGTCAAATGCAATCAGGGTAAAAATAAATTTAGGATAATGATCACATTTAAGGTTTATGCATGGCAGCATAATTTTGGAAAGCTTCCTTGTCTTCTTTGTCAGCACTCTTTGTTCCAGTGGTGTGTAACAAAGGGTGTACCAGAACATCAGTGATGTACAGAAAGCATGGAGGGGAGGAGGTGGCAACCCAAAATTCACCTGAGCTACTTAGAAAAATGATCTTTTTCTGCTTGTTATCAACTCTGATTCCCACAAGTGCCTTATTTCCTGTGCTTGCTTTTCTTTATAGACACATCCTCTTCTGTTCTGCCAAAGATGCCTGCAAATAGGCAAAAGTAACTCAATGGTGAAGGATATTTTAAACACAGAAAGATAGCATCACTTTTTCCTTCTCATCCCCATGCAATGAAAAGATGTGGGCTGGACAAAAATGTTGTTAAGACAGTTACTTAAGGCTAAGCAGATGATAATCCTCTGCAAAATACCTTGAGTTGGTTACAGCAGTAGTGCTGATTGTAGAACTCCTGACTGATTGACTAGCAAGGAGTTAGACTAAATAATGCATATTATTCAGTGGTCATATGAAAGGCTGTATTGTAAAGATGAATTTCTTACATTTTAGAAGGATTTTGTTGAGAGTTGCACTCGAGGAATCAGCCCAGTCTCTCTGAATGAAGCCAGAAATCAGGCACTTCAGAGAGAACTCTCCTTAAGGACAAGTAGAAGAGGTGGCACGAACTGTGAGGGCAAAGGAGCTTATGCAAAATTCACTTTTAACAAATGTAAGAAAGTAATAACTTGGTTCAGCAGGAGAAAATTTAGGCACAGATTTTGAAAGAAGACAGTTGCTCAATGCATCTAATGGATAGACTTTATGGCCATGAACTCCTGTGGCAGGCCTTTCCCAGCTCAGAAAATAACTGCTGCACAGCAAGGGCTGTGAGGTTATACAGGTAATTCAAGATTACTTGGGAAATGGTGGTTTCTAGCATCTGGTGCAGTTTGCAATGTAACCAGTGTTTTCTGTTGCTGAAACTCAAAACCAGTTTCCATCCTCCTGTGGGAGGGGGCAAGAGTCTCCTTTCAAGCATGAGGAGTTCAAGAAGATAAAACCTATTCATTTATAGGTTTATAGGGAGGGTAAAGAGAAGTCTGAATATACTGTAAGGATAATAAGGATAATAAAATAGATGCAGACATGGCTGATTGGCCTTGAGCTGACCGCTAATGAGGCATGCTGGCACATACACCTCGGGTAAAAGTTGAGCATTCTGAATTGTCACTGAAATACCTGGAATGAGTTCTGAAGGCTTACATCACCTGGAAATCAGTATCACAATTTTCCATAGTAGGAGGTTTTTCAAAGTCATTAGTGAAGTAAATTATTTTATGGCCTTGCAATAAATGTTTTTTGATTTTATATTTATGTATATATATACACACACTTTTTTTCATTTTTAAGCACATACAACGGTTTACAAATGAGGTTTAAGTCATCTTTTTTTGGTGGTCATCTTATTTTTTTATTATGAAATATACAAAAACATACAGAGGTTCAGAAAGGACAATATTAATGAAATTTTTTTAAGAACATTAAACAGGCAGTAATTTTTTTCAGATACTTGTTGGCAGGGAAGGATGGCTGATATCCAAATTCCTAGTACCTGTAGTTGTATAGTTGCATACAGTTGTAGAGTAATTACAAAGAGCTTAAGAGCTTTGAGAGACGAGTGCATCAATGGGCTCTCCTGGAAAATTTAGCTCTCGACTGTATTGTAAAGAATACATGGAATGCTGGCAAGCTGGGCTAAAGAAGTTGTGCTTGTATCAATGTTCCTCTGTGAGTGTCCTTAGTTTCTGTTCTGGTTTTGCAATGATGTAATTCCATTGATTCCACAGCAGTCATTCCTAATTTTTTACTTCTGTAAGTCATGTGCTAAAGAAATCTTTCATGGGACAAGGAGAACTTGGCAGAAAACACTCTTTAGAATGCTGCAGAGTGAATGCAGTTGAATCAAGAGGTAATATTATGAAAGATAAAGGGTTTTTTTTTTATATATGCAATGGCTATCATTTGCATTGACAGCATGTTGGGAAATAGATTCTTTTAGTTCGTGTAACTCTGGGGAACCATTTTCCTTCTCTTGCTCAGTGTATTTAGAGCACTGAAAATAATAAAAACTGCACCTGACCTGACTCAGACTGTAAATTATTGGTTGCTTTGAAAGATATTCCCACATCCAATGCATTGTTGACTTAACAGTTACCAAGGATACAACTGAAGGAGAACTCTTTTTTTTTTTTAACATAGAGTAGAAATGCATCAAAACGTTGAGGTTCCCATCTTTTTGATGGGAATCTGATTTATTTTTTTTTCCTTCCTGACACTGTTCTCTGTAAGTTGTACAGTTTAAATTCTTCAAACAGATGGACTATTTGTTTTCTTCTTACATGGACGGACTGAAACTGAGAGAACCTAAGCAGCTCATCTCCTATCTTCTGTAATACCATCCTGTTGTGGGACCCTATCTGTAACTTGTGTGTTGATGTGCATTTGATATTTTTGTTGCTTTTCTCCTATCTTGTTCTGCACTTTTGAACATTGTAGTTATTTTGGTTCTTCAGCAGAGTGCCTCTGTTTGAAAAGTGAGAAATAAGGAAGAGGAAAATATTCTCAACAGACTTCTGAAAGGGAGAGGGCAAATGGTTGGCTGGATGTTGCAGCTGATCGTTGTCCAAAAGTCTTTACTGGAGTTAATGAAAAGGAAAACAGCAAAGAGAAGCAGTGTAGACTGATAATTCTCAACATATTTTGGACTCAGAAAAAATCTTCTTATACACAATAAAATAGACTCTGGACCAAAGTCTCTTTATTCTTGCAGAGGAGTACTAAAGGGCATTTAAAAAACAGGCAGCAAAAGCGATTGTGCTGCTGTTCAATAGTATGAATATAGAAGCAAGAAGATAATATTTCTGTGAAAATGACATTTCTGATGTTTCAAATGTTTTGATAATTTTGTATAGGAAGAATTGCTATTATTTTTGTGCAGTTTTTATTCTTGTAATATGAGCACGTGTCTTATTTTTATAAATTCACTGCAAAAATCTGTGTTGGATTTTTCTCAGATCCATGTTTTAAGAACAAAACAGAGCAGAACTACTTATTTCTTGTGGTATTTACCTACTTCACATATCATAACCTGCACAGCAGTTTTCTCTGCCACTTCCAGTGGATATATCCTAGAAATTATAATGATGATACCTCACTGGAAATACAAAACAATTAGGGTTCATTCCAAAGTTGTCTGTAGGAAGTTGATCAGAGCTGTACCTTGCAGGTATGGTTTGTGGCATAATTTTGATTAAAAATAACTTAGCTTTCAGGTAGCAATGTTTGGAGAGATTTAAATAAAACTGCCCTGCTTACTCAGGAAGCAATGATGATGTTTTTGAATAAAAGCATTAAGGAACAGACTTGGCTCTACCAAAAGTGGTGATTTGGAAGGTAATGAGAGAATAAAGGAAGAAAAGACCAAAATTTTTTCTTTCTTTAATGTTCTCATCTATACAATGGGAAAATTTCCATGACCAAAAAGACCCAAATTATGTCAGTGTTTATGAGGACAGGAGGATGGCAAGGAAATAAATTTCTAGTTGTTATACGTAAGAAATGAATTTGAAATATAGGTAAAGGTAAGTAAAGAGTAAGAAGCCTTCCTACTTTGAGGTAGTTTCCTGTTTGGGCAGTTTCAGCCCTACTTTAAGTTTAATACATATGGGGGCTTGGAGAGATGAATTCAACACTGCAGTCAGTCACTATCTGGATTGTTTTCATTCTCTTTTACTTCCTCTAGACCAGCTGAATTTGGTTTAGGGAGTAACTTCTTGGCAAGCTGGCAAAATATGAATAATTTGGTCTCTTCCTACCCAGATGTAGCAAAGATGCCACAGCGTTCCAGGACTGGATGAACTTGACTGAATTAAAATTGTATTTTTCAGAATAATGATATAAAAACCCTGTTAAACAGCACTTTTAATGTATTTATCAAAATAAGGCTGTGAGGCCAAGATAAATCCCCCATTTCCTACTGGAATTAAAACAGGTGAGACAGAACCTTCTAAAGAAGTCTGATGGTGCCTGGTATTGTGCAGCTTCTCCAGCTCAGCACTAAATATGCAGTTTCTTTCGAATTAAACTAGCTGGAGTTCAAACAGCCTTCAAATGAATTTTTAAAGAAGTTGTCTTGTAAACAGGAGCAGCCTCCTGATGGATCCCTTATACCCATGTGAAAAATAGTGATTGTCCCAAGAACTTTTATAGCTGAGAAGTTGCATTCACAGTCTTGCTAGGGTTTAGTAAAATTAGAGCTGAACTAAATGGATTATAAGGTATAAACTACCCCCGCACACACACACCTCAAATTAAACAAACAAACAATAGCCAAGATGAGAATACCTTTCGGCCAAGGATTTTCAAAGAAATAACATCACTTCCCAGGACACTGAATTAAGAGTGGTTTGCAGCTTCCTCTAATATACTTCCCAAAGCCTACATGACTCTGAAGTGTTGACTAAATTTTTTATCAAAACACGAGACCTTCTTGGTAGAAAAAAAATAAGTGTCTTATTTAACAGGATAAGCATGTGGAATAGAGAGTAAATAAAGAACAGTTAATGTTGCAGAAAATGCTGGCACATATTACACATGCACTGTGAAGATGCAAAATGTCCGATTCTGGAAATACAGAAGAAAAATTAAACCTAATACATGGGAAATTAAACCTAATATGTGTAAAATCAAGACTAGAGTTCATGTCAGAGAGAGGCCAATAGAGAATTACTAGACAAGACAAAGCCTTTACTGGAGTACGGCAGTTAAATTTCAGTGTTTGGAAATCTGAATATGAAATTATAATGTCCAGTCTAACAGAAATTTCAGGGTTTGATACTTGGGAATCAAGCTGTCTCTTATTGTTTCTTTTCTGGAAGGCCTTGGATTACTGTAGATGTGTTTTCCACCTTTGCCTTCTGATGCTGTCCTCTGCGTAGACCACTTTTTTTTTTTTTTTTTTAACTCGGGTTGGCCTGAAATACTAGGAAGTATTTATTCCAAATATTTGGAATACAAATATTCCAAAATACTACTAACTCTGTTTTATTGTTATGCCCTAAGATTTTAGCTTTTATATTTTTCCAATCCTATTAGTGCATAACTCTCAACTCCATATAAAATGTAGTTAACTGTCTTCACATTTTGGTCAGACAAAACCATCCCTCTGGGCCTGTGATCCAAGGACACACCTCAGCCTCAGGCCCCAAAAAGTATTAAAAAAAGTGAATTGGGGAGGAGCAAAGTGGGGAAATATTACTTCATTAGCTGAAGTAGGATTAAATCAGAGGATTAAAGCCTGGTAGGTAAATAGACCACACTTACATCTGTTTGAAAGACTCGTGGCCATTGTCCATTTTGGGTACAGCCCTTCTGGGGAAGCCTTGTCTGCCCTTAATCTACCTGGAGGCCCTTCATTAAATATATCCCCTTTTATCTGTCTAACTTTGTCTGGTTTCTGTTTCTAGGTAAGCTTGAATTTGACATCAATTGAAGTGAAAATAACCTTTTAAAAAGTGGGGATTTAAAGGCTGAAATGCACTTCTTACGAGTACATATATCTTGCATCTGTTTACAACAGATGACTGCATCAGAACTCTAATTTTGCACATATTTAGAAACTGCTAAATGTTTCTGTATTGCATGTGTCTGTGCATAGGCGTGGCCATCACATTTCTGCACCTTGGTACATAATGTTTCATTTAAGGGATGCTGCTCTGGTTTTAAGATTAGTTTCATTGCCTTCAATGCTCATTTACTGATAGTGTAAATGATCATCAAGTGTGTTGAATTAATTATGTTTCTTTATTTGAATAAAATCTGTTTGAAACAATATAAAACAGATTTTCATACTAAAAAACCCTGAACAAATTCACAGTTATCTTCAGGGAAATCATGAACTAGAACAGTTCCTAAAAAAATAACCACAGGGGTATATTTTACCCCAAAAATAGTTGTTTTCTGAAAATAATCTTTCAGTCTCTTTCAGTGAACAATCCATCTCAGAATTAACGTCTCTGGGTATTTCAATGTTTTTTTTCTTAAAACATTTTATTATGTATTGTATAGTCATGAAGGCATATTCTTCTGGTAAACGTACAGAATTATGATGTTTGTGTGGCCTATCTATTATCTTAAAATTATGTCAGAAGCAGACATAGCGTGCTTATGGGAGATTCTGCATGCAAATTTTGGCACTGTGGGTATAAATATAGATGCAGATGAGTGTATATATATTGCTGAAATGCAGCTGGGAAGAAATGAACCTTCCATCCTGAAACCTTGGACTTCAGATAGATGAGCTGGACACTAAAGCTTGCATGGGAGGGATGGGTTTCTATTTCATTACCATTTTGAACTTCTTTTTTTTTTTTTTTTACGGCTTTTTTTTTTAATTTTTTTTTTCTTATTTTTACTTTTAAACTACTTCTGTGTCTGATTTTGGTAGCATGAAGAATTATTAGTAAGAATGAAGAATATATAAATAGGTTATCTATTCAGCAGAAAAGAATAAGGTGTTCTGTGTCAGAAGCCCTGTTCTTAAATTCTTCATGTATTACCTATTCTGAAACGAGCCAAGTACTTATCATAATTGGGTGGAAGTGTGAGTGTGTTTCAGGAATATGGATAATTATCTCTTTTAGAGTTTCTCAATGAAGATTTTTAAACGGGAAAAATTAAAAGTCTCTTTGGTGAAATTAAACCTCCATTTGCTGGGCTGGTGGACCTAAAACTGCCCCTGAGTCTGTCTCAATAAGTTGCTCTTGTCAGAGAAGTCAATTTTCTTCTCCACCAGTGTTCCAACAATCTTCCTATGCATCTGCTTCTAGTGAGTATTTTTGACAGATGGGGAGAGAAATGCCATTTTCTCCTGCATAATGTGATGTGCAATATTGCACACAGACCTTTAAATTGTCTGTAAAGATTTATCTCTGATCACTGCAGTAAAATACCACCTTATTTACAATTAAATGAAAATCTGTATTTGTCAGACTCTTCCAGACAAGTATTTTAAATGTCAAAAATCAGTTGTTTGCTTCAGATTCAACAGTTATTTGATTTAGTATCTCAGTGTTTGCAGGAGGCACGGGGGACACAGATGATAAAGTGAAAAAATGAAGCAATGTTCAAGTCCTGGAAGGTGCTGAGAACTTCCCCGAAAAGCCAGAAGAATGGATAGCACTTAGAAGCAAAAATAGAATGAAATATAAAAATTCCAAAACAAAACAATGAAAACCTTCAAAGACAATGTTTTATGACACTTCGGAGATCATTCTCTTATTCTCTGTTAAGTTACATATTGTAACAGACGTAATTAGCAGGACCTTATGTATTCTAGCATGTAATGGCTTATAATATTCTTAGTAGTCATAAATTGAGTAAATAAGTGAGAAATCCTGTTTAAATAGCATTTTTTCTGAGCTGTTGGGTGACAAACTGAATTGTGTTCTTTGTTCCCCAACACAAACGTAAAATTCATCATTGTTGTTGCAAGTGTGCAATTTTTTTTTTTTTTCCCAGAATGACAGGACTTGAGCTTTTGGGCCTTGCTTTCAATATTTTTATCAATTTGAAAATGAGAAAAAATAATTTTGCAATTGAATTTGCATGAACTGGTGAGGGGACTGGTTCAAGTTACAAGCCAAATAAGTAAGATTTTTGAAATTATCTGATGAGACATAAGCTAAGAATATATTTTCATAATATTTCTATCTTGAGAATAGGTTTTCCCATCTGTGGATTTTGTAGCTTTTATAATGGTGCTCAGTTTAGCTTGAAACATGCAGTACAGTAGTTCTTCAATCTGCTTTTGTTCATGAATGCTTTGTTACCTGGTAAGGATTCCAGCAAAGAGCTGATAGTAGACTTGGGTATGTGAAAGTAAGTAATGTAATGTAATTAGCTTTAAAAGAGCATAATAAGAACATTATTAATTAGGCATTATTGAGATAATAGCAGTCAACAGATGAAAATTATATACCTGGAAAAAAAGATGTTTATAGGCGCTTGCACATGGTTTTGCTTAGTTCACACTGCTGTACTCCTTGGGAGCAGTCAGCAAAGTCCCTCCTGAGGGCAGGGGTGCCAATGCATAGAACTCCAGTGCATTGTCTCAGTAAAAGTGTGTGACCGTATCTATCTATCTATCTATCTATCCATCTATCTATCCATCTATCTATCTAAACACTTGTAATAACTTGTTAAGTGAAGTTGCAGGGGTTTGTTGACTGTCTCTGGGCATGCAGAGTGTGTAGCAACAAGATGGGGAAAAGGACCTTTGGGAGAAAGCTGTGACATTCCTTGCCACTTGGTCACTCTTTTCCTGCCCATTTCTACTTTTCTGAATACAAAGCACTTTGTCAAGCCCCTGCAGAGATGTGGGGTGCAAGTGGTCTGCATATCAAGGTGGTTTGCAAGTGCAACACAACCCCGTTTTGATTACGTATGTCAAAATAAGTGATTGACAGAATGCTAGGAAATAGGTAACTAGGGAGTCATGCCTGTATGCCAAGTTTTCTTGAAAAGCAGATTTGGGAATTTTTCACCCTTGTGTAAATAAATCCTACAATAAAATTGTTCAGACCTTGAAATACATGAAGTTCAGCCTTTTTGATTTTGGGGTATGTAAGGGACGTATTTAGCTACTTGGAAGGATAAAGTGCTTATTTGAAGTCTGGCAAGTTTTTTAGTGGTTGTTTATGGTTAAAAACACACACCCTCCTCCCCCAACTCCCCCAACACACACACAGAGAAAATACCCCATTTAAGGTACATTTAAGGTACATTTCTGTACCTTAAACCTAACCATCCCACCAGTAGCTGAAGTTCTGATCTTGCTGGTCGTGCTCCAGTGCCATGTAGCTGTTAGCAGGAGTATTTAGGCAATAAGCACTTGGCTGGACCTGAGCCAGAATGTGCTTAGCCTGTTGTAGAATGGGATTCTAAATTGCTACTGTATGACAAGTGTTTGCGAGGAGAATTGAGAGTTCACTTAGCCGTGTGTGTCTCTCTCAGGGAGCCTACTTGGGAGCTGAGGAGCAGAAAATGAAAATGATAAAAGACAAAGTAGGGTAAGAAATTCACCCAGACATTGCCACTGCTGTGGTTTACCAGTTCTCTCATGAAATGTTCAGGGAGGCATAATGGATCTGATGCCAAGCATGATATGATTTTTATTGCAGGCCTGATGAAATCCTTTCATGTCTTATTACATTACCTGAAGTCTATAATTTGTGTGGTTATTCAGAGATGTTCAAGATAACATGAATGAGGATATGAACTCTTGTAGAAAATCAGAATATTACCAGCCAGTGCATGTGCCTAGCTGAGAGATGATGTGTCAAGTGAAGCTTTGAGCTAGAGTTTCCATGGATTTGCAATTATGATTTGTTTTATAATAAAATCTTTAATATTTAGAAGCTATAGGAAAATGGTCTTCAGCAATCCATATAGCTAATTTACTAACATGAAGAGTTCATGAAAATAATGAAACAAAATAAATCAGGAAGACTAGAATCTAAAAATTTATCTAGGAAAAACATTTTATTATGTCTGACTGAGAGGCTGAGGTCAAAATCTGCAACAATAAATAAAGACAAGTCCATTTTTTTTCCTAATAATGGCAATGTACTTTTTCTACTTTATTTCATATTCACTATAAGCTGCAGATAGCTTTGAAAAAATGATAAGCAAACCAAGCATACAAAGTACATTAAATATTTTATTTCCTTAGAAAAGTAAAACTGCAGCATTATGACAGGACATGGGTTCAGTTGTAAAATTGTATTTTAAAAAATGCTATTCTTCTGAGAAACAAAATATTCGTAGGTTGTCTAGCTTGTATAAACAAGCATTAAATCCTACTTAATTTTTGAAATTAAGTACTTACTACTGATTTTTTTCACAGGTAAAGTGAGGATAATAATGTCATGTTGCTGCTGGAAAGGTTTTTATCTAATACCTTTTTCTTTTGCTGATTGAAAGGCAGGCCATCTGCCACAAAGAGATCTGCATTTGTCTTTAGCGTTCCACCTGCAAGTTTAAGTGAGACTTTTAAGTGAGATTCCGTCTGTCCCATCTTCTCACATGCTGAATTTCTTTAAAAGGAAATAGGTTTTGTTTTTTTCATTATGCTAACTGACTCTAGCAGAGGAATCTTTAGTTACTCAAAATGGTTGCAATTCCATATTGGTGGATTATATTCAACATGGGTTATGGACTTTTTTATCAGAAAAAGTATCTTGATCAGCTATGCTGGAGATACAGTGATGAAAAGAGAGATTAAATAAATGTCTCAAAATAAAATAGTCCCCACTAGTGCTGGGTTTTACACTCATTACTGTGTAAAATTATTGTGATTTAACTGAAGATATGTGGATTGAAAGTACATTTGTGTAGGCAGGGAGATTAATTTTCGATTGAAGAAGTATATCCTTATTTTGGTGCTTGAAATGCAAGTAGAGCTCCCACTTCTAAATCCCATGTTCTGATTTGGTCATTTTGGATATGAGAAATAAGTGTGTGTACCACACTCTGTCATGTCCCCATTGCTGATTTGACCTTCACCCACCCTATATCCCCCAAAGGTAATTCTTTAGTGTGCTGTCAGTGAACAGTGGATATAGGTTTAAGATAACTTCTGAATAAAGGGATTGAACTGCTCTTGCAAATCCACTGCCTTTTTTTGGAGTGATATAGTTGTGGGGCAGAGCTGAGTGTGACTATTAGCAGATTGTTCAATACTTAGTATGATATTCTGGAATTGTGTTCCTGAATTGGAGCTTTATCAAAGGAAAGTGTGAGAAATGCCAGGATAGAGTTTGCAGAAAGAAATCTTGATTGTTCTTTGAAGCTGATGGAAATGGAGTGGTGGATTTTAGAGACCTGACTCCCTTATTTCCATGTGGTTTTCAAATTTGTTGAATTGACAGTCCAGCTCTGGCAATATCCTTACTGACCTAAAATATTAACAATGGCAGGTACACCTGCCATTTTTCATAGAAGGAAAGCTCAATACTGATATAAATATGAGAAAGTTTTCGAGAACATTGTGTAGAGATGGAATTACTGCAGAGAGTGAAGCAGGCACTGTGACATGGGAACAAACTGTTGGTAATGAGTGGGAGTTTAAGTAAAACACTGAGTGGCTAGATCATAAAAGATAAATCTCACTCTCTTTTCTTATCTTTAGCTGTTATTAGTTGCAAATGTAGTGAGGTTGCTTGCAAAATTAACTTTCCGAGGAGGCTTCATAAAATAAACCAGAACAAAGTATTATTAAATGGGTGAATTCTATTCAGGGTGTTAGATTGAATTAGAGTGTATCTTTTTGCAGTCTGATTAGTATTTTAAACATGCCTGGGAAATAAGAAGAAAGAAAGAAGTAGTTGTAACATTAAAAAAGGCTCTAAAGCAGCTTTTTAGAGAACGCTTTGACCTTGAAAAAGATAAAACGAGAACAAGTGTAAAATAGAAAGAAAATCATCTGCTATTAGCACAAAATACTTTAGCACAGTGCTGCTCACAAAGTAGGAAAACAAAAGAATAAAGAAAAGGGTAGATGAGAGGTCAATATTCATAGTAGTCAGATGCTTAGATCTGTCAGTAAGAAATCATAGTCTAATTAATCTCAACATAGTTAAGTTTTATTTTGAATCTAAGCTACCATAAAAATTAAGGGTTTTAAGGGCCTGGAACAACTGACATTTGGAATACTTTTATTAAATATTTTTAAATGTTTCTGAAGTTAATGTTTTACATACTCCGATTTAGCATCTTGTTTTATATGTACTATATCACAGAAACACATTTCAGTGACATTACTACAAAGAATGCAAAATGAGGAACAGCTCCATTACTGCCCTAAACAAAAAGGAAACTGTCATAGCCTGAAATTTGTTGTTATGAAGGAGATCTCTCCTATGTTTCTCTCTTGAGCAGCTAGAATGTATGTAAGAATGCATATATTGATTTCATATAGTTTCAAATGGGGAGAGTCCCTCAGGCTACAGTATTGATTGAAGTGAACATAATGATTTGACTGTCAACATGAAATGAATATGTATTTATAGTTTACATTTGCTATTTTAAGTTTTGTTTCAAAGAACAAAAAAAGGAGTTGTGGATTATGAATGACCATTGCCCTTAATAAGCTTGGTTTAATTGGGAAATAAATGCTTGGAAAGAGCATCCAGTGTAAATCCAATGACAAAGGCAACATTTAATATTTTTGTTTGTTTGTTTGTTGGGTTTGTTTGTTTGTTTGGGAGGTTGCTTTCGATTTCCCCATATGTACTTCTACAAACTTTTAAAACTATAATTGCTTTTCATGGGTTTTGGATAAAAAAATTGTTGTAGTTTGCACCACTTTAGCCACAGACGAGAAATAAAAGTCTGTTTAGAGTGTCCTGTCCACAGCCCAATTTTTTAGTTGATATCATCAGCTGAGATATACTTTGGGGTCTTTGTTATATGGTCTTGTAGTAGACAGATGAGGCAGTTATTTCTGCAGGGTTTAGCCTACAACTTACCTCTAAGTAGACTTCTCTGTAGGATTTTTCTCCTTTTTCAGAACAAAATGCTGTTTGCTATGAAAATTGAAAGGATTGACAAAGTTTCAGGAAACATACATATTTTATCATCTATATCATTCTATTAGTAGCTATTACTTGAAAATGCTCAACTGTGCTGTGGGCAGTGAAGGATATTTTGCAGAATGTCAATTGGGTTTGTGAAAGTGGAAGATTTGAATGGCGAGGTCTGAATTTCACGGCTTGGTCACTGTAGTTCTTACACCATGTTTTCAAATTATCTCAAGTTGAAGCAAAGGGTTACTTAGCTCTCCCATTTAGATCAAATTACTGATGGTGTCAGGTTTAAAACTGTATTTTATAGCCAAACCAGTATGTTAAGCCGTGTACTTAGCTGGTTTTGTTTTTCAGGAAATTTCAAGTATAATATAACATACAAATCTGATAACATCTATGACATATTTGTTCAAATCAGATGATGTTGACAAATGCCTTTAAATGTATTAAATGAAAAATGTATACAGCAATCCACTGCTTCCAGTAATATGTCTAAAATTTTTTAATATATGCACATAACATCAATACAATGCCCTGGAAAACCTGTTTTTCCCTTAGGTTAAAAAAAAAATTCTGATTCTGAGACCATGCTTGAGCTAAGTAGCTGTGGAACCATAATGGGCAACAAGCCAACTTGTCCATTTTATTCTATGTTTGAGAAACTTGCTCAAGTTCTGGTAGTATTTAGGTTTTAGTATTAAAGCAGAAGATATAATTTTGTTTTCAGTGGTTAATCTTTCTAATATACTTTGGCCACATGAAAGGAATAAAGCATCCCAGGGACATAAACACAGAATTCTTGCTTGCAAATGTGGGTGTTGAATAAACATCAAATTAGTTCTGGCTGTGAGGGTAAAAGTAAATATTCCTATCACATGTGGAACACGCTGCCAAGCACTTTCTTCTTGCAAAATATTGCTGGAAGGAACTTTTCTATTGATTCTTCTTATTTTTACTTTAAAATTTCTAAATTCCAACTGGTAACTATTTTTGGTAATTTAAATTTGCAATATCTCTTAAATTGATTAATCATGAATCTTGTCCTGTCATCTTCAGGAATCTCTTTAGAAATAAGATCTTGTGGTTTTCCTAGCCTTGCTGTTTTCTGGTGCAGCCTGTGTTTAAGTGCTGAATTTAAACCTATCCTTGGTCAAAATACAATAGTGAAACATGTTTGAAAGAAATAAGTATTCCAACATAATTTTCAAACTATGTATTAGGACTCAGTTCTTCTTCCAATGATGTGATTTAATAGTGTTGTGAAACTTTGGTTAATGCAAAAGAAGATATTTCTCTTCTATAATGCATAACCTTTGTGGGGTCTGGAGTGTTTTCAGGTGACTTCATGTTGTGAATCAATTATATCATTACTATTTAACTGTGTTTCATAGCAGTTTCTCTTAATTGATGTTGCAATGGGAACATTGCAGCTCCATGGATCTGTTGCTTGCAGGAATTTCACTAGGTCAAAAAAGCCGGGATTAGGTAACATTAAGCCAATACTACTTAATTTCGTAGACTAATGTTGATTGTGAAAGCAGGCACAATGTTGTTAGAAAGTCAGCAGAATATACCCCATTTATAGATTCAGCAACATTTCTTTATCAGGGCAGTGCGCTTTTAGTGACAATGGATGAACTCAATAACTTCTGTGCCTTCTCAAGGCCAGAGTTTGTTTCTTCAACAAAATCATTTATAGGCTGTTTAAACTTGTTTGTTAGGTAACCATTACTTGTCTTTCTTTGGTTTTGTTGTTGAATGTTTAATGATACACCTCCATTTTCTCTTTAATTCAAATGTAAATAAAATATATAGTGAGCATGGGGAAACCTTTCCCTACTGTTTTTCTCTCGATGTAGCTGAAAAAAGTCTTGAAATTAAATAAAAACCACCCTCAGAAAACCAGAGTACAGGGCATTTTTTAGAAACCATATGAAAGTTTGTCAATACTTGTAATTAATCTGAAACTGTGGTTTCAGTTTCCTGAAGTTCTGCAGAGTTTTAGGGATTAGACAAAGAATTGTGTATGCACTGATGATGTGGTTAATTTTTGACATGGTAAATAACCTTTTCATGATATTATTATTTGTTCATGGTAAGAGGACTTTCGTTCTTTTTAAAGACTGTTACTAAGGATGCTAGAATAATCTTAGCTAAATTTGAAGTGTTGATGCTAGAGAAATACAGGGTCGTATGTACGGCTCCACAAAAAAGTAAGGATTCTTATCTGCCACTTTCTATTACAGCGTAATAGATAATTTAGGATTAAGTTGTAGAGCTGAGATAATTGATCAAATTTCACGTTTACTATGAAGAATTTTAAATTAATTCATCTATACAAGATAAAGGTAAGGTTCACCAAAAATTAAGGAAATAATTTTAGAGAACAAATTTCTGTTCTTCTGAAATGAGAACTCCAGCTCCAATTTTTTTTCAACATTTGCATACAACAGCAAATTTGAGTCCTACCTAAAGCTTAATTACAATTGTTGGCATATTAATTGTAGTTGTCTTTAACTGTATGTTGTCTAAAAGAAATTAATATTTTTTGTCTTCCACTCAAGCATTTTGTATAGCAATAGCAAGAAACCACATTCTTTATCATTTAAATGGTCTTTTTATCCCATCTCCACTCATGTTTCAGCTCCGTGACAGGTTTTAAGTAGTAAGAATTTGCTGAGCTTTGAGATCTCCGTCTCCAAACCACTTGGTGTAGAAATTGAGCAAATATGCTTAAACTTTCCTCAAAAGAAGGGGAGTCAGCTTGAGTGTCTGAACTTGCCTCAAGAGAGTGTTTAAGAATCACTCTCGATTATGGAGGTCCCAAAAGTAAGCAATGTTCAATAGTCGCCATTCTTGTCTGTTGAGCTGACACTTTGAAAGGGAACTGAGATGTTTTTTGAAACTAGTGACTTTAATATCACTGGGGATATATAATATGCACAGTTTTGCATTGTTAGCTGCCATTAAATTTAATCCAGAGTTTAGTTAATGAATCAAAGACCATTTACAATCCTGAGTGAAATAATTCATGGACAAGAGACAGAAGCTGAAGAATAAACTAGAGTTCTGTTTGGCAAAATTTAATCATTGTGGATACATAAGAGGTATTTCTTGGATGTTGAATTGCACACAAAGCAACATGCTGTTGATTGTAGTAGAGGTAATGGTAATGTGCAAACCTTTAGAGATTAGCCTCAATTTTTTTTTTTAATAGAAAGTAAAAATAAGTCGTTTCTGCTAAAAAACAAAATAATTATCATACCTTCTGGTTATCAGTCTCAGGCATAAGAATACTGGGATGAGAGTACTAAAATACTTTCTCCTTAGTAAGTATTTCATAAAGAAAATTACTTTATAGGTAAAGGGACTTATATTGCTGTACGATTATATGTGCATTCTAGGGGAATAGAATATTCCTTTCATTTGTATATGCTAATATTTTACCATTCTTGATCCAAATATTGTCTTGATGATCAGACTGAATGTGTCCACATTCAGTGCTGGTAGGGCAGTCAGTTCATTCTCACAGGCTGACCCTTCAAAATTTCAGCATAGTTGGCAGCATATTCTGCTGCTGCAGATAGTGTATCAATCTTATTTTACCTTATCTTATTTTACCAATCTTATTTTAGCCTCTTTCTGTGTTTTGCATTAAAATCTGAAAACAGAAGGAAAGGTGCAGGTTCTCGGTTCTTCCTCCAGAGAACTTTGAAATTGTGCATGATTGTTGCAGGATTCATTAGCAGCTGCTAAGCACTGATTCTAATACCTTTAAGCAAACACGAATTTGAAGAATAGTTAAGGAAAAAGAATCAGTGAAATGTCAAAGATATTTGGTAGTCATGAAGAGAATACAAGTCTATGTTTCTGTTAAAGTGTAAAGCTCAAACTGTGCAGTGGCAAGTTTGTTACTGTACAGTGACTGGAGACTCACAGCACATTCTTTTTTTTGGAAAGGTAACTTCTACGGTTAACTCCTTAGAGACTGCACTAAATAGTTTAACAAGCACATAGTAATAATATTCATGGTGACGTAGAATAAAAATACCGTTGTTAAGAAGCTTTCAAGTACAAGACAACTAAAAACGCCAATTCATCAGCTAGCACTTCATTTACCTTATAGAATATACAGGTTCAGGAAGAAAGTGTTCCTGATGTCTGTAGTTTAACTAGTAGGTTTGCATGCATTAACAACTCTGCACTTGCAACTTCTTTCACTTAAATCAATGGAACTTAAGGTCAAATTTCTTAGTTTCTGAATGCCTTTTAGATAAGACACATGTACCTAAAACTTTCCAGTTTCCAGTGTAAAGTCAGGCCTGATTCTGCTGACGTTAAATGGGCGAGGCCTTGGGCCAAGATGACAGCCTGAAAAATGTCCCAACTATTTATTAAAATCTTTTTTACAAGTTACTCTTTGCTCATCTACTACATTGGTGCTCTTCCATGGCAGTGCTGCTGGAGTTCCTTAAAAGGTGCAGTCATTAGTGACTTAGTCACTAAGTCATTAGACTTAGTGTCTGTGACCAAAACAGTATTTGGCTTACTTTTTGGAAATGCATGTTCATGCTTATGGTGTAATTTTGAAATCCAAGATAGAAATAAAGATGTTATTTTGAATTCTTTGTTCCTGATGTCTTGTTTCATTTGGATAGTAGAGAAGGCAGTCATCAGCAAGGTGAGATTTAAAGCTGATGTTTCGGCTAGTGAAATGTAAGTAATTCTTTCAAAAGTGGAGAATTGCATCTAAAAAGATTACAACTAGATAGTTCTTTAGTTTGGTGTGGAAATGTGGACTTGTGTTTTATCAGAACTCTATGCCTTGTAGCAGCTGCAAAATGAGATTGCTAATGCATGTGACAGATATAGGCCAAAAACTTGATGCTGTGAAATTAAACTAAAGTGTGACCTGCAGGGTACTGGTCAGCTGAATTACCCACATTTTATGAGATTCTAGAAGAATGGAAGATTTTTATACTATGAAAAACTGCAGCTGTATTTACCTTTGTAAAGGTTATTTAAAGAAAGAGGTTTTTTTCTTATCTCAAAAAAAGATGAATTAAAAGAAATCCTTCATTTAATGATTTGTAATAACTATACCAGAGATCTAAAGTGTTGTTTGGGGTTTTCTTTCCTAATTGATGTAAGTATGTGTTCTAAATTCAAACACAAACAAGCAAATGCAAAAAAATAGACTTGTGTATATTGCAACCATTGGCCAGATAAGAGAGCATGGAGCAGGGAATTCAAACCATCTCAGTATTATGTGGTTTAAAAAAACCCTGTCAACATCAGGCATATGTATGATCTCCTCCTCCCAGTCCTTCAAGAAAATAGTCTTGTACATGCAAATTTCCTTATGAAGCTGTTTCTGTATTAAGCAAATCACTGTGTTAGTGTTTCAATTCAAGAGATGTGACATGTGATCTTGCACCATGTCTCATCAGACCACAGTAAATGGGAGCAATGGCAAGTGGAAGTGACAGCCCCTGCCAGACCACAGCAGTACAGTAGTGTTATAACCCAGTAACAAGGACAATAATGCGTGTCATGCTTGTTAGTCCTCTTTTTTTTAAAAGAATATTTTAGCTCTGGTTTAATATGGAGTAAAAGTGGTATTAAACACTGACTGTGCCAGACTGAAGTCTGATTTTGATATAAGCTGAGAACCTGATTTTCAGAATGATGACTAATTCTGCCCTCAAGTTTTGTGCTTGCATTGTCGTTGCTCTGGATAGGCAGTGGTGCTTAATAGGGCTAACTATTCTGTTCTAACTGGTATCATAGTATCCTGTGTCACAGCCCCTCAGAAAGTCACTGTCTTGTGATAAATGCACGCAACATGATCTTTGTTGTGACTGCAAACCAATTAAATCCAGATAGATGACTAACAGACGATTTAAAAAAAAAAAAAAGAAAAAAAAAGCACTGGGCTTGTGTTGCTTTTGGAGAGTAAAACCCCAAACAAATTTGCATGTTACAGGTTTAAGTAGCTCTTGTGGGACTATTGCAAGGCTGCAGTGCCTTTCTGAAAGAGGGTAACAGGCTGGAAGGAAGTGGGAGAAAGACAGAATGAAGTACCCTTATGTAGGAACAGAATGTCTCAATTAGGAAAGTGAAGTCAAGAGGTGCAAGGATACTGAATGGGAGCAAGGAGCTTGCTGGGTTTAGCCACGTGAAGAATAAAATGTTTTATACTTCTCTTGTGGTATTACTAATTCATGTGCTTTATGCCATCAATGCTGTTATTGTTTGGACTGTTGGAGTACCCAGAAACCCTATTAATAGATAGTTAATGAATTAGTTCATTATTTAATGAGCCCCTTTTCTGCTATGCAAAAGGACAAGTATCAGTCTCTTTGAGGTAGAGACTTTTTTTTGCTGTTATAAGTAGGATAGAAGAAAGCGAATAAATAGGGTATGAAGCTGTGGTCTCAGTGCCCTGCATAACCATTGTCAACTTTAGGTCTGGTTGTACGGGAAGGTTGCTTGAAATGCTTTGAGCATCTCTTTGACAACAAAGATGGTAAAATAAGTTTTGGCAAATCTTGTAGATGACACGTCAAAACCTATTCCTGTTTGCTGTCCTTTTAGAAAGTATTGATTTTGTTGTGTGTGCACGTCACTGAAGAGAAGATTTATCTGAAGAGAATGTCAAGATAATGGTTATGCAAAGGCTCTCCTTGAGAAGAAGGCCAGTAATGGAGAAGTAAATGGGGTCTTTCAAACTCTTTAGTGGGCAGGTTAGAAATGGTAGTCTAAAACATAGATATGGTTCATACCACACAAGATTTCAGCTCTGAGAGCAATAGCTGCATTTTTAAGGTGGGTTTGATATTTACAACAACACTAGCAAAGGTGTTCCAAGTGTTTATTAAGTGTTATGCCTTTTCAACAGGAAACTGGATTTACAGTCCATAGATTACATTCATCAAACCTATGAAAGCACACTTGTTCAGAGATGAGTCAATGGAAGAAACCTTGTCTGTAGCTGAAAACCATGGAAACAGATTTAATGTAGAGGCATTTCCTCCTCACTGTTTACCAAGATTTCTTGTATCAGTGATGGAATGACTGCACTTGAACTCTTGAAATTTTCTCAATATATTTTGAGCAAAACGATTGTTTAACAATTTTCTGATTTTTTTTTCTAATTAGACCATACTCTGACCACTGAATGTGCAGCTGAAAAGGATGAAAAGATCTCATTCCAGTCATGAATGCTCTTTTTTTTGGTACTGTTTTGATTTTCGAAGCTCAGAAAGGTCAGAGTTATTCAGCTTCCACTTGGCCTCTTTTTCTGAACAAGTAATCCACATTTCAAACACATTACAAAGTCTGGCTCTGATAAGAGGCATTGAAGAGAACAACAGAATTCCAGCACATTACTCTGACTTGACTGCACCAATTACAGGACAGGCATGAACAAAAGGCAGTAATGCTCTTGGGAAGGAGGCTTTCCCATATGGATGTGTGCTGGGGCAAGTGCATTGTTGACTTTAGAGTCCTCTTTGATAAGTGATCAAGAGCTATTATGTTTCTGTATACAAGCACAAAAGGGGAAATTTAAAGAAAAGTGATGTTATCAACTTTTATTGTTGGGATTTAATTACAAGTCTCCAAATCACAGATTGTGCTGAGTTGGAAGGGACTCACAAGGATCATGGAGCCCAGCTCCCGGCCCTGAACAGGACCACCCCTGAAAGTCAATTACAAAGGCTCTGGTAGAGTTGAAGTATGTATGTGATGAAATATGAGATCCCTAGCAGAAAAGGAACGGTGGATATGGTTTTAATAGGTTTGTTTTCTGGTTAGAAGGATTTGAGGGGTGGAGGGGGTTTATGATTGTTTCTTAGAGAGTGCAGTTACAAGCTAGATGTTAGGTGAGTATAGGTTTATGAACAATGATTGCTGTTTGTTGAACTTTTGGTGCCTTGGCAGTCAGATGGATCTTTACTCCTGAGCTGGGCCACATCTGTATTCAGTTATAAGAAGTTAACAGGTTTGTTTGTTACAAATATTGTTAAACCTTGCAAATAGAGTGCACACAGCAACTTAGACACAGAGTCATCTTAGTAATAAGGTTATTTTTTTACTAGCAGGGAGTGATGGCATTGAATCGACTTCAGCAAAAAAAAGAAAAAAAAATTAACTTACTTGAACATTCACTGTGAAAAGTAACAGATGTTAGAGTTAAATTTATGAATGTTTTCATTTTTTCTCCCATAATTTTTTAGTTATTCACTTATGGTAATGGGTTTTTTAGGTATGGAGATCCAGTTGGGGCTCTGGAGAATTCATTCAGCTTTCTCTATTATTTAGTAATTTGAATTGGATATTAGAGCAAGGATTTTTTTTTTTTTTTTACTTTAATAGTTAAACTAGAAAAGTAATAGCCTATAATAAAAAAATTACTTTTTTTAATTATAAGATCTTCTTATAAGAGTGTTGTTTAATTCTTGGTTTACTGTTGTGGTATACAAAAGGTACCGCGAAAGAGAATATATAATAAGTTAAAAAGGGGACAAAATCCTCAACAACCAAACTAAGTTTGGAATTCTTACAAAATAAATGGTCTTAGTACCTTTTTTTTTTTAGTAAGCTCATGTTAGCTGAAGAAGAAAACAGGTTGTCATACTGTACTTCTGTTATTAGACTTCCATGTTCTTGGTTAATAATTTCAGTTTCTGTTATTTCAGATTTTTTTTAAAAGCACTCTTTTGGAAGATTCTGCTGCAATTTCTGGCCAAGATGTGTAGTCTGCAGATACTCTTATAAGTATAGATCAGTCTACAGCCATTCACAAAAGAAATGGTGCATAAACAATATGAACTCACAGAGGACCTGTGAAGAGAATTACTTTCCTGATGAAAAATGAAAGCGAGGGGGGAGAAATGAGGTTGAGGCATATGAGATTAAACCTTGCTCTTCTAATATATAGAAATTTGTCATTTATTATTAAGGCTCTAAGAACTTGCCAAAATTATTTCTTCTTTAGAATGCCAGTCATACTTCAACCCTCTTTTTCCTTGTCCCCAAAAAAGTCTAACTGACATTAATTTTTGTGTACTGTCTCAGCTTTTAAGCATCTTTCATATTTATTTTTTAATGTATATGGCCTTACATTAATGAAGAATAAACATTATTTGCCTAAAAACAAATCTAAGCTGCAGACACAAGAAATACAAAATCAGTGTTATGGTGAAATATTTCATATTCATCTTTTTTTTTTTTTTCTTCCCCCCACAAAAAAAGATTTGGAATGTATTGGATTCTTTGAGTCAGCTGAGATACAGATGGAGCCAGTCAAATGTGGAGCATGGCCAGCATTCCCAAAAGACGTTTCAGTGTTTTCAGTTTATTTTCTAGTCAATAATTTTCACAGGAAAAAAAAAATGACGATAACGTTGACAGTAGCATCTTCCCTACAGAAAGCAGAGAGGATGGAATATTTCCATGTTGAATTAAAATGCAGACATTGCTGAGCAATGAAAACAAATTAAGGCAAATTCAGTAACTTCATTTTAAAAGCAACAGTGAGCTTTAATTGTCATAAATTCAGAACTAATTAAAAACATGTTGACAAAAATTGGACCAACAGCTTGTCATTTTCAAATCTAAGTGAAATGCAAAGTGCCGAGAATAAATTACAGGGTTTGAATTCAGTTCTTAAGTTTAGTGCATTTACTCCATGTAGGATAACTCATGATCTTTTCAGGGAAAGATAGTAGAAAATTATTAGAAAATGTTGTTTTCATTTGACTAATATTTTACAAATAAGCTCTCAACTTGATGCCTAAATGTTGAGAACTGGAAACATTTTTCAGTGACTGGGTCTAGATAGGTGATTCAGTCCTATTTTAACTCCATGCTGGGTGAGAATTAGGCACATGCCATCTCTTCTCCTTCATCACAACATATAAGGAGAAAATAAAACTGAGGACATGGGCTCTAACATGGAGCTCCAAGCAGTCCAGATGGGTCCCAGGTCTGGATTATTAAATAAATAGAACTACAAGATATGCTGTGGCACATAAATTGCCCCCTCAGTATGTTCCCATCTGCTCTGATACTAACTAGGTGTAGTGTAAAAAGAAATACTGAAATCTCCAGGGGTCAACTATTTCAGGTTTGATAAATTACCAAAAACCTAGAATCATAGAATGGTTTGGGTTGGAAGGAACCTCAAAAATCATCTAGTTCCAACCCCTCTGTCATGGGCTGGGATGCCACTCACTAGACCAGGTTGCTCAAAGCCTCATCCAGGCTGGCCCAGAACACTTCCAGGGACAGGGCATCCATAACTTGTCTGGACAACCTGTGCCAGTGTCTCACCAAGCAAAAAATTCTTCCCAACATCTAATCTAAATATCTCTTTCTTTAGTTTAAACACATTCTCCCTTGTCCTATCGTTATCTGTTTGTGTAAAAAGTCACTGTTCCTCTTTTTTTTTCTATTTTTAATGAGTCCTCTCTAGGTGCTGGAAGGTCCTATAAGGTCTTCCTGATGTCTTCTCCAGACTGAATAACCCTAGTTCTCTTATCCTGCTTTCACAGGAGAGGTTATCCAGCCATCTGAGCATCTTTCTGGGTCTCCTCTGGATCCCCTCCAAGAGGGGTCCAACAGAGTCCACGTCCTTGTGCTGAGGACCCAGAGCTGGTTGGATCACTCCAGACAGAGTGATCTACCCACAAGAGCAGAGTAGAGGGGCAGAAACACTTCCCTCAGCCTGCTGGCCACACCTTTTGTGATGCAGCCCAGAACAGTTGGTTTCATCATTATATGCTGGTTAAATTAATATGGTTCCTGAATGTAAGAAAAGTATTATTCTACGGAATAGAAAGGATTAATCTTTGACCTTGAAGCTTCAAAATATAAACCTTTGTATGTGCAAGGTTTTGCTGCAACTCTCAAAAGACTGGAATGCCCTTGCAGTTGGTATTTCACATCTTTCTGCTCAACAGGAAGATAAACCCACACTAATATTCTGAATTAAGTTCTACATTGATGTGCATACAGTTAAAATATGCCACAGGTGAGTAACTGCAGAATTCAGAAGTTTTTGCTTAGGTGAGGTGGCGTGCTTGTGTGTCACTATACACTGCAAACACTGGGTGCTACTGCTGGATAAGTCTGAAACATCTTAAAACTAGGACCAGAAATACCATGGATTTTAAAAAAGTATAGACTGATCCAAACATTCTTTCATCTCTATACAGCTTCAATGAACGGTTTATGACAATATACTAGATGTCTATTAAAATACAGCCCTAAATTAATTAGTGAAGTGCTCTAGGTTCCACCCTAACACAAGGTATAAATTTGCAAGGCCTATATGTGAAGAGAGATGACTGATAGGATGTAAAGGCACGTGATTATTTTACTCTTTTAAAGAAATCAGTGGCAAGCATACCAGTGTGGGATTTTGTTCTCTCAGCCAATTACTTGTTTATAATTGAAATTTCCTGAATGACTTTGCAGGCTTTTGCATCCTGTAGCAAGACCTCTGAAAATGAGAAAGAACTATTTATACAACTAGAAATACACAGGAATAAAAGCATGTGTAGTGAAGGGCAGAATGAAGTTGTTCATGCCTTCTTTGCTGGTTAATGGTCTGGGTAAATCTCAGAGTAAATTTAAATGCCTAACCAAATTTAAGCCTATCATCCTTTCAGGGCACTCAATTGCTCAACAACTGCCCTGAACAGAGTAGAATAACACAATTTTTCAGTAATGAGGAATGGTTAAGAACTTAGTTCATTAGAATACTAGTTATGCTGAATTACACAACCACATGCGAAGGATGGAATTCCTATCCCTAGGAATGCCAGTGGAAGTTTGGGGTCTGAGTCTTGAGAGCTATGAGTATAATATTATCCAATTAATTATTTTTAGTTTTAGCTAATATAGAAATGTACTAATACTCTAGCACACCTTATAAGATAAAATTAGAAACGTGGGGCTTTTATGTGTACGTATATAGAGAGAGATGTGTTTAACAATGTAAAAGCAGATCTGTATTTTTTCACACACCTCATGGCTTAGCTGGCTTTTTTGCTAATTTGCTGTATTAAGCCGTCAGACTCAGGCAAGAAATGAAAAGTTGCTTCATTTGATGTATAATGAATACTTTGCTTAAATTATCTTTTTTTTTTTTTTCTGACAACAAAATACTTGACTGAGAAAAATTGTATAAGGTTCATGCAAGAACAGGTTTTCCAGTATTCTCTTACGCAACTTAGAGTAGCTGACCTTTAATTAACAAGCCTCTCAGTGGTGCACCTTACTGCAAAAATAGCCAAGATGTATACTTTTAACATTTGTTCATAATAATCACCACTGAGTTTGTTAGTTGTGTGTATTTAAAATAACCCTAAAAGATTTTCCAACAGCTCTTACTGATTTATATATATATATGTACTATAAAGGCCTTTAGCAGCAAGTCCTTAGTGACTTTTGTTCAGTTACCATGGCAACTTTGAACTTACTTTAGCTGTGGAAAAAAACATTCTTTTTTCACTATCAAGAAAAAAAGTGTTTGGTTTTGAGCAAGAGGGAAAAATGGACATAGTTTATCAGATGTGCTTGTATGTTTTAGAAAGTCCTTTTTAGAATACATTGGGTTTTTTTGTTTTTATTTAGGTATCTATAAGATTACTGAAATGGAGAGGAAGCAGGTAATTTAATGAAAATGTAATGAAAATTAAGAAAGTTCATAATCAGGGAATATTATATATATAAGTGTTTGTATACAAATGGGTATTAGATTGCATTCATATAATTGATTAAAGTTCAGATGTTTTCTTTGTAGTGTGATCCAGCTCAGGTCTTGGAGAATTTAAAGAAAACAAAACAAAGCATAATGAGGCCTGTATTAGAGCTGTTCTTTATTAAGCCTCTTATTTTCATGTGAAGGATATGAGTGTAAGTGTAAGACTAGAGTAGAAAAGTGTAAGAATACCTTGAATGTGGGGCCTTGCTGTGGGAAAATATTTAATGTAATGCAGGAAACAAATGTTCTTGTGGGCAAATTGCTTAAAAATAATACAAAGATATACTTGAGCTATTCATGGTCTTTAACATCAAGCATCCTTATTTACATCAGCTTGAGAAAATATTAATAGAAGGATTTCTTTGTAGCTTTTTTATTACTATTTGGAACAAAAAGATTTATATCTGATAATTTGGAATTTTATTTGTGATGGTTATCAAGGTAATATGTTGGTAAGCAATTAAAATATATAATCAAAAATGAGCACAGGACAAAATCCCTGCTGTGGTAGTATAAAGCCAGAAAGCTTTCATTAATTCCTGCTTGCCTTTATTATATTAAACATTTTTTAATATTCTCTTGATGAAAGCCAGATTGTTTCTAATTGCATCACAGGTGCTTTTGTGATACTATAATAGAAAATACTCTGAAATAGCAAACCAAGGAAAAATAAGACTCCATGAGCTACCTCCAGCTCCATTGCTTGAAAAGAGTTTGTATAGTCAGCAAAGTTCCAGTGGTTTTATCAACATCTGCCAACTTCGCCCCATCAAGTTTCTCCACTCTTCTTTTTCTCTTCAAAACTATTTAAAATCTGAGTTTTGTTTTTGTCAATCATGTTGCCAAATGGAAAATAAGAAAAATACTCACTTAGACCGGGGATAATTAAAAAAAGAAACCAGCAGGCATTTTTCTTTGGTGAATGATACAAAACTGGACTTGATGTGAGGGATAACTGATCAGAAACACCTGCATTTTCTGTTAGGGAAAAGGTCAAACCTTAACTTGCAGTGATTGATGTTGTCTTATATATGAAACCCATCTCTATTCTAAATGAACTATTTTGGGATTGGATATTATTATCAGTGTGTGATGTACCTCATCCTGTCTTGCAGCGGAAAAAAAAGATGGTAGTCTAGACAAGTATAATATATATATATATATATATAATCTAATAAACATCAGTCATGCTTCAAAAGCCTTGAATTTAGGAATGATAATGTTTGACTGAGACACAAGCTTTTGTTGCTACAAGGAGCCACACTTTCAGATTCTTTCTGAGGAACTAGACATCTACTTGAGGAAAAAGCCCCAAAATTAGGATTAAGTTTTAAAATTAGTTTTAGTGCATAGCCTTTTGTTACACAGCCTAAATATTTGTACACAAAATACTTAGATGCAGCTAATACCTACATCTCACTTCAGAGTAGATTGTATTAGCTTCTAGGATATAATAAATCCACTGGGCCCAATGCCTGAATTAACATAATAATTAAAGTTTCAGCACATTGTTGTAGGTCACAGTAAGAAAATGTTTAATCTTTCTGCATTCATCTGTGTACATTCAAGGCATTGGGAGGTCTACAGAGACTGAATTAAATTTAAGTGTATCGCAAATGAGCAGGGTGTTTTAAGAAAAACGTGAAAAAGATTTAACTTTGTTGGGAGCTGTTCATAATTGGTTTTGTTCTGACAATAAAAGATACAGCAAAAATTGGGTCACTACTCAAGTTAGAGCTCAATTAATGAGAGAAAGATGTGGGTGTGTGGCAGCCAAAACACAGAATTATCCTGCATCTGCCCACTTGAGGATTTGGGGTTTGTTTGGTTCATAGATCATTGTCTGTGGTCAGCTGTGCCTATAGAAAAAAAAAGTGCTGGTCTGGAGCGAGTAAGCACAGGATGTAGTAGATCCTCTGAAAATTACTCTACAAAATTAGTAGAGTGTAAAGAGAATGAAAATGTGCTTTTCCAAACATAATTCTAGGCTTGAAAAATTGATGACTTTGTGAGGAAGATTTAATGTCATTTTATGAGTCTTGAGAGAAGCCAAGGAATATTAAAAGTTATCTTGTCCTGGCACTACTCCCTAGCCAGTGAGAAATATCTGGATGCTGATTATTGCACCACCAGAAATGGGTCAAGAGATGCAGCTTGTTTTAAAACCAATTTGGAAATCCATGGTAAATTCCTGAGTTTTAATAGAATCTCTAGCTGCAGTTTCCCTTTATTCTGAAGTAGTTCTTTGCTAATACAGTGGTAAATGGATTGAGTAATTTAATGGCTGATTTCCTGTGCTAGGCATCCACTTGAAAAAAGACTCACAACAGGATGGGTGAAGAACAGCTCTGTTTGTGTTACCGTATTCTGAGGAGCCAGGGCGGGCTGCTGTTCAGCTTTTCTTCATGCTTGTGCAAAAAGCCCGAAAACATGAAAGATGAGGATAGAAAGTAAAAATGGCGAGTGTGAAGCTGCTTAAATTAGTCTGTTTCTTGTATGGCAGCATGGAAAGTTGCTTATTAATTCAATATTGGCGGAGTAGGGAAATAACTGAGAGGGGTGTAGCAGGAAAAACTAGAGCTGCAGGAGCTGCCCTTGGATACATCAAACATTCCTAATTTCATGGCTAACAGACTGATGAATGTTGCCTGCTTTTGCTTATACTTCAGTGTGCATATTGTCTCCATAGCCCCAGACTAAGGTACAAACAAATAATCCTTGGATAATAAAATAATCAAATAATCCTCCAGTTAAATTGTGTTTTACCTCTAAATTTTGGTTTAGGAATACAATGAAAAGAAACTCAGGTAGAAATGAATTAAGAAATAATGGACTGCTAGTCTGCAAATTTCTAATTTAATGACAAGCAGATTTCTTAATGATGCACATACCTTTAATTTCAAACTGTTTACATCTGTAAACCATTTCATTTGAGTATTGTGATATAATGTTACCTCAACAATGGAACTGATGGGCAGGATTCTAAAATACTTTAAACACAGCTTCCCATTAGATTTAAATCCAAACCCTTAGGAAATCTGTAAGGTATAGGAGCCTTGGGAAGAAATAGAGATAATAATTACAGAATGATTTCTTAACAGATGCAGTAATTCCCTTTCCTGAAAATTCAGAAAGGTTTAAATAATTCTGTGAACATAATAACTGACCTGGTGGTTCTGTGATGAATGCTAGTGTGTTTTGTCAAGAACTCTTCAATTTTAATTAATTTGAAAGTATCCAGAGTAGTAATCAAATAGGTTTAGAAATGTAATGGCATGCATTCAGAATCAAATGTCTTGTGTATTGTGCATAAAGGACTTTACTTATTTTCTCAGGGTGCAATAAAACAATGAGGGGCTTTAGAAAAACAAAACTATATTCAGCAATACAAAGAAAACAGTAGGGTTGTAGAAGAAGATTGAATTGATAGCATGTGTAACTCAGAGTGCAAGCACTTTCTTTGTATTGATCCTGTCACTCTGGCTACTGTACGATGGCATTTTCCTAATGTAATAAATGCAAAACCTAACCAGTCTCTGGGGCTGTGCATCTAAACAGCTGATGGGTAATTACAGGAGACCTATGAGGCACAGGCTGGAGAGAAAAAATGGAGGCTGCATTTGTGTTCAAATTATGATTTGAAGCAAACTTTCAATTACTCTGTACTGTAAAAGGATTTTTTTCCTCTGAGGGGAAAAGAGGGAGTTTTATTACATTGGAAGTTTTCATAGAATTTGTTCTGCGCTGCAGTATTTGTGTGTGAACAGTTAATCTGTTGTAGTCCTTGCTCCTGATTCCTCTGTGGCTTAGTGTGGGACCAGCAGTCATGCTCAAGCTGTGCAGGAGGAACCAGCCTGTGGTTCCTGCTGTTGTTGACACAGACTTCAGTCTTTCTTTTTTTCTTCACTGGTTAGGAGATAGAAATTTGCTAAAAATAGATGTCAGTTGCCAAAACATTTAGTGAAGGATACAGGCTCCATTGCTTTTTTCCCTGCCCTCTCCAGTCGATGGCTTAGTGGAGTACCAGCAGCTGTGGTGAACACAATCTTAGTGCCTTGAAATGAGAACCTCAGACCCTGAATGCAGATTAGATTCTTGAAAGAGTACCCAAACCTGAAGTTTATTTAATGTGCTTGTCAGTAGCATGTCACAGCTTTTCTCTTCTGATTATCCTTTGTAAGATATGTTAAATTATTTTTTCAGTTGTATTTTCTTCTATAAGTGTTTTTTGGATGATTACAGTCTTGTTTCTATTTTGTACCTGTAGGGCAGAAGGCTGTAAATAATGCTGAGTTCCTATGCAGTAATAATAAATATTGAAGTATTTTAAGCAGTTATTTTAGACAAGTTCCTGGAGAGGTGAAATTATTTCTTAATATCTAATGTTTGTAAAATGAGACAGTATCTCTGACAGTGTCACTCTTTCTATCTCAATCTTTTTTCTACGCTTTCCATTACCTGAGAAATGAGTCACTAAGTTTTATGTTAGATCCATGCAATGATGCAAATATGTCACATTATCTATGACACTCTAAGTATCTCATTTTCTTAGACATATTTATTGCATAAAGAGCAGGATGAAGTACCAGTGGTGCAAATGTGCTGTCTTCAGTGGAATTTACCAGCAGATAGGTTGGCCCAGTCATGACAGCAAATCTTTCCTCTAAAATATCAATACAGCACTAGAGTCCAATTATTTTTATACTCTGCTAATCTTCTTTTGCTTTTACAGTGTTCCTGCAGGCTTCTATAAAAAGACTTTTGGTAATCTCAGTAGGGAGGCCTTTTTATCAAGTAGTTCAAAGACTTATGACTTCTGAAAAAAAATAAGGAGGTAATACTGAATTAATGGAGAATGGGCTAGTCAATCTTCAAAAAACTAAATGTGAAGCATATATAGTACTGATTATTTTGCTACTTGCAGAATGTTTTTTGGATTTTCACAGATTTGATAATAAAACTTGGAGAGAATTAGAAATCTTTTATATTTTTATAATACATGCCTAAAATGGTCCTTTAAATATAAATCTAGGCATAGATTTTTATATATTCATAGTTGAAAATAAATCAGTGTGCATATAGTTTTAAGTCTATGGTCAGGCCAAGAAACCTCCTTATCAATTTTCGAAAGTCTCATTTAAAAGAAAAAATTACATCAAGAGTAGATCTTGAAAGCCTTATTTTGTTATCGTTTACTGGAAGTGTTAGAACATTATTAAACTCTGTTTGAGAGTGAATGCTGACAAGCCCTGGTATTTACTGAAAAAAGGAATAAGAAGTGCTGTGGAGAAGGACCTGGGGGTCTTGGTGGACAACAAGCTGTCCCTGAGCCAGCAGTGTGTCCTTGTGGCCAAGAAGGCCAATGATGTTCTGGGCTGCATTAGGAAGAGCAGTGCCAACAAGTCAAGGGAGGTGATCCTGCCTCTTTGCTCAGCCCTGGTGAGGCACATCTGGAGTGCTGTGTCCAGCTCTGGGCTCCTCAGGATGAGAGAGACATGGAGCTGCTGGAGCAGGTCCAGCAGAGGGCAACAAAGATGATCAAGGGACTGGAGCATCTCTCTTATGAGGAAAGGCTGAGGGAGCTGGGGCTGTTCAGCCCCAAGGAAAGATGACTGAGAGGGAACCTCATCAGTGTCTCTGAGGGGAGATGTCAGAGGACGGACCAGGCTCTACTCAATAGGACAAGAGGCAATGGACAGAAACTAATGCACAAGAGGTTCCACCTGAACATGAGGAAGAACTTTGCTGTGCAGGTAACCGTGAACTGGGACAGGTTGCCCAGAGAAGGTGTGGAATCTCCCTTGCTGGAGAGATTCCAGAACCATCTGGACACAGTCTTGTGCTGTGTGCTCCGGGATGACCCTGCTTGTGCAGGGAGACCAGACCAAATGTCCCACTGTTGTCCCTTCCAGCTTGACCTATTCTGTGATTCTGTGAAGTGATAGCAAGCATTGTCTTGTTTATAAACTAACAGTTGTTACTTGAAACACGTTAAGGTATCCATCAAATTTCTTTGAATCGTGTCCTCCTTTATCATGTTATGGGGGTAAGCGTTAGAGAATCATGAAAAAAAAACTGTGGGGAATGGATTTTAGAGCTTTAATATTTCATTGATGTCTTGCTATGTGTTTAAGAAGCTTTTCTATGCAACAGATTTGGAACATCCATAAGCAGTCTTGTTTTGTGAAGTGGTGAAGTGGCTTTGTAGTGGCAATGATTTAATTCAGCAACTTTTTTCTTAAAACTATGTTATGTAGCTGCTACTAGTCCTTTAAAACTTGATGTAGATTACATTGATAACTGATTATTAGCAAAAAAACCTTATGTATTTTATTTGCAGTCAGATAAATCAGATTTTGAGACTACCACATATGAAATTATTATCTGAATATGTCTGGTAGTTATTTACACAAAACCCTGGTGTTAAATTCAGTCATAAGCTCTTGCTTACATGGACAGTGCTCTTTCCTCAACATGTCCCGTGATCTGAAATACTATGACCTAAATTGTGATTGCGGGTAGGAAGAAGGAGTTTGAAAAACAATTATGTCCTGTCAAACCATTACAAAAAAACAGGTAGTTTTGCAATTTTCTTTATTGTCTTGGAAAATGAGTGTTAATTTAAGAACAAATAGTGCCAGAAAAGCAAAAAATAGCTACAATACATCAGTGTAGAATATCATGTCACTCTTCTGTACATTTCATGAAGCTTTATTGTCTTTTCCAGAATAGAACATGTTAAATTAGTTTGAATTCAGTTTGCCTTTTCCCCTAGCTTTAAAACCCTACTTTTATATATTCTTTTATCTGACTGCTGCACACAAAATACAAATAGAGGTGTGAGCTTTTGTTTTATTATTATTATTATGGCTTATTCTGGTCTTCAGATGTGATTGGGGATTTCCAGTGACTGCTGATTAGTGAGAACACTGACCAGCATATGGCTTAGCCAACCTTTGCCTCCCAGCAGGAACTGCAGTGCAATAAGAAAGGTCCCTGAAGGAGACAAACTAAGATACAGGGAAGAAGAGAGTGGAGAGCAGCATTGAAACGTCAGGGAAAAAAAAAACAAAACCTGAAAGTAATAGGTCAAAACATTTCTAGCAAGATATGTCACAGCCTTCAGAGATGGTAGCAGCACTGTCATAACCATCAAGGTTTCTGTGTGCTGGGAAGACCTTTTGAGTGTTTCATCTGAATTTTTAAATAGTCATTTCCTGATTCTGGATTTGCCCTTGAATGTTTCTCCCCATACATATGCAGGTGGTTGGAGTTCTGTGTAAATACCTGTGGGTGTTTTTCTCTGTAAAATACAGACAGCTGCTTTTATTGCCCTGACCTTGACCAGAATCCCTGTTGTACAAATAGTTATTAATATTGTTTTTCAATTTGCCTCCATTTTAAAATGCACATTTATTTGTTTAACAGTGGACACATAGTTGATTCTTCTTTCCAGAACATATGAGCATTGTTCCTAACCCAATCCACTAAAGATTTGTGCTGTACTCATCAATTAAATGTTTCTGTTGTCCTTAGTGCTTTGTCCATCCGTTACATTCATAAAGGTAAAATATGATTAGTCATTGTTAAATTAATCAATTTAACATTTGGAGCAAGGTTATCTGAATTTTTAATGAAGTTTATTAGATATTAATGTTCAAAAGCAATTATTCAAACCATTTTAAATTGGCACTATTCTTTTGCTCTAAATGAAAATTCTTCTACTTTTGTTATTCTTTGAAAGAAAAAAACTGTTTTCAAAAAAATTATATTGAATTTCTTATCATTCTTACTTTAGTTTTTAATGATAACGTTTCTTATCCTGTAGTTCATTTGAACACCTGACCTAGGTACTGATGGTGGCTGAAAGTAATTCTGGGGTGCCAAAAGAAATATCAAATGCTTCACAAGAAGGTATATTTATCCTGATACTACGTCTTATATGCAGCCTTTTGTTAAAAAATACAGTTTTGGCTGATTATTTTCCACGTGACAATGAATTGAGATAATGAAGCTCAAAGAATATTTTTGACTAATCGTCTGCCTGTCTTTGAGAAGTTTTGAGCTTCTCCTGTATCAGAATTAATCAATAAAAAAGAGTTCTTTTACTCTTCGTAGCTGAAAGGAGTAATGATTCCTTTCACTTCATTTGAAGAGGCAGGGTTGCAAAGAGATATTAGGCATGGTTTGTTTATATTAAATATTTCTAGTATAGCAACAGACCATTAGCACATCTCTGCTTCTTATTTTGAACAGCAGATTTCTTCAGCTGCGACTTCAGCTTCTCAGATTCTCTTTGTTGCTGTAGGATCCTTTCATAGAATGTATTCCTTGTACACTCAGTAACTTGGAAAGATATTTTTTTGTTTTGTATGTGAAAAATCTTTCTTAAATGAGAGTATCCTCAACAGGCTGAAAGTCGTAATAAACCAACTGTTTTCATATTAAATTTCCCATGTTTATAGGAAGACCAAGAGTTATAAATAGCTTCTTCCAAACGTGTTTTGAAGACAGAGATCCAACTGGCTTTTCCCAAATATTTTTATGTAGACAGTCCTTCATTGATACAATCTGAGGCAGAGGGAAAAAAAAAAAAAAAAAAAAAAGGGTGACAGTTCTGTCAATCCCCTCTGGAAGGTGTTTTGTTTCACCTTTTTCAAAACCACGCTGTATCTTTTTCCTGAGTCAAATGCTTCGCGTTCCTGTAGTACCTCTCTGAGTCAACTGCAAAACTGGTTTTATAGCAGTGGCTCATCATGTACATAATACCATTGCAGTGGCATTCCCCCTGCATCTCTGGAAAGCTTATTGCTGCAAAGGGCGTCTTTTAACAGGAGTTAATTAGGACTAGAAAATTGCTTGTTGTTTTCTATTGCATCTAAACCCCAGGACATGCTGCACTAATCCTCTAGTGCTGTGTGGTGCCATAAGAGAGGTATTCAGCTGATGTCTCAGAAGTTTCTTATTAGCTTTGAAACTGTTCCTTATCAGATCATTTAACTCATTAACTCTTTCAACACATAAAATGTGTTAATTGGGGATTATTTTCTTCCTTGTTCTTTCATTTGAAATGTGTGTTTAAATATAACACCAATGAAGTAAAAACAATTTTTCTTTCTTCTCCTATTCCACATTTTTACCTAGGACAATGAAAAACGAATGCAACTTATTTGTAAAATGCTCAGCAAGGAGTAAGGTGCTACTGTTTCATCCAAGAAGCAGTACCGGAAATGGATTTTTATTTGGGACAGAGACTGCTTTCATTTTTTGCAAGAATATCTGCATTTGGTTTTTGTGCAGCTTTCTGCACAAAAGGTTTCGCTGTAAGATACAAGCAGAAGAGAGCCAGCCCAGCATGTAAAGGAAGAATTTACCTTACCTGTTTCATCACTCAAAGCAAATTAAACCTTGCATTTGCACAGGTTATATACTTATGGGCAGTAAAATGAAAAATGCTATTTTTTCCTAACATCAGTTTTTCTACCAGTTCTGTAAGCAATCTGATACTGAAAGTCTGTGATTCTGATCCTTTGAAAGCTAGAAATCTGCATTTTGCAGTTTAGATGTAAAATCAGTGGGAACCTTGAGGCCTGGAAAAGGCCTTTGCAAAGTTGTCCAGCACAGATTTTACCTTGGTGCAGAAACTGAAGCCTGTATTTATTTGCTGGTATAATTCTGTTTGGGTTTCCCAACTTCTTACCAAAATTCATAAATGAGTTTTAAGGCAACAGTAAGGTTGAGTAAAAATAGCTTCTCTTGTGAATGTAGAAGTGATGTGAGAGTATTTGATATTTGGCAGTTTATTCTTAATTTAACAAGAATGCCTTTAAAAAACATTATTTTAAACTTTGGAGTTTTGAGTAATTTTTTGAGGCATTATCATTACAATATAAAGTGCAGGACATTGTAATCTACTTATTAATGATGAAACTGCTAATTAGAAAAAAGTTCTCTTATTTTCACCTTCTAGCTATTTAGTATTTAATGTATACTAAGATGGTACCATTCCTGAAAACTCCTGTTTGCTTTCCTCTCCCTCCACAATTGCAAGTCTGCTTTTGAAGTGCATAGTCTGTGTGATTAAATAGAAGGACATGAAAATTAGTGAGGAAATTGCATGGTGTAGCCATTTTAGTTATGAATTTAAATGGTTGTTTAGCAAAATGGAGTAATTTATCACTTATCTAGTGTTCCCTGCAAGTCATTTATCATGAGTAGCAACGATCATAATTGTATTCTAATCTGCCATGGTGGGAAGGGATCAGAGGCTCATACTTCAGAGGATCATACTTCTTGTGATTGGCTACTGATTAAAGGATTGTGTGTGAAACAAAACAGGAGCTGTAAAACTTTCCCAAGTTTCTTTTTCATCATTATATTATACCTGACTTTGTATCAGTTATGCTGTTAATTTTTTCTCAGTAGATAGAATTTTTCTTTGCACCTCATTTTACTGCAATGGATACTAATTTTACTTTTATGTTGGACACCAGTAGTGCAGACTTTGGTGCCCAGGATCACAGGTGCATTGTGTTTCTTGAGATAAACCATATTCTGATAGTACATTCCAGGAACAGTGACTATGACAGTCCAAAGCACTTTGTTATAACAACTAACCAGAGTTTTTCTTTGTCATGGTTTTGAGTGGAACATTTTCTGCCAGAGAAAGGCTCGGATTGGTTCACCAGATCCCTAAACCTGTGGAATGAATAGACATCTCTACAGCCTTTTTTTTTTTTTTTTTTTTTTCCCTTTTTTTGTTATTATTTAAAACAATAATAAGAAGTCCTTGAGAATTTCTCAGTCCTTCAGAATAAAGTGCTTATGGTCTTAAGTAACTTCTCAGGTTTTGTTCTCATGTTAGGGTAGTCATGATTACCTTATAATGAAATTATTCCCTCACAAAGGGAAGGGACACAGGAATTTGTACATACTGGAGAGTAAAGGGAGCATTAAAGAAAAGGAAATCAAGAGGTAGATATTTCCTAGCAGTGGATTTGGAATAATGAATATGATTTTTTCTCCAAATTTCTTCCTTGGAATCTTCTGTGGAGACTTGTTTCGAGGGGGTATAGTTTCTGGAAAGGAAAAGAAAGATTGTGAGGAATGAAAGGAAGCATGGAAGATTCTTCTGTAAAAAAAAAAAAAAAGTTATTCGCAAGAGATAGAAACAGAAACAACAGCAGTACTTTAAAAAAAATTAACTCAACCCTAACTGATAAAGCAGACCCTTTGCATTGTCTCAGAATGAATTTCTTTGGCTTTATCATCATTCCATCATTCCATTATTTTTGTTGGTTTCGTACTTGAGTCCTAATTTTTTTTAATTAGGCAGTATTATTTTGGTTTCTTTTTTGAGTGCCTGTGTTCTATTTCTAGATGCAGTCTGGTCATCCTCTATTATGTGATTGGGAAACGAAAAGTGGCCAAATTCAGTATAACATTTGAAGAACTACTTTATAGTCTTTGTAATTTTTCATCCTAAGATCCAGTGAGTGACATATTAATGGAAGGGTAAAGGCTGGCTTCCTAAAAGAGAGGTATGCTGAGAACCCTTGTGCATCATGCATCCTGAGACCATTCCAGGTTCAACAGTGCACACCTCATGTGGAGAGTATTCCCTTTGTATGGATGGCAAGCCATTAGTTTGCTATTACTGCAAAGTGTGCCACAGAAGTAGCAGTTCAGGCTGTGTGGTTTTATTGTATCAGTCATTCTTGTTAATGGTTTTGTCTACACGCTGTTTTAGTGTAGTTTTCCTAAGCTGCATTACTTTTTCAGAAAGACTTTATAAGTTGATGGTGTAGTGGATAAATGCTTCAATTTTAAATTGTTGTGAAATGGAGCACTGAACAGTACATCTGGGAACATACTAGACTCTGGTTTGGCATAATTTATTTATTCAGAACACATTTAATGTTTTGAAGATTGTAGAGAAGTAGCTTTGCTCTTAGAAGTAGAGTATCAGTGGTGTCAGCTTATTTTCTCTTTGACAGTAATTATTTTGGCAGACAGATAAATGGACAGCATTCTACCAGGTTTTGCTGTGTTATACTGGAAGAGTTTGTCACATGAATTGTTGGAGTTTAGTTAATAAATTTGGGTTCTTCTTATGTAAGGAAGATTGGAGCTGTCAATAAACAAATTTGATTTACTCTTGCTACAATTTTATTTCTCTTTCTTAGGGTTCCATTATTGTTACTACCTAGTAAGATCAAAGCATCTAGTCCTATGTATGTGATTTAAATCAGGCATGATCAAATTATTATGGATACACCCAGACCTAGTTTATGATGGAACACTGCCAGTGAGGCGGGTGGATGTGCTATAAAGCTTAGCATAGTGCTTATGTAGGCCTGTAAAATCTGCTAAGGCCAATGAAGTATTGCTTCCATATGTTTTACCACACTAAGGATTAAATGAACTTCCAAAGAGTTGAATATTAAAACTCCTGTTGACTTCAATGGCTCAAAGAAACAAACCCTTTCTGCAGCCACAGATGCTTCTCTTGTTTGAATCCTTTCTGTGACACAAACAGACTGTGCCATTCTATATTTGCACATCTCCCTTAATCCTGGATTTTCACTGCCACATATATAACAATTTACACTACTCAAAATTCAGAATAAAAACATGTTATACTCCTTTATAGTGTTCATATTATCTTGTGCTTTTCTAGGCAGGTAATTACATTTTAATCATTAAATGAAGTGCAACACTTCATACTGGCTAGAATGACTGCCATGCATTTTTAATGGTTTTTCTAAGTGTCATTAAGTGATAATTTGAAAAAAATAAACAAACAACCAGCAGTTTACACAACTGGTTATTAATGAAGCCTCTTTTAATTTGCTTAAAGGATCAACAAAAATTGTGCTATGAAATGTAGCAACAGATTATGAGTGGGTTTTTTACATAAAACATTTGAACGTTTTATAGATTTTTTTAATGTCCATTCTAAATACATACATTCATATCAAGAGTAAAATAGCTCATCTTTTTGATATTAAAAAGTTGATACAGGGTTGATTACCAATATTGTTTAGTGGCTTTTCTGTCCTGCACTGAAACATCTTGACTTATGTGCCTTCTGCTCTGTGTGTGCTAAAAAATCTGGTTTTCAGTGACAAAGCACAAAAAGATTTGTAACGTGATTTCCTCTTCTTGGTTATCCAGAATCTTTGTTAGCCTGTGGCAACCCTGTGGATGTTTTACTTCCTGTCTTCCCATTTCAGAGCTGGGCATGGCAAGGCAGATTTGGAGTTGCAGTGCCCAATCATTTCCCAAATATCAAAGCTAGATTGAGGGCAAATATGCCTGAGGTTTCTTCCAAAGGATCATAAGAGGGAAGTTTAATTATTTGTGAGGAATGAATCACTCTGAAGACTGGAGAAATGTGGAGGTATTTTGTTGGTATTCCCTTCCCTGCTTCAAATAATTTATGAAATATTTGCAGTTTGGCCAAACTAGAATATTGTCATAAAAGATTATATTTGAATTCATGGCTCGGAAACAGTGTAAAAATAGTAAATAATAGGTATTTTTAGTTTGTCAGGTGAGCAGAAAAGATAGTTTGGTAGGAAAAGTATGCAGTTAGTGTGTTTATCCACAGTGTTCAGGTTTTTTCACCAAAATGTTTCCTCACGAGGTAAAATACAGTTTTCTTTTCTTTTTTTTTTCAAGTGAAATTCAGTTTTTAAACAAGCGAATGCTACTTTGATGTAAATGTAAGCAATTTATTCAAAATCTTTAATTTGTTGGTATTGAGTACCATGAACTTTATTATTGAAGCTAAAAGGAGTGAGAGAAGGTTCAAAAATTAACAGTGAATTTTGCAGGGGTATTTCTTGAAGAAATTACTCAGTTTTTCCTTGGATGAACTGCTTGTTTCTTCAGGTTCTTGTTTAGGAATATTTTTTTTTAAAGGGCCTGGCATGTGTTTAAGTTTCATACATTTTTGAGTCTGTGTGAATGATCTGGTTTTACAGAAGCAGTTTACAGTGCAGAATGTGTGTACATAAATATTTTGTATGTTGATTCAGTTATGTCCTTCAGTTTTTTTGTGGTATAGTCATGAAATACCTGGGATAAAACTACAAATACTGGTTGCTGCATCTGTTTTATCATCTCTCCGTTGTAGGTGTTCATGCTGCTTTAATATTCCTGTGCACCAAGCACCTATAGCAAATAAATTTGCTCTTCAGTGTTTTATGCTTTTATTAAATATTCATTAGATGAGATGCAGGCTGCTGCTTTGAGTGCATTGGAACCTCAGAAAATGCATTGTTTGTGAATCCTTTATGCACCATGTGCCAAGGTGTTCCTCCTTCCCTGAAATGTGTCAGGATCCAGGATGTGTTGCCATCAGTTGCTATACAGCTGAATTATGCTTTGACCTGTAAAGGGAGCATAATTGATAAACAATCATTTTTAGTTTTTTTACATGACAGTCTAGAATGATTTGGCTGCTGCCACATAAAGAAAAAAAATCACACAAACCCTCACAAAAAATAACAAAAACAAACAAACAAACAAAACACCAAACAAACACCACCAAGAATTCTGCATCAAATCTGAGAGAAAGCACTTCAAGTAAACACTGGCTAATAACTTCTAATGTTCTTATTACAAAGAAAAGTTAAAGCAAAATGCAATCATCATCTGCTGACTTATCTGAAGTATTTTGCAGTAGTCTCTGAACTTACCCTATTATCTAAAGAGAAGGATTTTGAATATGCACGATCAAAGTTAGTGTATAGGCTACAACAGAGGACAAATACACCCAGGGACTTCTCAAAAAACCTGCATCCTTACACCTGTTTTTTGCATGTTCTGTCATTCACTAGTCTCTTAAATTCACACTTTATTTATATACATACATATATATATAGATAAATTATAAATATTTATCTGTTTATCTAGATAAATTCCCTTTATTTACCATTTATTTATGCATATGTTTTGGGTGTTTGTTCTGATGGTATCACACTGATGTGTGCAGCTCTGCCCTGGAGATTGAGTTGATTCTCAAGAAAGATGAAATTTGACATACTCAGGTTTTCACACCTTCATCCTAACACTGCATAAAACCTGCAGGCATTCATTGGGATTTTACTAACTTATTACTAGCTAAACAGATAACTTTTTGCCTTTTTGTAGCTCTAAATTCCATACACCTCTAGTGTAAGGTCAGTGTACATATTTGTGTATAAGATTTTAGGGGAAACGTAATGTCTATAAAGGTTATACTTGCTTTTCTGGGATTGAAAGCTCAGCTATTTGTGTTTCACCTTCAGGATAAACTAGGAAGAATAACCTGTATGGCACATGCTAGCTAGTAAAAGTACATACCAGAAAAAAAAACCAACCTGTTCATTTACTGAGTCATGTTAACTTGCTCTCTGGCACAGAGCTATATAAAGCTTTAAGGTAGATTCCTAAATGAATGCATTGTAGCTTTAGTTTATTCAAGACCTTAGGCAGAGCTACTGGAAGTATCTAGGTTATTGATTCTTTTTGAGGTGTCATAATTTTAGTGAGAGTTGGGAAAGAAAAGATCTATGCTTTGACTAGAATAATGCTTTGGTCTG